>CM077087.1:129985354-130585354 GCA_039513925.1 Platanthera zijinensis
AACAGATGTCTGTTTGGAATTCTTCTTGTAATAGCTGGAGATAGGATTTGTTTGAGAAGATTGCTACTAATTCTGACACTTTATATCATCTATAGAACAATTTAATTCCTTTGGCATACCATAGTCTGTGTGTGAAGGTATGGTTGAAATACTAGAGATGATTTTTTGAATTAGAGACATTGGCTTACCTTTTAGATGGGTCTGGAACATGAATAGGAGAAGGGCTTTTCTCCTAAATTCTATGCCTAGGGAGGAGACCTATCTACCTTCTCTTCTTCTTCTTTTCTTTCTGAATAGTTCTATTCTTGGATCCATATCCATTAAAATGAATCCCTTGGGTTATAGAGTTATCTTTTGCGAGATATAGTAGGGGTGTCATTTGTAGGATTGCCTTTGGAGAAGCCTTGGGATTAATCTTTCTCTTCTTTATAGCTTTCTTCTTAGATTTATAATCATCAGATCCATCAGAATCATCATCTCTATGGTCTCATTAGAAGAATCTTGAGGGTTATCATATAATGCATCTATCTCTTTTAAAGTTTCCTTTTAATCTATCTTTTAGCCTGAGGAAGAGCTTGAGGTAGAGCAACTACAGGTGGAGCAACATTCTCTTTGATCATCTGAGAATCTTCTAAATCATTATCAGTCAATAGAAACGCATTCAGTCAGGATCATTCTGCATTTGTGAAATCTCTTAATCAACATCTTGTGCAATCATATTATCTAAACTGGGGATATGGCTTTTATCCATTACATAGGTTGGGCCTATAGATTCCACAATCATGTTAACAGCAAAGCATGCCTTCGTTTGACAAAGAACATCATGAACTTATAGAGAAGTGAAGCAAACAATAACCAAGGGTTGCTTCACTGCTAGATGTAAAGAGTTCAAACAAATTGTAAAGAAATAATGTAATAAGACATAAATATCTATTGAGGGATTGATATAACAATCACCATCAGTCACAATATCAACAATCAGCAAATCTAAATCAAATATATCAGCCTCTGAAACCATATCTACATATATTGTTGTGACCTTAACTATCTGCAAAACTGTTTCTGTTACTGTTGGAGCTGTTTCTACTGCTGTAGGAGCTGCTTTTTCATTGAGTATCTCCCCCTGCCTATTTTCAGTAAGTACTGGAACCAATGCCCCTTATTGAAGATGATGGGACAGAGAAGGAAGAGAGTTGGGCAGTAAGAGATGAAATGGAGGCAGCAAGAGGTTAAATCGCCTCTCTGCTATGAGTTGTTTAATGACTGGAGTGATGTGATCCAGGATGGAGACAATGAAGGGAGAATCTGTGACCATGAAATAGAGAGGGGTTGAGTGGATACAGTGGATTTGAGGGTGTATGATGAGGGATGAGTAGTGTGAAAAATCTGCATTAGCTCATCTTGAGGTGATGGATTATTGAAGGGCGATGACATCAGTTCAAATGATGGTAAGGAAGATATGTTGTGAAAGGGGATATTAGTAAGATGTGGAGGAAGGCGAGATAGAGGAGGAGTGACATTCTCTAGTGTAGTAGCATGCACTGGAGATTGAATTTGTGATGATTTATGTTTAGGAGATTGATGTGGTGTAGGAGAATGGACTGAAGTATGAACTGGTGAGGAAGGATGGACTTTTGGAATCTAGAGGATTTGGTATATGGTCTCCTGAGAAGTAGAAGTATGATGGAGGGATGTTGAAGTTGTTTGATCATGAGGAGATGGAGGTGGAATGTAGACATCTTGAGTTGGGTAGGGAAGTGGTGCTGGAGCAGCCCTTGTACTCTCAAAAGGTCTTGAGGAAGAGGAGGAATCCTTGGATGGCTTGGAGATATTCCTCTCCCACCTGCCAAATAAGTGCAAGTAAGCCTATTGGGCATTAATGAATATGGTCGGGGAGACCAAGGATTTAGCAGCCTTGGCCTAAAGGAAGATTCCAAGAATTCTTCAAAAACAAACCTCTTTTTTTGTTATTTTTCTTCTTAATCATCTCAAACATGATTCTAGCCTAATAAACAGGCTTCTCTGTTCACAACAACAACACATCTCTCAAGGAATCACTGTCTAGTGATGTAATCATGGCTGCATGCTTGCCCAACAGTACCTTGCCTACAACATCTGCTAGAAACTTGTAGTCAGTGGATAAATGTTTTCTTCAACATTTTATTGGTGTGTGTTTCGAATAACCCATCGTAATAAACATCTCATCAAATTCAGACTATCATTCTCTAACTATTATTCTCCATTATTATATCCAAAAATTTCATTTAAGATGGCGTGGGTTAAGAGATATTATATTACCCAATATGGTTGTCATCATAGTATCATCATCTGGAGAGGAAGAATTGAAAACCCATTCCCGAACTTTTGTTGCAGCTATCTTCATTCTGGTGGTCATCAGATTCTTTAACTGCTGATCTTCAAATAATTTAAGAATTTCAAAGAAGATCTGGTAAGAATGTTGGAATGACTCAAAATCTATATCAAAACCCATGTCAAACTTCATTGCTGCAAGAGCGCTTGCTGGAATCGTCATTGATAACCTACCAAGGAAACTCATAGAGATCAAGTGCAAGGGGAACATAAAGTGCAGGATAGAGCTTGAAGAAAACCTAGATATAAGGTTTTTTCAGAATATGAAATGATAAACTCCGTCCTACGAAAAGAAAAATTCTTCGATTTGAGGTCGATGAAAGATTTTATTGACAAAAGAGTTCTTTGATCTAAGTCAGAAGAAGGGAAAACTTTTCGTCGTCCTCATGTCGATGAAATTTTTCTGAAGCCAGATCATCGATCTCGGGTCGACAAAGTGACTCAAACAGAGAGTTCATCGATCTCAGGTCGACGAATTATCTCAAGAACTTTTCTCTGTTCGTCGATATCAGGTCGACGAACAATGGCAAATTCTTCGACCATAGACCGAAAGTTAATTAAAGCTTCAACATTTATCATACCAAGCTGATTTAGAAAGAAACAATGGTTTCTTTCATCCAAGGGCTTCGTGAAGATATCTGCCATTTTCAAATCAGTGTAGATATAGACAAGATTAATTTTCTTTTTGTCCACACACCTCTCTAATTAAATGATGTCTTATCTCTATATGATTAGTTCCCTACTATATGAACTGGATTATGAGCACTAGAAATTGCACTTGTATTATCACAGAGTAAGGTTGAATTATTTAAGTTGTATCCATAATCTAAGAGTTGGTTTTGAATCCACAGCATCCTATGAACAGCAACTGTCAGCTACTATGTACTAAGCTTTTGCTGTTGATGTAGATACAAATGTTTTCATTTTATATAACCACGAGACAAGTCTAGCACCAAGGAACTGGCATGTTCCTCATGTGCACTTCCTGTCCACTCTACATCGAGCAAAGTCAGCATTTGAGTATCCAGTCAACTCAAATTAAGACTCAGTTGGATACCAGAGTCGTAGATTTGGGCAACCCTTTATATATCTTAAAATTATTTTAAGGAAAATAAGATGAGATTCTTTAGGGTTCACTTTGGAACGTAGCACAAAGGAATGTAGCAAATATTATGTCTGGCCTACTTATTGTGAGATATGATAGGGACCCAACATTGCCCTATATAATTTCTTATCAACCAGCTTTCCATGTTCATCAGAGTCAACCACACATCATTGGTATCCATGGGTGTTTCTCTTTTCTGAGGCATATGACATCCCAAACCTTTTGATTAGCTCCTTAACATACTTAGATTGGAATATGAAGATGGCAACAGGCAATTTACTTCACTTGGAGGCCAAGGAAGTAAGAGAGTTTAACCCATGACACTCATTTCAAACTTTGAATGCTTTAAGTCAGAAAACCTTTTGCATAGTTTGGAATCAGTAGAGCCAAAGAATAATATCATCTACATAAATTTATACTAACAAAATTTTATCTTTATGATGCTTAATAAATAAGGTCCCTAACTACAATGCCTCATAAAATTTATGCTCTAACAAGAAGCTAGCTAAGGTCTCACTACCAAGCTGTTGGAACTCTTGCTTTAAACCATAGGGAGCTTTATTGCAATCTAAAGACATAAGAGGGATTAGTTGGAGAGATAAAACATGGTTGTTGCTCCACACATACATCTACTTCTCCTTGAGTCTCAACATTCAATAGTGCACTCTTGACATCCATTTGATAGACCTTGAACTTTTTAAAAGCAGCATAAGCAAGGAATTCTTATAGCCTCAAGCCTTACAACCGGGAAAATGTCTGATCATAGTCAATGCCTTCCTCTTGCCTACCGCCTTTAGCTACTATCCTTGCCTTATGCCTTATGATAATGCCCTTGGCATCATGTTATTTCTGAATACCCACATAGTTCCAATGACTGGGAAGTCTTTGGGTATTGGAACTAAGTCCCAAAACTCTGCATCTTTCAAATCTGTTATGCTCCTCTTGCATTGCCATAATCAAGAGTGGATCTTGCTCTGCATCTTTTGTAGATTTTTTGCTCAATTTGAGATATGAAGCAGGCATGCATCAAGTCTTGGTTGAGTTGATGCTTCTATGCACACTTACTGATTGCCTCCTATTACTTGAGAAACAGGATAATCTCTAAATATGACAAAGTAAGTTGGTGGAGTTTGTTCAACAACAGCCTGGGGAGTTAATTCCTCTTGTGGAATTATGTGGGTTGTTGTTGTTTTTTATTAGCTATTTTAGTGAAATCATCTTCACTTTCTTCAGAGTTTTGTGGAGAGGTATGGACATTAGCCTCATTGGTGAGGTTCAAACTCATTCAACTTTTCACTCTGTAACAACCCCATCCGTTTCATGACGAATAGTAGAAGGTCCGGCCGGGGCCCCACACTATATGCCACACAAACAGATGGTGAGGTCACAGGATAATACCAAACCATACACGCATCCTAACTCAGAGCATGCTAGCGGAAGCTTTAAGTTGTAATTTGAACTCTACCCAGGAATGTCTAATATATAAACCACAGTTATATATACAGCCAAGGAATGTACAACAAGGTGAAGGTTTGGCCTTAAGGCCTTACAGTTCCTCTTTCCATACAACATGGATTACAAACATCGGCGCGCAGGCCGTCCATACATGAGGAAAAGCAAAACAAACAAAATCCTTTTCGCAGCCATCAAGGGCTAGCCGCAGCAGCAACAACAACAGCAGTAGGGCTCCAGCCCTTCACTTACCACTTGGCTCTCCAGCACCTGCATAGGACAATCCACCCAAACGTGGAAAACATGGCAACGGTCAGCATTCAGCTGACCCAATTATAACAATCCTACCCCTTTCTTGGGGCAGTAACATTTCTTCCCTGCACATCATGGTATCAACAATAGCAAACTATGTGCGTGCAGGCACATTCAAGCCATCACAACCGTCGCCACACGGCCCGACAGTCCGTGCACTCAGGGCACATTCTTGGTGCACCGAAAACCAGGGTCAACACCACACCGTCTCCACGGTATTGAGCATTCTAGTCTTTTTCGGCGCGCCCTAAGACTCTCATTAGGCTCTCCAACAAAACCCATTACCAGGCTTCCAAGTCGGACGGACCTAACGCAGGTACGGATCAGCCACCCCTCGTTGCTCAAGTCGCCGTGTGTAACGGTCCAGGCCCGCCAACCCGCGGACCCAGCTGCACCGCCGGCCCACCAGTAGTCCAGACCCGGGCCCACTACTGGCAGTAAGCCTATCACATTCAAGCCTGCAGGCCAATGCACCCCAACCCCTCTCCATCCACAGGCGGTTGTTGAGGCCAGGGATCGAACCCGAGACCTCCTTGATAAGGAGTTTTCAAACCACTCCTCATCACCAACTGAGCTGCAAGTCCTAAAGTATAAGCGTCCCATTCCACTTATACTTTAGGTGTCAAGGTTGTTCTGAATGATTATGATATGCAACTATATGGTGGGTATGTTATGTCATGCAGTGCAACTCACACACCCGACTCTGTGCACACAGACCTTTAGTTCCCCCTTTCGGAGCCGTTACCTCCCAGGATACCTCCGTAGTGGCAAACGGAAGCGGTGGGTTGGGCCTCGCCCACCTCCAAAACCAGTAAAGCACACTGGTCTGACCTATCGTACGCCTCAACGCTTGGTGCACAAAGCGGACGCCTGCGTACTCTTGCCGGCTGGCGCACCGGACTTCTGTTGGCGGAGTGCTAATCACCCCGCCGAGTCAACGATATCGGTGTCGGTGCAATCGAACTCCCCGATATCGAAAGACCCACCACCTTAACTTTTCCTATTTTATGCACATGCAAGTTAAACCGTAAGCACTCAAAACCGAGCCGAAGCTCCCCGGACCAAAACGTCCGTCTCCAAATCAACCGAGCCGAAGCTCCCCGGACCGTCCTGTCCGTTTCCAAATCAACCGAGTCGAAGCTCTCATCAACCTTCCTGTGCCAACAGTGTTGTGAAGAGTGCAGCCCTAGTTACTAAGTTACTCTTGTCGGTTTGTTATTACAGTTTACGTTAGCCCAGGACTGCCCCCGGTATACCCCGTGAAGGGCTCTCAAGGGGCACTAGGAACCAAGACGGTGCATTACGGCCCGAAGTTCCCTTTCGCAAGGCACTTATTATTGTTGGTTAATACCCCGTACCCAAACCCTTAATGTTACTCTGGTTCTAACCCTAATGTATTTTAACTCCTTCACCCGCTCCCAGGAAAGACGATGTTCCGTCGAACCCGAGCTCCACCCATCCTTAGTTAACCTAACCACTATCCCATACCCAATTTCATTGATAACCTCCGAATCATCTTGCCACGGCATTTACACATGATTTGTCGCCCTATGACCATGGTATTACAATTTCTATGATTTCACTATATGCAGACCAACTTGAGCAAATCAACAAGTATGATAGGAAGTGCATCAATTTCTCATCCAAACACCCTAAGATAATTACTAAGGGCCTATCATGACTTTTATAACTTAAATCCAGCACTTCCAAATTTTTCCTAAATAATTTAATATTTATTTAATTATCCAGAAATTAAAGCCATGAGTGATTTTGAGCATGAGGTACTACATTCATTCATCATAAAATTATAAGAAAATTACCAGGGCTCTACAATGTCCATAAATGTTCACTGACCAAAAATTATAATTTTACAAGGCCTAAAAATATTATTTAAAAATCATTTATAAATTCTACAAATTGCAAGCCTTGTGAATCAACCCCTATGATTATAGATCCAAAAATTCTACAATAATTACCAGAGATGTAAGAGGTCATAAAAACTCATTTGCCTAAGTTACACCAGATTTCAGTGAGGGAACAACCCATAATAATTATTTGACTATCTTTAGAAAATCAATGGCTTGTGAATGAAGTACTTAAAATAATCAGTTAATAATTCCAGAAAAATTCAAGCATATGTATAATAATCTAAAAAGCTCTCTGCCAAAATTTCATATCCATTAATCAACCAGAGAAATCAAATTAATTAAAATACCCAAAAACCTATTTTTGTGAGTTATGAAGGAACTATCATGTATTGAATTCCAAGGCTCTCAATATTATTTCCCAGAGACTTCCCTAAACCCAAGAAGTACACTACCCAAGTTCCATGGCCTTTAGGCAAGTTTTGGTGACCTATTTTGCCTTAACAAAGGAGGTGTCCTAAACTAGGGTTAGGGTTTAAGGGAGGGTAACCCTCTCCAAATCTTCCAAGACTTTGGTCAGGGGGTTCTAACCTCACTAGTCTCCTCTCCACCAAAAATCACTTCCATTCAAGGTCATTTGACCCCATGCCCTTCACAAGCCCCCAAAGTCCAACCTAGGGGTTTGGACTTGGGTCCTAGGGCATACCCACCCCAAACCACTCCATACACCATAAGGGAGTGTTAGAGCCCATTACAAACCAGTGGACCAAGTTTCAGCCTCTGGTGAGGGAGTTTGGTCAACTAAAATCACTAAGTGCACTTTTGACCTATTTGCCCCTTAATGGGCTAACCTAGGATTGGGTAATTACCCACCCAAAACCTCTCCAAATTAAATGAAACTTTATACAGAGCTTCCCTAGGTCCCTAAGGACCTCCCACCAAAATTTTGGGGGATTTGGAGGTCATTAGACCCCTTAATCACTCTAAGATATGATTATTAAATTTTAGCAAAAACTATAGAAAAATGTTATCCAAAAATTACCATTTTTGGATATGTCATAGGTGTAGGTAAGAATGACCCCTACATAAAATCTTAAGTCATTTGGAGGTCTGGTTTGATGTGGGCAACCAAAATGGTGTCTGACCTAGCCTAAGGACACCTTCCACCAAACTGAGTGCTGAGGTCAGCACAGTTATCCAAATTGGGTGAAATCAATTTTAAAATAAAGTAGACTCAAAGGGCTACAACTTTCATGTTCACTACTTTTTCTGTAGAGGGCTCTAGGTATTTTTAATAAATACAAACATTAAGAGGTAAAACTGTGACAGAAATACAAATAATATATCCCAACTATACATCATGATTTTCACTGTTTGCACGAATCTTAAAGTAGGATCCAATGGTAGCTGCTCATCTTCTCCAAATGGCCGAAAATCCAACCCGAGCAGGCCCTTTTTACGGGGCTTTTCCCGGCGGCCTGAGGCGGCGCCACCACCGGGAAACATCATCCATTTGTTCCCGGTGGTGGGGGCTATCCATAGCCGGAGTTAGGGCGGCCGGAGGTGGCGGCGCCGCCCTACCCGAGAGCTCCAAAAAGCTCCAAAAAAATGGCGGTTTTCAGATTTTTAAAAACTCAAAACCGATTCGTTTGAGCATGAAACTTCATCCTAATGATTCCTAGGATCTAAACATAGAGGAAGAGGTGAGGGAGGACCTTCCCGGCGGCCATGCAACGTGTAGATCGACGAGGGCCATGGCGACGGCGGCGGCGGCGTTTTCCTCCTTCTCAAGCTCCGGCCACCCTTCTCTTCTGCTAGGGATTCGAAAACCTCTCCTTTGCTCACTGATGGGGGTTTAAAAAGGTAGAGAGGGGAGGGGGAGGGTCATGGCTTGAAGTGGCCATTAATGGCCCTAAATGTTGAATTTCGGCCATGGTGGAGGAGGGGGGCTGTAACCGCCTCTTGGGTGGCTGGGGAAACGTCTGGAATTTAATGCCCCCTCCATAAAGTCCCCTCTCAGCCCTTAATGGCCGAACCCCACACTCCTTGGTCTTCCAAAACTCCTCCACCATTTTTGAATAATTTCTCTCTCCTCCTTTAAAATTCCTTCTCTCTCTCTCTCATCCTCTCTCTCCTAGTCACCCTCCAAACTGAAATGTCTTCCTCCCACAACCTATTGGCAGCCCATTCATTAAATCCCAAATGAAAACATGGGAGGGGGGGGTGGTCCACCATGAATACTTCTTTTATCATTTCTCTCTCCTCTTTTATTTCTCAAATTTAGGCTTCTCTTTCTCTCTCCTAGTCACCTAGTTGACTGGTCAAGGAACTAGGTTATTGGCAGCCCTAATATCTCACATTATTCTTGTCATTAGGCTTAGCCCAAGAGGGGGGTGACTTGAAGTTGGGTTAGCCCAATTAGGTCAAGTTGACTTGACTTGGGTTAAATGTTGACTTGGTTATTTTGACTCTTTGGGTCCACATCAATGGGTCTTTAGTGACCCATTGGACTCCCCTAAGGCCTAGGTAGGGTTAGTTGGAGTTGAGTTGGCCCCCTGGAGGTCACATGGCCCTTAGGAAGGGCACTTTGACCATTTTAGGGTTAGGGTTGGCTTGGGTTAATTTGGCCACTAGTATTGACCCCATTGAGTCTATGGTGACTCATTGGCCCCACATTGGGTCTAGAAATGCCCTAGAGTCAGTTTGAACTCACTAGGTCACCCAAACTCAGTGTTTTGGAAACTTGCTATTTGCAGCCCAAAATGAGTCTCTACTAGACTCCTAAGCCCATTTGGTCTATTTGGTTCCCTATGGTCTTGCCATGGCCCAGGCAGCCCAAAGTTATTCTTAGGGGGGGCCTAATTGGAAATGGGATGTTACACCGTGCCACCTCGAATACGGAAGTATCCATGGCAATTTATAGGCGCGGGTCGGTTTCACCTTTCCTGTTCGGCTATCTGCCTTTTCATCGAGTTGCAGCCCAACGGCTCAACCGCACACAAAGTGGCAACGCACGGCCACAAGAGTTGCATCCAACCCTCTTCATTTCCTGGACTTCATCCAGTACTTCCTGCTGCACCAAGCAACATGTAGGCACAAGGCAACACAAGCCATAATCACGGAGTCTTCTCCGATATGCAAACAAGCATCACCAATCCAGACCAGCATGTCCAGATGGGCTTCACACAGCATGCCTAGATCCGTACTCCAATTCCGGACTCTAACAAGGGGGACTTCACATATCTACCCCAAGGGACACCACAACCCACCGCCCACTCGCGGGGAAGGGTTTTCCCTATGCAATGTAGAAAAGAAGGACTTCACATATCCAAGAAGGGAGATCGTTACCCTTGTCGATCTCTTGGGAGCCATCAAAATCTAGCCGGTGAGAAAGCACCGCAGCAGCTTTGCCATCACAACGCTGGCCTCGGATCACGAATCGGACCACGGGAGCTCCGCCGGTGGCTTGATCTCCTCCTCCTTCTTCTTCCTCCTCTCTCTTTCTCTCTTCCTTAGCTAAGTGAAGAATGACTCAAGCCTCTGCTGACTTAAACCATCCAGGAATCATCTGAGCCATTGGATCCAAAGAGAGAAAATGAACGGCCACGATTTTCCCAAAATTACACTTTTTTGGCTGACACGGCCTGTGATACGCCCGTGTCAAAGGCCGTGTACCCTTAAGAGGCACACGCGGTATTCGTACCGACTGAACTTTACCAGAACACGGGCATCGACACGCCCGTGTCGAACCTGACACGCCCGTGTCAGTCATGAGACACGCCCGTGTCACCCCTGCCTCATCGAGCTCCAAACTCAACCAGCAGTACACGTGTAGGCACACGACATCGGACACGCCCATGTCAAATCTGACACGGCCGTGTTCAAGGCTTGGTTCCGGGCTGTGTAATCTTCTGACTCAATCCGCCTATTATTTGAGTGACACGCCCTGGGACACGCCCGTGTCCCAGGCCCTGTACCCCCGACACGCCCTGGGACACGCCCGTGTCCCAGGCCGTGTAAAACAACCTGCACCTCAAATCCATTTTTGAGATTTTTGGGGTGTTACAATCCTCCCCCCCTTAAAAAAAATTTCGTCCCGAAATTTGCACGGTAAGGAAACAAGGAAAAACAATGCTATAACTTGATAACTCTGTTATAACACAAAGTACACGGTCTACAGTTTATACAAACAGCTCGGGAAATTCAGCTCGCATGGTCTGCTCTCGCTCCCATGTTAGCTCTTCACGGCCACAATTGTCCCATCGGACCTTGACCATCTCTATCACTTTGTTCCGCAACTGTTTCTCGGCTCGATCCTCGATCCGAATGGGTCGAACCCTCGTCGTTAGCCCATACTCGACCGGTACCCGATCATGCTCTACTACTTGAGCTGGATCCTTAACAGCCTTACGAAGTACTGGGATGTGAAATACATCATGTAATCCACCCAAGTCTGCTGAAAGTGCTAGTCGATAAGCAGCTTCCCTAACTCGCTCTACCACCTCAAATGGACCAAGATACCTCGGACTTAGCTTTTTCAAACGCCAAATCCTAGACACGCCTTTGAAGGGTTTGATCTTCAAATATACCCAATCACCCACCGCGAACTCCACGTTCCGATGTTTGGCATTGTAGTACTTTGCTTGACTATCTTGGGCTATCAATAGCCTCTCCCGAATAGAGAGTATGAGCGAGGTAGCTTCTTCGACTTCCTTTTTCTCACTCAGCTTAGATTCGCCTGCTTCTGCCCAAGCTAACGGTGTATGACATTTACGACCATACAAAACCTCAAATGGTGCCATACCGATGCTCGCTTGGTAGCTATTATTATAGGCAAATTCGACAAGAAATATATAATCTTCCCATCTCTTACCAAAGTCTAGGGCGCACATGCGGAGCATGTCCTCCATCGTCCTGTTGGTTCGTTCAGTCTGGCCATCCGTTTGGGGATGAAAGGCCGTACTAAACGCTAATTTTGTACCCAATATTTGATGAACTAGCCGTTAATAATTCGATGTGAATCGCCCATCGCGGTCACTAACGATGCTCCGAGGAACACCGTGCAGTCGAACAATCTGCTCCACATAAAGCTTGGCCAAGGTTTCCCCTGAATCGTCTCTTCTGTTTGGAAGGAAGAGCGCCACTTTTGTCAACCGGTCCACAATCACCCAGATTGAATCATGACCGCGTTGAGATCTCGGCAACCCGTGCACGAAATCCATCGAAATGTCATCAAACTTCCACTCCGGAATGGGTAACGACTTCAGGAAACCGCCAGGCTTCTGGCATTCCGCTTTCACCAATGCACAAGTATGGCATTCCGCCACATAACGTGCTACATCTTTCTTTAGTCCGGGCCACCAGAACAGCTTTTTCAGATCTTTGTACATCTTTGTGCTCCCTGGGTGAACAGAGTACTTTGCAAAGTGAGCTTCGTACATCAACTCTTCCCTCAATTTACCCACACTCGGGACGCACACTTGACCATTTCTTCGTAACAAACCGTTATCCCAAGTGAATTGGTCATCCGGCCCATCTTTAGCATAGCGCTGGAGACTTTCATCAAGCTCCGTTGCTCGTCGAACTCTGTCCGTAAGGTCATATTGCACCTCCGTCCAGTTCAAGCATGCATCAGTCGACGAACCCTTGTCAACACAAGATATCTCCAATGCTTCTAATTCTTGGATTAAATGCTGATCATGCCTCTGCAACCAGCTTGCCCGTACCGGAGTCCTCCGACTCAAAGCATCAGCGACCACATTTTCCTTCCCGGGAGTATAGTGAATCTCGAAGGTGTAGTCCCCAAGGAACTCCATCCATCTTCATTGTCGCATATTCAGATCCTTCTGATCCAACAAGTACTTTAGGCTTTTGTGATCTGTATAGATATCCACTTTAACGCCATACAGATAGTGCCGCCACAACTTGAGCGGAAAGATTACCGCCGCCAGCTCCAAATCATGGACGGGGTAATTCCGCTCATGCACTTTCAACTGGCGCGAGCCATAAGCAATCACTTTACCAAACTGCAGAAGAACGCAGCCTAAGCCGCTCCCGGAAGCATCACTATAGATCTCATACCCATCTGTACCACATGGCGATGTCAACACAGGCGCCGTGGTCAAACGACTCTTCAAGTCTTCAAAAGCTCGCGCGCACTCCGGCGTCCAAATGAACTTTTGATCTTTTCTCGTCAGCGTGGTCAGAGGTAAAGCAATCCGTGAGAAGTTTTCCACAAACTGTCTATAGTAGCCCGCAAGCCCAAGGAAGCTCCTGACCTCGGCCACTGAAGACATCACTGGCCAATCTTGAATGGCACTTATCTTCAACGGATCCACCGCAATACCTTCTCCACTTACCACATGGCCTAAAAAGGCTACTAACGAGAGCCAGAACTCACACTTTGAGAACTTGGCATAAAGCTTATTCCTCCGCAGGGTATGCAAGACCAACCGCAAATGGTTTGCATGATCCTCTTCCGACTGAGAGTATACTAAGATATCATCGATAAACACAATCACGAATAAATCCAAGTACTCTCGGAACGTTCGATGCATTAGATCCATAAATAACGAAGGCGCATTATATAGGCCAAACGGCATTACTGTGAACTCATAATGACCGTAGCGTGTTCCAAACGCCGTCTTGGGAATGTCACCTTCCCGAATCCTCAACTGATAATATCCCAATTTCAAATCCAACTTGGAATAGACCGTTGATCCTGCCAGCTGATCAAATAGGTCATCAATCCGTGGAATCGGATATTTGTTTTTCTCCGTCAGTTTATTCAATTCGCGGTAGTCAATACATAATCGTAAACTACCGTCTTTCTTTTTCACAAAGAGAACAGGCGCGCTCCAAGGTGACATACTTGGACGTATGTATCCCTGCTCCAACAACTCTTGCAATTGGACTTTCAATTCTGCCATCTCTTTTGGCGCAACGCGATATGGTGAGCGGCCCACAGGTTTCGCACCTGGCACCAACTCAATAGAGAAGTCAATCTCTCGCTGGGGTGGTAACCCAGGAAGATCTTTAGGAAACACATCGGCAAACTCTGACACAACCAGAACTTCACCGACACTGGCCTTTGGCTCAACAGCCTGAATTAGCGTGAAGAATAACTCCGCGCCATTCCGAACAGCATTGACGAATTGGAGCGCAGACAACAACGTCCCGCCAACTCCTCGCATACCAGCGAACTTCATCACAAGTCTGGTATTCTGGCCTAATGTGATCTCCTTGGAGTTGCAATCAATAAAGGCACGCTGCTCCGAGAGCCAGTCTATACCAAAGATCACATCAAACTCCGATAACGGTAGCACTGCTGCACTCAAACCGAAATCCTGAATTCCTATTTGAACAACCACATTGCAAGCCCTATCCGCAAGCATCACACAGCCATTCGGCAATAGCACCCTTGTACTATCAACCGTCACATGACTCAGCACCCCAATTCGAGATACGAAGTCCTCAGACAGAAAAGAATGCGAAGCACCCGTATCAAACAGGGCTCTCACCAGCTTATTCCGAATCAGGACAAAGCCTGTAGCACACACATCATGCACAAGCTATACGTAACCAAAAGCAATAGCACGTAAGCAAATAATCTATATTCACTCGTACCTGTGACGACGTCACTTTGCTTAATCACCTCCTGCTGGCCAAGGTGATAGATTCAGGGCTGTGCCTGGGACGCAGAGGAATCAACCACCGCTTTTCCCTTCTCAGCATAAGACGCACCCATCTTCTTTTCCCTTTTGGGCTGAACAACCCGACAGTCACGGGCTATATGCCCCACCCGGCCACAGTTATAGCATGTACGAGAATCCGGCCTTGATGTCGCCCCGACACAACGGTCGTAGTCACTTGCCCAGACGGCTTGGACCTCTTGCCCCCCTTCTTCTGGTAGAACGATTTGCTAGGCCGAGGTGCTTGAACCTCTGGCTTTGATACAACCAAGCCCTTGTTCCCTTGCACCCGCCTCATGTCCTTCTCCAACGCACACGCAGTATCAACCAATGCCTGAAACCCTTGGTTCACTGAACTCGAAAGCAGGAACCTCAACTCATCCCGCAATCCTTCATAGAACCTATTCGTTTTCCTTTGGTCATCCGCGAAGATTGTTCCCGCATAGCGTCCCAACCTTGTAAACTCATGCAGGTAGGTATCCACGCTATCTTCTCCTTGCTTTAACCGTTGGAACTCATTTTCCATGGCAATGCGTTGCGCCGCTGGGACATGTTTCGCCAGAAATATTCGAGAGAACTCCTCAATCGATACTTGCGTTAATTGCCTGCCCGCCAAATGGTGTACCTCAACCTCGTCCCACCACAACCGCGCCTCTCCTTCAAGCATGAAGGTGGCCAAGGTGACCTTTAGAGTTTCCTCCGCCCTGATCGATGTCATTATCCGCTTGACACGCGATAACCAATCCTCTGTCTGCGTTGGGGATCCCAGTCCCATAAACGTAGGCGGACTGAAGCTCATGAATTTCTTCAACTGTCGGTCAGCTGCTCGTGGATCGATAGCCTCAACCGGCTCGGGTCTTACATCAACACGAACTGGCACAACTGCCGGCTACGCTTGCCCGGTCGGCTAAATCATGGCAAAGAGAGCCTCAGCAACTAAACGAACAGTTTCCGCAGATGGAGGAGGTGTTGGCACCTTAGCTGGTGCCGCACTCTCATCAGAGCGCTGGGGCTTAGACTGCCCAGCACCACTACGCGTTACCTATAGGTGGACAAGACACACATTAGCGATCGTATGCAAGCAAAACAACAGAAGAGGAACGCGCATATTCCTCAAACAAGATTTTGTACATTCCTTAGTGGACATTCCAGAGTTCATTAGCGTTACTGCAGGGCGCATAAACACGCGCTCGCCACCCCATAAAAGAATTCGACCACGAATTCGAAAGAGGAAGACCGAATGAAGCTGATACCAAAAGGTCGGAGGATCGAAACCTCCCTCTGATACCAAAATGTAACGACCCCATCCGTTTCATGACGTATAGTAGAAGGTCCGGCCGGGGCCCCACACTATTTGCCACAAACAGACGGTGAGGTCACTGGATAATACCAAACCATACACGCATCCTAACTCAGAGCATGCTAGCGGAAGCTTTATGTTGTAATTTGAACTCTAACCAGGAATGTCCAATTTATAAACCACAGTTATATATACAGCCACGGAATGTACAACAAAGGTGAAGGTTTGGCCTTAAGGCCTTACAGTTCCTCTTTCCATACAACATGGATTACAAACATCGGCGCGCAGGCCGGCCATACATGAGGAAAAGCAAAACAAACAAAATCCTTTTCGCAGCCTTCAAGGGCTAGCCGCAGCAGCAGCAACAACAGCAGTAGGGCTCCAGCCCTTCACTTACCACTTGGCTCTCCAGCACCTGCATAGGGACAATCCACACAAACGGTGGCAAATATGGCAACGATCAGCATTCAGCAGACCCAATTATAACAATCCTACCCCTTTCTCGGGGCAGTAGCATTCTTTCCCTGCACAGCATGGTATCGACAATAGCAACTATGTGCGCGCAGGCACATTCTAGCCATCACAACCGTCGGCCACACGACCCGACAGTCCGTGCACTCAGGGCACATTCTTGGTGCACCGGAAAAATAGGGTCAACACCACCGTCTACACGGTATTTGACCATTCTAGTCTTTTCGCCGCGCGGGCCTAAGACTCTCATTAGGCGCTCCAACAAAACCCATAACCAGGCTTCCAAGTCGGACGGACCTAACGCAGGTACGGATCAGCCACCCCATATTGCTCAAGTCACTGTGCCACCTCGAATACGGAAGTATCCATGGCAATTTATAGGCACGGGTCGGTTTCACCTTTCCTATTCGGCAATCTGCCTTTTCATCGAGTTGCAGCCCAACGGCTCAACCACACACAAAGTGGCAACGCACGGCCACAAGAGTTGCATCCAACCCTCTTCATTTCCTGGACTTCATCCAGTACTTCCTGCTGCACCAAGCAATAGGTAGGCACAAGGCAACACAAGCCATAATCACGGAGTCTTCTCCGATATGCAAACAAGCATCACCAATCCAGACCAGCATGTCCATATGGGCTTCACACAGCATGCCTAGATCCGTACTCCAATTCCGGACTCTAACAAGGGGGACTTCACATATCTACCCCAAGGGACACCACAACCCACCGCCCACTCGCGGGGAAGGGTTTTCCCTATGCAATGCAGAAAAGAAGGACTTCACATGTCCAAGAAGGGAGATCGTTACCCTTGTCGATCTCTTGGGAGCCATCGAAATCTAGCCGGTGAGAAAGCACCGCAGCAGCTTTGCCTTCACAACGCTGGCCTCGGATCACGAATCGGACCACGGGAGCTCTGCCGGTGGCTTGATCTCCTCCTCCTTCTTCTTCCTCCTCTCTCTTTCTCTCTTCCTTAGCTAAGTGAAGAATGACTCAAGCCTCTGCTGACTTAAACCAGCCAGGAATCATCTGAGCCTTTGGATCCAAAGAGAGAAAATGAACGGCCACGATTTTCCCAAAATCACACTTTTTTGGCTGACACGGCCTGTGACACGCCCGTGTCACAGGCCGTATACCCTTAAGCGGCACACGCGGTATTCGTACCGACTGAACTTTACCAGAACACGGGCATCGACACGCCCGTGTCGAACCTGACACGCCCGTGTCAGTCATGAGACACGCCCGTGTCACCCCTGCATCATCGAGCTCCAAACTCAACCAGCAGTACACGGGTAGGCACACGGCATCGGACACGCCCGTGTCAAATCTGACACGACCGTGTTCAAGGCTTGGTTCCGGGCCGTGTAATCTTCTGACTCAATCCGCCTATTATTTGAGTGACACGCCCTGGGACACGCCCGTGTCCCAGGCCGTGTACCCCCGACATGCCCTGGGACACGCCCGTGTCCCAGGCCGTGTAAAACAACCTACACCTCAAATCCATTTTTGAGATTTTTGGGGTGTTACACACTCAAATATGGTGCCTGCAAAGATTCACTGGCATAAGAGTTCTTCTTCTTGTAAAACATGTTAGTCTGATCAAAGGAAATGTATACAGACTCTTCTATTTTCATTGCAGATTGATTATAAACCCTATATGCCTTTCTGACTTGGGAATATCCTAGAAAAATTCCCATTGCATCCTTGGCTTCAAACTTTCTAATATATTTCTTGTCATTATTGTGAATGTAACACATACAACAAAATATATTAAAGAAATCTACTTTAGTTTTCTTCCCTTTAAGTAATTCATTGGGATTCTTGCCCTTAAGCTTATGTATAAAACTCCTGTTCAGGACATATTTTGATGTGCTTATAGCCTCTGCCCAAAAGGATAGTGGCAAGTAAGCATCTGCAAGTAATGTACCTGCAGCTTCAATTTGTGTTCTGTTTTTTCTTTAAACTAACCATTTTTGTTGAGAAGTTCTAGGAGCAGAGAAACAATGTCTGATACTTTCCTCCTCACAAAATCTTTGCATGGGAAGAGACTCAAACTCAGTACCATGATCACTTCTAATCAATGCAATTGGAGTATAGTACTCAATACTTATGCTCTTAAGAAAAGATGTAAGAACCTTTAAGTTATCTGACTTGTTCCTCAAGAAGAACACCCAGGTGAACCTTGAGAAGTCATCTAATATCACTAAGGTATAAGATTTCCCTACTAGGCTTTGTACAACAATCGGTCCAAAAAGATCCATGTGGAGAAAATACAAAATCTTAGGTGAATCACTTTTATTACTGGCTTTGAAACTATTTTTAGTTTCTTGCATAATTGACAAGCCATGTAAGGGCCTTCCTTCTTATAGGGACCAGAAGGCAATCCTCTAACAAGGTTTTCTTTAGATAACCTAGCAATGTTTTTCAGATTAACATGACCTAACCTTTTATGCCAAAGTTCATTATTATTATTAATTTGGTTGAACAAACATATTTCAGACATAGCAGAGTTAAAATTTACTATGTAAATATTTCCTACTCTTGATCTAGTTAAGACAATCTTGTTATCAATAGAAGAAATAATGCAAGAGGATTTATCAACAGATACCTGAAACCCTTCAGCACAGAGTTGACTATTAGAAATCAGGTTGTGCTTTAATCCACTTACATAATCTATATTCTTTAATGTAACCACTCAAATATTTACATCTCCATAGCCATTAGTCTGGCCATAGTTGGAGCCACCAAAAACAACTTTAGGACCTAGCTTGGACTTGTAGGTTGATAGATTTTTCTTTCGGCCAGTCATATGTTTTGAACAACCACTATCCAGATACCACAATTCCTCTGTGGTAGGATAATCTTTCACCTACACAAAAACAGATTAGATATTCTTGACCCAGGGTTACCTTGGGTCCTTATTGATTTACATAAATAAAGCCATTAATATATGAATATTCAGGTTGACTTTTGTAAATTAAAGGATCGTATTTTCTTGGTGGAATTTTCCAATGGTTAAAAGGATTAATGTTCTGTCAAAGTTGATTAAAAATCTTGTTGGAATTAAAATTTCTATTATTATAAACTAGGGTCGACGAATTATGGTACGTTCGTCGATCTGAGGTTGATGAACGAGGATGAGTTCATCAAACTCCACTCAAAGAATGAAGGTATTCATTTTCTAGGCCCCAATTTCGTCGATCTCTAGTCGATGAACAATACTGGTTTTGTCGATCGCAGTTCAGAGAATAATTATAGAAGAAGTTTTCATTCGGAGTTCGTCGACTTGAGCTCGACAAACTGTACACATTTCGTTGATCTGAGTTTGACGAAATCTGCTTAACTTCGTTATAGTTAATTTTTTTCTTATTCTTTCTTCTTCTCATATTCTTTTGTTTTAATACTATTGTTTAACATGATTATCTTCTATTTTCTCTTTATCCTTTTCAGAAATAAATTTTATGGGGGTGGATAAAATGTTTTTTTGAATTAGTGGGGGTTGGCTTGATGAAGCACCTAAGGCCAGCTTGCTATTAAGTATGGCATTCACTGTGCTTATGATGTTCATCAACTTGATGCTTCTCCCATTCAGGAATTCTTCAAGTTGCCTAGCCTCAAATAATTCAGTCTTTAAATTAATGATTTGTTCATTAGCTAAAATGATTTCATCCTTTAATTTGTTGTTTTCTGACAGCAGGTTTTTTTGTTCATTTACTTTCTCTCTAAGTTGCTTAATTTATTTTTCAGAAATTGTTAAATCAACACATAAGGACTTGAATTCATTTTTAAATTCTTCTGAATCAAAATCAAAAGAAGAACTACCTAATCCCCATTCAGATAGAGGTTCTTCAGTGTCTGATTGGTCAACTTCAGAATGGGTGCTTTATGCATCAATAGAAATCAAGCATATTTTCTTGGTCTGTGCTTACTCTTCATCTTCACTGTAGAAGGAATATGAAGATTCTTCTTCAGTGTCACTCCAGGTTTCAGCAATGAAACCTTTCTCCTTCTTTTTGTGCTTGCTGGAGGACGGCTTGTTGTAATGCTGTTTCCTGGTTTCCGTTTCTCTTCTACTCTCCTTATTTTGGTTTTATGTACACTCTGAGATGAAGTGTCCAGGCTTCTTGCAGCCAAAACAAACAACTTCTAAAATTGGTGTTTTGTCATACTTGGGCTTGTCATCTTGCTTTGATGACTTTCTTCTTAAATGTTTCTTACCAAACTTTTAGAATCTCTTGGCTAAGAGACTCAAGAATTCTTCATTGATAGTTTGGGCTTCTGATTCTTCATTTGCCTTTAAGTCTATGATGTGCTCCTTCCTTGAGGGTGTGGAAGTCTTAAGTTCAGCAGCCTCACTGGATTTGATCAACAACTAATAAGACTTGAGCTTGCCAAGGTGAGATTCAGTGGAAATCACATTTAAACTTCTGGCCTCCTTGATTTGCCATATCTTGGAGTCCCAAGTGCTGGGGCAGCATATTAAAATGTTTTCATTTATCTCAGTTAATGAGATGTCTTTATCCGGGGATTTTAGCTTACTTATGATAAACCTTAGTCTGTTATACATAGTAGCCACTAATTCAGATTCTTCCTTTTTTAAGTTCTCATACAGTGAGATAAGGTTGGATCTTCTATCCTTCCTCTCATCAGCCGAACCTACTACCATCTGTTTTAGAGAGTCCCATTTCTGTTTTGCTGAAGTGCATTCATCCACCTTTTGGAAGATATCATCAGACATGGTTTGAGCAAGTATATTCATAGCTTTTGCATCGGCTATCTTAGCTTTCTTTTGAGCATCAAACCACTCAAGTGGTGAAACTGCATGAGTGCTTAAAGTTGATGTGGATGCAGTCTCTACTATAGGTTGTGGGGGTCCTGTCAAAATAGAATTAAAAATTTATTCATCAATAGAATTCGTGTTAAGCTTGATTCTTGCCTTCTAAATGGCAAACTTATTTAAGTTGCACACTGGAGGTCTGGTTCTAGCATAATCCTTATTTTGTGCCATTCTATAATAAATAAGTAAGAGAAATTTAGATCTAAGAAGAATCTGTTGGTTCAAGTGTTACCTTGTTGATACCAATTAAAAGGAGGGGTTAGATCTGACTTACTCTAGAGGGGGGGTTAATAAAGTATTAAATTTTTTGGTTATTTTAAACTTTTATATCAGAGTGAAAGTAGGTGATACCAATAAAATATAAAGAAAAGAAAAACAAGCTAAGTTATTTTATCTATCACATCCACAACAAGAATAGAACATAAAATGAGCACAACCAGACAACACAAGAATTTTATAGTGGTTACCCAACTGGGTACATCAACTCTTCTACCACCCATGTAGGAATCCACTAGCAGGTTTTGATCTGGTGAATGCCACCATAATATCTATTTGTAGGGAGATATCACAACCCTTTAGGCTTTTGATAAGGTGCCCAAAAACCAACACAACTCTTTTGATAAGGATACTTGACAACCATGTGGTTATCTTTTGAAGGGAGTTAAAAAACTTTTACAGGAGGTGAGAGGAGGTGATGGTGTCTTCTCTTTCTCTGATCAATAGAGAAGACTACTGGATCTTTGATGTTGACAAAGTTCCCCCTTAGATGTTGAATGGTTGAGGAAGACTATAGCTTTGCTTCAGGGTATAGGTCTTCAGCCTTGTACTGTCAATGTCCAGGAATCCAGTAGAATGATGTTGAATGGATGTCTCTGAAGATTCTAGGCTCTGAAGATGAAGAAGACTCTTGATTTGTGATGAATGTTCTTCTTCAGATTTCAGGATTGATAAGGAGAAGAATAAAAATATTTTCAGCACAAAGAAGAAAGTTCTGAATGATCAGGATCTGTTTTAGTGCTCTGGATTTTCTTCTCTATGATGCTCTATGAGTATGTTGTTCTCTGTATCTCATGTGTCGACTGAAAAGAGAGAATCTCTTTTATATTCTGCAGTCAATTTCTCCTTTGAATTTTGAATTCTAGCATTAATTGCTGACTAATTCTGAGAATACAAACGGCTGGAATGTTTGTCATAAATGAGTTTCCCCAACTGTTCATAATAAAATAAGCAAATAATTATCATGATGAATACCATAATTAAAGCTGTCAATAACGACTATATTCAAAATAATATGAGCAATAATTACTCAGGAATTTTACTGCTAATTAATATAGAAAGTAGGGGACAGAAGGAAGAAAACTTCTCATTCTGGAGCGGGACAGAAATCATCAACATAAGAACGGAATTCGTTGACCTGAGATCCGAGATCGTAGACCTGAGAATTCCAGTTCGTCGACCTGAGATATGCGAATTGCATAATAAGGATGACTTGCCAAATCTATACTATGAGATCGTCGAGATGAGAATCTGTTTGAAGATAACTAATCGTCGACCTAAGCTCGAATATCGTTGAGCTTAGCCCAAAGAAATGACTCTGAGTTCGTCGATCTGAGATCGATGATCGTCGAGCTGAGTTCGAAGAACTTCGAACTGAACAATCTGTTCTCTGAATCTTTTAAGTCTGAGTCTGCTAAGTTCATCTTCTGTCTGGTCCACGAAGGTTGAACCTAAAGACTTGGCCTAAACTCTAGGACTACTAGACTTCACCCTGGCAATACAAGGTGGGTCAGACTTGACCTAATTTACTGAACCTAGCCAAAATTCAACAAGGGATACAACATGTATTATAAAATAAGTCGGATGGATCAGATATATATATCACTTCACGGCTTGATTACTGTATGAAATAAGCTAAGAAGATGTAATACCCCCCTCTCGGAATATAAGAGACAGTCAAGGGGGTTATATTTCCAGAACTGCCGCCTTGCGGAGCGCCAACATACGGGTTGACCGATACTACAATACGCCAATCCTGCCAGCAAAAACCAAAATCATCCATGCTAACCTAACATAAATAACAAACAAAAGTCAAATTCCACATAAGTATAAAATTCAATAAGTACATCAATAATAAGAAGCATCAACAGGCTTATATAATATAAGAGAACATGAAAACTCTGCCCAAAGGGCTACAACTAGAATATCTCAAAGTCTCATATATGAAACCAACGACAGCGATAGTAACGTCATATCTGGCCCTATCGCCCTGGCCTGGCAGCCCTCCTACACAACCTGATGCTGCTCTATCTGAGGGGTTTCCTCCTAAAAAGGAAGACATAACAACTATTAGTCATAAAGAATAAGTGTCTATCACATCCTCTCCCATGACAACTATTAGGCACCGGGCAGAGAAAGTAAAAGGGTGCAAGAAAGTGGTATAAGACTAATCAATATCAGAGTATCAAACATGTACAACAATTGAGTAATTCAATCTACACTAGCAGTTCTACTATCAAAAGCAGTATACAAGTATGATCCTACAACGGGAAAGTAACTCAACTTATATGAATTCCCATACAGACATATAAGTTAAGGAATGGCTTAACCGTAAAGTAACTCAACATATAACAGTGCCATAAAAACTGATATGATAAGGATCTTATGCGGTACAATGCAATGATATGAATGGAATATGTTGACTCACACATGATCTCACACAAGCACTACTATGCCGACAAAGACTTGAGTTCCCACTTTTTTAGCAGGTAGCTAACCTCTCAGCCATCATCCATCGTGGCTAGACAGTGATAGTGGAATGGGCTTTCCACTACTAAGTTGTTCTCCACACTACCTGACCTAGGCCTCCATATGCCTCAATGCTATGAACACAATAACAGAGCTCCCTGCGTATTATAGCTCAAAACGATCCTCGGGTATAAGTGCACCGAGGACCAAGCCCAACTTGCCTATGTCACGGCACAGAAGGAGCCTATAGGAGCGTATCACCACAGGACTCAGCCCAATCGTCCAATTGGTACGGAAGGAGCCCGGGAATGAGCACCGAGGACCAAGTCCAACCATCCAAAGTATATCTATCAACTCCCATAGGTGTGATGACTAGCGAGCCCGTAAACCTGCCACATTATCCTTAACCCGTGATTATAATACCGCGTGTTAACTCACACTGCATGTAATTTTCACATCTAAGGTCTCCAAACTGAGTCCCTTATAATCATATCAATCGAGTGCGTTCAAATACTCACAGACAGACCCTCTTTTCACATTTTAATGCTCCAAAACAGTTAAGGGTTAAACAAGAACATAGGTGTAAAGCCACCTCATATATTGTACCAATCACACACTACAACCCATAGGGAGACAACTCTAAGTAGTGGACTACTATACACATTCCATTAATCAGTATATCACATGTCCATGCATAAACCTCATCCAATTCCTTTCCACATGATCAACCATTCACAACAAGTGGAACTCTATATGATAACCACAATAATATAATGATACTTCATATACACATCAAACATGATAATATAGTTATAGGTTGCACATGCAATTATCGAGCGTCACACCCACTTCCAAAACCTGTTTCATTCTCCTAATTATAATCATACACATCCTTACTAGATTTCACAAGAATATCATTGGTTATCCTAAATCACATCAAGTCTTTAGTTCACAAAATTTTTCCAAACCATTTGTTTATTAAACTCCTTCAAATCATTTGTACAAACATGTTTCACCATACAATTTTTTACTTAAGGATCTAACAACTGAATCCTATCAACCATATGTTTATCACGATCAAAAATAAACTAATTTCACCAAAACCTCAACATCTTCCAGTTACAACCTTCTACCGAGTCCAGATCTAATTATACACTAACTTGAAACAATGTGCAATTAGTGTTACTATGTATAAATTTCGACTAGACTTTTCAAAGGCTACACAAATCGTATGAAAACCTGTAATAATCCATTGGAAAGGTCTTTCTTATGCCTATAACTTTCGTGTTTAATTAAAAACCCAGATCTGGCCACATCACACTCAAAAATGGTCTCGAAGTTCACTGCACATAAAAAATAGATTTCTGCATGCATCTTCAAGCAAGATAAACGACATCGGTTCATCTTCTTCATTTAGTTATTTTTTCAAGACTATATTCAGACTTTACTCCTTCTTTATTTACCCTCAATAGACCATTCCTCTTCACGAAACCAAGTCCATCAACTTCACATCGAAGAGAGGAGAGGCTGTCGACTATCAATCTCTAGGACAAGATCTTATCATGGTCTCTTCCTAGGAGATCTTCATCTCTCACAAGTCAGACTCCTTTGAGTCGACATCTCTCCTAGAAATAATAACTAGAGATCTAGTACCAAGGGAGAGGGTAGGAAGCTCACCTAGTTTCTGTCCATGGATCTCGTTATCCTTCTCGGCATCTTCCTCCTTGTTGGTATTATTCTTCCTGGAAAGTAGGTCGGTTATTCCCCAAGAAAATTGACTCAGACAAATTCTTCCCTCCTACGGTTTCAGCATAGGTAATGACTCGGCATGGGTATGAAGTGATGGCTAGGGTTTCCCCGTAAATCTCCTTTTATAAGAGGAATTAGTGTTAGACCGCTTGTCATGGGTCATCCTAGTATTGGACCGCATATTAATATTTAAATTAAGACTTGTTGAAAGGACCGGATCCAAATAAGTCATATGGCGGGTTTCCCAAAAACCATGTTTAGACCGTGTATAGGAATCAGAAAACAGTCTGGGATGAAAAATACATAAGTCAAAACCGTCGAGTGTACATACACTCACTCGACGAATCATCGAGATTCGTCGTGACCATTCGATTCCTATAAAGACCAGCATAGTTTTCTAAGTCAATGGGTCATTCATTGAGTATATATGACAATTCGTCGAATGAGATCGAGTTTATTCAACACACTAGACGCTTTGTTAAGTAGCATTGAGTCCACTAAAACTCTACAAAGTCCAGAATACTTTCAAGAAAAAATCGTCGAGTATACATGACAATTCATCGAATGGCATCGAGTTTACTCAATGCACTTAACACTTTGTCTAGTGGAGTCGAGTTTACTCAACGCCTGCAAATTCTAGAATACTTTCAAGTCAAAATCCTCAAGTATATATATACTCAATCAACGAATCGTCGAGATTCGTCATGATCACACGACGCCTATAAAATCCCAAATAATTTTCTAAGTTAAAGCATTGTGTGCGTTGAATATCACTCAATGCCTCATTGAGTGGTGTTAAGACCACTCAACGCACTGGACGCTTCCCGAGTGCATAAATATTTGAAGTACTTTTCTTCCCGTACTTTGAGTATCACTCAATGCCTCATCAAATGGAGTTGAGACCACTTAAGGCACTCGACGCCTGCCCACCAGTCGATGCACTCAATATTTTTTGAGACAAGAATTCATCTAATTGAAATATGCCCCATTATTTGAGTATCACTTGACGCCTATTACCAGTGCACCCCAAGCCTGAGTCAACTTTCCTGACTCAAAACACGTGTGAGGGTTCTTGCACGAATCGGGACATTACAAATCCTATAAACAAGAAAAAGGTTTCATCCCTAAAATCAGGCTAAGGCTATGGTGAAAGAAAAGTATTAAGAATACAATGTATGCTTTTAAGTTTACTTTGGGGAAACAGCTCCGGGTAGTGCTTCCACATCAAGTACACCGGTTCCCAAGTATATTCCTCTTTCCCGTGATTAGACCACAATACCTTCACTAGAGGAACACTTTTTCGAAAAAAGTTCCTTGTCTCGGTGACCACTATCCGCACCGGCTCTAGTCAAACAGACCTATCTGTTGACACTATTCCATTTGTGGTGGGGACATGTCGATCGGTCCATAGAAGTGCTTTCCGAAGAGACGTCGTGCAAATTTTCCAGCTCTTGTTATAGCTACAATCGATTGTCCAAGTGGCCAATTCTTTCTAATATAACATAAGGCCCCACATATCTCGGGATGAGCTTCTTTCTATCATGCACTCGTGACACTCCATTCATTGGCCTGATCTTTAAGAACACCTTGTCACCCACTTGAAACTCCACCATCCTGTGTTTTGCACTATAATACTTAGCTTGTTGACTCCGAGCTTCAAACATGCGATCCCGTATTAATCTAAAGCATTGGTATCATTAATATACTCAATTCCCAAAACATTTGGGTCCTTTTCCTGCACCCACTATAATGTTGTTCTTTACTTTGTTATATAAAGCGCCTCAAGAGGTTCCATCCCGATGATAACTTGAAGACTGTTGTATTTGACCCGATGTTTCACATTCCCTGTATTTGAGAATATCAACTCCCAGGTTGTATTTGATCATGTCTTGTGTTGATAGAGTATGCAGGTTGATAGGTGCAAGTAAATAAAAAGAAGACGCATATGGTTACTACCGCCGAGCGATAGAAGCTACTGTCGGGCGGTAGCCACGAATTTATACGAAAGAGTGCTCGCGAAGCTATCAGATAGCGCTAGTACTACCGCAGGCGCTAACCTGAGGATTAAATATGCAGAGCTCTCGGAAACCAACCGCAAGGCGATAGTCCTATCGCTGGCGCTAGACTCAAAATTAAAATGACAAAGTGCTCGGGAAGTTATCAGAATGGCACTAAACTTATCGCGCCGTGCTAGCCCTAGACGAGTATCGACACGACTGTTCAGAATCATAGTGTCTTATATTACCGCGAGGCGATAGTTGTAACCGCGTTGCGCTATTAATGATAAAATGGCAAATATTCGTTTTGAATATTTTTCCTTTTTTATAGGACAGCTTGCAGAATAAAATGCGTGAACCTACCGCCGGGCGCTAGTCTTAATGTCGGCGGTACCTTACTTTCACAAAGACGTATAAAAAGCGCCTCATTTTTCTGCAGTCATTAAAAAGACAAAAATGACAAAAGTTTTGGGATTCTAGGGTTCGGCCGCCACCTTCCGTCCGTTCCAATCGTCTTTATCATAAGAAGAAAATCGTCTCCCTCACGTTCCCAATCGAAAGAATCCGGCAATCCAAGATCTATATTGACTACAAAGAGCCGACCGGTTGCTAACATACAGAGATCTCAAGAAATGGTCACGCATCGCTCCACGGAGAAATTTTCAAGAGGAAGTACTAAACCTTTAGAGTTTTCACTTTTGTATTATTAATCTTTTCTTTTTCTTAAGCTTGTGGTGAGGAAAATTTACCGGTAAGGGTCGTCGAAATCCGGGTAGGATTCCGCGGTAAATCATCCCAGGGTTAGGGATGTCTAAATCGGAGGATCTAACGGGGCTCTAAGGCCCATCCTTGTCTGGAGGTGAAGAGTCGGCTTGATGACTTTTCCTGGAGAGAAAAGGAGATAGCCAACCGGTCCGTAGAGCAGGTGGGTATAGAAAACCCAAGAGTTTTTCTCCTCACCACCTCCAATCTCCGTCATTAGGGAGATCACAAGTTTTTGTAATTGATATAAACATGTTTTGATTCAATATATAATAAAATTGATTTTCAGTTTTTGTATTTTTTTATTGTGTTCAGAGTGTTCGATAGTGATTCTCTAAAGGATGTGTAGATCACCAAGAAGTCGGTTCAGGGAAACGTGCTCTGTGACATATCGTCGCGCGTTAGCTACCTAACTCCCCGCGGTAGCTTCTAGAACATGGTTTTCAGGGCCAAAAGAATTTGAATTTCTATTCAACGCATAAAATATTATTCACCCCTTCTAAGGTTTTCCACGAGATCCAACAAGTTGTATCAGAGGGAGGTTACTTCAAAAAGGCTATAAAACCTGAAGTAAGATGGAAAACTCTGTTCACGCATTCAATGAGGGACAAGGTGTGAGTAGACCTCCACTATTTATGGTGAGTGACTATAGTCACTAGAGGACTCAGATGAAAATCTTTCTGATGACTCACAGCATGGACATATGGGCCATGATAGAGACAAAGTAAACTGCACCCACTATCACGGTTGGGGATACCTTCGTAAAAAAAACCACGTGATAAGTGGGATGACACAAAAAAGCTTAGATGTACAAATAACGCCAAGGCAATGAACTCGTTATTCTGTGCCTTGGACAAAAATGAATTCAATAGAATATATAACTGTGAGTTTGCTTATGATATATGGTGTCTTCTTAAGCTCAATCACGAAGGTACCTTCAAGGTTAAGGAGTCGAAGCTATTCCGACTTGAATTTGAATATGAACAGTTTTGGATGGAGATCGACGAGGATGTTGACAGCATGTAAACCCATTTTACCAAGATTGTCAATGCCTCAAGATTTCTCGAAAAGATCTTTCCAGATGGTGACCTAGTGAGGATAATCCTGCGATCTTTGCCTCCTCGCTTCAACCCAAAGGTGACATCTATCGCTGAGTCTCATTAAATCAGCATCCTTGAGATAGAGATCCCCATCGGCAATCTGAATACACATGAACTTGAATTAAAGATTCAAGAAGAGGAATATCCCAAGGAAATGAAGAAGAAGGGACTGGGACTAAAGGCTGCAAAGGGGAGAAAAGATGCTAAAGATTTTGAGGAAGATGTGGAAGAGATCCTCTACATTTGTTAGTTCAAAACATTCATAAAGAATCCTAAGAAGCAGGGACAGTTCAAGAAATTCCTGAAGAGATGATCAAGAGAAGGCAGAATGTGGAATAAGCCATCAAAAGAGACAGAAAGCGATGATGAGAAGTCCCAACCAGTGTCCTATCACTGCCACAAGCCTTGGCACCTAAAGAGAGAATGCCACAGACTCAAGAAGGAGGAAAAAGAATATCAAAGAGGACACAAAGGGAAGAAGAAGGTATTGGAGGCACTCACCTGGGATGAGGATGGATCAGACAAATCAAGCACAATAGACTTTGGCAGTGAAGACGAGAAAAATCTATGCCTCATGGGAAAGAATCAGGAAGAATCTGAAGATGAATCAAGTGTCCATAGCAATCTTGAGGTAACACCACCTACTTATACTAAACTTCTTGAAATTTATGAACAATTAGTTTGTTGGGAATTGTCTCCACAATACCTCAAATTTGTAGGAAGTCAGACCTTGAACTAAGATGAATTAAGGTGTATTTGATATTGTGTTTGAGTTGTATGTGTGTAGGTTCTTATTGCCAAGTGTAGACCAATGTCAGTCTATAATGGGCTACCAAAAACAGGACCATACAATGTAATTCCTCATTGTGTGATCCAAGGTGTTGGCTCATGTATAGCCTCTCTATTGGGACACACTTTACCAACATGCACTTGGACTATGGAGTTTTGAAGACTATCTCAGAAGAAATTTTCTAAGTCCACATACTCGATTACTTCTTTAGTAAACTCGAGTAAGTGAGTCTGTACACGAGTAGGTTGGACTACTTACTTGAGTGGATTCTCTATATACACAAGTATGAAAGTTTATACTCGAGTAGATTTTCTTTTACTCGAGTAAGTGATACCTTATACTCGAGTAGATGATTAGTTAACTCGAGTAGATCTGGACTTCTTATCCTAGAAAGTTTCTAAGTCCACATACTCGAGTACTTCTTTAGTAAACTCGAGTAAGTGAGTCTGTACTCGAGTAGGTTGGACTACTTACTTGAGTGGATTCTCTATATACTCAAGTATGAAAGTTTTTACTCGAGTAGATTTTCTTTCACTCGAGTAAGTGATACCTTATACTCGAGTAGATGATTAGTAAACTCGAGTAGATCTGGACTTCTTATCCTAGAAAGTTTCTAAGTCCACATACTCGAGTAGTGCTCTGATATACTCGAGTAAGTAACTCTGTACTCGAGTAGACTGATTTTCATACTCGAGTAGGTTAGCGATAACTCGAGTAGTTTTCCTAAGATACTCGAGTAGTCTATCTTCCCCATACTCGAGTATCTCAAACTCTTATACTCGAGTAGCTCTTCAAGTCTTATCTGAGAAATTTTTCCAAGTGATTACTCGAGTATATTTGCTCATACTCGAGTAGGTTCTCTAAGTTACTCGAGTATTGATCCCTGCAGCACTCGAGTTGTTTCTATCTAGATACTCGAGTATATTCCTCATATCTACTAGAGTATGTAACCTCTTACTCGAGTATGTCTCTGTCTCTCAAGTATATCTGTTCGAATTTCCTGAATTTCTCCAAGTAAACTTTCTTTGTGTATTTTCTAAAAGTCCTTTCTGATTGGTCCACGTGTCATCCTTAATTATGCTTATGATCGTTGGAGACCGACTATAAATAGGTCTTTTCAGACTTAACAAATACACGCGTTTTACAGAGAATAATTTTTTAAGAAAGAGAAAATCCTGAAAACCCTAATCTCTCTTTCCACCGCCATTAAAGTTTTCGGAAGAAGCTCTGGATCGTTCTCTCTCTCAGTCGCAGCTATCGATCTCAAATTCTCAAGCGATCCAGACTCAAGAAGAATCATCCGATCTCTCCGTGCTTCATCATCTCTAATTTATTTTCTTGATCGTGGTGATTCCAGATCTCAGAATCGTGGGTCTCTCTCTAGTCTTCTTCAACTATTTCTGTTCAAACCGAAAAGATCTCAAGAAGAAGATAAAGTCAAAGATCCAAATCTGTGCTAATTGTTGTTTGTGTTTTTCTTTTCAAACAAATTTCATTATAGGAGATCTATCTCTGAGTGGTAGGAAGTTTTATCTTCCGAGTGTAGATCTGTTTGGGATCGAGTTTTTATAGGAACATAGTTCCGAGGTGTAGGATTTGTTTGCAATTCTGAGATAGTGGAGTAGCCGAGTCTAGTGATTTGCTAGATCGGTGAGGAAAGTGGACGTACCCAACATTGGGGAACCACTATAAATCTCTTATCGTCTGTGTGATTGCTTGATTACTTATCTGTGCTGTGTTAATTTTTTATTCCGCATTTGGCACACATTTTACCTATTCACCCCACTCTAGGTGATTTAGGTTGACAACTTAGTTCTCTCAATTGGTATTAGAGGGAGGTTGATCGTTAAAAGGTTAACACCTTGATCTAATCCTCACCAAGTTGTCTCCAGATAAGTATCAAGCATGAGTAAGACCAAGGATTTTCCTAAGCTCCCTATCTGCACCAAGAACAATTTTCCTATGTGTAAGGAACGAGTTAAATTCTTCATGGAAGCAGTAGATCCCCGGATCTTCATGATTGTGGAAGAAGGTCCGCATGTTCCTATGATAGCATCAACAATAGACCCAACCAAAAAGGTCCCAAAGAAGTTGATGGACTTGGATAAGGACGAGATTGCACTTGTCTCCCTAGACAAGAAAGCTAAAAATATTATCGCAAGTGCAGTCAATGACTCAATGCTGCAAAATCTTATACATTGCCAATCTGCCAAGGAGATGTGGCAATCCCTGGTGACTCTGATGGAAGGGACTGAGGAAGTTAGGGATGATCGGAGATCCCTCTTAAATCAGAAGTATGAAGCCTTCCGACAAGGTCACAAGGAACCCATAGCTGACACATTTGAAAACTTCTTTAAGATAGTCAATGGACTGAGAGTGTATGGCCGAGTCTTTACTAATGGGGAACTGAATGATAAGTTTCTGAGATCTCTCACCAAAGAATGGGACAACAATGTTTGTGCCATCCAAGAGTTTGGCAGACTAGCAGAGACAGATCCTCAGAATCTATTTGGCAAGTTGATGTCCTATGAACTGCAGATCAACTCCAGAAAAGCCGAAGAAGAGAAAAGTCGCTTCTCCTCAAAAGAGAAGTCGGTTGCTTTAAAGGCTGACAGTTCAAGGAAGGGGAAAGCTGCCTTCGCCAGCATCTCCTCAAGAAGTAAGTGAAGAAGAAGGCTCCGAGCAAAGCACCTCAGGCTCAGAACTATCTGAAGGAGAGTTCTCATTGCTTTCGCGGCAGTTCAAGAAATTCTTGAATAAAAAGAAGCAATGGAGAGGCAAGGATGCCTCATACAGAAGATCACGACATGTCGGTGATCAACGAAAGAATGGCTCACGTAGCCATGCCAGGTATAACTCCAAACAGAACAAACAGATTTCAACTGACATCGTTTGTTATTGTTGTAATAAGCCAGGTCACGTCATCGCGGACTGCCCTCACAAGAAGAAAGAGGGTGGCAGAAGAGAGGAAAAGAAACCCTCATTCCACAAGAAGAGGACAGAGAAGAGCTTATTAGCCAAGAAGAGCAAAACTCTCAGCGACTCCGACTCATCTGAGTCAAGTGAAGAAGAGGAAGCTTACTTCGGGCTCATGGCTCACTCTGATGATGAACAAGTCCCCCAGTTCACTGGGTAGGTAAAATCTCACACTCCTCTCTATGAATCTGATGATGATAATGAGCAAGAGGGCTATTCCTCTAAGGCTGAATCTGAACTCATGGGACAATATAAGGAGTTACTCACGGCTTACGAAAAATGTCGCAGATTCGTGAAAACTCAAGCCAAAGAGATAAAATCTCTACAGGCTAGTGAGAGCAGCTTGAGAGAAGATGTCACCAAGACTAACTCTCTTCAAGAGAACTTCGATGCTGCTATGGAATAATACAATCAAACTCTCAAGCACCTCGACCTTAAAGAGGAAATCATCAAAGAATTGGAACAACAACACAAGGCTGAGAAGAAACTTGTTGAATGTTTCTCCAAGCCTAAGACAGTTCTTCCACTCGTTGCTGAGTTCTCAGCAGAGGCCAAGGGTGCTGGTATAGGCCACATTGGTGCTTCTAGTAAATATTCTAGGAGAAACAAGGCTAAGAGAAAGAATAAGGATGCCCAGAATGCTCTAGCTGAAGAAAAAGGGAAAGCTCCCTTGGAACCTGTAGTGTTCAAGAAAGTTATCTTTCCTACGAACGAATTCGACTATGAGTCCACCTATGGACACTTCTCTAGGCCGATCCCCGAGAAGCCTAAGTCAAGATAACAAGGTTGGACTCGTCCTCGTAACTTTGGCGAGAGTGTCTTCAAGGCACCTTATGAAGAGATTCAACTTCAGAACTATAGACCATATGCTCATGGTCATAACATCAAGATGACACCAAAGGTAAAACCTATTGTGGAAAAGCCTATGAAGGAGAAGACTTCATGTAGCTGCCACCATCATGAAGCTTCCTCCTCCAAGAATGAAGTTCCTGCTAGACCATCACTTCAGAAAATCATGCAGGAATACACAAGGCAAAGATACAACAGGTTCGACTGTTGGTGCTGTGGCAGAATTGGTCATTTTGCCATCGATTATTGGTTCAATCCTAGAAATGCTACAACCCCTCAAGTTAGCCACGTGAGGATGACCACTCATGAGGCTAATGCTCGTAGGGGGAGTATTCTAACTCGAGACCAAGGACCCAAACTTGTTTGGGTTCCTAAGGCTAAGTGATTATAATTGCAGGTATGTCCAAAGACCACCTAAATGCCAATCTGGTACTTGAACAGTGGATGTTCTCGGCATATGACCGGGACAAGGAGCCTACTCCAAAACTTCACCTCAGTCTGCAACGGACCAAAGGTCATCTTTGGAGGTTTAGATCGAGGAATAACTAAAGGCTACGGTATGATTACTAATGGTAGCATATCCTTTTCGGATGTAGCCTATGTTGAAGGATTGGAACACAATCTCATCAGCATAAGCCAACTATGCGACAAAGGATACGTGGTTGAATTTCATGCTGACAAGTGTTTGGTAAAATCGATTGACAACATGGAAACTGTTTTATCAGGCACTCGAAGCAGAAATATTTTCTGTTTAAATTTCATTTGTATAGACTCTTCCACACCTGTGTGTTTTTTTAACAAAAAGTAGTGCATCTCTTGCTGACCAATGGCACAAGAGACTAGCACATATTAATCTCAAAACTATTAATAAACTATTCTCTCAAAAATTAGTACGTGATGCACCTAATGTCAAGTGCGTTATGGACAGTCTTTGTCATGCCTGTATCAAAGGCAAGCAAACAAGGAGTTCATTTAAAAGCATAATAGGCAAGGATTCCAATAGAAGCTTACAGCTTCTCCATATGGACTTGTTTGGTCCACTGCAAGTTAGAAGTTTGGGAGGTAAGGAATATACGTTGGTTATTGTGGATGATTACTCGCGCTTTGCGTGGGTGTTCTTTCTGAAACACATGTCAGATACCTTCAGTACTGTCACTAGTTTTGTTAGGCAAATCCAGAATGAATACAACTGTTCCATAGTCAAAATCAGAAGTGACAATGGAACGAAATTCAAGTCTAGAGCCATGGCAGAATTCTGCGAAAGTCAAGGTATCTTTCATGAGTTTTCCTCTCCTCGCACTCCACAGCAAAATGGAGTAGCTGAGAAAAGGAACAGAACACTCATAGAGGCTTGCCGGACTATGTTGAGTGATGCCTCACTTCCAGAGTATTTCTGGGCTAAAGCCGTCAACACCGCTTGTCACGTGCAAAATCGAGCTCTCATCAACAAGAACCATGATAAGACTCCCTACGAACTTCTAAAAGGCAGGAAACCAACTATTTCATATTTTAGAATCTTTGGCTGTAAGTGCTTCGTACTTAACAATGGCAAGTATCACACTACCAAGTTTAGCGAGAAAAGCTTTGAAGGTATTTTTGTAGGTTATAGTAGCCATAGTAAGGCCTATAGAGTATTTAATAGAAAAACTCTGGTGGTAGAAGAATCGGTACACATTGTATTTGATGAGACGAGTCTGCTGCAAAGCAACTCTTCTAGTATGCCTATTGAAGATGCAGGTACAAAGATGAAGGAACTCAGCTTGGATGAACCTACTAAAGATAAAGATGAGACGTTCATCAAGATCACTTCTACAAACCCTATTGGAGAGGTAGATGATCAAGATGAAGAACACATCCCAGCTAAAGATGCAACTCCAGTGGCTGAAGAGATCGCAGATGCAAGGACTCTAGATTTCAGACACGTGAAGGATCATCCCTTAGACCAAATCATAGGAGATCCTCGGGATGGCGTCAGAACTCGTCGAGGTACAACTAACGAAAATTTACACTTAAGTTTTCTTTCACAGGTCGAACCAAAGAAATTTGAGGAAGCCAACTCCGACGCATCCTGGATTCTAGCCATGGAAGATGAGCTGAATCAGTTCAAACGATGCAAAGTTTGGACACTTTTTCCTAGACCCAAGAGGAAGAACGTCATTGGGACAAAGTGGGTCTACCGGAACAAGATGGACAAAGATGGAATAATTATAAAGAATTAAGCCAGACTTGTAAACAAGGGCTATCGTCAAGAAGAAGGAATCGACTTTGACCAAACATATGCTCCAGTGGCAAGACTGGAGGCGATCAGGTTATTCCTTGCCAACACTGCACTTAAGGGCTTTACCATCTATCAGATGGACGTCAAGTCCTCCTTCCTGAATGGCGACATAAAGGAAGAAGTGTATGTAGAGCAACAGCCAGGTTTCGTTGACTCAACTTTTCCTAATCATGTTTATTTACTGCAAAAGGCCTTATATGGTTTTAAACAAGCTTGTCGAGCTTGGTATGAAACGCTGTCTACCTTTCTTCTTGAAAACAAGTTCACAAGTGGAATGATAGACAAGACTTTATTTCTTAGGGAAATAAAAGTCAAGATTTTGCTAGTGCAAATCTATGTCGATGACATTATTTTTGGCTCTACAGACAACAACCTCTGCAAGAAGTTTTCTAAATTTATGCAAGGGAAGTTTGAAATGAGCAGTATGGGAGAGATAAAGTATTTCTTAGGACTTCAAGTGAAACAATCTGAGGATGGAATTCATCTCACAGACCAAGTTCACCAAAGAGCTACTTAAGAAATTCGGAATGGAGAATGCAACCACTATGAGGACTCCAATGGCCTCAGCTATATCTCTGGACAAGGATGAGAAAGGGAAACCTTTTGATGAAACTATGTACAGAAGTATAATTGGGTCCTTGCTCTACCTTACCGCAAGTAGACCAGACATAATGTTTTCCACATGTGTATGTGCAAGATTTCAACTGAACTCTAAGGAATCTCACTACATTGCTGCAAAGCGAATCTTGAGATACCTAAAAGGTACACCACATCTTGGCTTATGGTACCCAAGAAGTAATGATAGTGAACTAATTGGATTTTCAGATGCAGATTTTGCAGGAAGCAAAGACGACAGGAAAAGTACTTCCGGGACTTGCCAATTTCTCGGAAGGATACTTATTTCTTGGACCAGTAAGAAGCAGAACTGTGTAGCCATCTCAACGGCTGAATCAAAGTAAATCTCTGCAGGCAGTTGTTGTGCACAGCTTCTATGGATCAAGAATCAATTTGAAGACTATAACATGAAGTTCCAGAACGTTCCTCTGTTTTGCGACTCATCCAGCGCAATAGCAATCGCCAACAACCCAGTCTCCCACAGCCAGACAAAGCACATAGAGCTTCGATATCACTTCATCCGGGAGCATGTGGAAAACGGAGACATAGATCTAAAATATGTCTCCACAGACAGGCAAGTTGCAGACATATTCACCAAACCGCTAGAGGAGTCCATGTTTTCATTCTTCAAAACGGAACTCGGGCTGCTCAACAAAGAGGAATAGTGATGGTGGATTCAAAGACAGGCTCAGAGTTGAAGATATCAGTGGCAGTAAAATCTCACCCAAGAAAATTATGTTTCAAAGTGATATACTCGAGTATATAGAGATATATACACGAGTAAACTGAAATACTCGAGTAACAGAATCTACATACTCGAGTAGTTGGTAACCTACTCGTGTATGTACTTGATCTACTCGGGTATGCTCCATCTCATACTAGTGTATGGCGAAATCTACTTGAGTATACGACAATCAGATATTTGAAATTCTCATTTTTTTTCTATTCGCACCGAAATGTTTGGCGCTCCATATCAGGTATGATTTTATCCTTATCACTCCTACTTAAACCTAATTAGGGTCAAATATATATATTTAGAAATCGGAAATCCTTTCCACTCTTCATTCTCCCGAGTAGCCGTCGACGCTTCATATTCCGGAACCCGCAGAGCTCTGTCGTTCTCGTCTTCCGTTCTCCAGAATCGCCGATGGCTCCCTCCTCTAAGATTAAAATCGGCTCAGAGCTCGATCCTGAAGGTATAGCCGACCTCTCTGATGATTTCCGAAACCTGCTCATCCTGTTCGACACCGCCGGACTCTCGTTCATCCTCCAGACACCGTGCAAAGTCATCTTCCCTGCAGTCGAGGAGTTCTTCAAAAATTTGAAGGTCAAACGAAATGTCACAGTCCTAAAATCCAAGGTCAGTGGGATCAAAATCCGTCTGGACAAAACTTCCTTAGCTACTCTGTTAAAATTGCCAGTGGTGGATGAAGAAAATGATCTGACTCCTGAAGATTCCGAAAGAACCAACTTCTTCTGTAGAATAAACCCATATGAAGCATATTCGTTCCGCCGTGCAGATTACAATTCAAAGGGAAAATTTCTTGTGGATGTGATTGCCAAAATTCTTCTGTGCAAAACCTATTCCCTCAGAGATATTTCCCAAAATCTTTTTGACGTTATGCAAGCCATAGTCTGCCGGAAGAAATTCCAGTTTGGAATGATGATACTAGACAAAATCAGAGAAAGTGTGAAAAAACCAAGCTATGCCAGGATTATCTCACTCCTCCTCCATGAGATTAATCCTACAGTGTTTGATTTATCTAAAGGCACTCCCCTCCATCATATGAAGAAAGTATCAATCCTCTCAATCCAAAGATATGACATCAAACTCCTCAACACTGCTCAAGCCTCAAAAGTAGTTGTTACCTCGGAAGATGAGCCCAGAGAGCCCCTTGTCTCAGATGACAGGATTCCATCTCCTCCTTTACATCACACTATTACCACCTCGGGTGCAATAGTTGAGGGAGAACCTGCCTCATCTAATCCTCAGCACAAGGCTTCAGAAGTCTCTTCTCAGCAAGATCTGATCCAAGATCCTACTCTTCCTCCTTCTCCACCTCCAGAAGATCTCACCTCAGAAGTTCAAGCTCAAGAAAACCTTATTTCTACAGCTGAAGATATTAACAGACTGATTGATGAACTCAGGTCAGATGCTCCAGTATTTCAAGATTATTCAGTTATGCTAGAGGATCACTCTCAAGCAGATCCTTCTCCCTCCCCTGCTAAGGATCCTTCTCCCTCCCCTGCTAAGGATCCCTCTCCCTCCCCTGCAAAGGTACCCCCTACCTCTCCTGATCAGTCCCTTGATAAACAGCAAGATCAGCCAGAGATTACTCTACTATCTAATGACGAGGACATGTCTCCAGAACCAGTGGATGCTCCTCTGAGGACACTAGACTTCTCTCTTCCCTCTTTCCTCAATACAGAAGATTCAGTTGAGATACCACCATTCAAGAGAGCTGCAAGCTCAGTTGTGATTACTGAAAATCCCCCCTGGGTTGCTCCTGTCCCCTTAGCCTCTTCCCCAGCCTCAGATCCCTCTAGCTCCTCAGATTTAGTCAGTCAGATTGGGCAAATGTTCCGTGAACAGAGAAAATACTTTGATGATTCTCTGGCATCAGTGAACAACAAGATCTCTACTCTTGAAACTGAGATGAGTAGAGGATTTGCTGAAATTCAAGCAAACACTGATGAGCTCAAGAGACTATTTCAATTGGGTGGCAAATCCCTAGATCACACTATCACCAGTATCGGTGTACTCAAAGATCAAGCTGAAACCGTTGCAAATAATCAGATTCAATTGGACAAGGATGCTACCGCAAATGTTATGAAAGTTTGTGAGGAAGTTGGTACTTTTAGAGATGAAGCAATTGCCCAACTCTCTGTAGATATCACCAAGGGGGAGAAGTTAGTCAAAGAACAAGTTGAAAAAATATCTGAACAATCTAAAGCATCTATGGATAGTCTAGTCAAAGATATGAAAGCAGACATCCTTGCTCAACTTCAATCTGTAAAGTTCTATATCTATGACACTGCTGTATCGGTACATAACCAGAACTTTCCCAACTCCCAGCTTAACCCTGCCATTATTCCAAAGGTCCTAGATCCTCTTGAATAACATCCTCCCTCAAGTGCTCCAGATCAGGCTAACTTTCCAGCTCAGGCCAACATTCCAGAGTTTGTGCCAGTCTTCTCACCTAGACCTTCTTGTGACATGACTGAGCCTCCTCTTTCTTATGATGATGTGTGGCAAGATGATTTTCCTCCAAGTTCTCAGGGTGCCCCCCAGAAAGAAAAGAAAATATGGTGACGACGCTTCTGCTAGCCGTTCTGCACCAAGAAGAGAGCCTGCCCCAGCTACAGAAGGTAGACCAGAAGTTGTCCATGCAGAAGTTTGGAGTCCTACCTCCAAATCTCTTATCCTTGATACCTTGAAGCTGGTAACAGATTTTGGTGAAAATAGAGATCACTACTATAGCAACGCAGAATGGAAAGCATATGATGTATCTCAAATCAAAATCAGATTAAATGACAGAAATTGGGGATATAATAATCCAGCTGCTCCTCCAAGGTCCAAGACCTATTTTCCCAAACCTTTCAGCTACCTGGAGAGGCAAGAGCTTAAAAGAGAAAGACTGCATAGAGGAGCCCCTTCTTGAGTAAATGAGGATGTGGAAATGGACATTTAATCTTTTGAAATCATTTCAATATATATATTTGATTCTAATTATGGCTATCCTTATTATTCCTGCTTCATTTTTTTTCAGTATATGTTTTGTTGTTCTTTTTACTCTAAGTAATTCACCTTAGTATAGAGGGTGCTGACATCTACAAATAGGGGGAGATTGTTGGGAATTGTCTCCACAATACCTCAGATTTGTAGGAAGTCAGACCTTGAACTAAGATGAATTAAGGTGTTTTTGATATTGTGTTTGAGTTGTATGTGTGCAGGTTCTTATTGCCAAGTGTATACCAATGTCAGTCTATAATGGGCTACCAAACACAGGACCATACAATGTAATTCCTCATTGTGTGATCCAAGGGGTTGGCTCATGTATAGCCTCTCTATTGGGACACACTTCATCAACATGCACTCTGACTATGGAGTTTTGAAGTCTATCTTAGAAGAAATTTTCTAAGTCCACATACTCGAGTACTTCTTTAGTAAACTCGAGTAAGTGAGTCTGTACTCGAGTAGGTTGCACTACTTACTTGAGTGGATTCTCTATATACTCAAGTATGAAAGTTTATACTCGAGTAGATTTTCTTTCACTCGAGTAAGTGATACCTTATACTCGAGTAGATGATTAGTTAACTCGAGTAGAGCTGGACTTCTTATCCTAGAAAGTTTCTAAGTCCACATACTCGAGTACTTCTTTAGTAAACTCGAGTAAGTGAGTCTATACTCGAGTAGGTTGGACTACTTACTTGAGTGGATTCTCTATATACTAAAGTATGAAAGTTTATACTCGAGTAGATTTTCTTTCACTCGAGTAAGTGATACCTTATACTCGAGTAGATGAATAGTTAACTCGAGTAGATTTGGACTTCTTATCCTAGAAAGTTTCTAAGTCCACATACTCGAGTAGTGCTCTGATATACTCGAGTAAGTAACTCTGTACTCGAGTAGACTGATTTTCATACTCGAGTAGGTTAGCGATAACGCGAGTAGTTTTCCTAAGATACTCCAGTAGTTTATCTTCCCCATACTCGAGTATCTCAAACTCTTATACTCGAGTAGCTCTTCAAGTCTTATCTGAGAAATTTTTCCAAGTGATTACTCGAGTATATTTGCTCATACTCGAGTAGGTTCTCTAAGTTACTCGAGTATTGATCCCTGCAGCACTCGAGTTGTTTCTATCTTGATACTTGAGTATATTCCTCATATCTACTCGAGTATGTAACCTCCTACTCGAGTATGTCTCTGTCTCTCGAGTATATCTATTCGAATTTCCTGAATTTCTCCAAGTCAAGTTTCTTTGTGTATTTTCTAAAAGTCCTTTCTGATTGGTCCACGTGTCATCCATAATTATTCTTATGACCGTTGGAGACCGCCTATAAATAGGTCTTTTCAGACTTGACTAAATACACGCGTTTTACAGAGAATAATTTTTTAATAAAGAGAAAATCCAGAAAACCCTAATCTCTCTTTCCGCCGCCATTAAAGTTTTCGGAAGAAGCTCTGGATCGTTCTCTCTCTCAGCCGCAGCTATCGATCTCAAATTCTCAAGCGATCTAGACTCAAGAAGAATCATCCGATCTCTCTGTGCTTCATCATCTCTGATTTATTTTCTTGATCGTGGTGATTCCAGATCTCAGAATCGTGGGTCTCTCTCTAGTCTTCTTCAACTATTTCTGTTCAAACCGAAAAGCTCTCAAGTAGAAGATAAAGTCAAAGATCCAGATCTGTGCTAATTATTGTTTGTGTTTTTCTTTTCAAACAAATTTCATTGTAGGAGATCTATCTCCGAGTGGAAGGAAGTTTTATCTTCCGAGTGTAGATCCGTTTGGGATCGAGTTTTTGTAGGAACATAGTTCCGAGGTGTAGGATTGGTTTGTAATCCGAGATAGTGGAGTAGCCGAGTCTAGTGATTTGCTAGATCGGTGAGGAAAGTGGATGTACCCAAGATTGGGGAACCACTATAAATCTCTTGTCGTTTGTGTGATTGCTTGATTACTTATCTGTGCTGTGTTAATTTTTTATTCCGCATTTGGCACGCATTTCACCTATTCACCCCCCTCTTGGTGATTTAGGTTGACAACTTAGTTCTCTCATAGTTGATAAATTAGAAAGTGTTATTTTTGAGAAAAAGTCCATGAGAATTGATAATAAGAAAATCAAAAAGGACTGAAAAAATTTAAAAAGTGAAGTAATTAGAAGTGTTAGAGAAAAGATCGAGTGTATAGAGTGCTCTCACTTGATGACAACGATCGAAGAAAAAAAGGCAAGTCTCTCCAAGTCATTAGTGAGAATGAATAGTCTTATAAATGAAAATAATGTCTTAAAGAAGAGACTTCACTTGTCGCTTGCCAAGGTAGAGGAAGGAAAAAACAATTTGCCAATCGGTGTGTAATGCTTGTGACTGAAAAAACCGCCCTAAAGGAAAGGATCCATGATCATAACAATGCAATCAAAAAGTTTGGAATAAGCCAAAAGTCTTTAAATATACAGTTGGGTGCACAGTGTCATGGATCTGGGATGTTTGGACTAGGATACATGTGTCAATTGTACCCTCCGAGTGGAAATCGTTATCAAGCTACCTCTAGAACCAATTATAAAAACTCACCAAATAAGGTCAAAAAGTCTAAAAGGCTTTCCCCATCCTCAAACATGAGCTCGAGCAACCAGATAAAGGCAGTGTCTACTGCTTACATTGTGTATGCAAACTTTCTTAAGTTTGGTCACACTTCTGGCTCGTGTCTGAGGAAAGGTGCCAAGAAATATATGCAAGTCTAACTACCAAAGTCTTCTACCTATCATATGGGTGAGACAACTTGGGTAACTAGAACTTTACCCTCATCTTCTCTTCAGGTCTATTGGCAGGCTTAGGACACAAAGAACATGTTGTCCTTGGACTCTGGTTTGTCCAAGCACTTGACGGGAGATAAAAACAAGTTCCTTTGCATGGAGAAGAAAAGGGTGGCATGGTGACCTTTGGGGACAATAATAAAGCACGGATACTGGGAATCAGCACCATATGTAATAAGCCATTTTTTATTTCAAATCTTTTGTTTGTATATAGACTTAAGCACAATCTTATTTCAATTAGGAACTACGTGATAAAGGTCTAAATGTGATATTTAAATCTTCCACAAACACTTGCAAAATTATAGAGGTCAAAACTTCTAGTATTTTACTTATTTCTCATAGAACTCTTAATGTGTACATTGTTAGTTTTGATGATTAATCTGCATCTAATTTGAAATGCCTAGTTATTAAGAATGAGGTATTAGAACTTTGGCATAATATACTAGGACATTCTAGAAGTAAGCTTAATGTAAAACTATCAAAAAAATAAGCTTGTTCGGGGACTTCCCAACTTATGTGGTAGTTTAAATGTCTTATACGCTCCTTGTCAAAAATTCATATTTTTTTATACCTCTTTCAAGAGCAAAACTGAAGTTTCCACCTCTAGACCACTCGAACTCATTCACATGTATTTGTTTGGACACCTTAGTGTGTGTAGTCTAGGTGGAAAATGATGCGCCTTCGTTATCATAGATGATTATTCACGCTATTATTGAACGATCTTTCTTGCGAATAAATTTGACACCTTTAGCGAATTTTCAAATCTTTGCACGTGACTTCAAAATGAGAAGGAACTAAAAATAAAATGTATTTGATCAGATCATTGAGGAGAGTTTGAGAATGCGGACTTCTCAAACCTGTGTGACACCTTAAGAATTAAGCACCAATTTTCTGCCCCTCGCACTCCACAACAGAAGGGGTTGTAGAAAGAAAGAACAGTACTCTTCAAGAATTATCCTGCATAATGCTCGTCGAGTTTGGCTTACCACGATCTTTCTGGGCTGAAGCGGTTAACATGGCAAGATACATGATGAACTGAGTCATGCTTCGCCCACTTTTAAAGGAAACTCCATACGAGCTGTATTTCAAAAAGAAACCTTTGTATCGTAGTTTAGGTTCTTTGGTTACCCGTGCTACATTCTAAACACTAAGGATCATCTAGGAAAATTTGATGAAAAATCTGATCTAGGTACCTTCTTAGGATACTAGAGCAAGATTCGGGCATATAGGATCTATAATTAAAGGACATTAATGGTTGAAGAATTTGCTCACGTGCATTTCGATGAAAATTCCCCAAAAAATGAGCCCAAGCTGAATGAAGAGGAGGTTGATGAGATTGTACCGATAGGGGATAACTATGAGGAGAGAGTTGTGGAGAGTGAAATGTTAACTCTTATACAAGTATATTGGCCTCCTAGTAACTAAATTTTTTTGAAGCAACATCCACACGAACTAGTCATAGGATAGCCATCTCATGGAGTTAGAACTCGGTCTACACTTCATGAATCATTTTCAAACTTATGTTTCTTATCTGATATTGAACCCAAGAACATTTCAAAAGCATTAAAAGATGAATCATGGTTCTTGGCTATGAATGAGGAGCTAAGCCAATTCGAGCGAAGTATGGTGTGAGTTTTAGTGGATCGTCCAGATAACAGTCCAGTCATAGGCTTAAAATGGGTTTTCAAAAATAAACTTGATGGTGAGTCTAGGATAACAAAAAATAAAGATAGGTTGGTGGTTGATGTGTTTGAACGGCAAGTGTACTTGTGGCACAAGTAATATAAAATGGGTGGCTTTCCCAAGTATCGATCTCTTCAAGGAACACAGTAAGGGGGCAGTTAATATCGGGGAGGACTTGAGATTGAAGTCCTTAGGACGGAGCTAACAAAGGGGGGTTTTGATTATTGTGAATGATGAAAATAAAATACTAACAACTAATCCTATGCAATGCAGCTATGCATCGCTTCGCTAGGAGGGTTGGAATACTACATGGGCCGCTATGCATCAAATCGCTAAGCAGATGGGCGAGTGGGAAACCGTAAGAACCAAAAGGAAAGCGGAATTTGATGGTCGTAAGACACTCTTCACTACGCATGCTTCTAGGAATTACTAGAACGGCAAAATCAGCTATGGTGGCGAATGGAAATAAAGGCGCAACTCAAGCAACTTAAGCATAAACAATACTAGTTCACATAGACATAAAACTAATAATGTTTATAACTAAGAGCACATCATCAACCCAAAAGTTCAACAACACATAAACATCAATAAAGGAAGAACAAGTGAAGAGATCGACTGAATCCAAAGTCTTACTGAGGCTTCTCGGAAGGAATCACTGAGTTGTCAATCCCCGTACTAGCTCGGTCCTCAACTGCGTCCGGGGTATAGAAGGGATTTCACTACCTTCTATTGGAACCGGCTTCTTCGTGTCACTATCCGAAAGAAAGTTGTAAGCTTCACTTTGCTTATTAGCAATGGCTTCGAATCTTGAAATAGAGCTTAGAAGATGAAGGAGAAGGCCGAGAGCAAGCACCGGCAAGGTATAGGTTTCGCGAGCATGGTCGGAGCTTCTCTCCTTGGTCAAAAATTAAGGGCGGAGGTGGAAGGGCGGACCTTCGCCCTAAAACACGGCTGGATCGGCTGGAATGAAGCTGTCTTCAATGGAAGGAAAATCTGTGCTTAAATAGAAAAAGATCAGAAAATAGGCACGCACGGTCCCGCGCACGACCGTGCACTAATACTGCGTTATTAACTTTCAGATCTTGATCGCGGAAGAAGAAGCGTTGACCCGTGCGTTTTACTCATGCACGGGCGTTTCCACCCGTGCATGAAGGAAATCACACGGGTAAGCACAGAACGCTGCAAAACAAGGGAAACAGGCGAACCGTGCATTTTACTCACTCACGGGCACATTTGCCCGTACGTGAAGGAAACACACAATTAAACACAGATCACTGGAAAGCTTGTCAAAAGGTATAGGCCGTGCGATTACTTCTCGCACGGTTTGGCCATAACCGTGGGGGAACAAATTTCACAGGTAGAAACAAGTGCCCCCATGAATGTTGTGTGAAACGCACCGTTGCACTTAAACCGTGCGCGAAGAAATGTGCATGACCGTGAGTTTTACACATAACTTAAAATGGAATTTGGGACGTCCCCACTACGTGCACAACAATAAAACCAACTGGAGCACCAGATCCTAACAACAATACACAACATAAAATAAACTAAAAGAACTATTGGATCCCTAGTTTTTAATTGGGCTATGTCATCTCTATTAGGCGCAATTGTCCCAAGATTTATCTATGGTCAATGGTTAGACTAAATGTTAGTCTACCCTCAGGCTAGGCTAGTTGAGAAAGGTTTGAAATGAGAATTTGGTTTAGTAGTTTTGTGTTCGACGATAGTCGAACTTCGCTCGACGATCTTCGATTGATGATCGACGATCTCAGAGTCATATGAACTCTGAAGTGGGATCGACGATCTGCTTGCTCAGATCGACGATCGTGTTTCCCTGGTCGACGATTTCTATGAAGATAGTTTTTCTTCAGGTCGACGATCTGCTTGTTCAGATCGACGATCTTCGTTCTCTGGTCGATGTTTTCTGTCTGCTATTATCTGTATTCTTTGTATTTGAATTATTGAATTATTTCCTCATGTTTAAGACATATGTTATTCAGAAATTCTGCTTAATTTAATGCCTATATTCCTTTGCTTATTTGCAATATTCCTTGTGCATTAATTGAAAGATTTGGCAGAATAAAGTCATTTGTTTTATTAGAGAAAATCGTGTTTTTCTAACAGCTGTAATATAGCTGTTATGCCTTGCTTCCTGTGCAAATTTATAAAGTCAATTTGATATGATATTTTAATATCCTTAATTCCTTTTTGGGAATGACAGAGAAGATTTCTGGCGCAATTTCTTTATTTGTTTTATTGTATTATTTGGAAAGATCTTTTAATGCATGGCTCGAGGCATTATTCAAAGAAGAGAATTTTCTATATTATAAGTGCAGCCGGTTGAATACAACACACAACAACACAATACAATTCTAAAAAGACACATAACCAGAATTCTCAAGAGAAAAAGAAAAGTTCTTCTTCTACCTGAGTTCATCCTGTGTTCAGGAAAATCAATTCACAGTGCTCAAACTTTCAAGAAGAAGATCACTCCTAGATTGCTGAACATCATTATTGTAGATTGCAAAAGCTTCAGAAGAAGAACATTCATTCAAAAGCTAGAGTCTTCTTCAAGGCTGCATCAGAAAGTGTACTCAAGCAATTTGGAGATCCTACATCCTTAAGCAAAGCTTCTTCCTGGACATTCTCTATGTCAGGGGGAGCTTGGATATATTCAGAGAAATCCACTAGCTTCTCTGAACACAGAGAAGACACCTTCAACTCTTTCCCTTAACCTCCTGTAAAAGGGTTATTACTCCCTTCAAAAGTGAACCTTTAGTGGCATGACACCTGATAAAAAAACTGTGTGTTTGGTTCTTAGGCACCTGATCTAAAGCCTGAAGGGTTTCTAGATCTACCTGAAACAGATCTTGTGGTGGCAGGGCACCTGAACAAAAACTTGTAGTGGATTCCTACCAGGGTGGTAGAAGAGTGGATGTACCCAATTGGGGAACCACTATAAAGCTCTTATGTTGTCTGGTTGTTTACTTTAATTGATGTACTGTGGCTGTGATAGATATAACTAGGTTGCTAGTTTCTGTGTTAGGACATATGCTCAACTGAAACTTCAGTTAGCATCCTCTGTTTTTCACCACACTCTGTTATGCTTTAAGTATTAAGTTTTTAGTTTTTATATTCCGCAAATAGCTCAAGAGGAGTGTTTAGAGTCTCTTTATTTTTGAATACTCTATTCACCCCCCCCCCCTCTAGAGTAGTAAGTATCTTATCCCCTCACTTTCAATTAATATCAGAGGGAGGTTGGTTATTCAACAGCTTAACCATTCCTAAGTTTATTGGTTGAACAGGCTAACACCTGAACCATAAGATCTTGTGATAAGATACTTTGATACAATATACACTCACATTAGATTAATGACCAATTCCAAAGATTATTCTAGCACCAGACCTCCAGTATGTAACTTAGCCAAGTTTGGCATCTGGAAGACAAGAATAAGACTTTACATGAACTCTATTGATAAAGATATTTTTTTCCTCTATCTTAACAGGGCCACCAACACCACCTGCTGCAGCAACTGCTATTACATCTGCAAATCTAAGTGCAGTGCCACCTCCTGACTATAATGAAACTTATAAGAAGGCCAAGATAGCTGATGCCAAAGCTATGAATATTCTGGCTCAGACTATGTCTGATAAGACATTCCAGAAAGTGGCTGATTGCACCTCAGTAAAAGCCATGTGGGACTCACTGAATCAGATTATAGCTGGTTCAGCTGATGAGAGGAACGATAGAATGTCCAACCTCATATCCCAATATGAGAACTTCAAGAAGGAAGAGGCTGAGACAGTAGAAGACAAGTACACAAGGCTCAGTTCCATTATCAATGAGCTAAGGACACTTGATATGGAGATTACATTGACAGAAGTCAATAATAAAATACTCATGTGGTTCCCCAGCACATGGGATCTCAGAATCTGGCCAATCAAGGAGTCTAGAAGTACAATAGAGATATCAACTAAAGCTCTCCTTTGCAAGCTCAAATCATTTGAGAAAGTACTGAAGACCAGGGAAGCTAAAGATGAAGCCAAAGCACCTACTCCAATAAGGAAAGAGCAAACCCTTGCTCTTAAGGCTGATGATTAGTCCAAGGTGACTCAATCAAATGAAGAACTGATTGCACTCTTTGCCAAGAGGTTCTAAAAGATCGGCAAGGTATGATAAAACCCCATCTAAAGAAATTATTTGTTATGGATGCAGGAAGCCTGGACACATCCTCCCTGAGTGTCCAGAGACAAAGCATAAGGAAAGAAGAAAAGAAAATGAACATGAGAAGCACTACTCCAAGACATCCTCTCACAAATATAAGAAGAAAGAGAAAGGTCTTGTCTCAAAGACCTGGAGTAATACTAAGGAAGACTCATCTTCCTCCAGCTCCAGTGAAGATGATGAAGAAGAGAAGAAAGCTAAAGGGATTTGCCTTATGGCAATTAATGCCTGCAGTAGTAACTCAGCTGCAGAGATGACTGAAGATGAGGAGGATGGATTATCTGATGAAGACCAAGTAATTGCATCTTATGATTTCACATCTGCTGAATTTAAGAATGATTTTAAAACTCTTTGCCTAAATTTACTTAGCTCAGAAAAGGAGATTAAATTACTTAGAGATATACTAGCTGGATCTGAATCTCTATTTAGTGAAAACATTAGGTTAGAATCTTAACTCACTAGAGCATCTGAAGAAATTAAATTTCTTAAATTAGAGCTAGCAAAAGCTAAGAGGTTAGAAGATTCACTTAATGGCAGAATCCTTAAGTTGCTAGAGATCACAAGAACTACCAACACTAGGACAGATAATAATAAGTTAGGCTTAGGTGCCTCCCCTAGTGAACCCCCATTGCTCCTTGAATACAATCTATCCACTCCAGTAAAGTTTGTTTCTGAAAAGGGAATACACAACATTGAGGTTGTTCAAAAGGCTAAGAAAATTTTAAATAAGGTTAAGAGAAACAAAAGGAAACAAAAATTCAAAGAAATACAAAAATCGTCGAACCCCATCGACGATCGCTGCACCCATCATCGAACAACAATCGACTATCTCTGAACTCACCAGCTAGGTACTATTACTCAGTAATGAGGGATCGACGATCTCAGCCTGAGTCATTGAACAGAGATCGATGATCGTGGAACCCAGAATTCTATTCTGTGAACCAAGATCGACGATCTGGGTACCGATCGTTGACCACCGATCGACGATCAGAACTAAATTTTCATAATTACAACAATGCTTACAGGAATAATAAGTTTAATGGCAACCCTAGGTCTGCTAATCTATCTGCTAATTAGATTATCCCACCTAGGAGATCTCATCCCTTAGGATATTACACTCAACCTGCATATTCTTTTATTTCTAGTTTTTCATATGTGAAGAACAATGGACCCAAGGTTACCTGGGTCAAAAATGTTTAATCTATCTTATTGCAGGTGAAGACCTATCCTATCACTCAGGACAAGTGGTATTTGGATAGTGAATGCTCCAAGCATATGACAGGAAATAAAGATAATCTATCAAGCTTCAAAGCCAAGTAGGGACCAAAGGTAGTCTTTGGTGATTCCAGCTGTGGTCAGACTGAAGGAAATGGCAAATTCACCTTAGGGTCAGTGACTTTCAAAAAGGTAGCTTATGTCACAGGACTGAAGAACAATCTTATTTCTATAAGTCAGCTTTGTGATGCTTGCTACCAGGTTTGGTTTTCTAATACTCTGTGCAATATTACTTTGAATAATAACATTGTATTAGTAGGCATTAGGCAAGGAAATATTTATCTTGTAGATTTTAAATCCACTTCTTCTGAAATCTGTTTATTTAATGAGGTGAGTAATAATAATACTTTGTGGCATAGAAGGCTAGGTCATGTTAACCTTAAAAATATATCTAGGTTATCTAAATACAACCTTTTTTGAGGTTTGCCCTCTTGCCCCTACAAGAAGGAAGGCCTATGCAAGGCTTGTCAGCTAGGCAAGCAAATCAAGAATAATTTCAAAGTTGTAAATAAAAGTGATTCACCTAGAATTCTGTACCTATTACACTTGGATCTTTTTGGTCCAATAGCTGTACAAAGTCTAGGAGGTAAATTCTATACCCTAGTGATTGCAGATGATTACTCTAGGTTCACTTGGGTGTTCTTCTTGAGAACTAAATCTGATAACTTTAAAGTTCTTACAGACATTCTACATTGTATAAAGATTGAGATCAATACTAACATTTCCCTGATCAAAAGTGATCATGGGACATAGTTTGATTCTCTTCTTATGCAAGAATTCTGTGAGAAAGAAGGTATCAGGCATAGCTTTTTTGCTCCAAGAACTACTCAACAAAATGGGGTAGTTGAAAGGAAAAATAGAACCTTGATTGAAGCTGCAGGAACATTGTTAGCAGATGCTAAAAGGCCTTTATCTTTTTGGGAGAAGCAGTTAGCACAGCTAACTATGTACTGAATAGGAGTTTGATACATAAACTGAAGGGGAAGACTCCTTATGAATTGCTTCAAGAAAAGAAACCTAAAATAGAATATTTTAGAATTTTTGGCTGTGTAGTTTAAATTCACAACAATAATGAAGAATACATTAGAAAGTTTGAGGCAAAGGCTTCAATGGGAATCTTTCTAGGATATTCCCAAGTAAGCAAAGCCTATAGGGTTTTTAATCAATCCTCATTAAAAATTGAAGAGTTAGTACATGTATCCTTTGATGAATCCAAGATGTTTTACAGAGAGAAGGAAACTTCCTCCAATAGTTCTTTGCAGGTACCTAAATTATGCAAGAATTTGGATGAGCTGAAACTCACTCAGGGGATTCAACAAGCTCCTCAGTTATCTGATTCAGACAGTGATGAAGACCTAGTAGAAGTGATTGCAGTTTTACCAACAACCAATCTAATTCCACCTGAGGAATTATTTAAACTACTGTTGAAGATCACATACCACCAACTGATTATGTAACACTTTAAGATCATCCAACATCTCAAGTGATTGGAGACATTTCAACTAGTGTGCAAACTAGACATCAACTAAGTCAAGATGTGATGCTTGCTTGTTTTCTTTCTAAGGTTTAGCCCTTAACCATAAAAGATGCTGAGCAAGATCCCCACTGGATCATTGCTATGCCAGAAGAGCTAAACCAGTTTGAAAGATGCAAAGTTTGGAAGTTGGTACCAAGACCAAAAGGACAACTGATTATAGGCACTAAATGGGTGTTTAGAAATAAGTTGGATGCTCAAGGAACTATTATAAGGAATAAAGCCTTGCTTGTAGCACAGGGCTACAGACAGGAAGAAGGAATAGACTATGATCATACTTTTGCTCCAATTGCAAGGCTAGAGGCAATAAGGATCTTTCAAGCATATGCAACCTACATGAAGTTTAAGGTGTTCAAGATGGATGTAAAGAGTGCATTCTTAAATTGTGAGCTAAAGGAAGAAGTATTTGTTGAACAACCCATGGTTTCATTTCTTCAACTTATCCCTCACATGTTTTTAAGTTGGAAAAAGCTCTGTATAGACTTAAGCAGGCTCCTAGAGCAAGGTATGAGACTCTAGCAAGTTTCCTATTAGAACACAAGTTTGTTAGAGGCATAGTTGATAGAGCCCTTTTTATTAAGCACAACAAGGACAAAATCCTGTTAGTTCAAATTTATGTGGATGACATTATATTTGGTTCCACTGATCCCAAACTATGCAAAATGTTCTCAGACCTAATGCATTCTAAGTTTGAGATGAGTAGTATGGGTGAGCTGTCTTATTTCCTTGGTCACCAAGTGAAATAAGATGTTGATGGCATCTTCATCTCCCAATCTAAATATGCCAAGGAATTGGTAAAGAAGTTTGGGATGGCAGATGCTTCTGCAATGCACACTCCTATGGCTACTAATGTAGTTATTGATTCTGATGATAAGGGCAAGCCTGTTGATCAAAAAAAATTATAGGGCCATTGTTGGTTCCCTATTATATCTAACTAAAAGTAGGCCTGATATAATGTTTGCCACATGCCTCTGTGCTCGATTTTAGGTCAACCCCAAGGAATCTAATTTAACTCTTCTTAAGAGAATCTTAAGATTCTTGAAGGGATGTCCTAATTTAGGACTTTGGTACCCAGCTGAATCAGAATTTGAGTTGATTGGATACTCAGATGCTGACTATGCTGGCTGTAGAGTTGATAGGAAGAGCACCTCAGGGATTTGTCCGTTCCTAGGTGAGAGATTAGTCTCATGGTTTTGCAAAAAGCAGACTTCTGTTTCAACTTCAAATGCAGAGGCTGAATATATAACAGCTGCTAGTTGCTATTCACAGATTCTGGGGATTCAAAATCAACTCTTAGATTATGGGTACACACACAAAACACCAAAATTATGTGTGACAGTACTAGTGCTATTTCCATAGCACAAAATCCTGTGCGCAATTCTAGAACTAAGCATATTGACACTAGACACCATTTTCTTAGAGACTGTGTTGACAAGAATAAGATAAATCTCTAGTTTATGCTCACAGATCTTCAGAGAAGTGATATTTTCACAAAGCCTTTAGATGAACAGAAACATCTATTCTTTTTGAATCGACTAGGCATGATGAATTGATCAGACTAAGTGAAAATTCTGCAAAGTTGAAATCTGTTCTAAGATCGTTGAACGGTGTTCGAAGATAGTCAAATAGGTTGAGCTAAATCGTCGACCCTAGGTCTACGACAGCTCTTTTTGTTTAGAGACAGAAATCATCGATCGATGATCGACGACTCTGCTTTGGAAATCGATCATCGACCGACGATCGACGACCGTTTCTCTTGATCTTCATTCAGAGATCGACGATGCCAGTTTATCTAAAACTGATCGTCTATTTAGGTCTGAAGATCGTCGGCGGAGCTCGCCTTTTCATATTCTGCTTCAAGGCTTGTTTCGAGCTCTCGTCCCACGCTTTCTCTTCTCTCTCTCTGTATTTGTTCTTGTTTCTGGTACTCTCATCAATCAAATGGCGATTTCCTCTGCAACCCTGTTTGTGATGAAGTTAGATGCAGGTTTCAGTGTTGATTTCGAGTCTTTCAGAAACTACAAACAAGTTTTTCAGGAAATGCTGCAGTTGTGTGAAGATCAAGGTCTTAAGAAACTCATGTTCTCAAAGCTCAAACAACACCTATCAGAAATCAAGGAATTGGTCTATACATCGTCTTCTAATGACAAAGAGATGAAAGGATCAATCAGTGGCGTGGAGGTAACTCTTACTCCAGAAATTCTGACAGAAATTTTTGAGTTAAAGAATGGCTCTGATGAGTATCAGCAAGATTTTGCTGATTACGAAAGGATGCTGTTGGAAATGGGTTATGCAGAAGGTATCCCTTCCAAGCTCCTGAAGGTAAACTTATCTGTCGGATTCAAGTTTCTGGCTGATCTAGTTTGAAAAGTAATGCTTGGAAAGCATTCTGCCCATGATAACATCAACCAGCATCAGTTTGCCTTAATGTCAGCTCTCGTGAATAAGAAAGAAATAAACTGGGCTGGTCTGCTGTTTGATTTGATCATGAAAAAGCACAACAAGAAAGAGGTAACGCAAGGAAGGCTTATCGGTTTCTATCTCTCTAAGAAAGCTTCCCAGCTATTAGGCTCTTCTCCTACAGCGATCAATGCCAGCAATAGAATAAATCCTTCTCTGTTCATTAAGTGGAAGAGGACTATTCAGAAGCCTTCAAAGGCTGGGTCTGCCCTTACAATGTCTTAGGGCACAAGGGCTCTTGAAGCCGCTTCCATCTCTAGTGAAGAAATCTCTGCTTCCTCCTCCTTTCCATCCACCTCCATTGACATTCCTTCTTCTCCTATGAACCATCCATCTCCCCCTCCTTCTCCAACACCAGCTCACATAATTGAGATTCCAAATCTAAATTTAGAATCTTTGTTCAATCTGCTTTGTCCATCTCATTCCCCCAGCTACCTCAAATCATCCCTCACCAGCTGCTGATCATCGATCTCATCAAAATTCTCCAAATACTAAAACCCTAGTTCAGAAGAATATTAATTCTGATGATTCCCCCTCCATCATTCCTCCATTGTTTCAAATCACACCAGAATTCATTGTAACTATCCTTCACCTCATAACTCCTTCCATCAAAGCCATGATAGCTGAGGCCATTGTCCCTCTTGCTCTATCTATCTCTTCTCTTGCTGCCTCCATTTCCATCATCACAGACTGTTGGGTACATTGGAAAATGTGTACCTGATTTGAAGAAGCCTAACTTAGCTTAATGATATACATCAAGGTGTATTTGATGTTGTTTTAAGTTGACATATGCAGGTGAAGAAGTATTAAAGAATACAGGAAATTATTCTAAGTCCATGTGTCGACACCTGAAGAAATTGTGTCGACACTTCAGAATAATTGTGTCGACACTTGAAGGAAGCTGTGTCGACACAGAGAAAGATAGTCGACCACATTTGTGTCGACACTGGGAAGCGGTGTCGACTCACAGAAAGATAGTCGACCACATTTGTGTCGACACTGGGAAGCAGTGTCGACTAACTGAAAGATAGTCGATCTCAACTTTGTCGACACTGGGAGGATGTGTCGACACATTGAGACAGAGTCGACACAGAAGTCAACAATACTTGTGTCGACACCAGAAGACTGAGTCGACACATATTGGCAGGATTGACATTTGTTGAGTCGACACCTGAAGGCAGAGTCGACACATATTGAGTTCTGAATCTACAACAACTGTGTCGACACACAGGACTTGTGTCGACACACTGCAAAGTCAAGACCAAGTTATTTTCTGAAGAAAGATGAAGTGTTGAGTCGACACAAATTCTCTGTGTCGACTCATTCTCAAGATGAATTTCTGAATAAGCTATGTCGACTTAAAGGCAAACTTGTCGACATCATCAAAGGCTGTGTCGACACCAAAGTTACTTGTGTCGACACATATAGACAGTTGGTCTCGACACTTCCTGACAGTCTGTCTCAACACTTTGCCGACCAAGACTAAGGCACAGGATCTGTTTGAAGACTTGACAGCTGTGGGTTGCAGCCAGTTAACTGATGTTGTCAGACTCGTCAGAAGACAGTTATAAACCGGATCAGCCGGTTACCATTAAGAAGGTCTATAAATAGACCGATTCAGAGAGAAGTAACAAGAGATTGATTTTGCCAATCAATTTGAGAAATCAAATCAAGAAGGAGTAATACACAATAGAAGATCTTCATCAGAAGATCTAAGAAGACGATCTCAGGATCGATCTAAGAAGAGTTCTATCAAGAATTCAGAAGTGTCATCAAAGGTGTTGGATAGAGAGAGATTCAGCCATTTGAAGAAGAAGAAGGAAGCCATCACTGGTTTCTCAAGAAGCTGTTTGGGAAATCAACTCAGCTAAGTTCAGATTCAAGAAGCTTTGAAGAAAGCTCAGATTCAGTTGATTTCATTCTTCAGCTGATCAAGAACTGCCTTGTCCTTCTCTCTCTCATCAAGGGCAAGTTAATACAAACTTCTTTTCTAATTTCTGTAGTATCTGTCAATACAGATCTGAGTTGTAAGCCTGTGTTATAAAGGCTGAGTGTAGGAGAGTTGATCTCTGAATGGTATGGCTGTTTGCCTGAGTGTAGGAGAAGGTTCTTCTCTGAGTTGTGCGCCTTGTGATAAGGCTGAGGTAGGGCTGTTGAGCCTGAGTTGTAGGAACCTTTTCAGGTTCTGAGCTATAGGATCTGTGGATCTGAGTACAGAGGAAGTTTGGCCGAATCTAGCATACTGCTAGATAGGTGAAGGGGGAAAGTGGACGTACCCAAACCTTGGGGAACCACTATAAAACTGTGTGCAATCTGTGATGTATGATTTTCTGTGATTCTTGTGCTGAGTGTATTAATTCTGTAATTGAATTCTGCCTAAAAGTGTAAACAAGCATAAGAACCTATTCACCCCCCCTCTAGGTGTTTAGGTTGTCTTAAAAGTAAAACTATGAGAGTACTAAGTTGTTAGCCTAAATCACCTAGAGGGGGATGAATAGGTGAAATGCGTGTCAAATGCGAAATTAAAAATTAACACAGCACACATCAAGCAATCACAGACGACAAGAGATTTATAGTGGTTGCCCAATCTTGGGTACGTCCACTTTACTCACCGATCTAGCAAATCACTAGACTCGGCTACTCCACTATCTCGGATTGAAAACAATCCTACACCTCGGAACCACGTTCCTACAAACTCGATCCAAATCGGATCTACACTCGGAAGATAAAGCCTTCCTACAAATCTCGGAGAAAAAACTCCTACAATGAAATTTGGTTTGAAAATAAAATACAAACAATAATATTCTCAGATCTGGATCTTGATAGTCTTCTTCCTTAAGAACTTTGGCTTAATCAGAGTATGTTGAAGACGACTTGAGAGAGATCCACAAATCTGAAAAACGGAATCACCTCGATCGAGAAAATAGATCTGAAATCTTTGAGGCTAGGCGAGATCGAGTGATTAACTTTCGTCTGGATCGCTGGAGAATCAGAGTTGAAAACAGCGATCGAAGATAGTCGATCCAGAGCTTCTTCCGTGAACGTTAATGGCGGCGGCATGAGAAATTAGGGTTCACGGAACTTTTTCTCTTTCTTAAAATAAAATCTCTGTAAACTTGTTATTAGTCAAATCTGAGAGGACCTATTTATAGGTGGACTCCAACGGTCAGAAAATTAATTAGGGATAACACGTGGACCAATCAGAAATGATTAATTTGAAATACACAACGAAATTGACTTAGAGAATTTCAGGAAAATTTAAACAGATATACTCGAGTCATAGAAGAAACATACTCGAGTATCAGAAGGTATATTCTCGAGTGGATAGAAGGAGTATACTCGAGTATAACAAGAGAAGCTACTCGAGTGATTCAGAGATCAACACTCAAGTGATTTTCGAACTACTCGAGTATGAGAGTGTATACTCGAGTAACAACACTTAGAGGAAACTTCTCAAATAAAATAGGAAGAACTACTCGAGTGAAAGGGTTGGAGATACTCGAGTGAGGGGAAAAAGAACTACTCGAGTATGTTGAGAAAACTACTCTGGTAATCACTAACCTACTCGAGTATGAATAACAACTACTCGAGTACAGAGTCACTTACTCGAGTATATAGGGAACTACTCGAGTATGTAGACTTAGAATTTTTCTGAGATGAGAAGCACAGACCTACTCGAGTATGAACAGAACATTTACTCGAGTAACTAACCAACTACTCGAGTACAAGTTATCACCTACTCGAGTACAATACAGTCTACTCGAGTATGTAATCAAACTTACTCGAGTACAGGCTCACTTACTCGAGTGTATAAACGAGGTACTCGAGTATGTGGACTTAAAGAATATTTCGGATCTAAGAACAGAAGGATCTACTCGAGTATAATATATGACTTACTCGAGTGAATAACTATCTACTCGAGTATAAACTTATCTACACGAGTATACAGAGTCTACACGAGTATGTCTGAGGATCTACTCGAGTACTAAGTCACTTACTCGAGTATATGAAGAAGGCTACTCGAGTATGTGGACTTAGAAAAATTTCTTCTGAGAAAATAAACTTCAATACTTCAGTCCACCAATCCAAGTGCTTGTATAGGAAGTGTATCCCAATAGAGAGGCTATACATGGGCCAACACTTTGGATCACACAATGAGGGATTACATTGTATGGTCCTGTGTTTGGTGACCCATTATAGACTGACATTGGTCTACACTTGGCAATAAAAACCTGCACACATACAACTTAAACACAATATCAAATACACCTTAATTCATCTTAGTTCAAGGTCTGACCTCCTACAAATCTCAGGTATTGTGGAGACAAATCCCAACAAACTATCAAGTGGTATCAGAGGGAGGTTCCTCAAAAAGGACTTAACAGTCTGAGGTAGATCTGAAAGGCAGAATCAAGATTCAAGAAGATGGGTTCTGGAGAAAATCACAATGAGTTAGGGTCAATGAAGTTACCCATCTGCAGGAAGGAAATCTTTGGAATTTGGAAAGAAAGAGTCGGATTGTTCATGGAAGCATCTGACCCAAGAATATACATCACAGTTCAGGAAGGTCCCTTCATTCCAATGAAGGTATCAGTTCTTGATGCTAATATTCAAACTCCAAAGAGTTATTCTGAAATGACCAAGGATGAAATCATTTTGGCAACCATGGACAAGAGAGCTCAGAATATTATTGTGAGTGCCATAGATGATTCTACATTTCAGAATCTGATTCACTGCAAGACCTCCAAAGAAATGTAGGACACCTTGATTGTCTACATGGAGGGATCTGAAGAAGTAAAACAGAATAGGAAGTCTATGCTCAACCAGGAATATGAAAGTTTTAGACAAGGAAAAACTGATAGCATAACTGAATGCTATAAGATATTCTATAGAATTGTGAATGAGTTATTGTCCTATGGAAGAGTCTTCAGTACCTATGAACTGAATGACAAATTCTTTAGATCCTTGACAAAGGATTGGGACACAAAGATCTGTGCCATAAGAGAAGTGGCTAAACTGGCAGAGATTTCTCCTCCAACCTTTTTTGGAAAGTTGTCATCCTATGAAATGTAACTTATGGTGAGGAAGGAGGAGGAAAAGAATTCAAAAGGAGAGCATAGAGAGAAGACAGTGGCCTTCAAGGAAGAAGCCACTAGAAAGAATAGGAGGATATCATCATCTCCTCCTAAGGAAGTTGAAGAAGTTAGTTCTGAAAATTCAGAGAATCAGGGTTCAGAAAGCTGTGAGTCAGATGCAGATTTTGCTGCATTTACAAGGCAATTCCAAAGATTCTTAAAGAAGAAGCAGTGGAGGTCTAGGCCCTCCTCATCACAGCAAGATGATGACTATTATTAGAAGAAAAAGTCATCAAGGAAAGAGAAGAGCAGAACAAAGCCCAGCAAGGCCACTACTTCAAAGATTGTCTGCTATTGTTGCAATAGGCCTGGACATGTAGTGGCTGACTGTCCTGATAAGAGAAAGGAGTCATCAGACAAGAAGAAGACTTATCAAAAGGGCAAGAAGGAAAAATCCTTTGTTGCAAAGAAGGAAAAGAGCCTAACAGATCAATCAACTTCAGAATCAGAATCTGAAGCTGAAGCATATATTGGACTGTATGCTGCTACTGAAGAAGAGGAGTTCATGCAATTGCTAGACTCCATCTATGAACAAGAAGATCATCAGTGCATGGGACTGATGGTAGGAGTAGAAGAAGACATGTGCCAGAATCAGTCTGGTCCTAGTAATGTACTATATCCTTCAATAAAATCTGTTTGTAGTACAAGTGCAGAATCAGCTACATCTGCATCAAGTGATGTAGATGCATTTGAATCTGAAGGAGATGTCTATCAATTGATAGATAAGTATGGGGACTTGTTACAGGCCCTTAAGAAAAGCAAGAACCTGGTTAAATCTCAGGCTCAGGAAATTGCTGATCTAAGGGTAGCTGCAACTGAGTTAGAGAAAGTAATTGATCAGAAGTTAAATGAAATTGCCAAGCTGAAGAATATAACTATTATTCAGATGGGCACAATTAATTATATTAATGATCAAGTGAAGAGTCTGGAGGCCAGACTAAGAATAGAAAAAGATTTAGTGGCTAGTTACTCTAAGCCAAAGTATGTTTTACCCTTAATAGATGAGTTTGTGACTCAAAAGGGTAAGGCAGGATTAGGATTCAAAGGTAACCCCAGGGCAGCCCAATTCAAGAGGAAAGGCAAAGCTCCTGTCATGCCACTAAACCTTTCAGTCCCTATTATGTTTAGAAAGGTGCAAGTGCCTTCTAACCAATATGATCATGAATATATTCATGGTCATTTTAAGACTAATGTTCTGATTAACAAGGGTGTAAATGCCAACAGGCCTATCCATGTTCATAAACCCAATGGTTATAAGAAATCAGTGGGTGAAGCTGCTGCAGCACTAGCAATGGACAGAAATTATTCTGTCAAGGGTGTATCTAGATCTATATACAATAAGTTTGAATGTTGGTGCTGTGGCAAGAGAGGCCATTTTGCATTAGACTGCTGGCATAACACAAGTGTTAGAAAGAACAATAGTCTACCTGTTAGAAGAGATAATGGTAGCTTTGTTAATGCTAACCTGAACCAAGGACCCAAGACTTTCTTGGGTTCTAAGGGTAAGTAAATCTGTGTTGCAGGAAAGTCCAAGTGGACATGCCCCTATTTGGTATTTGGACAGTGGTTGTTCCAGGCACATGACTGGGACAAAGGGGCTACTGAAGGAGTATACATCTGTCAAAGATGGACCTAAAGTGATCTTTGGTGGATCTGAAAAAGGAATCATCAAAGGGTTTGGTAACATTTCTTCTAACCTAATTACTATCACCCAAGTGGCTTATGTAAAAGGTTTGAAACACAATCTAATAAGCATAAGCCAGCTGAGTGATTTAGGATATGACATTTCATTTGTTAAGGATGGATGTCATATCAAAAGGTCAAGTGATCAAGAGATCATATTGACTGGGTATAGGAAGAGAAATGTATATTGTCTTAATTTTGTATGTGAGAATAAGGCTTCTCCCATCTGTCTTGTAGCTGATGACAATGCTTCTCATTGTGTTAAGTGGCACAAGAGATTAGCTCATCTTAACTACAAGACAATTGGCCAACTCTTTAGCAATGAGTTAGTAAGGAATGGTCCTCAACTTAAGTGTATAATGGAAGGAATATGCTCAGCTTGTCAAAAGGGCAAGCAGACAAAATCCTCCATTCATAGCCTTGAAAATAAGGATTCTGTGAGGTGCTAATACCTCTTGCATTAGGATCTTTTTGGTCCTATGCCAGTTCATAGTCTAGGTAGGAAGGTCTACACTTTTGTGGTTGTAGATGACTATTCTAGATTTACATGGGTGTTCTTTCTGAGACAAAAATCAGAAACCCCAAGTGTCTTACTCAATTTTGTGAAGCAAATTCAGAATGAACTGAATAGTACAGTGGTCAAACTTAGAAGTGACCATGGTACTGAGTTTCAATCTGAAAGCATGACAAAGTTATGTGAAGACTTTGGGATTTTCCAAGAGTTCTCCTCACCTAGAACACCACAGCAAAATGGCATTGCTGAAAGAAAGAATAGAACATTAATTGAAGGTGGTAGAACACTATTGAGTGACACCTCTCTACTAGAATATTTCTGGGCTGAGACAGTAAACACTGCTTGTCATGTAATCAATAGGGCTTCTATCACCAAAAGCCACAAAATGACTCCCTATGAGATTATGAAAGGCAGAAAACCAAATCTATCCTACTTTAGGATCTTTGGTTGCAAGTGTTATATACTTAACAATGGCAAGTCATATTTGACTAAGTTTGCTGCCAAATCCCAGGATGGGATATTTGTTGGGTACAGCACAAATAGTAAGGCCTATAGAGTCTTCAACTTGACTACTCAAGTTGTAGAGGAGTCTGTTCATGTTGTATTTGATGAAACAAGATTAATCAACTGTGAGTTGTCTTGTAGATCAAATGATTCAACAGGTATAAGCAAAAGTATAGACAAACTCTCCATTGCTGAAGCAACAAAGGAAGATGAAGCATTGGAAAATGAAGGCTATTGTCCAGGGGGAGTACAAGACTCAATAGGAGCTGATGAAAACCAAGAGGTTCAGCATGAAGAAGGAGCTGGAGATATTCAACAAGAAAGGAATCTACCTCCAGCTACAAGACATTTAAGAGATCATCCAGCTGATCAGATTATAGGTGATCCAAGACAGGGAGTGCAGACTAGAAGTAGAAATCAAAGCACAGACCTGCATTCAAGTTTCCTGTCTCAAATGGAGCCTAAGAAGTTTGAAGAAGCCATCCAAGACCAGCACTGGACTGATGCTATGCAAGAGGAGCTGAATCAATTCAGAAGGTGCAATGTCTGGGAGCTTATTTCTAAACGAAGAGGCCACAACATAATTAGCACAAAGTGGATTTATAGGAGCAAATTGAATGAGAGTGGAATAATAGTGAAGAATAAAGCAAGATTGGTTGCAAAAGGATACAGGAAGGAAGAAGGGATTGACTTTGATCAAACCTTTGCCCCAGTAGCAAGGCTGGAGGCAATCAGAATGTTCCTTGCCTATGCAGCCTATCAAGACTTCAAAGTGTACCAAATGGATGTGAAATCAGCATTCCTAAATGGTGATTTAAAAGAGGAAGTCTATGTAGAGCAGCCATCAGGTTTTGTAGATCCTCTTAAACCTGATTATATCTATAAGCTTAGAAAAGCTTTGTATGGGTTAAAGCAAGCCCCAAGGGCTTGGTATGAAACCCGTCTACTTTCCTTATTGAGAATAAATTCTCAAAAGGAAAAATAGACAAAACTCTATTCCTTAGGGAATCCAAAGGTAAGATCATCTTAGTTCAGATCTATATTGATGACATAATCTTTGGATCTACTGAAAACAACCTTTGTAAAAAGTTTGCCAAACTTATGCAAGGGATGTTTGAGATGAGCAGTATGGGGGAACTTAAGTTCTTCTTGGGACTCCATGTAAGACAGACTGATGATGGCCTATCCATATCCCAGTCTAAGTTCACCAAAGAATTAATTAAGAAGTATGGTATGGAGTCATCCACCACTATGAGAACTCCTATGGGGACAAGTATGCCTATATGCAAAGATGATGCAGGTAAACCTGTTGATGAATCTTTGTATAGAGGAATAGTTGGCTCACTACTATATCTCACTGCTAGTAGACTAGATATTATGTATGCTACATGTGTCTGTGCTAGGTACCAAGCCTGCCCTAAAAAATCTCATTATATTGCAGTCAAAAGGATTCTGAGATATCTTAAGGGCACACCTAATCTAGGCCTTTGGTACCCTAGGAATAGAGATTTTCTACTAACAGGTTATTCAGATGCAGACTTTGCAGGCTGTAGAGAGGATAGAAAGAGTACAACAGGTACTTGTCAATTCTTGGGAGGAAGATTGATATCTTGGAGTAGTAAGAAGCAGACCAGTGTGGCTATATCCACAGCTGAGTCAGAATATGTTGCTGCTGGTAGCTGCTGTGCACAACTATTGTGGATACAGCATCAGCTTAAAGATTATGGTATTCAAGTAAGTAGAACACCTCTTTTGTGTGATTCTAAGAGTGCAATTTCTATTGCTAATAATCCTGTTTCTCATAATAGAACTAAGCATATAGAAATTAAATACCATTTTCTTAGAGAACATGTAGAAAGAGAAGACATCACATTGGAATTTGTTAAAACAGATTATCAAATAGCAGATGTATTTACTAAGCCACTGTATGAAACAAAATTCAATAAATTTAAAATTGAATTAGGTATGCTGACCATTGATTAGTTTATCAACAAACTTACAAGTAATATATTAGATTATCAAGTGGTCTCAAGTGGTATTGACAAAAACAGAAATTGGCTAAGTAAAATAGTGTCGGCACATTCAGTGATAATGTGTCGACTCAGTAAAGTCATGACGACTAGTCAGAGAATATGTGCCGACACAGAAAATTTGTGTCGACACTTAAGAATCAAATAGTCGACTCATCCATGAATGTAGTGTCGACTTCACCAGAATAGTGGTGTCGACACTTACAGATTTTGTGTCGACACTTATCCTAAGAGTCGACATAGAATTTCTGATGCTCTACTATGTCTCTCAGGTATCGACATATCCACAATTGGTGTCGACACATAGTAGATAGATTTGTTGTCGAGACAATAGAAGTTTGTGTCGACACATTCCATCTGTGTCGACACATATAGACTGTTTTTGCCCGCCTTTTGATCTTCTTTCAATAGAAGGTATGAATAGGTCAAGAACTTATTCTATCGACACGCTTACAAGGTTTTCGAGACTGAAACCCTGTGTCAAAATTCTCTCTCTCTCTTCTCTCAAGCTTTCTCGTCTGATCAATGGCGCCAAAGGTTGCAGATAACGTCAATGAAGGATATGAGTTGGTGCGCAATGGCTTTGCGGATGCCCCGACAGATGTTCAAAGGATTGTCAATCTAATTTCTGAGTCTGGATTAGAGTTTCCAGTTTCTGAACCGAGAAAGATCTGGAAGAAGGAGGTGATTGAATTCTTTACCTCTGCATCAGTGGATTCAGATGGCCTCATGATCAAAGCCACAGTTCATGGGTCAAAGGTCAAAATTACCCCAAGAAGTTTAAGAAAGATTCTCCAATTACCTATCATTGAGAATGAAGAAGAAGTCCCCGCTTCTAAGTCAAGAGAGGCTCTCTAATGGTGTGGATTGGATCCAACCCTGAAGATTGGAGCTGCTTTCAACAGAAAAGGGATGAATCAACAAGGAAAATTTTTGTCTAAAGTGGTTGGCAAGGTGATTCTGTGCAAACCAGGTGGACATGATAGGATTTCAGCCTATATATTCAGCCTAATGACCAGAATTGTGTTTACAATTCCAACTGACTGGTCAGCTGTAATATTTGATAAAATCAAGGAAGGAATCAAGAAGCCAAATCTGGCTAGAATTATGAGTTTATACCTGATTGGAGTGATCCCTGAGGTTATGCAACAACTGCCTGGGACAAAGATTAATCACATGAGGAAAATGGATACAAGATTATTTTCAAGGTGGGATAGGGTGCTGTCTAAAGATGTGCCTGATGAGAGCAGGCAGGACACCCCTGTGAGATCCCCTGCACATGATCTAAGCACTGCCCAGCATCAAGAAGAGCTAGTGAGAAAGTAGGTTGAAGATCAGCCTGAGTCTGTTCAAGCTCACACTCCTGCCCAGAATGTATCTACTTTGAACAGGTAAAGGGAGAGCAAGTGAGTTTTTTTTTTTCTGCCAAGGTCATTCCTAATATTTTTACTCCTGCACAGGTACAGGGGGAGCAAGTGCATTCTCCTACCCAGGAAATTCGACATACTGAACAAGTGCAGGAGGTGCAAATGTCTGACCATGGGCAAGAGGAAGACCAAATTGATCTATCAAAAGATTTGAATATTGCAGATCTGGATGATTCAACATCTGTTCCAGCTCAGAAGGAATACACTCTAGATGAGTTATTTCCAAATGTTGAAATTGCTACTGATATAGTAGAGGAGGAGCAAGATATTGAAAAGGTACTAGACATGGAGATAGAGCAAGAAATAGAGAAAGAGCAAGAAATTGAGGAGGAGCAAGAAGTTGAGGGGGAGCCTGTGCATGTTGAGGCTGAACAACAAGGCATTGAGACAGATATTCCTCTTCTTTCTCCTGACAGAGTTCAAATTGATAGTTCATCTGATTTTGAGAATGAAGAAGCCAGACTGGATAAGAAGAAAAAGCTCATGGTCTTTAAGAGAAGGAGCAAAAGCTATAAGCAGACTCTACAGACTACAACTCTCCAATCTCCTTCTGAATTCAATTATAACAAGTTTATGGTAGATTTGCAAGTTAAGTTAGATGACCACAGGTTGGCTGCTGAGAAGTATGTTGATGACAGCAATAAATCCCTTCAATTTGACTTGGCTCAAGATATTAAATCTATTAGATTTGAAGTAAATATGAATAAGAAGGAGATGACAGATTGCTTCCATAAGGGAGGTAATGCTGTGGTGTTTTTGGCTAACCAACAGCAGTCTATCATCCCTAAAGTGGATGATATTGTTTTAAAGCAAGGTTATGTTTTGTAGAATCAGTTGAGGATGAATGATAATTTGGCTGAATCTCACCAAGAAATTATTGATGAGTTGAAAAAGACTACTACAGGGCTGACTGAAGCAAGAGCAAAGGAGATGGAAGAGTTTGATAAGAAACTTCAAGATGCCATTGAATCAGTTAAAACTGCTATCACCACATCTCAAAAGGACATATCTGACAAGCTTCAAAGGTTGAAACCCTATTTTAAAGAGGGTGTGAATTATCTGAATGGCCAGATCAGATTTCAGAAGGAAGATCTAAGAGATCATATTACCAGAGAAGTCATAAAGGGGGAGAGGTTGTTAGTTCATGCTGGCTCAGAGCACACCAAATGGGTGACAAATAGTATTCGAGCCACATTGGGATATCCACCTTTGTGTGATGATGTTATGGTGGCTGAGTCAGGAATTCAAACAGGTCTACTTGAAGGCAATCAACCTGAGATTGCCCAAGTCATTTACCCTCCTCTAGATTTTGATATAATTGATCAGCAAGTTCAGGATATGTATAGTCCTCCAAAGGAGGTTACTGAGGTTATTATTGAAAAAGTTGATAAGCCTGATGCCAACTTGAAAGAACAGCAAGATGTTCTACTATCCAAGAAAAGATTTAGAGAGCAGGCTGAACTTAAGCCAGATTTTGAGCATTGGAGCCCTACTTTAAGAAATATTATACTAACTGCATGGAAGGCTGTAAAGTACCAAGAACATGAAAGAGGAAAGTGGTATAATTAAATGGAATGGCAAAAGTTTGAAGCTAGGCAGGAAGCCATAGTACAGTTCAGGAGAAAAGCCAAGATGGGAAGGCTGCCAGCAGATGCTCAGGAGCCAAGCAAGTACTTTCCAAAGCCCTTTCATTACTTTGAAAGGCAAAGGCTCAAGGAAGAAGCACAGAAGAAAGCTGAGCTAAAAGGCAAGAAGCCAGCTGAAGTTGCTGAAGCTCCTGTGAAGGCTCAAATCCAATCTGGCAAAGGAATTATCATAAAAGAGCCTGATCAGTCTTAGTTCTAAGTTCTTTCAAATGTGTTTTGTAATGTTTTGTTTACTCATTCAATGTAAACATCTGTAATCAAACATTACCAAGTTATAAACAAAATTTTATTTGGAATCACATATTCATGTTCACTCTGTGATGAATTGTTAATATTTTGTTTATATTAAGTATTCCTGTAATGTCATACATCATCATATTATTTTTTTTTATATAAATGGTGTATATCATTATCTAAAAGGGTTATGACTTCTCCAAATAGGGGGAGATTGTTGGGTACATTGGAAAATGTGTACATGATTTGAAGAAGCCTAACTTAGCTTAATGATATACATCAAGGTGTATTTGATGTTGTTTTAAGTTGACATATGCAGGTGAAGAAGTATTAAAGAATACAGGAAATTATTCTAAGTCCATGTGTCGACACCTGAAGAAATTGTGTCGACACTTCAGAATAATTGTGTCGACACTTGAAGGAAGCTGTGTCGACACAGAGAATGATAGTCGACCACATTTGTGTCGACACTGGGAAGCAGTGTCGACTCACAGAAAGATAGTCGACCACATTTGTGTCGACAGTGGGAAGCAGTGTCGACTAACTGAAAGATAGTCGATCTCAACTTTGTTGACACTGGGAGGATGTGTCGACACATTGAGACAGAGTCGACACACATTGGCAGAAGTCAACAATACTTATGTTGACACCAGAAGACTGAGTCGACACATATTGGCAGGATTGACATTTGCTTAGTCGACACCTGAAGGCAGAGTCGACACATATTGAGTTCTGAATCTACAACAATTGTATTGACACACAGCACTTGTGTCGACATACTGCAAAGTCAAGACCAAGTTATTTTCTGAAGAAAGATGAAGTGTTGAGTCGACACAAATTCTCTGTGTCGACTCATTCTCAAGATAAAGTTCTGAAGAAGCTGTGTCGACTTAAAGGCAAACTTGTCGACATCATCAAAGGCTGTGTCGACACCAAAGTTACTTGTGTCGATACATATAGACAGTTGGTCTCGATACTTCCTGACAGTCTGTCTCAACACTTTGCTGACCAAGACTAAGGCACAGGATCTGTTTGAAGACTTGACAGCTGTGGGTTGCAGCCAGTTAACTGATATTGTCAGACTCGTCAGAAGACAGTTATAAACCGGATCAGCCGGTTACCATTAAGAAGGTATATAAATAGACAGATTCAGAGAGAAGTAACAAGAGATTGAATTTTGGCAATCAATTTGAGAAATCAAATCAAGAAGGAGTAATACACAAAAGAAGATCTTCATCAGAAGATCTAAGAAGACGATCTCAGGATCGATCTAAGAAGAGTTCTATCAAGAATTCAGAAGTGTCATCAAAGGTGTTGGATAGAGAGAGATTCAGCCATTTGAAAAAGAAGAAAGAAGCCATCACTGGTTTCTCAAGAAGCTGTTTGGGAAATAAACTTAGCTAAGTTCAGATTCAAGAAGCTTTGAAAAAGCTCAGATTCAGTTGATTTCATTCTTCAGCTGATCAAGAACTGCCTTGTCCTTCTCTCTCTCATCAAGGGCAAGTTAATACAAACTTCTTTTCTAATTTCTGTAGGATCTGTCAATACAGATCTGAGTTGTAAGCCTGTGTTATAAAGGCTGAGTGTAGGAGAGTTGATCTCTGAGTGGTAGGGCTATTTGCCTGAGTGTAGAAGAAGGTTCTTCTCTGAGTTGTAGGCCTTGTGATAAGGCTGAGGTAGGGCTGTTGAGCCTGAGTTGTAGGAACCTTTTCAGGTTCTGAGCTGTAGGATCTGTGGATCTGAGTAAAGGGGAAGTTTGGCCGAATCTAGCATACTGCTAGATAGGTGAAGGGGGAAAGTGGACGTACCCAAACCTTGGGGAACCACTATAAAACTGTGTGCAATCTGTGTTGTATGATTTTCTGTGATTCCTGTGCTGAGTGTATTAATTCTGTAATTGAATTCTGCCTAAAAGTGTAAACAAGCATAAGAACCTATTCACCCCCCCCCCTCTAGGGGTTTAGGTTGTCTTGAAAGTAAAACTATCACAGACCCTTCTTCATCTAGGGGCCTGGGTTTAGTTTTCACTGAACCCAAGTAGGGGGAGATGCTTGATGAAGATGATTCAGGCCCTGCTATGGAGTTAGAAAGATTTTCAGAGTTCGAAACATTTTAAGTTCCAGTCCCAGATACAGTTGTTTCAGCTCCAGATGCAGTTGTTCCAGATTTTGTTCAGAGTGTAGTTGAAGATTCAGATGCTCTAGTAGTTTTGGAAGAGGATTTGGATGCATTCCTTGACTCAGATGATGAGTCATCCTGTGGAGACCATTATAACCCTATCTCCTCCCCGTGTTCTTTTGATCCTCTTCAGGCCATTGTGTGCTACCAGAGACCAATGTGCCTTCAGTTTTTGGATAGCTTTGTTATTTCTGAAACAATAGCTGAAGCAGATTTTGCTTTCAAAGTTTATCTTGAGGAGATTTCTACTCCTGTTGCTGCTAGACATCTAGAAGTAATAATAACATCTTTCTTAGAAGCTAAATGGTATTCTGCTGCTCAAGAAACAATTCCAGAAATTGAGACTGTTGTGCCTTCTACCCTTTGGGATGACACCCCAGGTCCATATTTGGACTCTCTCCTGGCCCAAGACATTCTAGAAGAAGAAAAAGAAAAAGCTCTTCTGCAAGCTAAAGAGAAAGAGGAGGCTATGTTAAAGGAAATTGATGATCTGTATGCAGAACCTCAACCCTCATATTCTGAGGATGAAGATGAAGATTCTGACTGTTCTGATAGTAATAAGAAAAAGAAAAGGTCAGCTCAAAAGAAAAGGAAAGCCACAGCTCCATCTCCTCCTAATCCAGATAATGATATTCCCTACTACATTTTAAAAGGAATTGATCCTAAAGCTAAAAATTTTGAGGCTTGGATGTGGTACTCCAAGAATGAACAGAAAGTAAGGAAGAAGAGCAGGAAGTACTCTCTTCCTCCCAAGGGAATTCAGAGAGGTCCTCCTCCTTTTCTCTCTATTGGTGCCTCAGGAAATATTGCTCCCAGATCTTCTGCTACTTCAGCCAGGCAAAATCAGTCCTATAACAATCATAGAAAGGGAAGACAGCCTCCTCCAAGCAGTTCTATTGATTAGAGGTAGTCTAAAAAGTCAAACATTCAAAGGAGCAAGTTAAGGAAGTTGTATATCAATAACACACCTTCTCTCCTCCTCCAGCCTCTAGATCACCTTCAAAGAAAAAACCTGCTCAGGCTAAACCAGTAAATTTCAAAGGAAAATGAGTTATATATTCTGATAAATCAAGCAAAAAGTATACTGAGTTTTCTCCTCCATCCAGTCTTATAATTCAAGAGCTAGCAGATATAAATGTCAAGCCATTGCAAGTGCAAACTAAGAGTTTCTTAACTCAATCAGTAAAATTCAAGACTATAAATCCATTGGATATTTCTGATGAACATGCCAATGAAAGTCAAGAGCTTGATCCTAACTAGTAAATGGCTAGACTTCTAGAATTGGTTGGATCTGCACAAATCAAGAAAGCTAAAGAAGAAGTAAAAGACATTACAGGATTTTCTACCACGTCAAAATACAGAAAGAAAGAATTGGACAGATTTCAAGTCAGTTCAGAGGTTATGATGCTTCCAAGTATATGGAGAAATACCCTAAAGCTGTTCTGCCTAATGTAGGGGAACTAAAGATTATTGGAGAATAGGAATTGAAGCTATCAAAGAAGGATGCATCTGATTCAAGAAGAAAAATTACTTTCTCTCCTTCTACTTTTATTCTTCCTTCAGACTCTATTGATAATTGACTGTGTTATTTGTTTAGACCAATCTGATTTATTCAAATATGCTTATTGATATAGCTATTGTTGTTTTTTTTCTTATCTGCTTGTTTTAGATTTATTTTGTTTGAGTGACATCACCCAAATAGGGGGAGATTGTTGGATCCCTAGTTTTGATTTGGGCTATGAAATCTCTATTTGGCGCAATTGACCCAAGATTTATCTATGGTCAATGGTTAGACTAAATGTTAGTCTACCCTCAGGCAAGGCTAGTTGAGAAAGGTTTGGAATGAGAATTTTGTTTAGTAGTTTTGTGTTCGACGATAGTCGAACTTCGCTCGACGATCTTCGATTAAATATCGACGATCTCAGATTCATATGAACTATGAAGTGGGATCGATGATCTGCTTGCTCAGATCGACAATCGTGTTGCCCTGGTCGAAGATTTCTGTGAAGATAGTTTTTCTTCAGGTCGACGATCTGCTTGTTCAGATCGACGATCTTCGTTCTCTGGTCGACGTTTTCTGTCTGCTATTATCTGTATTCTTTTCATTTGAATTATTGATTTATTTCCTCATGTTTAAGACATATGTTATTCAGATATTCAGCTTAATTTAATGCCTATATTCCTTTGCTTATTTGCAATATTCCTTGTGCATTAATTGAGAGATTTGGCAGAATAAATTCGTTTGTTCTATTAGAGGAAATCGTGTTTTTCTAACAGCTGTAATATAGCCGTTATGCCTCTCTTCCTGTGCCAATTTATAAAGTCAATTTGATAGGATATTTTAATATCCTTAATTCCTTTTTGGGAATGACAGAGAAGATTTCTGGCGCAGTTTCTTTATTTGTTTTATTGTATTATTTGGAAAGATCATTTAGTGCAGGGATCGAGGCATTATTCAAAGAAGAGAAGTTTCTATATTATCAGTGCAGTCGGTTGAATACAATACACAACAACACAATACAATTCTAAAAAGACATAGAACAAGAATTCTCACGAGAAAAAGAAAAGTTCTTCTTCTTCCTGAGTTCATCCTGTCTTCAGGAAAATCAATTCTCAGTGCTCAAGCATTCAAGAAGAAGATCACTCCCAGATTGCTGAACATCATTACTGTAGATTGCAAAAGCTACTGAAGAAGAACATTCATTCAAAATCTAGAGTCTTCTTCAAGGCTGCATCAGAAAGTCTTCTCAAGCAATTTGGAGATCCTACACCCTGAAGCAAAGCTTCTTCATGGACATTCCCTAAGCCATGAGGAGCTTTGATATATTCAGAGCAATCCACTAGCTTCTCTTAACACAGAGAAGACACCTTCAACTCTTTCCCTTAACCTCCTTTAAAAGGGTTATTACTCCCTTCAAAAGTGAACCTTTGGTGGCAGGGCACCTGATCAAAAACCTGTGTGTTTGGTTCTTAGGCACCTGATAAATAGCCTGAAGGGTTTCTAGATCTACCTGAAGCAGATCTTATGGTGGCAGGGCACCTGAACAAAAACCTGTAGTGGATTCCTACCAGAGTTGTAGAAGAGTGGATGTACCCAATTAGGGAACCACTATAAAGCCCTTGTGTTGTCTGGTTGTTTACTTTAATTGATGCACTTTGGCTGTGACAGATATAACTAGGTTGCTAGTTGCTGTGTTAGGACATATGCTCAACTAAAACTTCAGTTAGCATTCTCTATTTCTCACCACACTCTGTTAGGCTTTAAGTATAAAGACTTTAGTTTTTATATTCCGCAAATAGCTCAAGAGAAGTGTTTAGAGTCTCTTTATTTTTGAATACTCTATTCACCCCCCCCCCTAGAGTAGTAAGTATCTGATCCCCTAACTTTCAAGAACCATGGGGAGCACCAGGTGCTTACCCCCAAGAATAGAATGTGCAATTGCACACCCTCGGGCCCAAAATAGTGCACAAAAAGGTCAAAGACTGGACAATGCAAATATAACCGAATACCGGTTGAAATGCAGTGTACGAGAGAGAAAACAGGCCCAGATGAGTCCTAAAAATCCAATATAAATTGGACTCATCACACCCCCAGACTTACCTGTTTGTGCGTCCCGAGCAAACACAATCTATGCAGATAGGGAAAAAATTCGAGCTAACATTGAAATTGAAATACAGAGCACCATGCGAAGTAGCATGCTTGCGCGCATAAAAATATAATAGAAGAAATTTTTAAGTATACAAAATAGTTTATACTTTTCAAAATCTGTATCAAAATTATATTATTACTCATAAATGGAATCACGGTGAATCATCCGGTCACGCGTAGGCAGAAAGTAGGCAGGCCACTAAGGTGAGCTTTGCCAAAGATCGGGGCTCAGGATAGCCTCCAAAGGAATCCACCAATGTCAGGGGACCATATGGTTTCCAGTTCATACTCTCTCAATGACACTTGTTCGACTCAAGCGTGAATCCGTAGGACTTTAGTATAATCATGGGGCTTGGGTTACGGTGAGGTAAACAATGATAAACAGGAAGGCTATGCACCTAACCCAAATGAGCTATCATAAAAAGAATCCCCTTAGTAAGCAAAATACACGCTGGTACACCACACCCCCACACTTAACCTTTAACATATGGTTGTGTGCACCGCCAACTCAAAATATAATCACATCACCAAAAGGGTTTTCATTCAAACTTTTTCTTTTCACTTTTCTTTTTCACAATATTTTTTTAATTCATCTTTATTTGAACAATATCAGCAAATATAAACTTTGAGCATAACCACATATTCCCAATGAATATCACCACATAACCACCCCAACATGAAAATATAAAACAGTAAAGCTCGACTTGGGTGCGCGACTAGGATCAGATATAAGGCTTTGGTGAAATAATGGTGGAGCTGAATCAAAAGAATGGGTAGGTACAACGGGGTTTAGTAAGGATAAGACTTTAGGAATGGTACAAAGCTCAACCGGGCCAAAATTATGGCCTACATCACACTCACGGTAGACAAACCATGCGCCAATGCTTAGAGAGTAGCTTGGGGCAAGTTGTTAGCCACAGAGAAAGATGATCCTTCCTCCTAACTCAAGCAAAACAAGTCTAGTGACGGCTACACACATCCCTACACTACCGATTGTTTCATGCCAGATTCACCAACTTTTGAGTAGAATAAAAAGTCTTTATACAAATAGAAAAATATAAAATAATAAGCATACAGAAAAATTAAATCTAATCTAATTTCTACACGATACGAGAGCACTCGACTAAGAGCACTACATGAGCCAACATTTTACTCTATCTCACAATCCTTTGCCAGCACAAAAATTTTCCCAAATAATACAAAAGATACGAGTTTAACTCGCACCATTCTAATAGCTAAGCACACTCTCATGTGGGTGCAGTGGTGTGTGATACAATGAACTAATTAAAATAAAACAATAAAAGCTTCTGGTATGCACATGGAATGTGTGCATGGAAAAGGTAATAATACTACTCTCCCCCAGACTTAAACTAAACTACACATCATATGATATAGAAATTTAAAATAGAATAAAACAAGGGGAGAGGTTACCCAATGATCAGCTAGTGAGCATACCAGAAGATGCATGAAAAACTGAGGCAGACTCGCCATACGAAGAATCACAACACCGCCAAAGAAGTTGTCATGAATACCTGCAAGGGTGAGCTCCGCAAAAGCAAAATAAAAATATAAAAAAAGAAATGCTAAAACTAAAATAGTCATGAAAATAAAAATGTAGAAAATATAAGATAACTACTCGGGTTATTATCCTCCCAGCACAACTTATTCGGTTATTTACAGTTCTAGCTAAGTGTCCTTTGAAATAAGAAATGCACAAGTAACTGGCCTAATATCCGTTGCGGTAGCAGGTGGCAATACAGAGATAGAGTAGTTACCCCTCTGCCTAAATAATTATACCTGCTTCTCGCAGGTAGAGGAAATAAGAAGTAAGAAGAGGAGGGGCACTGGTCCTTACTTATCTCACCATAAAATATATCCTTACCCAGCAAGGTGTCGTCTACAGGGAGACGGCAGGAGGAGAAAGCAATCAATAGAGCTCCATCAACAGAGGAGGAATCAACCTCCTTGCAAAAGAGGACGCTATCATCGATGACTGGAGCTGAAAGCTCCAATTCCTCCTTAAGCACTTACGGAGACTCACCTGCACAGGCTCAGATATAGAAAGGAGATCAAGAAATAAAGAAAATGAAAAACTAAAATAATCAGAAATAGGGGGAGTGGTCCCGGTCTCACTCCTAGCAAGATCCAAGAGGAGATCATCGTCGGTGTCATATGAGTCAAAATAATGGGAATCTGAGTGTTCGAGGTCCTCAGTGGTGGTTCGGACCTCCTAACCCAACAAGGAAGTGAAAATTTCCACATGAGAAAAGATCTCCTCATCAACCCACCGGGGTGCATCATCATGATCCATGATGTAATACTCTTAATTGATGAGAATAACGTCATCATCACATATGGGCGCAACCTTAGGCTCAGAATTACAATCAGGCCTAACATCATCAACCGACTTTTTAAAAATTTGGATAGATAATTTCTGCAAAGAAGGCGGAGAAACAATAATATCAGCGAAAATATGTACAGGTTCCTCCGGGGGTGAATCCAAAAGAGGGTAAGAATGCTTGGGGAGAGACGACACCACAATGTCGTCACATAGATCAGCAGAAAGTCTTATGGGTATATCCACAGCAGTCCCACATAGACAAAGTTGTACTGCGAATATATCATTAGAATAAGAAGGGGCAGCCAAATGAGAGGTGGATGTGAAAGACTTATTTCAAGAGCCTAGACACCTAGTGGGGGGTGAATAGGTTCTAGATTTCTTATATAATTCAGGCAATTAACTAGTATAAACACAGCACAGGAAATACAATCTACAGTATAGAAATCACAGCAGAACAAACACCAGATTTATAGTGGTTCCCCAAGGTATGGGTACATCCAATTCACCCTTCGCCTACCCAGTAGAGAACTAGATTTAGCCCAACTTCCTTCCACTAGCTCAGATCCACAAATCTTACAACTCAAAACCAGATTGGTTTCTACAGCTTAGACTTATACAAGTCTTACCTTAGATTCTTCCCAAGAATCCAACCTACGGCCTCAGCACTACCTCAGCCCTCAGCCCTATCTCAGCCTTTACAACTAGGCTTACAACTCAGACAATCAAAATTCCTACACCTCAGGCCCTCAGCCCTACCTCAGCCTTTATAATTATAGGCTTACAACTCAGATCTTACAAAAGATCCTACAAGAAATTAATTGTTTAAGAGATACAAAGATATCACCAGATTGATCTCTCTATAGGTGTGAGCTTTTTGATCAGTTCATGAATAAACTGAATCTTTAGATTCAACCTGACTAAGCTGTTTCAAAGCTTCTTGATAGAATAAAATAAGGTTGAACTGTTCTTGTTGTAGAAGTTGATCTCCTATCAGCTCCTTTCTTCAATTCAGAATAAGATCTGAATTTTCTCTTGCAGACTGCTCTGGATCTGCCTTCTTAAGGGTTTCCCCTTTTCATGATGTAAGATTCTCTCTCTTGAAATAGCTTGATTACTTCCTTAGTTATATTATTCTTGTGGTTATCAAGGATCAGTCCCTTATATAGAGTTTCCTCATGATGTTCGGCTAATTCGGTTTGTAACAACCTTCTAACAGTTTTGACAAAGGTGTCAGACCTGTTGGTTATTGCAACGGTCGAGTCACCAGTAATGACATCTTATTCCTTAAAGACTTTATAACTCAGCATAACCACTCATCAAACTGCTTCACATGTGTCGACACAAATAAACTAAGTGTCGACACACGTCTTGATGATGTCGACACAATACTCCATGTATTGACATAGTAATTCTTCTGCTACTCGACACTATTTCTGTTTGTATGTGTCGACACAAGTACTGTGTGTCGACACAACTGCTCCTTATCTTGACATAACTGATGCTGATAGATGGCATTTAGTGTATGTCTAACTGTTATTAAGTGTGTGTCGAGACGTAATTGAGTGTGTGTCGACACAAGTCTTGTGTGTCGACACAAGCCTTCTGACTCGGTATAGCTATTGCTGTAAAGTGGCATTGAGTGTCGTCCAGATGTCGTTTAGTGTGTGTCGACACAAGTCTTGTGTGTCGACACAACTGCTTCTGCTCTTGACTTAGCTGATGACAAATGGCGTTGAGTGTGTGTCGACACAAGTCCTGTGTGTCGACACAAACCTTCTTCAGGTGTCGACACAATTCCTGAGTGTCGACATTTGCCTTTCTTCTGGTGTCGACATAACTCCTGGGTGTCGACACAACTTATGCTTTAGGTGTCGACACAATTCCACCCTTAGGTATCGATAAAATTATGTGTGTCAACCAACCTTCTTCTTCAGTTGTCGACACAATGCCTGGGTGTCGACACAGGCCTTGCTTCTAGTGTCGACACCACTTCTGGGTGTCGACACTATTCTTTACAAGTGTCGCAACTTGTACTTAGAAAAATTTCTTGCAAACCTTACACCTGCACAATAAAACTCAAACATCCATCAAATACAAATTGATCTATATCATTGAGTAAGATGAGGCTTCTCCAAATATGGTACATATTTTTCTGTGTACCCAACAATCTCTCCCTATTTGGAGAAGTCATTACCCTTAGTCAAAGATATACATTTCTTATAATAAAGCACATAAAAAAAAGATGTACATTCATTTCGGTGCAAGATAACATATAAATAATGTAAAGAACTAAAATCAATAGTGAAGCTGATTTTATTTATCAATCAGAAAGTTCTGGGTTTACATGTTTTTCCTTAGAACAAAAGCAAAAAAGTTACATTGTTCTACACATAAGCCTATCTATCCTATGATTGACTAGACTCCTTAATTACAATGCCTTTTCCAGACTTAATCTTTGCCTGGACAGTGGGTTCTATATCATCAGCAGGTTTCTTACCTTTGAGATCCTCCTTCTTTAGTTCTTCAGCCTTTATCCTTTGCCTTTCAAAATAGTGAAAGGCATGGGGAAGTACCTGCTAAGCTCCAGGGCATTAGAAGCTAACTTCCCAGCTTTTGCACTTCTTTTGTACTGAAGAATGGCTTCTTTCCATGCTTGATACTTATTCCATTGTTACTCATAATACCACTAACCCCTATAATAGGCCTTATCCTTTACAGCCTTCCAGGAAGTCAAAATAATATTCCTTGAAGTTGGGCTCCATTGATCAAAATCTGGCTTCAACTCAGCCTTTTCTCTTAACCTTATCTTGGATAGCTATGCTTCCTTCTGAGCTTCCTTGGCAGCCTCTGACAAGTCTACTTTTTCAATACTCACATTTTGTGCCTTCTTGTGGAGGGCTGTAGATTTTCTAAACTTCTTGTTGAACCATGTCAAAGTCAGCAGGAGGATAAACAACTTGTGCCACTTCAGGCTGATCTCCTTCAATATAACCAGGTTGCACTCCAAACTCAGAAACATTGTCATCATAACATAAAGGAGGAAAGGCAAGTGTAGCTCTGATGGAATTAGAGATCCATTTTGCATGAGCAGAGCAAGCTTTGACTAACAATCTCTCCCCCTTTATGACTTCTCTAGTGATATGATCTCTAAGAAAAGTCTTTTGAAATCTTATCTGATCAGCCAGATACTCTGTACCTTCTTGATAGTAAGCTTTGAACTTAGTTAGGTAATCAGAAATGGTCTTTTGAGAGGCTCCAATAGCTGTGTGGACAACAGCTAGATCTTCTTGTTGTTTCTTTGATATTTAAGTTTTTAATTCTGTTGAAATACTTCCAAGTTTCTTGATGATTTCTTCATGGGAGTATTGGAGGTTTTCATTGGACCTGAATTGATTTTCCAAAACATATCCTTGTTTGGTGGCAATGTACTCAACCTCAGTCTTCAGCAGCTGTTATTTCTCAGCCAAATATACTACAACATTGCCTCCCTTATGTAAGCAATCTGTCATTTCTTTCTTATGCAGATTGACTTCAAATCTGATTGATTTTATGTCCTCAGCCAGCTGAAACTGCAGTTCTTTATTAGACTCATCCACATACTTCTCTAAAGACTTCCTTTGTTCATCAAATTTTACTTGCATTTGGAGCAGTAATGAACTGAAGTCCATGCTTTGAGCAGGTGGTGGTGTGACTGTGTGCATGGCTTTCTTGTAGCCTGAGCTCTTTTTCCTTATTACAACCATCTTCCTCTTCTTAGCCATAAAGGCTTCCTCATCATCAGAGGGTTGTGACTAGCTTTCTATATCAACTGTTTCTTTATTAGATAGTTCATTCAGTAGCTTCTCCCCCTCAGTTCTTGGCAGATCCTTTTCTACCTATGATTGCTCCCCCTCAGTCCTTACAGCTGGTAAATCTGGAAATAGCTCTTCCATTGTTACCTCTTGCTGTATCTGTATAGGAGGAACAAGGTTAGGTTGGAAAACAAAAGGTTCTCCCTGGACATCCAGATTTTTGTCCACAGCATGTTCTATAAAGAAGATACTTACTTGCTCATTCTGAGATGTATCTTTTATCTGCACATCTTGTGTCTCCTTCTCAGCAATATCCAGTGCTTCTTTATTTATATCTGATACATTATTCATTACTGTATTAGATGAATACTCACTCCCTAGATTACCAACATGAATTCCTTCCCTTTGAGCAAGTAGCTCAGAAAGTATATTATCTTGTGTAGTTGGTTCAGGAGTTTATCCCCTTGGAGTGGAGACTACTTGTAGCTCTGGGAGAACACTACTCTCTAATTGATCTTTAGCAACTTTTTGTGGCCTGTCTTCATCTGAACTGAAGACCACTTCCTATTCAGAATCACTAGAAGATTCTGCTTGCTGAACAACTTCCTTCTTCTTCTTTTCTTTCTTGGTCTATTTTTGTGGAGTAGAAACCTCCTTGGTTAATACTCTATCGCACCTGGACAGAATTATGGTGTCCATTCTCATCATATGGTTGATTTTTGTTCCTGGAAGTTGGCTCATTATATCTGGTATTGCTGAAGCTAGACATAAGCTTATAATCCTTCCCATATTTGGTTTCTTTATTCCTTCTTATCTTTTGTCAAATACTACAGATGCCCAGTCTATTTTTACAGTGAAGATGACCCTTGTCATTAGATTACACATGGAGACTGAAACTCTGTCATGTCCACCAGTCTTACACAGAATTACCTTGCCTATGATTTCAGACAAAAACATTCCTTGTGAATTCATCCCTTTCCTGGTAATGGATGATCCAACTTTGATATTAGGGCTAAGCCCTCATTAGCTTAATGCATCTTTTTTCATTGATGGAATGATGTCATCGTCATCCTTAACCTTAGTAAGGTGGAGTGATTTCCTAATCGTCTTCAGTGTAAGTTTCACTCGGGAATCTTGTACTGTGGCTTGGATCTTTTCCCGTCTATGTCCACAGTTGCTGATGAGTAAAATTCCATGACTTCATTCTTCCAGATCATAGTCGGTTCTGAGACCAAGAATTCCAAACCACTCTCTATAATTAGGGTAATTACACCCTGGATTTCTGGAGACGCTGTCGTGAATCAACCACAAACCAGCTCATAGCCTTCATACGCCTTGTCTTCCTTGATGGATGCCATTGATGAAAGAGAGAGAGAGAGATAATAGAAGAGAATATCGAAGTCGACACAAGGTCTAGAGTCGAGAAATCTCAAAGCGAAGTCGACAAGATTTTGGCTTCACCTATATATAGTCTAGGTGTAAAGGGGAGTTCAAAAGACGCTCCTTAGTAATAATACTAGGTCTCGACAATACTTAGTTTTAGTCGACACGTTTATGTGTCGGCATACTTATGTCAGTGTTGACATGGACTGGTCATGTCTCGACACAAAGTGTGGACTTTGAATTTTTTTTTGTCGACACAAAAATCAGTTAACTTAAAGTCTCGACATAGTTGTGTCGACACCTATTCTTCTGTCGACACAGATACTGTGTCTGTGTCAACACATCCTTTTCCTTTGTCGACACAATATACTGAGTGTATCGACACAATTTGTTTGTGTCGACACAAACATTATACTTAGACAAATTTCCTGAGAATATTGTGCTTACATAATCTACTAAGGAATGCTTGTGCTGACCTACTCTAGGTTCAACATACCAAATTAAATTTTAAAATGATTGAATTTAGTTTCATCCAGAGGTTTTGTAAAAATATCTGCAATCTGACTATTTGTGTTTAAAAATTCTAGATTAATATCTTCCTTCTCCACATGTTATCTTATAAAATGAAACTTAATTTCTATATGCTTGGTTCTACTGTGAGATAATGGATTCTTAGCAATAGAAATAGCACTTGTCGAATCACAAAACAGTGTAATTCTACTTACCTTGATGTCATAATCTTCAAGTTGGTGCTTTATCCATAATAATTGTGCAGAGCAACTGCCTGCAGCTACATATTCAGACTCAGCTATTGATATAGCTACACTGGTCTGCTTCTTGTTGCACCATGACACCAGCCTTCCACCTAGGAATTGACAGGTTCCTGTAGTACTCTTCCTGTCTTCTTTGTATCATGTAAAGTCTGCATCTGAGAAGCTTGTTAGTAAGAAATCTCTATTCTTAGGGTACCAAAGACCTAGATTAGGTTTGCGCTTAAGATATCTCAAAATTCTTTTAACAGCAGTATAATGAGATTCTTTTGGGCAAGCTTGGTACCTAGCACAGACACATGTAGCATACAAGATGTTAGGTCTACTAGCAATCAAGTAGAGTAGGGAGCCAATTATCCCTCTATACAAAGACACATCAACAGATTTCCCTGTCTCATCTTTGCCTATAAGCATACTTGTTCCCATTGGAGTTTTCATGGTGGAGGCTGAGTCCATTCCATATTTCTTAATCAACTCCTTGGTGAACTTAGACTGGGATATGGACAATCCATCATTAGTCTGCCATACTTGAAGTCCCAAGAAGAACTTCAGCTCACCCATTTTACTCAACTCAAACTTCCCTTGCATAAGTTTGGCAAACATTCTACAAAGGTTATTTTCAGTAGATCCAAAGATAATGTAATCAACATATATCTGGACTAGGATCATCTTGCCTGTAAATTCCATATAGAATAGAGTTTTGTCTATCTTTCCTCTAAAGAATTTATTCTCAATAAGAAAAGTTGACAAGGTTTCATAACAAGCCTTAGGGGCTTGTTTCAAACCATATAGAGTTTTTCAAAACCTATATACATAATCATGATAATGAGAATCTACAAAACCTAATTTTCCTTCAACATAGACTTCCTCTTTTAAGTCACCATTAAGAAATGCTGACTTTACATCCATCTGATATACCTTGAATCCTTGATAGGCAGCATAGGACAAGAACATCCTTATAGCCTCTAGCCTTGCTTCTGGGGCAAAGGTTTGATCAAAGTCAATCCCTTCCTCTTGCTTGTAGCCTTTTCTATCAAATGAATAAATAATAAACAGTCAACAGAATATATGTTTACATGTAACCCATAAGACTCTCACTAGAGTTGATCATTCAGGTATCGTATACCCATTGATCTAGTATACATATTGATCTAGTATGACCATCATGCCTTCTTTGCGTGAGAGACTTGGTTCCTATAATGTTATGATCCTTTGGTTTAGGAAGCAGTTCCTATACTTTACACCTTCTGAATTGATTCAGCTCTTCTTGCATAACATAAATCTAGTTTGTGTCTTGCATGTCTTCTTCAAACTTCCTGGGTTCTATCTGTGACAAGATACTTGAACATAAAACTGTGTTCTTGTTCTTGCTCCTTGTTAGAACACCTTGACATGCATCCCCAATGATTTAGTGAGCTGGATTATCCTTCAGCTGTCTTCTAGCTGGAGGAAACCTATCAACCTCATGGTCTTCTTCATTTTACTCAACCTGATTCTCCTCATTGTCTTCATCATCTTGTGAGTCTTATTCTCCTCCTGGACAACATGCATCTTTTTCTTCATCCATCCTAGCAGGAGCTTCATCATTGGGTGTCAGCTTGTCCAGACTGTCTGTTAGACCTGTAGAACTAACTAAAGAACTAGACAATTCTCCGTTAATTAATTTAGACTCATCAAATACAACATGGACTTATTCTTCTACAACTTGTGTAGTCAAGTTGTAGATCCTGTATGCCCTACTATTATTCCTGTACCCAACAAATATCCCTTCTAGGGATTTGGCAGCAAACTTTGTTCGGTAGTGCTTACCATTAACTAGGACATAACACTTGCAACCAAAGATTCTAAAGTAGGAAATGTTTGGTTTTCTACCTTTAAAAATCTGATAGGGAGTCATCTTGTGTTTCTTATTGATGGAGGCTTTATTGAGTACATGACATGAAATATTTACTGCCTCTGCCCAAGAGTATTCAGGGAGAGTAGTGTCACTAAGTAGTGTTCTACTTTCCTCAATTAGAGTCCTATTCTTACTTTCAGCAACACTATTTTGCCGGGGAGTTCTAGGTGAGGAGAACTCGTAATGGATCCCCAGTTCTTCACAGAACTTTGTCATACATTCAGACTGAAATTCAGTTCCATGGTCAGTTCTGATTTTGACCACTTAATTATTAAATTCATTCTGAATTTTTCTAACAAAGGTCTGAAAGTTAGTAGGAGTTTCAGATTTTTGCCACAAGAAGAAAACCCATGTGAATCTAGAATAGTAATCAATAATAATAAATGTGTATACTTTCCTACCAAGACTATGAACTTGCATAAGACCAAACAAATCCATATGCAAGAGATATAAAAATCTCATTGAATCTTTGGTATCTAGTGCATGGAAAGAGGACTTAGTCTGTTTGTCCTTTTGGCAAGCTGAACACACTCCCTCTTTAATTCACTTGACTTGAGGATCATTCCTCACTAATCCCATGCTAAACAGCTGTCCAATAGACTTATAGTTCAGATGAGCTAGCCTCTTGTGCCATTTGATACATAGTGAAGCTTTTTCACCTGCAACTAGGCAAATGGGTGAGTTGTTAAACTCACAATCTAGGTTAAGACAATATACATTCCCTTTCCTAGTGCTAGTCAAAATGATCTCTTGATCACTTGAACTCCTTATTTGGCACTCCCCTTTGAAGAAAGAGATGACATAACCTAGATCATTAAGTTGACTTATGCTAATCAGGTTATGTTTGAGACCCTTCACATAAGCCACTTTAGTGATGGTAATTGAATCACTAAAAATGTTACCAAATCCTTTGATGATTCCTTTTTCTGATCCACCGAAGATGACTTTGGGTCCATTCTCTATGGGTATATAGTCCCTCAACATTCTTCTTTTTCCAGTCAAGTTTGGAATATCCACTATCCAAGTACCATATAGGGGTATGGCCACTTGGATTCACCTGCATCAAATAAGGATTCACTCATCCTTAGAACCCAAATTAGTTTTGGGCCCTAGGTTCTTGTTAGTTTGAAAACTATCATGTTTACCTACAGCTTTTCTAATAGGTAAACTATTCTTGGTTTTAACACTTGTGTTAAATCAGCAAGCCATAACAAAGTGGACTACCTTGCCACAACACCAACACTAAAATCTTTTGTACCTTTTCTTAGGTACAGACTTCATAACCTTGTTGCCAGCAGTTCTTTTGGGTGTAGGTGCTAGAGAAGCAAACCTCAAGAATTCCTTTTGAACCTGGTGGGCTTACCTATAGAGTGGCCTATTAGCATTTGCACACTTGCCAATGTGATCTCCATACTCACAGTGACCATGAGCAATTTCATGATCATACCTGTTTGTAGGTTCCATCACCTTCCAAAAGAAAATAGGGGGGCTTAGAGGCTATTGGCTGAACTGGGGCCTTACCTTTTCCATGTGAATTGGTGGCCCTTGTTCTTCCCTAAAAGCCTAGACAAGTCTTACTTTTTTGAGGAAAGAAGTTGTCTATTAAAGGCAAGACTGATTTTGGCTTAGTGAATTTAGCCACTAACTCTTTTTCCTTCTGAAGTCTTGCATCCAGATTCTTGATATGATTTTCCTTGAAAGAGATATTGCCCATCTGAATGACAGCTATGTTCTTTAGTTTGGCAACCTCATTCAATTTCAAATCAATCAGATTGGCTGATTCTGATGCTGTCTGCTTAAGAGAATCAATATCCTTGGCATGCTCCTTGACAAGAAGCTTGGTTATCTATAGAGCTTGCAATAACCCACCATACTCATCAATGAGTTGGTGTACATCCCCTTCATACTAAGAACCATCCACATCTCTTAATGCAGATGCTTTTGATTCTGATCCAGTAAAATAATCAGACTCTAAGGGAGAATTGTATACCTTTCTTCGACCAGGGTCATCCTTGCACTGATCATTTACTGACAAAACCATTAGCCCTCTACAACAATGGTCTTCCACTCCATTTATGGAGTCCAGCATTTGTAGGAATTCTAGTTCTCTAGAATCCTCTTCTTTTTAGAACAGCCTAACATATGTTTCTGCATCATCTTCTTCTCCTTATCCAGAAGATGAACAGTTTGTCCAACTCTTCTATTTCTGAGAAACAAATGATTTATCCTTCTTGCCCACCATTTCATGCTTCTTCTTGTCCTTAGATTCAGTCCTCTTGTCTGGACAGTCAGCTATGATATGTCCTGGTCTGGTGCAATAATAGCAAACAATCTTAGAATTAGTTTGTTTACTAGGTTTTTAGGCATACCTGTACTCCTTGGGAGACTTCTTTTTCTTGTAATACTCATCCTTGGGAAAGGATGATGATGGTCTGGATCTCCACTTCTTCTTTTTCATGAACCTTTGGAACTGCGTTGTAAAGGCAACAAAGTCCTCATCAGAGGTGTGGCTATCTGATGTGTTATTGTCAGGAATTCCTTCTTCTGCCTCAGCACTCCTTCTGGGTGGAGAATGAGATTTTCTCTTTCCCTTTCTTGTGTTTTCAGCCTTAAAGGCAACTGACATATCCTTATACTCAAACCTGCTACTCTTCTCTTCCTCCTTTCTGGAAGTGAGCTACATTTCATATGATAGCAGCTTTCTAAATAGTATGGGAGGAGGTGAATCAACAAGCTTGTCCACCTCTCTGATGGCACAAATCTTTGTGTCCTAGTCCTTTGTCAGAGACCTGAGAAACTTGTCATTCAGTTTGTATGTGATAAAGACTATTCCATAGGTCATCAGCTCATTAACTATCCTGAAGAACTTTTTGTAACATTCAGCTATACTGTCAGTCTTGGCTTGTCTAAAGCTCTCATATTCTTGATTCAACATAGATTTTATTTCCTCTTTGGCTTCTTCAGTTCCCTCCATGTATACAATCAGGGTGTCCCACATTATCTTGGAGGTTTTACAATGAACCAGATTCTCAAATGTGCCATCATCTAAAGCACTTACAAAAATGTTTTGTGCTCTTTTCTCTAGTGTTGCCAGAATGATCTCATCCTTTGTCATTTCAGAATAGTTCTTAGGGGTTCTAACATTTACATCTAGAGCTGATACCTTCATTGGAATGAAGGGTCCTTCTAGTAAAGTAATGTAGATTTTTAGATCAGAAGCTTCCATAAACAATCTGACACTTTCCTTCCAAATGCCAAAGCATTCTTTCCTGCAGATAGGGAGTTTCTTAGATCCAAACTCCTTTTGATTCTCATTTGAACCAATTCTTTAAATCTGTTAATTGCCTTGCAGATTCACTCGGACTGTTCGGTCAATATTTGAGCAACCTCCCTCTGATACCATATGAAAGACTTATTTCAAGAGCCTAGACACCTAGAGGGGGTGAATAGGTTCAAATTTTCTTTTATAATATAGTCAATTAACTAGTACTAACACAACATAGGAAATACAATCTACAGTACAAAAATCACAGCACATCAAACACCAGATTTATAGTGGTTTCCCAAGGTATGGGTACATCCACTTTCCCCCTTCCCCTATCTAGTAGAGAACTGGATTCAGCCCAACTTCCTTTCACTAGCTCATATCCACAGATCTTACAACTCAGAACCAAATTAGTTCCTACAGCTCAGACTTATACAAGTCTTACCTCAGTTTCTTCATAAGAATCCTACCTCAGTCCTTAGCCCCACCTCAGCCTTTATCACTAGGCTTACAACTCAGACTATCAAAAGTCCTACACCTATGGACCTCAGCCCTACCTAGAATTTATAATTTTATGCTTACAACGCAAATCTTACAAAAGATCCTACAAGAAATTAATTGTTAAAGAGATACAAATATATCACAAGATAGATCTCTCTATAGGTGTGAGCTTCTTGATCAGTTTTTGAATAAACAGAATCTTCAGATTCAACCTAACTTAGCTATTTCAAAGCTTCTTGATAGAACAAAATAAGGTTGAACTCTTCTTGTTGTAGAAGTTTATCTCCTGTCAACTCCTTTCTTGAATTCAGAAGTAGATCTGAATCTTCTCTTACAGACTGCTCTGGATCTGCCTTCTTAAGAGTTTCCCCTTTTCTTGATGTCAAATTCTCTTTATTGATATAGCTTGATTAATTCCTTAGTTCTATTCTTCTTGTGGTTATCAAGGATCAGTCCCTTATATAGAGTTTCCGCATGATGACCGGCTGATCCGGTTTCTAAGAACCTTCTAACAGTTCTGACAAAGGTGTTAGACCTATTGGTTATGATAGCTGTCAAGCCACTAGTCATGACAGCTAATTCCTTAAAGACTTTACAACACAGCATAACCACTCAGCAAACTACTTCACATGTGTCGACACAAATATACTAAGTGTCTACACAAGTCTTGATGATGTCGATACAATACTCCATGTGTTGACATAGTCATTCTTCTACTACTCGACACTGCTTCTCTTTGTATATGTCGACACAAGTCCTGTGTGTCGACACAACTGCTCCTGGTCTTGACATAACTGATGCTGACAGATGGCGTTGAGTGTATGTCTAGCTATCGTTGAGTGTGTGTTTAGACATCATTGAGTGTGTGTCAACACAAGTCCTGTGTGTCGACACAAGCCTTCTAACTCAGTATAGTTGTTGTTGTTAAGTGGAGTTAAGTGTCGTCTAGATGTCGTTGAGTGTGTGTCGACACAAGTCCTGTGTGTCGACACAACTTCTATTCTTGACTCAGCTGTAGACAAATGATGTTGAGTGTGTGTCGACACAAACCTTCTTCAGGTGTCGACACAATTCCTGAGTGTCGACATATGCCTTTCTTATGCTGTCGACATAACTCCTTGGTGTCGATAGAATTTTTGCTTTAGGTGTCGACACAATTCCTGCCTTAGGTGTCGACGCAATTTTGGGTGTCGACACAGATTCTTCTTCAGGTGTCGACACAATGCATGGGTGTCGACACAGGCCTTGCTTCTAGTGTCGACATAACTTCTGGGTGTCGACACAATTCTTCACAAATGTCGATGCTTGTACTCAGAAAAATTTCTTGCAAACCTCACACCTACACAATGAAACTCAAACATCCATCAAATACAAATTAATGCATATCATTGAGTAAGATGAGACTTCTCAAAATTTGGTACATATTTTTCTGTGTACCCAACAGGATGGAAAGAGTCGGATATCTGACTCATCATTCTCCTCCAATTGGCGCTGAAATTCTGTGCAATCTTTCAACATGTGGTCGGTGCTACGATAACACAAACACCATTTTCCATTACTCCTCGGTTCAGGTGGGACCGGAGAGGAATATGAAAGAGGTGAATGTGTAGAAAAAATATGACCATAAGACCTGGGTAGGGTGTATGAAGTACCATAAAAAGACGGTGCTCCATACACAGAACCACGAGAATTATGCTCCCAGTCTTCAGTTGGGCACTCATGACAACCATGCCTATAATATTCGCACCATTGACAATGAATATTTATATAAGAATACATGGTGCAACCACAAATAATTCACCAATAGTATTTTCTAAGAAAAAATTAACTACACGCTAGCATATAAAAGAAATTGAATTCCTACAGCTGGAAAATTAAAACTAGAGAAGGAATAAAGAAAAATAAGAACCAAATTCTAAAAAGTAAAACAAAGAAGAAACATGATATGAACAAACGAAAAAGAGCATCTATCTCCTATCTCCCTCTCCAAAAACTCACATGACTGTGTTCCCCGGCAACATCGCCAAAAACTTGATGCGTTTGAACGGCAAGTGTACCGGTTGAACATGTAATATAAAATGGGTGGCTTTCTAAAGTATCGATCTCTTCAAGTAACACAGTAAGCGGGGAGTTAATATCGAGGAGGACTTGAGATTGAAGTCCTAATGTCGGAGCTAACGAAGGGCGTTTTGATTGTTTCGAATGAAGAAAATAAAATACTAACAACTACTCCTATGAAATGTCGCTATGCATCGCTTCGTCAGGCGGGATGGAAGACTATGCAGGCCGCTATGCACCGAATCGCTAGGCGGATGGGCGAGTAGGCAAGGGTAAGAACCAAAAGGACATCGAAATTTGAGGGTCGTAAGCACCTCTTCGCTATGCACGCTTCTAGCAATATCTAGAATGGCAAAATAAGTTATGGTGGCGGATGGAAATAAAGGTGCAAGTCAAGCAACTTAAGCATAAAAAATACAAGTTCACATAGACATGAAACTAATAATGTTTAGGACTAAGAGCACATCTTCAACCCAAAAGTTCAACAGCACATAAAAAAAAGTAAAGGAAGAACAAGTCAAGAGATCGACAAAATCCGAAGTCTTGTTGAGGTTTCATGGAAGGAATCGTCAGGTTGTCAATCCGCATTCTAGCTCGGTCCTCAACTGCGTCTGGGGTAGAGAAGGGTTGTCACTAAATTCCAAAGGAACCGTCTTCTTCATGTCATTATCCGAAAGAAAGTTGCAAGCTTCCCTTTGCTTGTTAGCTATGGCGTTGAAGCCTGAAATAGTGATTAGAAGATTAAGAAGAAGGCCGAGAGCATTCACCGGCAAGGTATAGGCTTCGCGAGCATAGTCGGAGCTTCCCTCCTTTGTGGAAGATGAAGCGCGAAGGTGGAAGGGCAGATCTCATCCCTAAAATGTGGTTGGATTGGCTGGTATGAAGTTGTCTTCAATGGCAGGAAAATCAACGCTTAAATTGAAAAAGATCAGAAAAATATGCATGCTCAGTTTCGTGCACGACTGTACACTAACCGTGCATTATTAACTTTCAGATCTTGATTGCAGAAGAAGATGCGTTGACCCGTGCGTTCTACTCACACACAGGCGCTTCTGCCCGTGCGTGAAGGAAATCGCACGTATATACATAGAGTGCAGGAAAACAAGGGAAATAGGGGAACCGTGCGTTTTACTCACGCACGGGCGTGTTTGCCCGTGCGTGAAGGAAACACACGATTAACCACAGATCACTGGAAATCTTGGCAAAAGGTACATGCCGTGCGATTCCTTCTCCCACTGTTTGGCCAAAATCTTACGGGAACAAATCGCACGGGTAGAAACAGATTCCCCCAGGAATGCTGTGTGAAATGCATGATTGCACTGAAATTGTGCCCGAAGAAATGCGCATGACCGTGCGTTTTATAGAGAATTGAAAATGGAATTCGGGACTTCCCGACTACCTGCACAGTAATGAAACCAACTGGAGCACCAGCTCCCAGCAACAATACACAACATAAAATAAACAAAAAGAACTATGGGGGGCACCATGTGCTTACCCAAAACAAATGAATGCACAATTGCACACCCTCGAGCCCAAAATAGTGCACAAAGAGGTCAAAGACCGGATAAGGAAAATATAACCGAATACCGGTTGAAATGTAGTGCCCGAATGAGAAAAAAAGTCCAGATGAGTTCTAAAAACCCTATATAAATCGGACTCATCAGTTGCTCAAGTGTATTCTTAGATAGAGGGTGTGGATTTTGAGGAGTCATTTGCATCGGTTGCATGTCTTGAGTCCATCCGAATGTTTTTATCATTTGCCAGCTGTAAACAAATTCGATTATATCAAATGGATGTTAAGAGTGCATTTCTGAATGAATATATTAAGGAAGAGGTGTATGTGGTGAAACCACCCGGATTCACGAGTGCCGCCTACCCAAACAACATATATAAGTTGGTGAAGACCTTATATAGACTGAACTATGCACCCCGTGCTTGGTACGATAGGCTCAATACTTTTCTCTTAGATCATGGCTTTAAGATGGGTAGTGCGGAAACCACTTTATTTGTTAAAAAAAAATTTAGATCTAATTATTCTACAAATTTATGTGGATGACATCATCTTTGGGGCGTCAAATGAGAAATTATGTAAGGAAATTGTTAACCTAATGCAATCCGAGTTTGAAATGAGGGTAGTAGGAGAGCTTACTTATTTATTAGGATTTCATACCTCTCAATGCAATGACAGGATATTTATAGGCCAATTGAAATATGTCAAAGATATGTATGTGCGCTTTGGGTTTGAGAATCTGAAACATGTTAAAACTTTTATGAGTGCATCTCTCAAATTAGGGAAAGATGAGAGTGGAATTTCGGTTAATCAGACCAAGTTTATAGGTATGATAGGGTCATTGTTATATTTGAGTGCCTCTAAGCCCTATATCACATTCATGGTGTGTCTTTGCACTAGATATCAAGCCGACCCTAAGGAGTCACACTTGAAAGTTGTAAAGCACATTTTTATGTATCTGATTGGCATGCAAAACCTTGGACTCTTGTACCCACACACCACTGATTTCACACTTCATGGGTACTCAGACTATGACTATGCCTTATGTTCACTTTATTGCAAGAGCACAAGTGGTACGTGTCACTTCCTAGGCCCTGGATTAGTTTTCTGGTCAAGTAGAAAACAGAACATTGTCGCACTTTCTACCGCTGAAGCTGATAGTATTTCCTTTGGATGTTGTTACGCACAAGCAGTGTGGATGTCGCAAATGTTGGAGGACTTTGGAATAGTATTTAGGAATGTTAATCTTCGGTGCGACAACAAGAGTGTTATAGCCTTGACGAACAACCCAGTACATCATTAAAGGATAAAAAATATAGACGTACGTCACCATTTCATTCAAAATAATATTAAAAAGGAAAATGTGTGAGTGAGATTCATTAGAACAGACGACCAATTAGCTAACATTTTCACAAAACCACTCCTAGATGCGCGCTTCTCGTTATTACAACTCGAGTTGGGTGTTTGGGATCTTTCGTCGTAGTTTTTTTTTTGCTTATGAACTGTTGGTTCATTTCTTGTGTGTTTGTTATTTTTAAAACCAAAAACATGCATTTGTTTTAGTAGTAACGTTTTTATATTTCTGTAATAGTTTAAAAAAATGATAAAAAATGCTGTTGATTTATAATGTTATTTGGCTCACATGACTTTGACTTAGACCATAACACGTACGTACAATGTTTGAGTTTAGACTCTTAATTTATATAAACATTGTCCTCCGATAATAGTGAGCTAGAACTATAGGTTCTTAGCTATTGAGTGTGACAAGACAGCGTTGTGTTTGTTTACTATGCCTCTAGGTATGTGTAAGGACTTAGATAGGGGAATGACTTCACAAGATACACACATCCCTAGCCAGTGCACTCAAGAAAAGAAAAAAAATGCTAAGCTTACATGTTATAAATCGTGACATTATATTCATAAACGCTAGTAATACGTTGAATAATCAATGTCACGATACAGTTGTGATTATACAAGGTGTGAATCTTTGGACCAAATCTCTAGTACAAAAGTCTTATGTGTCCAAGTTAAAATGTATCTATCTAGGTTGATAGATTTCGATTGACTAGGGGCTCCATAAATTAAACAAAATGATGATAAGAGTTATAGATCTATGCAAACAAAATAAAACTATGCATGTTATCACATCTCATAACATAAACCCCCTAAGAACTACTCATTCCTCTCATTAAGTCTTCATGAGCATTATGAGGATGAGCACCTTGGTTAAAGAGTCATTTTGATCATGTGCATCAACTCTATCATTAGCTTAGCGCCCCTAGTTTTCACCTATTTATGACATCGATTGACATGTTAGGTGATTATTTACCCGATTTCTCTTGTCTTTGGTTCCTAAACGATCGAGATAACCATATACAATATGTTATTTTTCCCTCGATATTATCTCGCTTTCGATGCTACACGAACACATATCATTGCCTTGTCTAAGACTTCCGCACATAAGAATTGGACAACAACTACACTATCTCTTTTTAGCATAATACATACTAGCACATGATTTACACTCATGATGTTTTCAATGTTTGTTCAACTTGATCTACTTCTTAACTTTTATAACATTGTAGACGTACTCGCTGTGTGCTTAGTTTTGTCTGTGTTATCAATTTAATGTTAACTCTTAAAACTGAACTTCTCTATCTGTGTACCTTGCTCCATTTTGTGACCCATGTGCTTACAATTCTCTTATATGTATTTCATTTTGAGTCACCTCTTTTCTTATCATGTCTAACTTTACTTTATATGTGCACAATTTGCAATTTGTCTAACGCTCATCATATCTACTATTTTTCATCCCACATGTCTGGTTGGTCTTGCCAGCCACTATTTGATATTATCAAAAGGGGAGAATATATTGTTCATGAGTATAAGTCACGGGTTAGGAGAGGTCACATGTTCGGGGAGCATGTTAACAATGTGTTCACATAGATAGGGGAGCAATTCAAACATGTAGATAGGTGGAGCGTGCGTATAGGGAGCTATATAGAAAACCTGAAACCTGAACTTTCAAGATTATCTGTTTTATATATTTACTCTATCTGTAACATCCCTCAAACGACTAGACCCCATAACAGCAGTTTTGTCATGACTAAGTCATGAAAAAAACCTAGAAAGCCAAAGGAGGCCAAGTGACCAAGGCTCAAGGTGAAAATCACCTTGGTCTGCAAGTAGTAGAATCCCAATTATTACCTTAGGCATGACCTTAGGGTTTTACCCTGGTTCCATGATTCCATCATGGAATCTCTAACCCTAAGAGAGGCCAATATGTCATTAAGGACCCATTGCGGTCAACCAAAAAGAGGGCAAGTTGACTCATGTCCGGGGAGCGTCTAGTGAGTCGACAAGACTCGACTAATAGATCAGATGTGTACTTAAAAGGATTTTGGGCTCGGGAATTGAGTGCGTCGAGTGCACTCAATTCCATGGGCCGAATGACATTGAGTGTGTCGAGTGCACTCAATGCCATCTTAGTCAGGAAGAACTTGGGGCTCGGGCATTGAGTGCGTCGAGTTCACTAAACACCATGGGCAGAATGGCATTGAGTGCATCGTGTGCACTCAACGCCATCTTACATAGGAAGAACTTGGGGCCCGGGCATTGAGTGCGTCGAGTTCACTTAATGCTATGGGTTGAATGGCGTTGAGTGCGTCGAGTGCACTCAACGCCATCTTACTCAGGAAGAACTTGGGGCTCGGGCTTTGAGTGCGTCGAGTGCACTCAACGCCATAGGTTGAATGGAGTTAAGTGCGTCAAGTGCACTTATCACCATCATACTTGGGGAGAATTTTGGGGCGGGCATTGAGTGCGTCGAGTGCACTCAACACCATAGGCTGGATGGCGTTGAGTGCGTCGAGTGCACTCAACCCCATTTTTCTTATAGTATTTCTACCGAATTATGGCGTTGAGTGAGTTGAGATCACTCAATGCCATAGGCTTAATGGCACTGAGTGCACTCGACGCCATAGGCTGAATGGCGTCGAGAGCATCGAGTGCACTCAATGCCTTTTTACTTAGATTATTCCTGGTAATTTTGGTTTGGTTGTTGGTTCATCTGAACCAGACCATTTCGGGAATTGGGCCAGGATGAGTTAATTGGGCATTTCTTTTATTAAGACTTATTTAATAAAATATTAAGCGGTTCTTTATTAATATAGTTTTAAACACGAAATTGTGTGTTAATGGAGGAGAGAGAAAACTCACGGCCATGGCCGAAAGTTTGCTTGCATGGCCATTAATGGCGCTTGATGTCTTGGCCTCGTTCCCCTCCTCTTTTATGGCTGGATTCAACTCCTCTAGGGAAGAGGAGGAGTTTTCAACCGTTACATGACTGGTTTGAGCCATGTTCATCCCCCACCACCATGGCCAAGATTCACCATAAAGGGCCATTAATGTCCACCACCAGCTAGATCCCTACCATCCCCAATTTTATTGATTTAAAAGCTTCACTAGACTCCAAGCCTTCGTTTCCACACCTTGCCCGAAGGAGACAAGATACTTCATTATGCTGTTGTAGAGCGCCGGCGACACCTCCACCGCCAATGGATTTCCGTCGATCGGCATGCCTCTAGCCCGCAAACAAGGTCCTCCCCTCCTCTCTCTCTATGGGAATATCGTAGCATTCTTTAGGGTTAAGAATCGGGCTCAGTTGAGCAGATCGGGTGATGGAAAATCACTGTCTTCGTGAAAATTTAAGGGTCGGGTCCGCCTGATTCCGCCCCTCCAGTGGCTGTGCTGCTGCCTGGCGATAGCCACCACCTCAACAGAGGTGGTGGTGGTTGTGGCCAGCCCGGGAGGTTGCAGGATGGCCCACGGAAGCGCTATGAAGTTGCTCATGGATGAAGAAATTGTGGCCTTTGGCTGGAGGAAGAATACGATGTCAGGGTCCTTAGATCTTGCTTTATGATTCGTGTTTCTTTTAATTATTAATTCCTATTATTCTAATTTCTGCCCGTTTACTAGGTGGTTTTAAATAAAATATTAAAAATACGTAGGCCCCTCTACAGGAATGATGGCCAACATGAAATTTGTAGCCCATGAAGTCTAGTTTAACTTAAAATTTGTTTTAATCTATTTGGTAAGTGGTTTTACCACAACACCCATTTTGGTGGGGTCTATACCTAGGCTAGAGCAGATAGTATTTTGAGTGCCCCCACCAGTCTAGCCATCCAAATGACATGAAATTTTTTATGGGTGTTACTAGAACATATATCTATAACATATACAAAAATGAGAATTTTTGGGAAAACTTTGTCCTAAAGTTTTTGTAAAAATTTGAGAAACCATTTATGAATTATTTTAGGGGTTTAATGACATCTAAACCAACCAAGATTTTGTTGGCTGACTCTTAGGGTCATTGTTTGACCCTGAGAAAAATCTCAGCCCAATTGGGTTAGACTTGAATAGGTTTTGGTGTCACCAAAGTTTGGTCTCAAAAGGCGTAAATTAGGGCAAATAGTATTTTGGGTATGGAGGAGCCAATTATCACCCAAATATGTTGGGACCATGGATAGAGCCCCATGGTCAGCTAAAAAAAATCCTCTCATGGAGTTTGAGATTTATTGGGGGTCGGTTAGCCCTGTGCGTCACACTAAGACCCTAGTTCAAACCCTAAGGTTGGACTTTGGAGGGTTTGTGAAGGACATAGGGGTATATGTCTTTGTATGGACTTGGTATTTTGAACAAATAGTTGTAGGGTGGTGAAATGTCCTAGGAAGTGATTAGGTAGTAGTTGGACAAAAACACCCCACATAAACCACTTAATAAGTATTCAGGTATCTACACCCTAGGAATTCTATAATTGGTCATATTACCTTGATTCTTAGTGAAACTTTGGTAGGAGTGTTTTCATAGTGATATTCATATATGGAAATTCTGTTATGAATTTTAGATCAATAAATATAGTACTTCATTTACAAACCATCCAATTGTACTATCTACTTAGGAATTTTTATGGTTTAACCACTCACTGGATTCTTATGAAATTCAGTTAGAGGACCTTTTATGATATTATAAAGCTTTGCAATTTTTTGTGGAATTTTTGGAAGTTTTGTTATATATGTTGCTTCACAAAGTGATATTTCCATGCAAGATAATTTGAATTAATTTTGATACTTACTAGGCTTGAAAATTTATGATATTTGCTCAGAGGTCCTATTTGCTCACCCTTCAAATTTTGTAATTTTTCAATAAATTTCTAATGATAAATTGTAGTTCTTCCTTCTTTATCCATGATTGTTGGAATTATATTGGATTAATTAATTAGAAGACAAAGCATTTGAGGAAAATTATGGAAATTGATAGGTATAGTTAATTCTCTGTTATCTAGTATTCATAAATTTTTGGTGGTCACTATTTGAGAAAATATTGTACATCATGTTCAATTCAAGCATGGATTAGTTTGGAAAAAATTAATTAAATATAAAACAAATTAGTAAAATTGTGAATTACTGGTAGCCTGATCATGTCATGAATGACTCCCAGTAAATAACTTATGATTTTGGATAAATATTTTGAGTACTTCCCATTGTATACATCATATAGCTTAGGATTGTCTGCATTTAGTAAAAACTTCAGGAATCATAATATAGTGCAAAATGAACTTCCGAAGATGGGATGTTTGTGTATTGATTTGGCAAGTGAATAGGAGGGGTAGAGTGTTGGAATGACTAGTGTTAAGGGGTATCCGGGATCGACGAAGGATCGTCTTTTCCGTGAAGTGGAAGAGTTAAATACACTAGGGCTAGATCCAATATAACATAAAAGGGATGGGGAATTAGGTATTAACCACTAACATTAAGTTCCTTGAGAAAAGGAGATTTGGGCTTCAGCCCATCGTAGTTCCTAGTGCCCTAAGGAGTCGTTCATGGGGAATACCTTGGGCAGTCCTAGGCTAACGTAAACCGTAGGAATAATAAACTAAAAGAGCAACTAGTATTAGTAGGGTTTCACTTTCACACACCCCGGTAGCTCGGGTGGTTGATTTGGTTGGTTTGATTGCCATCCAGAAGACATGTTCGGAAGGGAGATGCACGGATGAGATAGTCCGGGGAGCCGGTGGCTCGAGGTTTGGATAAAGAATAAGGTGGTGGGTCTTCGTTATTGGACGGTCGTTCACACCGACGTTGATACGTTGACTCGGCGGTGTGGGACACTGAGCCAAAGAAAGTCTGGTGGATATAGACAGCATTATTACGAGGATACTCTAGGTTTTGTTCTTCTAGGGGCGTACGGAAGGGCTAGGACCGGTAGTGTGGATACCCGCCTAGGAGTGGGGGGGCCCGACCCACTGTTGATAATGCGTTTTGTAGCCTAAACTATTATCATATTTTCTATTTTATACTGTACAAATTATGTCTATTATTAGTTTATTTTTATCCTTTTTATGTAAATTTTATTGCCACTAACTTTTTCCTGTCTTTTTGCAGGTTGCCAGAAAAATTGCCAAAATGACCTGACACGCCCCCCTGTCACGCCCTCCCTGGGCGTGACCTAGGGCGTGTCACCCGATCCCGAGGACTCCTGCTGGAAGGGACAGAAAACGGTCAAAAACCGCTGTCACACCCCCTGACACGCCGTCCCTGGGCGTGTCACCAGGCGTGACCAGGGGCGTGTCGCCCTCTGCCGCAAAGCCTGCCGTCGCATTAAATGTCATTCCGCCTCAGCACGCAAACAGTGTAACACCCCAGAAATCTCAAAATGAGTTTTCAAACTTATTTGTGGTGCAGGCTGTTTGACACAGCCTGGGACACGGGCGTGTCCCAGGGCGTGTCGGGGGTACACGGCCTGGGACACGGGCGTGTCCCAGGGCGTGTTCAGGTTAGTCGACGAACGATAGTCGACGATCGTCGAGCCTGGGACACGGCCATCGACACGGGCGTGTCCCAGGGCGTGTCTGAATTAAATTTCGAAAATGGCCTGTTCGAGTCAGAGAAGTATACGGCCTTGAACCAAGCCGTGAACACGGGCGTGTCAGGTTGGACACGGGCGTGTCCGATGCCGTGTGCCGACCCGTGTACTGTTTGCAGCTCGATGAGGCAGGAATGACATGGGTGTGTCTCAGGAATGACACGGGCGTGTCAGGTTCGACACGGGCGTGTCGATGCCCGTGTTCTGGTAAATCTCAGTCGGTTCGAATACCGCGTGTGCCGCTTAAGGGTACACGGCCTGTGACACGGGCGTGTCACAGGCCGTGTCAGCCAAAAATTGGGTTTTTTTGGGCAAATCGTGGCCGTTCAGATTCTCTCTTTGGATCCAAGGGCTCAGGTGATTCCTGGATGGATTAAATTCGTCAAGGAATGAAGAAGAAGTCATTCATCATTTGGCTTAAGGAAGAGAGAAAGAGAGAGGAGGAAGAAGAAGGAGGAGGAGATCAAGCCACCGGCGGAGTTCCCGTGGTCCGATTCGTGATCCGAAGCCGGCGTTGTGAAGGCAAGGCTGCTGCGGTTCTTTCTCACCGGCTAGTTTTCGATGGCTCCGAAGAGATCGACAAGGGTAACGATCTCCCTCCTTAGACATGTGAAGTCCTTCTTTTCTGCATTGCATAGGGAAAACCCTTCCCCGCGAGTGTGCGGTGTGTTGTGGTGTCCCTTGGGGTAGATATGTGAAGTCCCCCTTGTTAGAGGCCGGAATTGGAGTACGGCTCTAGGCATGCTGTGTGAAGCCCATCTGGACATGGTCTGGATTGGTGATGCTTGTTTGCATATCGGAGAAGGCTCCGTGATTATGGCTTGTGTTGCCTTGTGCCTACCTGTTGCTTGGTGCAGCAGGAAGTATTGGATGATGTCCAGGAAATGAAGAGGGTTGGATGCAACTCTTATGGCCATGCGTTGCCACTTTATGAGCGGTTGAGCCATTGGGCTGCAACTCGATGAAAAGGCAGATTGCCGAACAGGAAAGGTGAAACCGACCCGCGCCTATAAATAGCCATGGATACTTCCGTATTCGAGGTGGCACGACGACTTGAGCAACAGGGGGTGGCTGATCCGTACCTACGTTAGGTCTGTCCGACTTGGAAGCCTGGTTATAGGTTTTGTTGGAGCGCCTAATGAGAGTCTTAGGCCCGCGCGCCGGAAAGACTAGAATGCTCAAATACTGTGTAGACGGTGGTGTTGACCCTGGTATTCCGGTACACCAAGAATGTGCCCTGAGTGCACGGACTGTCGGGCCGTGTGGCCGATAGTGGCTTGAATGTGCCTGCGCGCACATAGTTGCTATTTGATGATGCCATGCTTTGCAGGGAAAGAATGCTCATGCCCCGAGAAAGGGGTAGGATTGTTATAATTGGGTCAGCTGAATGCTGATCGTTGCATTGTTTGACACCGGTTGGGTGGATTGTTCCCGTGCAGGTGCTGGAGAGCCAAGTGGTAAGTGATGGGCTGAAGCCCTACTACTGTTGCTGCTGCTGCTGCGGCTAGCCCTGGAAGGCTAAGCGAATGTTTTGTTTGTTCTCTTTTACTCATGTATGGCCGGCCTGCGCGCCGAGGTTTGTAAATCATGTTGTATGTAAAGAGGAACTGTAAGGCCTTAAAGCCAAACCTTTGTTGTACATTCCATGGTTATATATATAAAGGTGGTTTATATATTGGACATTCCTGATTAGAGTTCAAATTTGTAACTTAAAGCTTCCGCTAGAATGCTCTGAGTTAGGATTCGTATGGTTTGGTATTATCCTGTGACCTCACCGTCTGTTTGTGGCATATAGTGTGGGGCCCCGGCCGGACCTTCTACTATACGTCATTTAACGAATGGGGTCGTTACATTTTGGTATCCGCTTTTGTCGGTCTTCCTCTTTCGAATTCGTGGTCGAATTCTTTTGTGGGTGGCGAGCACGTGTTTGTGCGACCTTCTGTAACGCTAATGAACTCTGGAATGTCCATTAAGGAATGTACAAAATCTTGTTTGAGGAATCTGCGTGTTCCTTTTTGTGTTGTTTTGCTTGCATACGTTCGCTAATGTGTGTCTTGTCCACCTATAGGTGACACGTAGTGGTGCTGGGCAGTCTGAGCCCCAGTGCTCTGATGAGAATGCGGCACCAGCTGAGGTGCCAACACCTCCTCCATCTGCGGAAACTGTTCGCTTAGTTGCTGAGGCGCTATTTACCATGATTCAGCCGACCGGGCAAGCGCAGCCGGCAGTAGTGCCAGTTCGTGTTGATGTAAGACCCGAGCCGGTTGAGGCTGTAGATCCACGAGCAGCTGACCGACAGTTGAAGCAATTCATGAGCTTCAGTCCTCCTACGTTTACGGGCATGGGATCCCCAACGCAGGCAGAGGATTGGTTATCGCGTGTCAAGCGGATAATGACAGCGATCTGGGCGGAGGAAACTCTAAAGGTCACCTTGGCCACTTCATGCTTGAAGGAGAGGCGCGGTTGTGGTGGGACGAGGTTGAGGTATACCATTTGGCGGGCAGGCAATTAACGCAAGTATCGATTTAGGAGTTCTCTCGGATATTTCTGGCAAAACATGTCCCAGCAGCGCAACGCATTGCTATGGAAAATGAGTTCCAACGGTTAAAGCAAGGGGAAGATAGTGTGGATATCTACTTGCATGAGTTTACCAGGTTGGGACGATATGCGGGAACAATCTTCGTGGATGACCAAAGGAAAACGAATCGGTTCTATGAAGGATTGCGGGATGAGTTGCGGTTCCTGCTTTCGAGTTCAGTGAACCAAGGGTTTCAGGCGTTGGTTGATACTGCGTGCGCGTTGGAGAAGGACTTGAGGCGAGTGCAAGGGAACAAGGGCTTGGTTGTGTCAAAACCAGAGTTTCAAGCACCTCGCCCGAACAAGTCATTTTATCAGAAGAAAGGGGGCAAGAGGTCCAAGCCATCTGGGCAAGTGACTACGACCGTTGTGTCGGGAGCGACATCAAGGCCGGATTCTCGTACATGCTATAACTGTGGCCGGGTGGGGCATATTGCTCGTGACTGTAGGGTTGTTCAGCCCAAAGGGGACAAGAAGACAGGTGCGTCTTATGCTGAGAAGGGCAAAGCGGTGGTTGATTCCTCTGCGTCTCAGGCACAGCCCCGAATCTATCAGCTTGGCCAACAGGAAGCGATTAAGCAAAGTGATGTCGTCACAGGTACGAGTTGATTTAGTTTACTTGCTGGTGCTATTGTTTTTGGTTATGTATAGCTTGTGCATGATGTGTGTGCTGCAGGCTTTGTCCTGATTCGGAATAATTTGGCGAGAGCCCTGTTTGATACGGGTGCTTCGCATTATTTTATGTCTGAGGATTTCGTATCTCGCATTGGGGTACCAAGTCATGTGACGGTGGATAGTACAAGGGTGTTGTTGCCGAATGGCTGTGTGATACTTGCGGATAGGGCTTGCGATGTGGATGTGCAAATAGGAAGTCGGGATTTCGGTCTGAGTGCAGCTGTGCTACCGTTATCGGAGTTTGATGTGATCTTTGGTATGGACTGGCTCTCGGAGCAGCGTGCCTTTATTGATTGCAACTCCAAGGAGATTACACTGGGCCAGAATACCGGATTTGTGACGAAGTTCGCTGGTATGCGAGGAGTGGGCGGGACTCTGTTGTCTGCACTCCAAGTCGTCAATGCTGTTCGGATGGGCGCGGAGTTATTCTTCACGCTAATTCAGGCTATTGAGCCAAAGGCCAGTGTCGGTGAAGTGCTAGTTGTGTCAGAGTTTGCCGACGTGTTTCCTAAAGATCTCCCTGGGTTACCACCCCAGCGGGAGATTGACTTCTCTATTGAGTTGGTGCCAGGTGTGAAACCTGTGGCCCGCTCTCCATATCGCGTCGCGCCAAAAGAGATGGCTGAGTTGAAAGTCCAATTGCAAGAGTTGTTGGAGCAGGGATATATACGCCCAAGTATGTCACCTTGGAGCGCGCCTGTTCTCTTTGTGAAAAAGAAAGACGGTAGCTTACGGTTGTGTATTGACTACCGCGAATTGAATAAGCTGACGGAGAAAAACAAATATCCGATTCCGCGGATTGATGACCTCTTTGATCAGCTGGCAGGATCAACGGTCTATTCCAAATTGGATTTGAAATCAGGATATTATCAGCTGCGGATTAGGGAAGGTGACATTCCCAAGACGGCGTTTGGAACACGGTACGGTCATTATGAGTTCACGGTAATGCCGTTTGGCCTATGTAATGTGCCTTCGGTATTTATGGACCTAATGCATCGAACGTTCTGAGAGTACTTGGATTTGTTCGTTATTGTGTTTATCGATGACATCTTAGTATACTCTCAGTCGGAAGAGGATCATGCAAACCATTTGCGGTTGGTTTTGCATACCCTGCGGAGGAATAAGCTTTATGCCAAGTTCTCAAAGTGTGAGTTCTGGCTCTCTTCAGTAGCCTTTTTAGGCCATGTGGTAAGTGGAGAAGGTATCGCGGTGGATCCGTTGAAGATAAGTGCCATTCGAGATTGGCCAGTGATGTCTTCAGTGGCCGAGGTCAGGAGCTTCCTTGGACTTGCGGGCTACTATAGACGGTTTGTGGAAAATTTCTCACGGATTGCTTTACCTCTGACCACGCTGACGAGAAAAGCTCAAAAGTTCATTTGGACGCCAGAATGCGCGCGAGCTTTTGAAGATTTGAAGAGTCGTTTGACCACGGCGCCTGTGTTGACATCGCCATGTGGTACAGATGGGTATGAGATCTATAGTGATGCATCAGGGAGCGGCTTAGGCTGCATTCTTCTGCAGTTTGGTAAAGTGATTGCTTATGGTTCGCGCCAGTTGAAAGTGCATGAGCGGAATTACCCCGTCCATGATTTGGAGTTGGCGGCGGTAATCTTTGCGCTCAAGTTGTGGCGGTACTATCTATATGGCGTTAAAGAGGATATCTATACGGATCATAAAAGCCTAAAGTATTTGTTGGATCAGAAGGATCTGAATATGCGACAACGAAGATGGATGGAGTTCCTTGGGGACTACACCTTCGAGATTCACTATACTCCCGGGAAGGGAAATGTGGTCGCTGATGCTTTGAGTCGAAAGACTCCGGTACGGGCAAGCTGGTTGCAGAGGCACGATCAGCATTTGATCCAGGAATTGGAGGCATTGGAGATATCGTGTGTTGACAAGGGTTCGTCAACCGATGCATGCTTGAACTGGACGGAGGTGCAATATGACCTTACGGACAGAGTTCGGCGAGCAACGGAGCTTGATGAAAGTCTCCAGCGCTATGCTAAAGATGGGCCGGAGGACCAATTCTCTTGGGATAACGGTTTGTTACGAAGAAATGGTCGAGTGTGCGTCCCAAGTGTGGGTAAATTGAGGGAAGAGTTGATGTACGAAGCTCACTTTGCAAAGTACTCAGTTCACCCAGGGAGCACAAAGATGTACAGAGATCTGAAAAAGCTGTTCTGGTGGCCCGGACTAAAGAAAGATGTCGCACGTTATGTGGCTGAATGCAATACCTGTGCGTTAGTGAAAGCAGAATGCCAGAAGCCTGGCGGTTTCCTGAAGTCGTTACCTATTCCGGAGTGGAAGTTCGATGATATTTCGATGGATTTCGTGCACGGGTTGCCGAGATCTCAACGCGGTCATGATTCAATATGGGTGATTGTGGACCGGTTGACAAAAGTGGCGCACTTCCTTCCAAACAGAAGAGACGATTCAGTGGAAACCTTGGCCAAGCTTTATGTGGAGCAGGTTGTTCGACTGCACGGTGTTCCTCGGAGCATCGTTAGTGACCGTGATGGGCGGTTCACATAGAATGATTGGCGGCTATCAAAGTTGGGTACAAAATTGGCGTTTAGTATGGCCTTTCATCCCCAAACGGATGGTCAGACTTAACGAACCAACAGGACGATGGAGGATATGCTCCGCATGTGCGCCCTAGACTTTGGTAAGAGATGGGAAGATTATATATTTCTTGTCGAATTTGCCTATAATAATAGCTACCAAGCGAGTATTGGTATGGCACCATTTGAGGCGTTGTATGGTCGTAAATGCCGTACACCGTTAGCTTGGGCAGAAGCAGGCGAATCTAAGCTGAGTGGGAAAAAGGAAGTCGAAGAAGCTACCTCGCTCATACGCTCTATTCGGGAGAGGCTATTGATAGCCCAAGATCGTCAAGCAAAGTACTACAATGCCAAACATTGGAACGTGGAGTTCGCGGTGGGTGATTGGGTATATTTGAAGATCAAACCCTTCAAAGGCGTGTCCAGGATTCGGCGTTTGAAAAAGCTAAGACCGAGGTATCTTGGTCCATTTGAGGTGGTGGAGCGATTTGGGGAAGCTGCTTATCGACTAGCACTTTCAGCAGACTTGGGGGGATTACATGATGTATTTCACATCTCAGTCCTTCGTAAGGCGGTAAAGGATCCAGCTCAAGTGGTGGAGAATGATCGGGTACCGGTCGAGTATGGGCTAACGACGAGGGTTAGACCCATTCGGATCGAGGATCGAGCCGAGAAACAGTTGCGGAACAAAGTGATCGGGATGGTCAAGGTCCGATGGGACAATTGTGGCCGTGAAGAGCTAACATGGGAGCGAGAGCAGACCATGCGAGCTAAATTTCCCGAGTTGTTTGTATAAACTGTAGACCGTGTACTTTTTGTTATAACAGAGTTATAGCATTGCTGGTTCTTGTTTCCTTACCGTGCAAATTTCGGGACGAAATTTTGTTAAGGGGGGGGGGGGGGGAGGATTGTAACACCCCAGAAATCTCAAAATGAGTTTTCAAACTTATTTGTGGTGCAGGCTGTTTGACACGGCCTGGGACACAAGCGTGTCCCAGGGCGTGTCGGGGGTACATGGCCTGGGACACGGGCGTGTCCCAGGGCGTGTTCAGGTTATTCGACGATCGATAGTCGACGATCGTCGAGCCTGGGACACGGCCATCGACACGGGCGTGTCCCAGGGCGTGTCTGAATTAAATTTCGAAAATGGCCTGTTCGAGTCAGAGAAGTACACGACCTTGAACCAAGCCGTGAACACGGGCGTGTCAGGTTGGACACGGGCGTGTCCGATGCCATGTGCCGACCCATGTACTGTTTGCAGCTCGATGAGGCAGGAATGACATGGGCGTGTCTCAGGAATGACACGGGCGTGTCAGGTTCGACACGGGCGTGTCGATGCCCGTGTTCTGGTAAATCTCAGTCGGTTCGAAAACCGCGTGTGCCGCTTAAGGGTACATGGCCTGTGACACGGGCGTGTCACAGGCCGTGTCAGCCAAAAATTGGGTTTTTTGGGCAAATCATGGCCGTTCAGATTCTCTCTTTGGATCCAAGGGCTCAGGTGATTCCTGGCTGGATTAAATTCGTCAAGGAATGAAGAAGAAGTCATTCTTCATTTGGCTTAAGGAAGAGAGAAAGAGAGAGGAGGAAGAAGAAGGAGGAGGAGATCAAGCCACCGGCGGAGTTCCCGTGGTCCGATTCGTGATCCGAAGCCGGCGTTGTGAAGGCAAGGCTGCTGCGGTTCTTTCTCACTGGCTAGTTTTCGATGGCTCTGAAGAGATCGACAAGGGTAACGATCTCCCTCCTTGGACATGTGAAGTCCTTCTTTTCTGCATTGCATAGGGAAAACCCTTCCCCGCGAGTGTGCGGTGGGTTGTGGTGTCCCTTGGGGTAGATATGTGAAGTCCCCCTTGTTAGAGGCCGGAATTGGAGTATGGATCTAGGCATGCTGTGTGAAGCCCATCTGGACATGGTCTGGATTGGTGATGCTTGTTTGCATATCGGAGAAGGCTCCGTGATTATGGCTTGTGTTGCCTTGTGCCTACCTGTTGCTTGGTGCAGCAGGAAGTACTGGATGATGACCAGGAAATGAAGAGGGTTGGATGCAACTCTTGTGGCCGTGCGTTGCCACTTTATGAGCGGTTGAGCCGTTGGGCTGCAACTCGATGAAAAGGCAGATTGCCGAATAGGAAAGGTGAAACCGACCCGCGCCTATAAATAGCCATGGATACTTCCGTATTCGAGGTGGCACGGTGACTTGAGCAACGATGGGTGGCTGATCCGTACCTGCGTTAGGTCCGTCCGACTTGGAAGCCTGGTTATAGGTTTTGTTGGAGCGCCTAATGAGAGTCTTAGGCCCGCGCGCCGGAAAGACTAGAATGCTCAAATACCGTGTAGACGGTGGTGTTGACCCTGGTATTCCGGTACACCAAGAATGTGCCCTGAGTGCACGGACTGTCGGGCCGTGTGGCCGATAGTTGTGATGGCTTGTATGTGCCTGCGCGCACATAGTTACTATTTGATGATGCCATGCTTTGCAGGGAAAGAATGCTCATGCCCCGAGAAAGGGGTAGGATTGTTATAATTGGGTCAGCTGAATGCTGACCGTTGCATTGAATCCACCGGTTGGGTGGATTGTTCCCGTGCAGGTGCTGGAGAGCCAAGTGGTAAGTGATGGGCTGAAGCCCTACTGCTGTTGCTGCTGCTGCTGCGGCTAGCCCTGGAAGGCTAAGCGAATGTTTTGTTTGTTCTCTTTTACTCATGTATGGCCGGCCTGCGCGCCAAGGTTTGTAAATCATGTTGTATGTAAAGAGGAACTGTAAGGCCTTAAAGCCAAACCTTTGTTGTACATTCCATGGTTATATATATAAAGATTGTTTATATATTGGACATTCCTGATTAGAGTTCAAATTTGTAACTTAAAGCTTCCGCTAGAATGCTCTGAGTTAGGATTCGTATGGTTTGGTATTATCCTGTGACCTCACCGTCTGTTTGTGGCATATAGTGTGGGGCCCCGACCGGACCTTCTACTATACGTCATTTAACGGATGGGGTCGTTACAAACAGTACTGTCACGCCCCATGTCACGCCCGTGACATGGGCGTGACACCCTCCTTTTTCGGTGACTGACGGATTTCCGACCAATGATTTGGACATGACGTGCCTGTCACGCCCCCCTGTCACGGGCGTGACCTAGGGCGTGACCACCGACGTACCGAAGCAATCATCCCTCCCGCTAGAATCCAGAGCCCGAGGTCAACATAGTACTGTCACGCCCCCTGACACGCCCCCCCTAGGGCATGTCAGAGGGCGTGACCAACCCGAGAAAATTTTCTATAAATTGAGCCCCCCCTATCCATTTCAGGAAGCTTTGGTTGAGTGGGGGAGGTGCTGCCCCTTTGTTTCTTGAGTTTTTTTCATGCTTTCTCTCTCTCTCTCTCCCCCTCTCTTTGTAATTTTTGTTTAACCTTAGTTTAATCTTAGTTTCCCTAGCTTTCTTTATAATCTTTAGTGTTGCTTAGTGCTTAATATAGGGCTAGAATAGGATTTCAATTTCATGCACTTGTAATTTTATTTTCAATAGTGTAGCTTGCCCCTTTGAATTAATAAAAGTGTTTTTTTTTGTTTAGCTTGTGTTCCTCTTATGCTTTACTACTCATCCCCCTTCCTCCATTCCATAATGATTAAATAATCCTCCTTGTACTCGATCTTGATTATCCGAGGTTAAAGCGATTATGTTATGATGTTTTAATTAATCTTTTCTTTTTAGGTTAGGGCCTTGAATTACTCTTGATTAATCACGGGTTGGAGGTATATTTTCGATATATACTCTCCGCCTTTGCTTTCATTCTGGGCTAGCCAAGAGGCCGAAAGAATGAAGTGATCATTCAAGAGTAAAGGGAGTTGTACGCACCCCTCGAGAGAGGCAGACGTCCAAATCTCCCGGATTGGAGTAAAATCCAATAGTGGGGTTCACCGCATAAAGCGAGTTTTAGGCCTCCGATTTAGACGAGAGTCGGTCAGACCTTCCTAAACTCAGTTGGGCACGACTTCGAGAGAAGCGTGTTCAAGCTTTAGGAACCTCCACGGTCAAGGACCTTTATCCTATTAAGTTCAGATTTTTATCGCATTTTCTTAATCGTCTTTAGCCGAGGTGAATCTTGATTGGGTGCATTTCCATTTCATATTTTCTACCTTTCGTAGTAATCGCCTATCTTGTGCTCTTTGATTAACTGCAGTAGTGTCTTTTCTAGCATAGTGGTTTGCTTAATAGCTTTACTTAATTGCGGTGTTTCTCTTTCTAGTATAGCTTTACATTCTCCCTTGCACTTAGATTTTCTAAAACCCTAGTTTTTCCGTCGATAAGATAATAGCGTTCGTGTGAGTAAGCTTAGCCAACAGTTCCCGGATTTCAATACGACACTTGTGTCCCCGTGCTACAATTCGATAGGTATACTTGCCTCATCGGGTTGCTAGTTCAGTTGCGTTTATTTTCTTCGAACCCTAGCGCGCAACAAGTTTTTGGCGCCGTTGCCGGGGAACCAACTTCCGTTGATATTTTGAAAACACGAACCTATTAATTTTATCTCTTCTCTTTCTCATCCTCTTTCTTTAAAATTTTAAAAATCAAAAAAATTTTTATCACCGCTCTTAATAGAAACCAACCTCACAATTTTTCTACGCCACCTAATTCTCTCGAAAAGGGCAAAGGGCTTTAAGAGCCACTGTCTTGTCTAGTACCTTGCGAACCCTTCACGGGGTAGTCCTTGGGAAGTTCGGGAGTTAATCTATAAAAAAATCTACTTCAAAAAGAAAAAAAAATTCTAATCTTTTTTCTAGTTTATCCTTTTTCTCTTCCTCTTCTTCTTTTATGTTCTTTTAGTGCATGACCCGCGGGAGTCCGTCGGTTATTTTGGACTTGGACCACGAAATTGAGCGTACTCTTCGGAGAAGATCGCGATTTCAAGGTCCTACTATCCAAGTGCTGGTTGAGGACTCCGAGTCATTTGCTACTTTAAGAATGGAAGAACCCAATATAGATGAGGCCATGCAAAGGACTATGTCCTATTATGCACGACCGAACCTCGAGGGAATAGAATCAAGCATAGTCCGCCCTGCTATAGCAAATAATAACTTCGAACTAAAGCCTAGCATAATTCAAATGGTGCAGCAATATGTGCAATTTGACGGACTTCAAGATGAAGATCCGAACGCACATATAGCTAGCTTTCTTGAAATTTGCGACACCTTCAAGATAAATGGTGTCACAAATGATGCGATCAGGCTAAGACACTTCCCCTTCTCTCTAAGAACTAAAGCTAAGCAGTGGCTGAACACACTTCCGAAAAATAGCATAACCACTTGGAATGAATTAACTGAAAAAATTTTGGCAAAGTATTTTCCGCCAGCTAAAACTGCAAAACTTAGGAACGACATCTCTGCCTTCGGACAAATAGACTCTGAAACCCTATACGAAACCTGGGAGAGATTTAAAGAATTATTAAGATGATGCCCACATCACGCGCTGCCTGTATGGTTACAAGTGCAGACGTTTTATAACGGGCTAAATCAAAGCACGAAGCAAATGATAGACGCAGCTTCTGGCGGTACTTTAAATCATAAGACCCCGGAAGCCGCTCTTGAGCTTTTTGAGGACATGGCCATGAACACTTATCAGTGGAATGTGCCTAGGTCCCGCCCGAATAAGCATGTAGGTCTCTATGAAGTGGACAAAGTCTCCCAGCTCGCTCTGCAAGTAGAAATCCTAAGCAAAAAAATCACGGAGATGACTGCTGCCTCTGCCCCTCAGGTATGGGAATCTGCAACCCCTACTCCAGAACATTTAGATTATGTTAATAATATGCCTAGAACTGCTTTTAATAATTTTTCTGCTGCGAATTTTCATCCGCCTGGTTTTAATTTTCCGAATAGTTATAACCCTGCTTTAAGAAATCATCCGAACTTTTCATGGAGTAATCCATCGAATGCGATGCGCCCACCCCCGCAAAATGATTTTTCTGCACCACCACCACCACCACAACTTCTTCAAAATTACCCAAAACCTCCAAGCTTGGAGGAATTACTTTCTAAATATATCACCACAAATGACGCTACCATAAGAACTTTAACTGGAAGCGTAAAAAGTTTAGAAAATCAGGTAGGACAGCTCGCGAAAATAATTTCTGAGCGGCCCGCAGGGTCTCTTCCTTCCAATACCGAACCCAACCCGAGAGAGCAAGCAAAAGCTATAACTATTCGGAGTGGGAAGCAAGTCTCCGGTATGGTAAGTGAAGAGCCCGAGGCAAGCTCCGCTCCCGCCTCTAAAAATCAAAGCTCCGCTCCGCTTCCACCCTCTGCTGAAGAAGTAATCACCCCTATTTTAGAAAATAATCTCACTCCACCACCCATCTTCAAAAATAATTCAACTCCTCCATACCCCTCTGAACTTAATAGACAACGTCAAGATGATCAGTACTCCCGCTTCTTAGAAATCTTCAAGCAAATCCACATTAATCTTCCCTTCCACGAGGCTATTTCGCAGATGCCGAAATACGCCAAATATCTTAAAGACCTCCTCACAAACAAGAAGAAGTTAGAGAATCTTTCGCACGTCACGCTAAACGCTGAATGCTCTGCCGTTTTAACAAACGGTTTGCCGAAGAAAATCAGTGACCCGGGTAGTTTCTCTATCCCGTGTGTCTTCGGTGATCTTTTTGTTAAACACGCGTTAGCCGACTTAGGCGCGAGTATAAACCTGATGCCCTTTTCATTGTTCAAAAAGTTAGGGATTGGTAGCCTTAACCCCACGCATATGAGTATCCAGCTAGCCGATAGATCCGTCAAGTACGTGTTAGGAATAGTGGAGGACGTTCTAGTGAAAGTCGACAAGTTCATCTTCCCGGTGGACTTTGTCATTTTGGACATCGAAGAAGACGTCGAGGTTCCCCTGATCCTTGGCCGACCCTTCCTTGCCACCTCCCGAGCCATCATTGACGTAAGCAATGGTAAGCTCTTTCTTCGAGTAGGCGACGACGAAGTCACATTTTCTATCACCCCTTCGATGAAGAACACCATAGTGAACGATGACTCATGTTTTTTCGTAGACGCCGTGAGTGATGATCCTTCCTACTGCCTCTCCGACTTTGAAAAAGAATTTTCTACTTTTTGCTCCTCTTCTCTTACAACGGAATCACTGCAAGGAAGTGATGAATCTTCTTATTGTCTTTCTGAGTTTGAAAAAGAATTTTCTGATTTTTGTTCTTCCTCTTTTCTTCCCACTGAATCACTACAGGAAGCCGTCTTAGCTGCTAGCCCCACCCCTTATTACGTTCCTTATAAAAAAGTTTATGAAGATATTATTTTTGAAAAAGAAAGAATCTCAAAATCCTCTTATGAAGAACCTCCTACCCTAGAACTTAAAGAACTTCCCGAACACCTTAAGTATGCTTTCCTAGAAAAAGACTCCAAGTTACCAGTTATCGTTTTGGCCTAGCTCACGGATATTGATGAGTCCCTATTTTATATCTTATTTTGGACTCATCTAGGCCTTTTTCGTCAGCTTTGCACTATCTTTTAGCGCCATTAGTACTCTTTTTGGTTAGCTGCGGCATTCCACGCCATTTGCACCTTTTTAGCCCATCTCTGTGCTTTGTGCATTTTCATTCTTGTCATGATTATTATTGTTTGTTGTGGCTGTCGCGATCGATGTCTCGTGCAGTTTTCCTGCAGGTTCTGGGATCGTGTGGGCGTCCGGGATATGCATTTCACTATTTTTGGCAAAGGAGCCAGTGGTCGTGCGTTTTTACCCACGCACGACCATCGACCTCCTGGCGCACGATCACCGATCGTGCGCAGCCCGGACTCATTTCTGAAATACCTATCTTGAACCTTCCACACGATCACTTGCCATACCGCGCACGACCACTGTTCGTGCGGCGTTGATCGTGCACAGGCATATCCCATTTTACGAAAGTTCTGTCTGGCCATCCGCACGATCATCAGCATTGCCTCGCACGATCACTGATCGTGCGCTGCTGATCGTGCGCGACCATTTATTTTCTGATGCAGGTCTTCAGGTTGCTCGCGCACGTGCGCTGACCTTGGTCGCGCACGACCACTGGTCGTGCGCCCGTGGTCGTGCGCCCTATTTATTCTGCAAGCTATAAAAAGCGCTGTTCCGTGAATTAGGGCAATCAGATTATTACGGAGCCTACGGCAGTCCGCCGTTTCGCCCTCCAGCATCTTCCTTCGCCTCCACCTTCATCCCCACCATCGGGAGGACCTTCTCCGGCGATTCTAAAGCATTCCGCCTCCTCCGCTGACTCTCCCGGCCATCGAAGCATTCTTCTCCGAGCTCTCCACCAAGGAAGAAGACGAAGCATACCTAGAGAACGGAATTACAGGCCCTCGAGGTGACAGCTCGGTGGTACCGGAAGCCCTCCTCGGACTGTGCTTGGAAGCGGATTGACAACCCGCACCTTCGGCCAACAACCGCGGTGGATCTTCATTCTCGCGGTTTTGCATTCTCTCTCTCTCCTTGTTGTATGGATTGTATATGCATGTAATGAACATAAATTTCTGATGTTAAATTGGATCTTTTGTGCTTCTTCATGCTTGTGAGAATTATCATTTTATGCGCCTCGCTCCATCTCAGTCCACTTCACACATTCGTTGCACTCAATTCCACTCCGCTCTAATCACCTCACTCGCTAGACTTCCGTCCACTCGCCAACCGAAGTACGGCATCGCGGCCGCTACATCCATCTCGCCTTGAGAAGCGGTGATTGCGACCCGCATAGTTTACATTAGTGTAATTAGTCGTAAGACCACCAACCAAAGCCCCCTTCTTTTGCTTATTTCAATTAACTCTCATAACAATAGTTTTGGAGTCTAAATCGTTCGACGCCAATTGCATTCCTCAAGAGACCGACATCCGGGGATTTATTCCCAACTTTATTACTTGTGCGACCGGTACGCTTGCCGTATTTTATGCGCATCAAGTTTTTGGCGCCGTTGCCGGGGAATGCAACTGTGGAACGACTGAGGATTTCTCAAAATATTGGTATTCGAGTTAATTTGTTTTGCTCTGTTTCATTTCTTTTCTCTTCTGCTGTAGTTCATTGTTGGAATTGTAAGTTTTGCGCGATGAATCTTTGCAAAGTAGTTTCTTCCGTTTGACTTTGATATTTCCGCAATGTGGGCCAATTTCAATATTCATTGCCCTCATTGTGGAGATATCTCGCATGCAAGTGATCGATGTCCCCAGAAGTATAGTTCCAAGGAAATTCACGACTCTACATTTCGTAGACATAAGCCGGTCATCCACCGACCAGCGGAGCCATTACCGCATTACTTTTTCTCGGCTTCAGCAAACGCTTCACCGCGCAAGCCGGCTAAGCAGTGCATCTTTTGTCGAAGCTGGGATCATGCATTGAAGGACTGCACTTCTTATTTAGGTGAATTGGAAGTGGATAATAAGCCGGACTTCCGGATTATTCCCACTTCCACCGTGAGCAGCACCCCTTCAGCCTCGGGATATGCATCGATGCCATCTCCATGTTTTGGAGAAAGCACTTCCGGTACATGCCCCGATGCTTGTGTCAATCCCCATCCCGGCATGGATACGTATACTTCTGATGAACATACATCACCTAGCATCGAGTCCGGTTGCGAAGAGACAGTTCTTGACTTCCCGTTGAGTTCTGTACCTCTGCCTTCCGCTTTGCATAGTATTCATTCTTTTTCTGATGTTTCTGTTGAGGCTGATTCGCAGGTGGAAACTAGCACTCTCAGCTTTCTGTTAGATCCGGTCGAGGAGGACATTTCCGTGGTTGAGGTTGCTACCTTCACCCCATGTGAGGATGTCCAATGCGCGGACGAAATGGATGCTGCGCTAGGAACTTCTTGCACCATCCTGGACAGTGGTGTTCAGATTTCTGCAATTCCACCAACGGGAGATGATTCCGGGATCATTTCCAAGATTAAGGATTGTTTATGTTATTCTTCTGATTTATTTCTTGACCCCATTCTTGTTTCCACTTCCCTGCAGGATTCCATCTTGGAACCGGTTCAACCAGTGCAAGGGCTTGTAATGCGGCCTATGTCTGCTAGCAACCAGATGCAGGTGGAGTTGGAAATGAAGAACTTCACAAGTTATGTCTTGCCCATGCCTGACACTCATGACAGGTGTACTTATACAGGTAGTGGGGCATTTGTTCTGTCTCCATACCGGTACCCGCTACCAACACGCGAGCAAGAACAATTGCCTGGGCATTTCCATTTCCATACGCCAATCAGTTAAGCAATGTCGAGAATTTGAATAAGTCCTGTTGGGAGACAGAAAACCCAATAGTTATCTAGGTAGCGTATTCTTTTCTTTTAGAATTTTTGGGAAATTTTCTTCCACTTTTCTCATCTCATCTTATATATTCTTGCCTTTTAGTCTAAAAATGCTTGCGGTAGCTTTGCCTCATTTCTGTATCTCCCTAGCGCACCCTCAGCGTTATCCGAGCGATCTTGGTACAAAAATTGGCTGCCTGTAATTTTTAAGTATCGCGCACGATCAGTGATCGTGCGCGCTATTTATTTTCGCACGATCAGTGATCGTGCGGTCGGCCCAGTTTTTATAAAAAGACCGCTCGGGCTGTGCCGAGCGTGCGCCCTAATTCCCCGCTCCCGAGCTTTCGTCGTGCGTCGTTTTCTCGAGCTTCCGTCCCCCTCTTCTTCTCCGGCAAATCTCCGGGAGATTTCTTCCCTCCTCGCTCCACCGTATCTTCCTCTTGCAATGGCTTCTACCTCTAACCGCAGGGCTGTCAACGCCTACCAGCGCTCCACTCCGGCTCAGGTGCTGCAGAGGATGGCGACATTTCAGAAGGACACCCACCAGCGCCGGTTTACTGATTTGAAGAACAAACCCTTCCTCCCTCAGCGTCTTGTGGACTGGGAGGAGTTAAGGTCCATTGGCGACGGCGGTGTTCTTGCGGATTCTATCCTCCACCTCTACTCATTTGACAAGTGGAGCCACGTTTTCGAGTGCCGCGAAACCGGATTCAAAGAGCTCACTTTGGAGTTCCTCTCCACGTTTGAGTGGGAATGCGACACTCGCGGCTATCGCCCTGTTGAATGCTCCTTCCGGATTCGGGGATTGGTCATTTCCATGACCATCCATGAGCTTGGCATCCGAGCCGGATTCTACTCAGATGCCTTGGAACCACAAGGTTTAGGCTCCGGCTTCCCTGAAGGGTCCTCCCATGGGTCTGCTAAGCGCGAAATTACCGGTTCCGACGAGGAGTATGTGGCTCGGAAGGCCAAGTCGACCAAGATCATTTCCCCTGCCTTGCGGTATCTTCAGCATCTTCTTAGCCACTCACTCACGGTGCGGTCACTTAGTCAGAATGTGGTTGGGTGGCAGGATTTAGTTTCACTTTATAGCATGCTCCGTCGGGAACCCATCCACCTTGGTTATATGCTGGCGACATTCTTCCATCATGAGGCTACTTATCGCCTCGCCGGCGCGATCGGTGGTGCTTACTACATCACTCGCATCGCCAAGAATTTGGGAGTTTGGGATAGTTTGCCGCCGATGGAGCAGGTTACCACACCTTCTGTCATCACCCGAGCCAACATGGTCAGTTTTCATCTGCTGCGTGTTATTGGGAGGCGATCCGATCGTCGATTCGAGATTGTTATGCCAGGTGACGCCCGAGGAGCTTTGCAGGAGGACGAGGATGAAGTTGCTCCAGAATCTTCCGCCATGGGTAGGCGGAGTGTTGCAGGAGGCACTCAGCCACGTCGTTCTCAGCCACCATCTGCTGAGCCGGAGAGGCAGCCCGACCCTCATTTCAGTGCTGCGCAGGGTCAGAACATTCCATTTCTGAATGAGCGCCTTGCGGACATCGAGGCCTCCTAGTTGTGGGTGCAAAACTTGGTATATCAACAGGCGTTGCGTGGTGGCCTGAGCATCCCTCCGCCGCCAGTTCATTCCACTCCCGGTCCCCGCCCGCCGCCCGTTGAGATCGACAACAGCGACGAGGAATGAGTGCAATTCCTCCACCCCACAGCTACCTCTGCATTTGTGTCTTCAGAATCTGTGTTTCTTGTTTGTCCGTTTCATTTTATTTTATTTTTGGTCGTTATTTATCTATTTTGCTGCAAAAACATTATATACAACTGCTAATACAGGTATTTGGTCCACCTTAAGGACGGTAAACAAAAGGGCTATCCGGGAGACAACCCAAGCTTGGACCCTTTGGTCCCCTCGTTTACGCTTTTTATTTTATGTTTTCTATTTTTTTGTACTTTCTATTGTTCGGCCTAATTCGCAGGTTCAGCTATTCTTTTGTGCGAAGTAGCAACTCCCGCGAATCATCACGCAATCTTCTGGTATGCTCCCCTCTTTGGAGCTTAGGTACTCTCTCTCGCTTCAGATTTCATTCTTTGGTTGAATGTCTATTTTACCTACTTATGTTTTCATTCAAGTCTGGGGGGAAGAGCCGCATGTGCACTCCACGAGCACATTTAATTTCGCATGCCAGTAGTTTTTTCTCTTCTGCTGCACACACGTTGGCACCCACATGAGCGCGCACTTGACCACGTGTGCGGCTCGAGTTGATGTATTATTTTGTGTAAACTTTTAGATGGCGGTGCTGACGTAGGATTTTGATTTAGAGTAGTTCGAAACTCGTGCAGTGCTCCTAAACGAGTGCTCGCGTTGTGTAGAAATTGTATAGATTTAGTTTTTCTTTATGCTTGCAATTTATATTTTTTCTGCACTCGTAAATACTGTCTGTCCTACTCAAATCTATGAATCCGGAGTAATCACTCGGTAGTGTAGGAATGTGTGTAGGCGTCGCTAGCTTTGTATTGCTCGAGTCGGGAGGACGGATCACTTTTCTCGGTGACTAAGAACTTGCCCCAGGCTACTTTCGAAGCATTGGTGCACGGTTAGTCGAGCGTGAGCGTGACATAGGCCATCACTTCGGCCCGGCTGTGCCTTGCACCCATCCTAACATAGCCCTCGCTAGCCCCGTTGAGCCTACCTTCCTTTTGTTTCAGCTCCACACTCAATTCACCAATGCCTCAAGCCAATCCTAGTCGCACACCCGCGTCGAGCTCTAATTCCAAGCATTTTCTCGTTGGGTTGTTGATGTGGGAGGTGGTTTTTTTGAATATTGTGGATTTGCCATCTTGTCATATTTGCTGAAATTCAAGAATTTGAAAAAGAAAGAAAAAACAAAATTTATAAAAGAAAAAATTGTGAAAAAGAAAAGAAAAAGCGAAAATAAAAAGTATAAATGAAAATCTGTTTTTGAGAAATCTGTTTTGGGGTAGGCGGTGCACACACCCATGTTGTAAAAACCAGGTCTGGGGGTGTGGTGCACTCGCATTCATTCTGCTAGTGGGAAATCTGTTTTTGTGCGAGCTCCGTTGGGTTGTGCGTAGCCTTCGTTTTCAGCTTTTTCATCCATACCTACGTCTACACCCAAGCCCCAACTCTTCACCTAAAGTCCTACGGATTTAGGCTCGAGTCGAACTAGCATCGTGGAGAAAGTGTGAACGGGCAAGCATATGGTCCCCGACATTGGTGGATTCCTTTGGAGGTGATCAACAGCCCCGCTCTTTGGCAATGCTCCGCCATCCGACTTGCCTATTTTCTTCCTACACATGACCGCGCGATTCTCCGGAAATTCAATCTTTGAGTAGTGACAGTATTTATTTACGTTTATCGAAAATTATAAATTGCTTAGCATGATTAAAAACTCCTTCTATTATATTTTCTATGCACTTGTGTTTCTCGATTTCTCGTCCTATTGTATTTTGAAATTACTACGCCAGCTAGCCATTTTTGAGTCCACGAGGTGATTATTTGCCCGGGACGTGCAAATGGTTAAGTCTGGGGGTGTGATGAGTCCCTATTTTATATCTTATTTTGGACTCATCTAGGCCTTTTTCGTCAGCTTTGCACTATCTTTTAGCGCCATTAGTACTCTTTTTGGTTAGCTGCGGCATTCCACACCATTTGCACCTTTTTAGCCCATCTCTGTGCTGTGTGCATTTTCATTCTTGTCATGATTATTATTGTTTGCTGTGGCTGTCGCGATCGATGTCCCGTGCAGTTTTCCTGCAGGTTCTGCGATCGTGTGGGCGTCCGTGATAGGCATTTAACTGTTTTTGGCAAAGGAGCCAGTGGTCGTGCGTTTTTACCCACGCACGACCATCGACCTCCTGGCGCACGATCACCGATCGTGCGCAGCCCGGACTCATTTCTGAAATCCCTGTCTTGAACCTTCCGCACGATCACTTGCCATACCGCACACGACCACTGTTCGTGCGGCGTTGATCGTGCGCAGGCATATCCCATTTTACGAAAGTTCTGTCTGGCCATCCGCACGATCATCAGCATTGCCTCGCACGATCACTGATCGTGCGCTGCTGATCATGCGCGACCATTTATTTTCTGATGCAGGTCTTCAGGTTGCTCGCGCACGGGCACTGACCTTGGTCGCACACGACCACTGGTCGTGCGCCCGTGGTCGTGCGCCCTATTTATTCTGCAAGCTATAAAAAGCGCTGTTCCGCGAATTAGGGCAATCGGATTATTACGGAGTCTACGCCAGTCCGCCGTTTCGCCCTCCAGCATCTTCCTTCGCCTCCACCTTCATCCCCACCATCGGGAGGACCTTCTCTGACGATTCTAAAGCATTCCGCCTCCTCCGGTGACCCTCCCGGCCATCGAAGCATTCTTCTCCGAGCTCTCTACCAAGGAAGAAGACGAAGCATACCTAGAGAACGGAATTACAGGCCCTCGAGGTGACAGCTCGGTGGTACCGGAAGCCCTCCTCGGACTGCGCTTGGAAGCGGATTGACAACCCGCACCTCCGGCCAACAACCGTGGTGGATCTTCAATCTCGCGGTTTTGCATTCTCTCTCTCTCCTTGTTGTATGGATTGTATATGCATGTAATGAACATAAATTTCTGATGTTAAATTGGATCTTTTGTGCTTCTTCATGCTTGTGAGAATTATCATTTGATGCGCCTCGCTCCATCTCACTCCACTTCACACATTCGTTGCACTCAATTCCACTCCGCGCTAATCACCTCACTCGCTAGACTTCCGTTCACTCGCCAACCGAAGTACGGCATCGCGGCCGCTACATCCATCTCGCCTTGAGAAGCGGTGATTGCGACCCGCATAGTTTACATTAGTGTAATTGGTCGTAAGACCACCAACCAAAGCCCCCTTCTTTTGCTTATTTCAATTAACTCTCATAATAATAGTTTTGGAGTCTAAATCGTTCGACGCCAATTGCATTCCTCAAGAGACCGACATCCGGGGATTTATTCCCAACTTTATTACTTGTGCGACCGGTACGCTTGCCGTATTTTATGCGCATCAGATATGCAAAACGATAAACTTCTTCTAGTTCTACGTAAGCATCGCCGGGCTATTGCTTGGCAAATTTCTGATATCAAGGGCATAAGCCCATCTTTCTGTACCCATAAAATTTTAATGGAAGATAATTCGCATAACTCTATCCAACCTCAGCGCCGTATAAACCCAAACATGAAAGAAGTAGTCAAGGGAGAGGTTATGAAACTATTAGACGCAAGAATTATCTACCCTATATCGGACAGTAAGTGGGTTAGCCCCGTTCAGGTAGTTCCAAAGAAGAGGGGATAACCGTAGTTAGTAATGAGAATAATGAATTAATCCCGACGCGGACGGTGATGGGTTGGCGTATGTGCATAGATTACCGTAAGTTAAATGACGCCACCCGCAAGGACCACTTTCCTTTACCGTTTATCGACCAGATTTTAGAACGTCTCTCCGGCCATAGCTTTTATTGTTTTCTCGATGGCCTCTCGGGGTACTTTCAAATACCCATCTCTCCCGAGGACCAAGAGAAAACAACGTTTACTTGTCCCTTCGGCACCTTCGCGTACCGAAGAATGCCGTTTGGATTATACAATGCGCCAGCTACATTCCAGCAATGTATGCTCGCAATATTTGACAAGTACGTAGAAAGCATTATGGAGGTATTCATGGACGATTTCTCCGTGTTCGGCGATTCCTTCGATAGATGTTTAGAAAACCTCGAAAAAGTCTTAGAACGATGCGAAGAAACTAACCTTGCCCTAAATTGGGAAAAATGCCATTTTATGGTGAGGGAAGGGTTAGTTTTGGGTCATAAAATTTCTGCTAAAGGTATTGAGGTAGACGTTGCCAAGATAGAAGTTATTGAGAAGTTGCCGCCGCCTACAAACATAAAAGCTATAAGAAGTTTCCTAGGCCACGTTGGTTTTTATCGTCGTTTTATAAAGGACTTCTCCAAGATCACTAAGCCCCTCACCCATCTCTTAGAAAAAGACGCTCCATTCATTTTTGATGACTCTTGCATTTCTGCCTTTGAATTAATTAAAGAAAAGTTAATTAACGCACCGATTATGATAGCTCCGGTGTGGGACCTTCCTTTCGAGATTATGTGCGATGCGAGTAGTTTTGCGGTGGGGGCCGTATTAGGTCAACGCATATCTAAGAACTTCCACCCCATCTATTATGCTAGTAAAACCCTCACATCTGCACAAGAAAATTACACCACAACCGAGAAGGAGCTCTTAGCTGTTGTATTTGCGTTTGATAAATTCCACCCTTACATTACTCTTTCAAAAATCATTGTTTTTACGGACCACTCGGCCCTCAAGTACCTTCTTGCCAAAACGGATGCAAAGCCTCGCTTGATTCGCTGGGTCTTACTCCTCCAGGAGTTTGACTTAGAGATCCGTGATAAGCGAGGAGCCGAGAACTTGGCCGCCGACCATCTATCCAGATTAGATAACCCCTTTATAGAAAAATTAAATGAAAAATCTTTTAATGACTATTTTCCTGACGAGAAGCTGCTTTTAGTTAATACATCTACTTCTCCTTGGTTCGCGCACATCGCCAACTATCTAGTGGCCCGGGTGCTCCCAAAGGAGTTCTCCTCTCAGTAAAAGAAGAAATTCTTTTCTGAGCTGAAGAACTACTTTTGGGAAGACCCACATCTTTTCAAAATTTGTGCGGATCAAGTGATAAAAAGATATGTTTCTTTTGATGAAGGAATTGATATTCTAAAACATTTGCATGAAGGCCCGACAGGTGGTCACTATCAAGCTGCTCGCACCGCTCATAAGGTGCTTTGCGCGGGTTTTTACTGGCCTAGCCTGTTTAAGGACGCGCAAGCCTTTGTGAGCAGGTGTGATAGTTGCCAACGGTCGGGCAACATCTCTAATAAAAATGAAATGCCGCAAAATTATTTCTTAGAGTGCAAAATTTTCGACCTCTGGGGAATTGATTTTGTTGGCCCCCTTCCTTCTAGCTTCGGAAACAAATATATTTTAGTTGTTGTTGATTATGTTTCACGATGGGCTAAGGCCCAAGCTCTTCCTACGAACGACTCCCGAGTTGTAGTCACGTTTCTAAAAAGATTATTTTCGAGATTCGGTACGCCACGCGCAATCGTTAGCGATAGGGGTTCCCATTTCTGTAACGCACAATTTTCAAAAATCCTTACCAAATACGGCGTTACACATAAGCTTTCCACTGCCTACCACCCCCAAACTAACGGTCAAGTCGAAGTAGTTAATAGAGAAATAAAAAGAATATTAGAAAAGACTGTTTCAACTTCTAGAAAAGACTGGTCAACCAAACTTGACGATGCTCTATGGGCCTACCGAACAACGTACAAAACCACCCTCGGATGTACGCCGTATCGGCTGGTCTATGGAAAATCGTGCCATCTGCCCGTAGAGTTAGAACACCGCGCCTTTTGGGCCTTAAAATTTTTAAACTTCGATCCCCACTCAGTCGGTGACCTTCGAAAATTTCAACTAAATGAACTCGACGAGTGGCGCTCTTATGCTTATGAAAATAATAAACTTTATAAAGAGCGGACGAAGCGTTTACACGATAAACACTTAAGGCACCCTAAAAACTTTAAGCCGGGCGACCAAGTCCTTTTATATAATTCTTGTTTACGTTTATTTCCGGGCAAATTAAAATCTCGCTGGTCTGGCCCGTTTTCTGTTTTAGAAGTATTTCCTTATGGAACTGTTTTAATTTCTCACCCTGATAAGGGTAATTTCAAAGTGAATGGTCAGCGTCTTAAACTGTATTTCTCTAGTGATGATGATGTCAGTCTAAACATTATTAAGTTTCTGCTTCACGAACTCTAATCTTGAGCTTTTATTTTTTTTGCTAAAAACAATTTTATTTCGGAACAACAATATTTTTGGACAATATTATTTTTTTTGATGCGTCGAGCTCAACGACGCTTTAACCAAAGGGCGCTCTTGGGAGGCAACCCAAGTTATCTTTTTCTGTTTTCTTTATTTTACAATTTTTGCCTCGGACGGCTCCGACAAGCTGAAGCTTCTGCGATCGCCTGCTCCAACATTGCTGAATCCATCACAAAGTCCAAAGAAGACATTCGGGGAGCGGCATCACTCAGCTTTCGTAGCAAATAAATCCGGGGAAGTACCTGTATTTCAATTCTATCTTTCAATTCTGTACTTTATTTTTCTCTTCTTCTCCAATCCCCTTCATTAGCCATTGAGGACAATGTCTGTTTTAAGCTTGGGGGAGGACTTCCTCCTTCACTTTTGCTTAGTGTAAATATTTTTCCTTTTTGTATATATTTTAAATATTTCCAAAATAATAATAAAAAAATGAATATCTTAAAACTCCAAAAAAAAAGAGAAAATTTTTTTAAAAATCCAAAAAAAAGAGAATATTTCTCAAAATTAAAAAAAAATATATGTGTTTTTGAATAGTTTAGACATTTTGGTATTTCAATAGTACCCCTAGTTTTTAGTTTTGTTTTACTCAAAATCTCCTATAAACAACTTAGTTAATTATAATATTTCTATTCGTTCTTTTTAATTATGTTTCACAAGTAAAATATTGGCCATGCTGTGTTTCTAATTCACGGTAGCATGTTAAGGTGAAATATTTTTCTAAAAACTCGCATTTCTATTATGGTTTTTTGTTGTTTATTTCCTTTACTTTCTTAAAAATTCATCATCCACTATTTTCTTTTTCATTTTTGAATAATTTTTGTAAAGTCAACTTTTGAATAACGTAGTAGATGTGAACGATCCAAGTCGCCTATTATTTCTTTTTCAAGTTAATTTCATCAATCTTCTTTTATTATCTAGGACTCGCTTTTTGAAAATTTTTCAAACCTTTGTTTTAAATAATTTCAAAAGCGTGAAAATGATTTAGGTCGTTTTTGTTTTCATTTGAGCTTTCCTGCCAACCTAAAAACTTTTACAACTAGTTAGCCATTTTTTAGCCTTTTTCCGATTTCATTTGATAGCTCCTCCCTTCATTTCAGTTTCACCAAAGCCAAAATTTCCAACCTATCGAATCACACTAGCCTTTTTGAGTTTCATAAAGTATTTTGACGATTTTGATAGGGTATTTTGTGATTTTTGTGGGAGAAAGGTTTTCGAAAAAAAAGTATGTTCGAAAGTGATGTTTATTTTTGTTTGGCCAACTCAAAAAGGAAAATAAAAATATTTATGGCCTTTGTTTTGAAAAAAGAAAAAAAATGAAAATGAAAAAAAAGAAGAAAAAGAATGTGTGTATATATTTTTATAAAGTTTTTGAAACTCTTTGCTTTGGTTTAGTGTGATTTTAAAACCTTCACGTTTATCTTTGAATTCCACTCCTAATCATTTTCCTAAACCAAACGTTTCTGTCCTATTTAAGTCCTCTTGATTCACGCTTTTTGATTTTTATTTAATAACTAAGAAAAGAAAAACAGTAAATCAGTTTTAGTTTTGGATTTATACCGAGATTTTTGTTAATTAAATTGATATAATTATAATGCGTTGTTTGGATCTAGTAACAACTCAATGCGTGTTTTTCATTTTCGTTGCTTTACTTAAGTCCATTTAAAAAATCTCGTTAAAATTTTGGATGATTTGTTTTTATTAAGTAAAGTTTATAAAAGTTTTACCATACCTAAATAATTGTTTTAGACTTACATTTCACCTTTTCCCTACTTAGAATTTCGCATAGTACTTGTGTATGCAGAATTAGAACTTTTTGATTAGTCCTTTTTATAATTATCTAGTTTTTATATTTTTGCTTGGGGACAGGCAAAGCTTAAGCTTGGGGGAATTTGATAATGCGTTTTGTAGCCTAAACTATTATCGTATTTTCTATTTTATATTGTACAAATTATGTCTATTATTAGTTTATTTTTATCCTTTTTATGTAAATTTTATTGCCACTAACTTTTTCCTGTCTTTTTGCAGGTTGCCAGAAAAATTGCCAAAATGACCTGACACGCCCCCCTGTCACGCCCTCCCTGGGCGTGACCTAGGGCGTGTCACCCGATCCGGAGGACTCCTGCTGGAAGGGACATAAAACGGTCAAAAACCGCTGTCACGCCCCCTGACACGCCCTCCTTGGGCGAGTCACCAGGCGTGACCAGGGGCGTGTCGCCCTCTGCCGCAAAGCCTGCCGTCGCATTAAATGCCATTCCGCCTCAGCACGCAAACAGTACTGTCACGACCCATGTCACGCCCATGATATGGGCGTGACACCCTCCTTTTTCGGTGACTGATGGATTTCCGACCAATGATTTGGACATGACGTGCCTGTCACGCCCCCCTGTCACGGGCGTAACATAGGGCGTGACCACCGACGTACCGAAGCAATCATCCCTCCCGCCAGAATCCAGAGCCCGAGGTCAACATAGTACTGTCACGCCCCCTGACACGCCCCCCCTAGGGCGTGTCGGAGGGCGTGACCAACCAGAGAAAATTTTCTATAAATTGAGCCCCCCCCTCTCCATTTTAGTAAGCTTTGGTTGAGTGGGGCCGGTGCTGCCCCTTTGTTTCTTGACTTTTTTTTCATGCTTTCTCTCTCTCTCTCTCCCCCCTTCTTTATAATTTTTGTTTAACCTTAGTTTAATCTTAGTTGCCCTAGCTTTCTTTGTAATCTTTAGTGTTGCTTAGTGCTTAATATAGGGCTAGAATAGGATTTCAATTTCTTGCACTTGTAATTTTATTTTCAATAGTGTAGCTTGCCCCTTTGAATTAATAAAAGTGTTTTTTTTGTTTAGCTTGTGTTCCTCTTATGCTTTACTACTCATCCCCCTTCCTCCATTCCATAATGATTAACTAATCCTCCTTGTACTCGATCTTGATGATCCGAGGTTAGAGCGATTATGTTATGATGTTTTAATTAATCTTTTCTTTTTAGGTTAGGGCCTTGAATTACTCTTGATTAATCACGGGTTGGAGGTATATTTTCGATATATACTCTCCGCCTTTGCTTTCATTCTGGGCTAGCCGAGAGGCCGAAAGAATGAAGTGAGCATTCAAGAGTAAAGGGAGTTGTACGCACCCCTCGAGAGAGGCAGACGTCCAAATCTCCCAGATTGGAGTAAAATCCAATAGTGGGGTTCACCGCGTAAAGCGAGTTTTAGGCCTCCGATTTAGACGAGAGTCGGTCGGGCCTTCCTAAACTCAGTTGGGCACGACTTCGAGAGAAGCGTGTTCAAGCTTTAGGAACCTCCACGGTCAAGGACCTTTATCCTATTAAGTTTAGATTTTTATCGCATTTTCTTAATCGTCTTTAGCCGAGGTGAATCTTGATTGGGTGCATTTCCATTTCATATTTTCTACCTTTCGTAGTAATCGCCTATCTTGTGCTCTTTGATTAACTGCAGTTGTTTCCTTTCTAGCATAGTTGTTTGCTTAATAGCTTTACTTAATTACGATGTTTCTCTTTCTAGTATAGCTTTACTTTCTCCCTTGCACTTAGATTTTCTAAAACCCTAGTTTTTCCGTCGATAACATAATAGCGTTCGTGTGAGTAAGCTTAGCCAACAGTTCCCGGATTTCAATACGACAGTTGTGTCCCCTTGCTACAATTCGATAGGTATACTTGCCTCATCGGGTTGCTAGTTCGGTTGCGTTTATTTTCTTCGAACCCTAGCGCGCAACAACTGTCTCTTTTTTACACTACGGAGGTTCTTGGGATTGAAGCTAGTTGCCCGAACAGGGTAAACTAAAGATCTGTGCGCATAGAGTCGTGTGTGTGAGTTGCACTTACATGAATTATGGCATAGCATTTTACTAAACTCATATTTGCATACAACTGACACCCCAACATATAAATCGGTATAAGACTTTTTATACGATGGGAGCCTTGTAGAAGACCCCTTAACTTATAAGTTTGTATGAGCATTCATATAAGTTAAGGTTACTTATTTCCTACCTTGTCTTTCTTACATCTGCTGTCTATTCTACTTGTTTACTTAACTGCTCACTATTGTAGAATTGCTAGATTATATTTTTCTTTCTTAGCTGTTTATACAATATATATAAATACAAGATTAGTTCCTTTGTCACCTGTTTTGCTTACTCTCCACCTTTGTAGTTTCCCTTTCCTCCTCCCCGCTCGGTGCCTAGGAGCCGTAGGGGGAGGGGTAGGGGATGATAGGACTTATTTTTTATGTTTAATGGTTTTTGGACCACAACATTACTGGAGCTCCGGATGGGAGACAGGGACCAACAGCCTAGGGGCCAGCACCAGCAGAGTACGGTGCACATGGAGGTGGGCCAGTCTAGTTCCGGAGCACTAGTGACCAGCTCCATGAGTGATTAGTCTTTCTTATAGCTTCCGCGATGAGTGATATGTAGTGAGGACTCTAATGTACCTGGCTTGAGCCCGTTTATATTTCGTTTGTACTATTCTATTGCAGTACTCTCTTCTTTTCATTTATTTATTATTCTGTGGATTTGATTATATTCAGTTTATATTTACTTCTCTATCTTTTGTGATCGAAAAGGCCGGCAGAATTGGTGTTTTGTAGTGGCCTTCATCCCGAGTATCAGTGCCATCGGAAAACGGCAATTCTTGGCATTAGACCCCCGGGGTTTTAAAAAGAAAATAATTGAGTCTTACACTATCATACATCTCATTGTTATTTATCATGAATGAGATTTGATATAATCAAAAGGGGGAGTTTATTGGAACCGATGTTTCACATTCCCTGTGTTTGAGAATATCAACTCCTACGTTGTATTTGATCACGTCTTGTGTTGATAGAGTGTGCAGGTTGACAGGTGCAAGCAAAGAAAAAGAAGACTAATATTGTTACTATCGCCGAGCGATAGAAGCTACCGCTGGGTTGTAGCCGCGATTCCATTTGACAAAGTGCTTGAGAAGTAATCAGATAGCGCTTGTAATACCATAGGCGCTAACCTGAGGATTAAATTAACAGAGCTCTCAAGAACCTACCACCAGGTAATACTCCTATCGCTAGCACTAGACTCAGAATTAAAATAACAAAGCACTTGGGAAGTAATCGAAATGGCGCTAGAATTATCGCGCCGCACTATCCCTCGACGAGTATCGACAAGAATGTTCAGAATCGTAGTGTCTTATATTACCGCATGGCGATAGCTGTTACCGCGCTGTGCTAGCAATGATAAAATGACAAATATTCGTTTTTAATATTTTTCCTTTTTTGTAGGACAACTGGCAGAACGAAACGCGCGAACCTACAGCTGGGTGCTAGTCTTACCTCTGACGGTAGCTTACATTCACAAAGACATATAAAAGGCGCCTCATTTTTCTGCAGTCATTAAAAAGTTGAAAAAGACAGAAGTTCTGGGATTCTAAGGTTCAGCCGCCTCCTTGCGTTTATTCCAATCCTCTTCGTCAAAGAAGAAGAAAGTCGTCTCCCTTATATATGCAATCGAAGGAATCTGGCGATCAAAGATCTACATCGACTACAAAGAGTCGACCAGTTGCTAGCATACGATGATCTTAAGTAATGGCCGCGGATCGCTCCATGGAGAATTCTTCAAGAGGGAGAACTAAACCTTTAAAGTTTTCACTTTTGTACTCTTGTTAATCTTTTGTTTTTCTTAAGCTTGTAGTGAGGAAAATCGACCGGTAAGGGTCGTTAGAAACCGGTTAGGATTTCGCAATAAATCGTCCCGGGGTTAGGGACATTTAGAATGGAGGATCTTGCAGGGCTCTTATTTTTTAAGTTGACTACCTAAATCTCCTAGAGGGGGGTGAATAGGTGAGGTCTACGACTTTTTACGGAATAAAAACATGAAAGAATAGAGTGCATAAAATAAACAAACAAGCCACAGGAGACACAAGATTTATAATGATTACCCAACTTTGGTACGTCAGCTCTTGATGTAGGCAACGGTGTCTGACACTATAACGGAAAAGGGAAAGACACGTACGTCTCTCTATTTCCACTACTACGTTCAAACAATAATTAAACGCAGCACGCTCACAAACAATGTTATCAATTATTTATAACGTATGGTAGCCACGCCGTTTTAAGATCGAACAAACGACTATAGGTCGTCGTTCTTTCAAGCTAAAAGGAGCCACCCGGTCCGAACGAGCGATGGTTGTACCAAATGAGATCTACCGAAAAGTTCGGTTCGGAAATGGTAGATCTCTCCCAACAAAACGAAAACGAGGCTCGCCAAACCTCACGGAAAATTAAACAACTATAAAGAACAACACATGCAATCGGAAAGATAAACCACGAACAAAAAACGATTCCAAAGTAACACAACAGTATTCCACCAAATGAAAATCATAAAAAATAACAATCACACAAGAGGTAGAAGATCTCGTTACCCAACCTTAATAGATTATTCTGGTTCACTTTCAAGGATCGTTCTTCCATGACTCCGCCGGAGTTTTGCCGATCGGAGAGAAAACTTGTCAGCTTCCTTTGCTTCACGCAGGGATGGAGGAAAACCACAAAGGGAGAAAACACCTTTGATCTTGGTCGATTTCACTATGGAAAAGGGCTGATTTGGGACTCTTGATGGAGGTCAGGTTTTGGATAAGGGAGAGGGTGGTGGTCGGTTTGGGGTCTGGAAGTGGTCGGCTTGAGAGTGGTGGCCGAATCTTGGGAGGTGGAGTTGAGGGGTGTTCGGATTTGGTGTTGGTGGGGGAGGCCGGCAGCTAGGGAGGTGTTGTGGTGGCCGAATCTTGTAGTTGAGGGAGGTGGAGATAAAGGGGAAGGGAAGGAGAGGGAGGCCGAGCAAGAGGAGGGAAGAGGAATGGTGGTCGGCGGCGAAGGAAGGGGGAGGAGGGAAAGAGCCGAACTCCAAGAGGGAGGAGAGGAAGGGGGCGGCCAAGAAGGAGAGAGAGAAATCAAATTTAGGGTTTCAATATTTTTTTATTCACTAATTAAATCATGAAAAGTTAGCATATTATAGGCTTTACAACATACCATGGCTATACGCAGCCCACATAAAGAAAAATAAAAACAATACTAAATGTTTTAAACCTTACATGATGAAAATAAAAATGCAAATAGAAATAAACTAAATAATTTATTAAAGCCTTCATCTTTGTCATGTAGGAGAACGTCGTCGCCGTCGCCGTCGTCATCATCATCTCCAACATGTAGGAGAACGTCGTCGCCGTCGCCGTCATCATCTTTAACATGTAGGAGAACGTCGTCGTCGTCACCGTCATCATCTTTAACTTTAACATGTTGGGGGTTGCCGCCATCAATCCTCCCTCGCTCAAAATAACTCATCACCGATGAGTTGGCATGGAGGTGCTGGCGCCGAAGATCATCATCCAAAAGAACCATCGCCGAGTCCGGAATCCAAGGGTCCCTGGAGACCGGCCGAGCACACCATCGTATCACATAACGCTGAATACAACCGCTTGGAGAGGAGAGCAAAACACAAAATATGAACCTGTCTTGCACAAAGATTGTCATGGGGAAACTGAGAAAAGCATTAGGCAAATAAAGAGGAAAAATTTCTTTATCAACAGTCAACGTACCTCCGTTGGAGACCAATGGAGAGAACGATCCAAGAACAAGCTAACCCCCCAAGCCAAATGAAAATATAGTGGCACCAAACGTAGAGTTAGATATTTCAAAAGGTGGAAAAACACAATGCGTGAAATTAGAAACATTTAAACTAGGGGAATTACCCCATTCAGTGGTTAACTTCAACAGATATGTTGTTTCTCCTAATTGATTAAAAATCCGAAAAGTTCTAACTCGCCGAATCGCCAACGTTTCTATAGTGCCTGCAGGCATCCGTTCAGGGACAAGACGCACCAAGAGTAAACCGAAAACCTCATAGGGAGACACCCTCTTATGCAAGTTAGCGATATATTTATAAGAAGACATGTGTGTGACTAGCGCTTCCTTACTTTTCTTATGTAAAATTAAAGCGTGAGAGGCAAATAATATTGCAGGCAGACTTGACAGGTAAAATAACGGTAATGTAACTACATGAGATGGAGCCAAGGGAACAAAATATGGTGGTGCCAACAGAAAGTAATAGGGTTGCACTAGCGGAACTACATATGGTGGCACCAACAGAACTAAATATGGTTGCGCCAACAAAAATAACTCTGGTGGCACCAGTGGAACTACATTAGGAGGCACCAACCCATCGAGATCTGGTGGTACCAACAAAATGCGAACAGGTGGCACAAACGGGGCTACATCCGGGGGTACTAGTAGAATGAAATAAGGTGGTACTAACTGAATGCAATCCGGTGGAACAAAAGATGGCCACATCATTAACGTACTCTCAGAGATTTGGTTAGTTTTAAAAAGTCGAGTGGAAACCCAATTAATAAGACATTCGTCATGACCAAACACAAAATCTATTATCACACTATGAGGCATGTCCCAATGAGGGTCCAGCAAGGATGGTAAAATTGCATGACTCAAATCAGGAAAAATAAATTCATGTCCGAAAGGATCCGCTGGACGGGTCAACATATCAGGAGGGAGAGTCGGTAATACTAAAACTGGGAGAGAGTTAAGATCGCATTTAAATTCACGCAATGGAGTTAATATCAGGGGACGCTCATCCAGGTCTTCTTCTATATCGTCTTCCAAAAATATAACTCTCTCGCTAGGACATCCTGCCAAATCATAAGTCACAACATCAGTAATAGTATAAATATAAAGAATGGGAGCATCGATAGATTCCGAAGGAGGGGCTAAGTCATACCCAATGTCAAACAGAAGATTTATCGTCCAAGTAAAATTCTCCGGGGGCAAGCCATCAAAATCAACCGAAAAATCAAACAGAAGATTTTCCGTCACAGAAAACTCTACTGGCTCGTCATCACCTAACTCGCTATTAGAGCAACATTCGCCAAAAGGTGACTCTATCAACTCACTAGATACTTCACCAAAATCAGACTCAGTAATGCTTTCAGAAACATCGACGAGGGGAAGTGGAGATGATTCCTTAAAGGAGAAATCCTCATCCAGGTCACTAGGGTAACCAATCTACTCAACATCGCTATAATCGTCAGTGATAATAGCCTTGTCCTCAGTGGCGGGCACAATCCTAATCACAGTCTTAGTCTCAATCATGCTGATAGGAACACTCGCACCCCGCGGGCTCATGACATTCCTAGCAATCACGTCTTTCGAACTAGGTACAAGGGTTCTTAGCTTCTCTTTTCCCTAATCAGTAGGTGCACATGTGCTCGAAATAATCACATCTTGGCAGAGTAAAGATCTAGTGTGAGACTTATAGTCACTCCTATAATCAGAAAACTGGGAACGGTAGTAGGGCGGGTAATACTCGTCCGTTAATATATTCTTCATAATCTGCCAACTGACAAGTGAGTCGACGGAGGGAATCCCCAAACGTCTCTCCTCATTGAGCCAGAAGGTATGGGCTCAACCAAATAGTTGAAGTCTCACAACGGGAATCCTGTGGGGCTCCACAATATTATATTGCTCAAAATAACGCTCCATATCCTTCACCCAACATAGAAACACTCGCAGTCCACCAAGCCCATCATATGTTGGAGCAGGAATCCTAACACGCCTAGAGGTACACAGTGGCGGTGCTACTTGACTAGCCTTTAGTTGAGCAACCAAAGCAGTAATCTCATCCATTATTGGGGAATGGACATATTTCCCTACGTTCCTATTGGAACCTATAGTTTTTCCTCGGGATACGTTGACGTCATGGGACATTTTAGAGGGAATCGAAGAGAACACTCAACCGAAACTGATGCCCATGCAAAGTAGAGAATAGCTTGGTCCTATTTATTTTCAAAGATAGATTTGTTCCCGCTATTTAAAAATAATATATAATTTTTTTTTGATATTCTTGCTGGCAAAAATATGGAGATTATTAATTAATTTTTTCATATTTTTTTATTGCTGAAAATAAAATTTAGCTGGCTATTATCAGACCACAAAATATATATTTTTTGTAATGTTTGACTCTAGGCGTGCCTACGAAGTGCGTGATAATGTCCTAAAAATTGGTGGAGGGGTGTCAATTGGGAAATTGACGTGAAACTCCCTCTGATACCAAATTGATGTAGGCAACGGTGTCTGACACTATAATGGCAAAGGGAAAGACACGTACGCCTCTCTATTTCACTACTACATTCACACAATAATTAAACGCAGCACGATCAAGAACAACGTTATCAATTATTTCTAATGTACGGTAGCCACACCATTTTTAGATCGAACAAATGACTATAGGTCATCGTTCTCTCAAGCTAAAAGGACTCACCCGGTCCGAACGAGCGATGGTTGTACCGAAAGAGATCTACCGAAAAGTTCAGTTTGGAAATGGTAGATCTCTCCCAACAAAACGAAAATGAGGCTCACAAAACCTCTCGAAAAATTAAACAACTAGAAAGAACAACACATGCAATCGGAAAGATAAACCACGGATGAAAAATGATTCCAAAGAAACACAATGGTATTCCACCAAATGAAAATCTTAAAAAATAAGAATCACACAAGAGGTAGAAGATCTCATTACCCAACCAGAATAGATGATTCTGGTTCACTTTCGAGGATCATTCTTCCATGACTCTGCCGGAGTTTCGCTGACTGGAGAGAAAACTTGTCTGCTTCTTTTGCTTCACACCGGGATGGAGGAAAACCACAAAGGGATAAAAAACCTTTGATATAGGTCGATTTCACTATGGAAAAGGACTGATTTGGGACTCTTGATGGAGGTCGGGTTTTGGATAAGGAAGAGGGTGGTGGTCGGTTTGGGGTGTGGAAGTGGTCAGCTTGAGAGTGGTGGTCGAATCTTGGGAGGTGGAGTGTAGGGGTGTTCGAATTTGGTGTTGGTGGAGGAGGATGGTGACTAGGGAGGAGTTGTGGTGGCCGAATCTTGTAGTTGAGGGAGGAGGAGATAAATGGGAAGGGAAGGAGAGGGAGGCCGAGCAAGAGGAGGGAAGAGGAATGGTGGACAGCAGCCAAGGAAGGGGGAGGAGGGAAGGAGCCGAACTCCAAGAGGGAGGAGAGGAAGGGGGTGGCCAAGAAGGAGAGAGAGAAATCAAATTTTGGGTTTCAATATTTTTTTCATTCACTAATCAAATCATGAAAAAGTTAGCCTTATATAGGCTTTACAACATACCATGGCTATACGCATCCCACATAAAGAAAAATAAAAACAATACTAAATGTTTTAATCCTTACATAATTAAAATAAAAATGCAAATAGAAATAAACTAAATAATGTATAAAAGCCTTCATCTTCGTCATGTAGGAGAATGTCATCGCCATCGCCGTCATCATCTCCAACATGTAGGAGAATGTTGTCGTCGTCCCCGTCATCATCTTCAACATGTAGGAGGACGTCGTCGCCGTCGCCGTCATCATCTTCAACTTTAACATGTTGGGGGTTGCCGCCATCAACTCTCCACATTACTGATCTAGTACCACACCAGGCTCGGCTACTTCACTATTATCTCGGATTGAAAACCAATCCTACAACTCTGAGCAACGCCCCTACAACTCGGAGTCAAAATGCTCCTACAAAAATTCTCGGAGAACAAAGCTCCCATAAGATTAATGATGTTGTACAGAAAAATATACAAATAGATATAATTCAAGATCTCAGTCTTCAGCCTTTCTTCCTTCTAAAAACTTAAAGCTCTGTCAGAAATAGATCGAAGAAGATTGCGTCGAAATCTCTTGATCTGAAAACTTAGGTTCAACACGATCAAAAATAGATCTGAAGAGGTTGAACGCCTTGATCTGTTGATTCCTTCTTGTTCTAAATGACTTGGATTGGAGAAGAGCAGCGACGAGAGTGACGATGAAGAGTGGTAGCTTTCCCAATTTAAAATCAATAGTACTATTCAGAATTCTTGATTTTATCTATTAGGGTTAGTCGAATTTGATAAGACCTTTTATAAGACTTGCCTAACGGTCATAATCATTAATTACTGCAGACGTGGACCAATAAGAATCGAGATTAAATTTGAAAACAACTCTGTCTGGACTTAACAAAAATTGAGTAAATCAACTTCATTTCTCGAGTGAATAACACACAACTCGAAAACAATAGTTGTTTCTCAAGAAGAGGATGTATGGTTCTCGAGAATAAGTCCTTAAGGAAAACATGGGAACAGATTTCTGGCTTCTCGAGAAATAACTTCTATTACTCGAGAACTATATAAAGACTTCTCGAGAACTAACTTTACTTCTCGAGATCAAATAGACTTCTCGAAACTTAACTTCTACTTACTCGAGTACTAGTCTTCTGCTTTCTCGAAACAAAGCTTGGCCTTCTCGAGTAACGGCTTTTGTTACTCGAGTAGAAGACATTAAAAATTTTTGAAATGATTTTTGAGATAACTCGAGAAAAAGGTAAGTTATACTTGAGTACTCTATGACTTTCTCGAGTACTAAACAAAGCCTTCTCAAGTAATAGTTTCTACTACACGAAAACTACACTGAGCAGACTCGAGAAATCATTCCAATAATACTCGAGTACAAGATGTCCTTCTCGAGTAATGGACTTTGAGAAATTTTGACTTTCTGAAAAATGTTTTCTTCAAGGTAAACAATAATTCTTTCTTCCATTACTTTAGAACTTGAAAATGAAGTGTGTCCCAATAGAGAGGCAACACATGAGTCAACACCATGTATCACACAATGAGGGATTACATTGTATGGTCCTGTGTTTGGTGACTAATTGTAGACTAACATTGGTCTACACTTGGCAACTATGACATGCAAACACTCAACTTGAAAAGAGCATCAAATACAAACTTAATTCATCTTAGTTCAAGGGTAACTTCATACAAATCTAGGTTATCGTGGTTACAATACCCAAAAATCTCCCTCTATTTGTAGAAGTCAGAACCCTCTACACTAAGGTGAATTACAGCAAGATAAACAAAATAAAATGACTAGTAAACAATGTAACAATGAGAATTGCAAAGCAATGAAAAATCAGATCATCAAAATTAAAAGATTTATATTTATAGATATTATCCATGAAAAATCCAAATCCACAAAATCTAGTAAAGAAAGTTTAGATCTTCTTCTATTGCTTCTTTATTTTCTACTGTTGTTGTCTCTCTTTATTCTCTAGCTACCTCTTCTAATAACTGTAAGGTTTAGCATAATACTTGGCAAGTGTGGGAGGAGCCTTGGGGTTGTTTTTTTCATACTCTCTTTCATATAATCTTCTCTTGGTAATCGATTTCTCATACAAGTCCCATTCATGGGAGCTGTAATGATGATTTCTAATTTCATTAAAATCAATAACAAGTTTCAAAGAATCAAGAATTAGTGATTTTGAAGTTGGGCTCCATATTTCAACAAATTCTAGGGCTTTCCTTCTTTCAGCCTTTGGATTAGGAGTAGACTGGCTAGCAGAGGCACCATCATCATACTTTCTTTTCTTATGAGCTGGAATTTCTGGAGGATGAATCTGAGGAATTTCTTGATTTGACCAAACTTGAGAGTATTTTGTAGGAGGAGCTTCTTGATCTTCGAGTCTATGAGAGAATGTTGGCATTAGGGCAGAAGGATGTTGGGCAGTAGGATTGAGATGATGTGGAATAACATTTAGATCAACTAGAAATTCAATATAAACTTGGTTGTGCATCCAAACTGCTGTATCATAAGTGTGAAACATGACACCATCAATCTGGTTTTGAACATTAACATGAATTTTAGTTACCTTTCATTCCCAAAGGGTTTTCATGTTATTATATGTTTTTCTAGATATTCCTTGACTAAACTCTCCCTCTTTCTGACTTCTAGAGATAGTGTGCATATGGCTTCCTCTTTGAATTTTCCAACCTCTTCATAGGTCTTGAAGTTATGACAATCAACATTCTTTTCCAACAAAATCTGATTATTTGCCAAAGTTACTGATTGATACATAACCTGACTAATGTAGGTAATGGTGTGATCTAGAGCTTTCCCATATATTTTAAACAGGTGTTTCAATTCATCAGTGTTGTGCTGAATCTCAGAAAATGCTCTGCTCATTTCTTTCTCGAGAGTAGTGACTTTATATGTGACGACCTTGAGAGACTGATCAAAATACTCTCTCTACAGTTTTAGCATGAATTCAATCTTACCAAGAATGGTATTATCAGGAGTTTCTAGAGCTGGAACTAGAGGAGGAGGTACTATTTGAGCTATCTAGGGATGTATTTCTTCAACGATAACTGAGCTCTGGGATCTGGTGGTATGAATCATGAAATCTCCTTCCTAATAAGGAATAGTAGGAAGGGAGAAGTCTAGGCTTTTGAGGGGAGCTTCAACTATTTCAGGAGTTGCTTCTTTTTCATCAAAAATTAAAACTGGCTCTTCTTAAGGCACATATTCAATTGGATACTGAGGGTGAGGAGATTTTTGTTCAAAATGATGGTCAGATGGAGATAGTTCTGGATGAATAGATTTCTCTGCATGTAGAGGGGAAAGAGGTTATTTGGAAGTAAGTTCATCTATCATTTTGGTGATATCATCTTCTATAGATATGACTTGTTCTTCAAATTATGCATCAGTAAGAATATCTTCATCAGGAAGATAAACATCAATAGGACCTGAAAGTGCAGGATAAGATCAATCCTAACTCTAGAGGGGGGTGAATAGAGTTATTTAAAATAGTTTTGCAAATAAGAACTTGAGTGGAGAGAAAGTTTATATTTACATAGTGTATGGTGCTATAGCAAATAATAAGAGTAAAAAGAAATTCACAGCACAAAGCAAAAAACAAAGAAACAAGCAATCCAGACGACACAAGGAGCTATAGTGGTTCCCCAAAATCCTGGGTAGTCCACTCTTCTATCACCCTTGATAGGAATCCACTTCAAGAAGAGTTGATCAGGTGTCTTGAGCACCAGAGAGTTTTTGACCAGGTTCTCACAAACCAAAGGAGCTGATTTTGACCAGGTTTCAGCAAAACCAAAAGTAACTTTTGAAGGGAGTTAAAACCCTGTACAGAAAGAAAAAGAAAAAGAGGTGATGATGTCTTCTCTATCAACAGGTAGAGAGAAGCAAAGTGGATCTGTAGATGTTGTCAAAGCTCCCCCTGAGATCAAGAAGTAGTTCAGGAAGGAGAGCTCTGCACAAGGGTGACAGGTCTTCAAAGATCTGATTTGCTCCAGCAAGGGATGATCCAATAAAGTTGGATGGTTATGTCTGAAGCAATCAGAATTCCTGTGGGTGAGCTTTCAAAAACAATATCACAGAGAGAGAGCAGCTGAAGTCCTGTATTGTTGTTCTATGTCTCTCTGTCTAGCTGAATGAATAATATATCTGAGTCTTCTTCTTCCTTTTTCTTTGATAGCCGTTGGCAGTCAGCATTAAATGCTTTCCTTAAATGTCCATGCCTCAAAGGAAATGTCAGACAGACATTCCTTAGAAAATTCCTTGAGCCATGCACCAGATATGCTGTAACGGCCAATAAATGTTCAGCATTAATTGTCTGACAGAAGGAATTTGAATTCCTATTCAAAACTGACGGAAGTCTGGAAAACGTCGAGCTCACAGTGAAACGTCGATCTAAGCACGACACACATCGGCCAGAGAGTGTTTTCTGTAAGCAGAACTGGGTTCGACGGAACGTCGAGCTGAGGTCGACTCCACGTCGAGCTGAGGTCGACTCTGCGTCGAGCTGAGATCGACTCTGCGTCGAGCTGAGGTTGACTCTGCGTCGAGCTGAGATCGACTCTGCGTCGAGCTAAAGTCGACTCTGCGTCGAGCTGAGAGTTACTCTATCTAGCCTAAGTGACCTTTATAACAACAAGGAGGTCACAACACAAAATCCCTATAGAAATATAATCATCCTGATCCAAATAGTAATAGGGTGTTCCAACAATCTCCCCCTATTTGGATTAGGATTACTATTTACATGAATTTAGGGATTCAAATAGAAGTAAAACAAAAATACAATTCAATACAATACAACCAGACATATGACAGAATAAAAAAGCAGCATATATATAACACTATATAGCAGTAGTAATGTTTAAATGTCCTGTGTCCAGCAGATAGAAAGAATTAAAACACCTTACTTTACTTTTCCTGTGGGACTTTGTCTTGATCACCTTTCTTGAAGATAATTTCTCTATTAGGATTTGAAGCCTCCTTCTTGGATCTGTAATCATCAGCTGCACCTAAGGATTTCTGATCTCTTGCACTAGGTGGTACAGCTGCAGGATGGAGTTGCATATATCTGTCTGAGTCAAAGAACTTCTTTGAATTATATTTCTCCAATTCCTCTCTCCTTTGGTCTGACATTGTGCTGATGTGAGAGGTGTCCAAACCTCTTTCTCTAGCTTTGTTAATCTCATTTAGAGCAGCCATCTCAGACATTCTAGATTTCCAGTAAGCTAGAGTTTTGGTGGGATCTTCAAAAGGTACTGCTGGTTCAAATCTGTTGGAGGAGAGTTCTTGGGTAGTTCTTGGGGTGAGGTCAGCTCTAGGTCTGTAAGGATAGGGACCAGAGGTTGGATCAATGAATCTTCCCCTTTGATAAGGTTGAGAACCTGATCTTCCTCTGGACTGCCTGCCTCTATTGTGTCCTCTTTGCTGATTTCCCCTTTGCTGACTATCTCCTTGGGATCTTCTTGATTTATAGGTCTTTCCATGTAGAGATGATGGGGCTGGATTGGAAGATAGACTTGCACCGGCACCTGCATCTGGAGGAGGTGGAGGTGGAGGCTGATGGACAGGCTTGGAGGGGCCTTCATTAAACTTTCTTTTCTTCTTCATTGCCTTTCTTTGGTTTTGAGAATACTGCATCCATGGCTCTGTAATTTCACAGTTGTATTTGATGTAATAGGGGATGTCATGGTCTGTGGCTCTAGCCATTGGAACTCTTTTCAAGGCTTTTGATCTTGCTTTCCTCTTCCTTGCAATGGTTGCAGAGGAGTCATCAGAATCAGTGGCAAACTCATCTTCTGAACTCTGAGATTCATCATAGGGATCTATGTACTTTCTTTTGGAGATAGGAAAAGTGATGGAGGCTGGAGCTGCTGAGGAGGTGACTGGAGGAAGAGCTGCTGTCAGATTTGAGGAGGAGTCTACCACTGCAGGAGATGGAATAACCTCAGGATCCATAGAGACTGAAGAGGCTGGTTCCTGAAGGCCTTGGGATACATGGGTCTCAACTGCATCAGGTGTCTCAATTACTTCACCTGAAGTTTCAGCAGCTATTATTATTTCAACTTCATCACTAGCAGGAGCCACTGCTACCACTGCTACATCAGGGATCAGGGTCTTCTGAAAAGGGATAATAGCCCTAGACAGGTCTTCTTGAAGCTGTTCTGAATTTTGAGGAGGAGCCTCAGATGCTATCTGAACTTCTGCTGCTGAGACTGTCTCTGAATAAGTCTGTACAGGCTGAACTGATGAAGGATGCAGCTCTTCTTCTGCTGACATCTCCCCCTGCCTAGAATCAGTGGCAGCTGACTCTAGGCCCCCAGAAGAAGGGCATGCCAGATGAGAGGAGAGGGAGGAGACATAGGCAGAGAGAGTTCTCAGGGAAAGGAGGAGAGGAGCCAGCTTGGCATCCAAGAGGGAGGAGAGCCTAGGGGCCAAAAGGTCAAAGATCTGATTGGCCAAGGGCAGGAGAGCTACTTGCTCAAGTGGGACTTGAGTAGAGGTAGAGGGAGTAGCAGAAAATGTAAATGTAGAAGATGTTGTGGGTGGTGCAGACAAGGGAGGTGTAACTGGTTCATGGATGGAGGAAAAGAGCAGTTTTGAAAAAGTTAATGAATGATGGAAGTCATGAGGAGAGGAGGTAGAGGCATCCATGAAGGAGTCTTCATGAATGTCAAAGGAGAAGAGGTCCTCATGAGATGAGGAATCCAAGCTTATGGGAAGGAAAGTTGTGTGTGGAGGAAGGGAGGATGCAATAGTAGAGATGGATGAAGGTATGGGTTGAGTGGATGAGAGGATTGTTGTTGAGGGGATGAAGGTGGATGGGAGGGAGAGGGAGGGAGATGGCAAATTCCCTGCTTCTGGACCAGTGGACTGAGGGAGAGTGACCTCTACAGTCCTGTTGTCTGCAGAAGTCCTCATTGCTGCTGCTGCTGCCCTGGGATTCACAATTTTTCTGTCCCACTTGCCAATCAGTGCACAAGTGAGCCTCTTGGAAGCATTGATGTGCTTCTTTGAGGACACAAGTAGCTGGGGGCAGCAGTGGTTCAGAATCAACCCAAGAACCCTTCCAAAGTGGACAGAGTTCTTATCCAATTTCTTCTTAATCATTTCAAAAACAATCAATCCCCAGTTGGGATGTTTCTTATCCAAGATTGCAGCCATAAGGCAAAACTGATGCCTAGTAATGGCATCATGTGCAGTCCTCTTTGCACAGATTACTTTGCATGTGATGTCTGCTAACAACCTATACTCCATAGCTAGGTTAACTTTTAAGAGTTTAGAGGGGTTACCAGCAGCATGCCCCATCCTGTCCAGCATCAGAGCATACTCTTCCACAGAGAGTTCTATTCCATCATCTCCAGCAGCAAAACTGAAAACTTCTGAGATGATTTGGGGTGATATAGCTACCTCATTCCCTGAAATTTGCCCGGTCAAAGTATTGTTATCTGAGTTAACTGCTGTAAGGGTCCATTCTTTGATCTCCAGCTCTGGAAGAGGGATCCTGGTTGACATAAAGTTGACCAGGTGCTGCTCCTTGAAAAGTTCCAGAATATCAAGAAAGTACTGTGGTGATCCATCAAATGAGTCGAAGTCGATGTCGAAGCCTGAATCGAACTTCATGGCCGCCAAAGCACCTGCAGTGATTGCCATTTTCCTGCAAAAAAAAAATACCTTCCAAGATCAAGAGTAAAGTATTTGGAGGGAGAAAGCTTGAGCAGAGAATATGAAAGCGCAACTGCGAACGACGGAAAAAAATGATTTTATACTTAGGGTTCGACGCAGAAAAGGAAAGAACGTCGAGCTCAGTTCGACGCTCTAAGGCTCTAGGAGAACTGAAACGACTCAACAGCGTGCAGCTTAGGTCGACGTTCGACGCTTGGGATGATGCTATACGTCGAGCTCAGGTCGACGTTTGAGTGAAGACGTCGTCCGGAGAGAAAGAAACTCAAGAAGCTAGGGAGCTGTGAACTTGGTTCGACGCTAGAAGCTGAGTTCGACGTTCGACGCTTTTGAGGGCGACGGACCGTCGATCTCCGTTCGACGCAGCGTCGAGCTTAGTTTAGAGCTCAGAAAACCACTCAGACAGGGAAATTTTGAAATGAAATTTTTCCTATTCCTGTTAATTAGTGGTTTCAAAATCTTGGAGTTTTAATTTATGCTGTCTCCATCTAGCATTCCCAACTGATTGAGGAAGAAGAAGTGCTTCTTTTCATCCAAGGGCTTGGTGAAAATATCTCCTCTTTGTAGTTCAGTGGAAATGTATTCTAGTGCAATTTTCTTCTTTTCTACATTATCCCTTAAGAAGTGATGTCTGATCTCTATGTGCTTGGTCCTACTATGGAGAACTGGATTTTGAGCAATTGATATTGCACTGGTATTATCACAAAAGATTTTAGACATCTTTAAGTTGTAGCCATAGTCTAGGAGCTGGTTTTGAATCCACAAAATCTGTGAGCAACAACTGCCTGCAGCCATGTATTCAGCTTCAACAGTTGATGTGGACACAGAGGTTTGTTTCTTACAGAACCAGGAGACATGTCTATTACCAAGGAATTGACAAGTTCCACTGGTGCTTTTCCTGTCTACTCTACATCCAGCATAATCAGAATCTGAAAATCCAGTTAGATCAAATCCTGAGTCATGTGGATACCAGAGACCTAGATTAGGACAACTTTTTACATACCTAAGAATCCTCTTAACTAATGTGAGGTGGGACTCTCTAGGGCTTACTTGGAATCTAGCACAAATGCATGTGGCAAACATTATATCTGGTCTAGTAGCTGTTAGATAAAGTAATGAGCCAATGATTGCTCTATAGCTTGTCTGATCAACTGGTTTTCCAGATTCATCAGCATCTAAAACAGCATTTGTAGGCATAGGTGTTTTCATAGAGGATGCTTCAGACATTCCAAATTTCTTAACCAGTTCTCTTGCATACTTGGTTTGAGAAATGAAAATGCCATCCACATGTTGTTTAACTTGCAATCCTAGAAAGAAAGCAAGCTCACCCATTCTACTCATTTCAAACTTTGAGTGCATAAGTTGTGAGAACTTTTTGCATAAGTTTGAATCAGTAGACCCAAATATGATGTCGTCTACATAAACTTGTACTAGTAGGGTATGGGACCTATGGGTTCTAACAAAGAGAGTTTGGTCTACTCTACCCCTTTTAAAATCATTTTCCAACAAAAAACAAGCTAAGGTCTCATACCAAGCTCTAGGGGCTTGCTTGAGACCATATAAGGCTTTATGTAGTTTAAAAACATGATCAGGAAAGGTTGGAGAGATAAAACCTGGAGGTTGCTTTACATAAACCTCTTCCTTGATGTCTCCATTGAGAAAAGCACTCTTGACATCCATCTGATATACCTTGAATCTCTTGTGAGCTGCATATGCAAGAAAGATTCTTATGGCCTCCAACCTTGCAACTGGTGCAAAGGTTTGGTCATAATCAATTCCTTCTTCTTGGCAATATCCTTGTGCAACAAGTCTTGCCTTGTTTCTCACAATTATTCCTTGATCATCCAACTTGTTCCTGAATACCCATTTGGTTCCAACAATTTGCTGGTTTCTTGGTCTTGGTACTAATTCCCAAACTTTATTCCTTTCAAATTGATTCAACTCTTCTTGCATTGCAATGATCCAGTTTGGATCTTGCTCTGCATCTTGTATGGTTTGAGGCTCAATTTGAGAAAGAAAGCAAGTGTGCATAATATTTTGATTAACTTGATTCCTTGTTTGCACACCTACTGAGATATCTCCAATTACTTGTGAAATTGGGTGATCTCTTGCTGTTACTAAATCAACAAGGGGTGTTGATGATGCATCAACCTGTGTTGTTGTTTCCTCTTGTGGAACAACAACTGGTTCTTCAATTTGTTGACCATTTGAGCTTTCCAAACCCTGAGATTCCTCTTCATTGTCACTGAGTTCAGTGTCTTGCTGAATTGTTGAAGGTAATGACCCTTTGTCTGTGATGGTAAGCTGCTTCAGATTTTCTGAAATTGAATGTTCCTGCAAATTGCTTATGGTAGAAGTCTCCTTCTCCTTATAAGACATGTTAGTTTCATCAAATGTAACATGCATGGATTCTTCAATTTTATTTGAGCACTTGTTAAAAACCCTATAAGCCTTGCTAGACATGGAGTATCCCAGAAACACTCCTTCATCAGCTTTGGCTGCAAATTTAGCTAGGTATTTCTTGTCATTATTGTGAATGAAGCAAATGCAACCAAAAATTTTGAAATAATTTACTTTAGGTTTCTTCCCTTTGAGTAACTCATAGGGAGTCTTACCCTTTAGTTTGTGTATCAGGCTTCTATTCAAAACATAGTTGGAGGTGTTCACAGCCTCTGCCCAAAAGGTTAGAGGGAGGTGAGCATCTGTCAACAATGTTGTGGCAGATTTAATAAGGGTTCTGTTTTTCCTTTCAACTACCCCATTTTGTTGAGGAGTTCTTGGAGCTGAGAAAGTGTGCCTGATTCCTTCCTTCTGACAGAACTCTAGCATAAGAAGAGAATCAAACTCTGTCCCATGATCACTTCTGATCAGGGCAATGTGAGTATTGAACTCAATCTGTATGCCTTTGAGAAAATCTGTCAAAATCTTGAAGTTATCAGACTTCTTTCTCAGAAAGAACACCCAAGTGAATCTTGAGAAGTCATCTACAACTACTAGAGCATAGGATTTCCCTCCTAGGCTTTGTACATTAATTGGTCCAAACAGGTCCATGTGCAATAAGTACAAAATTCTAGGTGAGTCACTCTTATTAAGTGACTTGAAACTGTTTTTAGTTTGCTTGCCTAACTGACAGGCCTTGCAAAGTCCTTCCTTCTTGTAGGGACCAGAAGGTAGTCCTCTAACAAGGTTGTCTTTGGATAACTTAGCAATGGTTCTAAGGTTCACATGTCCTAGTCTTTTATGCCAAAGTTCATTAGGTTTGCTAAGGGAGTTAAATAAACATATATCTACTTTAGATGAATTGAAATCAACTAGGTATATGTTATCTTGTCTATTACCAATTAAAACAATGTTGTTGTTTAATGCAATATTGCATGCTGAGTTGGTAAACCAAACCTGATAACCAGCATCACATAGCTGGCTGATGCTGATTAAGTTGTGCTTTAGTCCTTCCACATAGGCCACTTTCTTAAATGTGATTGACCCTATCTTGACTTGGCCATAGCCTTTTGTTTGTCCAAAGTTTGAATCTCCAAAGATTACTTTGGGTCCATGTTTAGCTTTGAAGGACACAAGGTTCTCCTTGTTGCCAGTCATGTGCTTTGAGCACCCACTATCCAAGTACCACTGCTGGTTCTCACTTGGATAGGTCTTTATCTGCACATACAACAAATCAATTGTTTTTGACCCAGTTTACCTTGGGCCTTTCTTGATATCCTTTAAATTCTGAAATAAAAGACATCTCAGGTTGACTCTTATAGCCTACAGGATGATATCTCCTAGGAGGTATTATCCATTCAGCATAAGGGTTAAAGTGATGAGATGTGGAGCTGGAATTAAATTTTGAATTAACCCCTGAGAGCTGACTTTTGCTCTGAACTTGGCTCGACGCACGTCGAGCTTCGGTCGACGGACTCTGGTGAGTGCGTCGAGCTCCATTCGACGGCGAAGGCTTGCTTTGTTCAGAGGGTAGAAGGCATCGACCTGAGTTCGACGTTTTCTTGTGATTACGTCGAGCTCTGGTCGATGTCCGTCGAGCTTCGTTCGATGCTTCTTGTCCAGTTTCCTGGGTTAAGTCAGCATTCTTCCTAGCCACTATCAAGACTCCTTTACCTTTGTCACTGGTAAATTTGATTGGAGTTGTCAGCACTATGGGTTGGCTGGATGAAGCTCCCAAGCCCAGTGTACCATTCAATCTTGAGTTCACTGTACTTGTGATGTCCATTAATTTGATACTTCTCCCATTAAGGGTTTCTTCAAATTGTTTGGCCTTAGATAGCTCAACTTTCAGTGAAGCTATCTCCTCCCCACACTGCTTCAACTCTTCTAAGAGTCTAAGATTATCTGAGTTAATGGATTTGCATTCAATTAATTGTTCTCTGAGAGTTTTAATCAACTTTTGAGATTCAATCAAGTCAATGCACATAGAATTGAACTCAGATTTAAATTCATCAGAGGTAAAATCAAATGAATCTATTACCTGATCCTCAGTAAGTTCCTGATCAGATAGGTAGTCAGCATCAGGCTCTGAATCAGTGTTCTTTTGAGATGCACTGATGGCCATCATGCAGAATCCTTTTTCTCCTGCATCATCCTCATCATCACTAGAGCTGGATGATGAATCAGACTCATCAGAGTCACTCCAGGATTCAGCCACAAATCCTTTTCTGGTGTGCTTGCTGTTGCTGGAGGAAGGCTTGTCATGGTACTTCCTTGACTCCTTATCTTTCCTTTTATCTTTTCTTTCCTTCTTGTCCCTTCTGTCTTTATCTTGATTTTCTGGACAGTTGGGGAAAATGTGTCCTGGTTTCCTGCAGCCAAAGCAGATAATATCTTTATTAGTAGATCTGTCATACCTTGGCTTGTCTTTGTCTTTGGATGACCATCTTCTGAAGTTCCTTTTATTCAGCTTATTGAACCTTTTGACCAGTAGGCTCATAAGCTCTTCACTTCCCAACACCTTTTCTTTAGGTTCTTCTTCCTGTGCTTTGAAGGCAATGGTTTTCTCAACCTTTTCTATTGGTGTGGATGTCTTCTGCTCTTCTTCTCTCTTCTTAATGAATTGCTCATAACTCTTGAGCTTTCCTAGAAGAGCTTCTGTGGATAACTCACAGACATTTCTTCCATCTTTAATCGACCAGATTCTTGAGTCCCAAGAGCTAGGGAAACAAGTCAGTATCTTGTCATTTATCTCAGTGAGAGATATGTCCTTCTCTAGTGATCTAAGCTCACTGATGATTAGGCTCAGTCTGTTGTACATGTCAGCAACTGACTCAGACTCTGCCTTTTTGAAGTTCTCATACTGGGTGATGAGGTAGGATCTCCTATCCTTTCTTTCATCTGCAGAACCTGATACAATTTCTGAAAGTTTTTCCCAGATCTCTTTGGCAGTATTGCATTCAGCTACTTTCTGGAAAATGTCATCTGACATGGTTTGAGCCAAGATGTTCATGGCTTTAGCATCTGCTGCCTTCCACATCTTTATGTCAGCATCAGTTCCTGAAGGAGGAGGAACAGCTGATGTACTTGTTTCTGTGGGAGGCCTTGGACAATCTATCAACACAGAATTAAAGATGTCCTCATCAAATGAATTCATGTAAAGTTTAATCCTTGCTTTCCATAGTGCAAACTTAGAGAGATTACACATAGGAGGTCTGGTGCTAGCAAAGTCCTTGTTTTGTGCCATGAGTTTTAAAGATAAGTAAAACTAAAAGAAATAACCCTTTTGAGAGAAATGATCTTATCAGAGATCTTTTGATCCAGGTGTTAGCCTGTATGAATGATCAACCTCCCTCTGATACCAATTTAAAGTGCAGGATAAGATCAATCCTAACTCTAGAGGGGGGTGAATAGAGTTATTTAAAATAGTTTTGCAAATAAGAACTTGAGTGGAGAGAAAGTTTATATTTACTTAGTGTATGGTGCTATAGCAAATAATCAGAGTAAAAAGAAATTCACAGCACAAAGCAAAACACAAAGAAACAAGCAATCCAGACGACACAAGGAGCTATAGTGGTTCCTCAAAATCCTGGGTAGTCCACTCTTCTATCACCCTTGATAGGAATCCACTTCAAGAAGAGTTGATCAGGTGTCTTGAGCACCAGAGAGTTTTTGACCAGGTTCTCACAAACCAAAGGAGCTGATTTTGACCAGGTTTCAACAAAACCAAAAGTAACTTTTGAAGGGAGTTAAAACCCTGTACAGAAAGAAAAAGAAAAAGAGGTGATGATGTCTTCTCTATCAACAGGTAGAGAGAAGCAAAGTGGATCTGTAGATGTTGTCAAAGCTCCCCCTGAGATCAAGAAGTAGTTCAGGAAGGAGAGCTCTGCACAAGGGTGACAGGTCTTCAAAGATCTGATTTGCTCCAGCAAGGGATGATCCAAGAAAGTTGGATGGTTATGTCTGAAGCAATCAGAATTCCTGTGGGTGAGCTTTCAAAAACAATATCACAGAGAGAGAGCAGCTGAAGTCCTGTATTATTGTTCTATGTCTCTCTATCTAGCTGAATGAATAATATATCTGAGTCTTCTTCTTCCTTTTTCTTTGATAGCCGTTGGCAGTCAGCATTAAATGCTTTCCTTAAATGTCCATGCCTCAAAGGAAATGTCAGACAGACATTCCTTAGAAAATTCCTTGAGCCATGCACCAGATATGCTGTAACAGCCAATAAATCTTCAGCATTAATTGTCTGACAGAAGGAATTTGAATTCCTATTCAAAACTGACGGAAGTCTGGAAAACGTCGAGCTCACAGTGAAACGTCGATCTGAGCACGACACACATCGGCCAGAGAGTGTTTTCTGTAAGCAGAACTGGGTTCGACGGAACGTCGAGCTGAGGTCGACTCCACGCCGAGCTGAGGTCGACTCAGCGTCGAGCTGAGATCGACTCTGCGTCGAGCTGAGGTCGACTCTGCGTCGAGCTGAGATCGACTCTGCGTCGAGCTGAAGTCGACTCTGCGTCGAGCTGAGAGTTACTCTATCTAGCCTAAGTGACCTTTATAACAACAAGGAGGTCACAACACAAAATCCCTATAGAAATATAGTCATCCTGATCCAAATAGTAATAGGGTGTTCCAACAGGACCTAAGTTCTCTAGTTGGGTAGAAATGTTCTCACCAGAAGTAGATGGAGCAACATCTGAAGAAAGATAAGAAAGACTTGCCTATGGGACTGTGGGAGCAGGCTGCCCCTCAACAGCTGCACCTGAGGTGCCAGCCACTTGATCTAAAGGGAAAGATGGGGTCATGTCCACATCCTTTTGGAAATCATGGGATTTGACAACTTGTGCAGGGTCTTGAGGCTTAAGTTCCCATCTTTGAATGGATAAAATTAAGATATTTTTCATATGATGCAGAGAAGTACCTTTAGAGAAATTAATAACTTTTGGCTTGAGTTCATGAAGGAGAAGAGAGACAATCCTGCCAAAATTTGGTGCCTTGATGTTGTCCTTGATTTTATCAAAAATCATCATGTTGCACTGAAACTTCTTCCTGCATATCAATATTGTCATCATATCAAAGAATTAATTTGTAATGAAACTTATTGAATTGGTGCGACATAGAAGGATTTTTCCAAGTATGTCTATAAGGAGCTTGCTCTCTGCAATTAGATCAGGCCGGGGAATGGTGCATACACCAGCAAAGACACCACAGAATCGCACGCCCGATCGTAATTATAACCAAATATGTCATCTTCTACATAAAGGATGGGCAATTGAAGTAGCTTAGAGACAATTAGAGTAGTTAGCTTAATCTTGATTCCACGAACCTTGGACATGAGAATCTTGCCATTCCTCTTCAATTTTGCATTCTTGAAAAATTCTTCAACATCTAGAAGTAAAATTTTGCATGGGTGTTCAGAAACGAATGTAAGTCTGGCGGCTTCTAATAACAGTAGAACATTGCGGAAATCATCTGACAGATCTGCTATTCCAGTAGAAACGAGTTCACTCCCGACTCCAACATTCGAAAGAGGGGCCATTGATCGAGAGAGATGAACTGTAATACTCTTTATGAGAGAAAACACTGAAGCGGCAGCAAGAGGGCGATGGCGACAGAGAAGACGAAGAATTTTCCTTTTTCTCAAAAAAGCATTTGAGAGATCGGGTAATTTTGGATTTTCCGGACATAATCTATTTATATAAGTCTTAATTTATGATGATTAAGGAAATTATAATTGTAACATACATAAAAATATGGCGGTAGTAGAGTCCGGGTGCGAATATCAAAAATTTGAACTTCAAACAGAAAATCGGTAGCAGACTTCTTGAAAGGTATGTCATTTCGAAAGAGAAGTCAAGAAATTTCTCGAGTAGAGAAGTACTTTCTTGAGAAGAAGTTCTGAAGTTCTCGAGAAGCATACTGATGTTCTCGAGAATCAATCTTGTACTTGAGAAGTAGAAATTATTTCTCGAGAAGTAGTTCTGAAGTTCTCGAGAAGCAGTTTTGAGGTTCTCAAGAATCAATCTACTACTCGAGAAGTATTTCTCGGGAGTCAGCTGTGTTCTCAAGTAGTAATCTATAGTACTCGAGTAGTAAATGTCTTCTCGAGAAATGAAGTATAGAGAAGAATTTTCTTGAATTTTTCAAGTGTAGATCGATCCTTTAACTCTGTTGAAAGAACTTCTTCTTCATTCTTCCTTGTTGAGCATGTAAAGTTCTGTTTTGAAGAACGAGAACTTGGCCTCGTCCAGTGGATTCGTTAATATGTCTGCAACCTCCTTGTCAGTTGGAACATACTGAAGATTGATGTCTCCATGCTCCACATACTCCCTGATAAAGTGGTACCACAACACTATGTACTTTGTCCTACTATGAGAGAATGGGTTATTGGAGATTGCCATTGCACTAGCGGAGTCACAAAACATTGGAATGTTCTTGAACTTCATGTTGTAGTCTTCAGATTGGTTCTTTATCCATAGCAGTTGTGCACAATCAACTGCATGTAGAGATATACTATGACTCGTTATTGAAATTATGACATAATTTTGTTTCTTGCTTGTCCAGGAGATAAGCCTTCTTCATAGGAATTGACATGCCCCGGAAGTGCTTTTCTTGGCATCTTTGCTTCCTGCAAAATCTGTATCTAAAAAACTTATCAGTTTGTTATCATTACTTCTTGGGTACCTTAAGCTAAGATTTCGTGTACATTTAGGTATCTAAAAATCCGCTTTACAGCGGCATAGTGAGAATCTTTAGAGTTCACTTGAAATCTAGCACACACACATGTTGAAAATATTATGTCTGGTCTATTAGCAGTAAGATAGAGCAAGGTTCAAATTATGCTTATGTACTTGGTTGCATCAAATGGTTTCCCTTTCTCATCCTTATCCAGAGACATAGCTGAACCCATTAGAGTCCTTATAGAGGTTGTGTTCTCCATTCTGAATTTCTTAATTAGCTTATTTGTGAATTTCGTCTAAGAGATGAAAATTACAACTTCAGATTATTTCACATGAAGTCCTAAGAAATACTTCAGCTCTCCCATACTGCTCGTTTCAAACTTCCCTTGCATATGTTTGGAAAACTTCTTGCAAAAGTTGTCATCAGTAGATTTAAATAAGTTGTCATCGACATAGATTTGCACTAGCAAAATCTTGCCTTTTATTTCCCTAAGAAATAATGTTTTATCTATCGTTCCTCTTGTGAACTTATTCTCAGGAAGAAAGCAAGACAACGTCTCATACCAAGCTCGAGGAGCTTTTTTCAAACCATATAAAGCTTTAAACAAAATATAAACGTGCTCAGGATGGTTAGAATCAACAAAACCTTGAGGTTGTTCCATATACACTTCTTCCTTAATTTCATCATTAAGGAAGGCCGACTTCATGTCCATCTGATAGACATTAAAGCCCTTAAGTACTGTATATGTTAGGAACAACTTGATTGCCTCCAGCCTTGCCACTAGAGCATATGTCTGATCGAAGTTGATTCCTTCTTCATGTCTGTATCCCTTAGCAACGAGTCTGGCCTTGTTCTTTATAATTGTTCCATCTTCGTCCATCTAGTTCCTGTAGACAAACTTTGTTCCGATGACGTTCTTACCTTTGGGTCATGGAACAAGCTTCCAGACTTGGCAATGCTTTAATTGATTCAGTTCTTCTTCCATTACAATTATCCAAGATGAGACTGAGTTTGCTTCTTAAAACTTCAGTAGTTTAACCTGTGAAAGGAAACTTAAATATAAATTTTTATTAGTTGTACCTCTACGAGTTCTGACACAATCCCGAGGATATCCTATGATTTGATCAATTGGGTGATCCTTCAAGTGTCTGAGCTCTAGGGTTCTTGCATCTAGAGCTTCCTCTATCACTGGAGTGACTTCATCAATTTGGATGATATCTTCATCATGGTGATCATCCTCTCTAATTGGGGTTGGATTGGTGATCTTGATGAACTTTTGAGCTTTTTCTTTAGTCGGCTCATCCAAGTTTAATTCCTTTAGTCATGAACCTGTATCTTCAATAAACACACTAGAAGAACTACCTTGCAGCGAGCTCATCTCATCAAATACAACATTGATAGTTTCTTCCACAACTAGGGTTTTCTTATTAAAAAATCATATATGTCTTACTATTGCTACTATAACCTACAAAAATACCTTCAAAACTCTTTTCACTAAATTTAGTCTTGTGATACTTCCCAATAATAAGTACGAAGCATTTACTACTAAAGATTTTTAGATATGTTATAGTCGGTTTACTGGCCTTTAGTATTGCGTAAGGTATCTTATTATGGTTTTTGTTTATGAGTGCTCGATTTTGCATGTGGTATGAAGTGTTGACGGCTTTAGCCCAAAAATATTTCGGTAGTGAGGCATCACTCAAAATGGTTGTGGAAGCCTCTATGATTGTTCTATTACATCTCTCAACAACACCATTTTGTTGAGGAGTACGAGGAGAGTAAAACTGATGAAAGATACCAAGACTTTCACAGAATTCAATCATGTCCCCAGACTTGAACTCTGTTCCATTGTCACTTCTGATTTTGAAAACAGAGCAAATATATTCATTCTGAAATTTCCTGACAAAATTAGAGAAGATATCAAAGGTATCTGACTTGTTTTTTAGAAAGAACACCCATGTAAAGCGAGAGTAATCATCAACCCTAACCAATGTATAATCGTTACCTCCCAAACTTCTAATTTGTAGTGGACTGAACAAGTCCATATGAAGTAGGTGTAAACACCTATTAGAATCTTTACCAATCATGCTTTTAAAAGTAGCCATTATTTGCTTGCCTTTTACACATACATTACAAGGTCTATCTTTAATGCAATTAACCTTGAGTTCATCACCTACTAAATTAAGTGAGAATAATTTATTAATAGTTTTACAATTTCTATGTGCTAATATCTTGTGTCATTGGTCACCAAGAGAGCACTATCTATTGGAACACCCTATTACTAATTTGGGTAAGGATCATTATGTCTATAGGATTATTGCATTGACCTTGTTGTATCGAGTAAAGGTCAACTAGTTAAGGTCTAAGGCTTAGGACTTAGGTTTGAAGCTTTCCCCAAGACCTCTTAGTTGAGTTTAGAAGCCCAGATATAGAGTTCAACTTGTCATCGAGCTCAGATCGACGAAGCGTCGAACCCAGTTCGACTATCTCTGAGCTCAGGTCGACGAGGCGTCGAACTCAGTTTGACGATCGCTTAGCTCAGATCGAAGCTTTCTGTCTAAGACTAGTTCCAATATCTCTGAGCTCAGTTCGACGATAGTTGAGCTCAGATCGACAATTATCTTTTAAGATCGACGATTTCTTGAATTCTGTCAGTTTGTTAAGGATTTCAAATGTCTTCAAGTCAGAGCATTTATTGAAGAAGATTTTTAGCCGTTATATTAAACCCTGAGCAAGTTTCAAGGAAACAAAGAAGCAATGTTATTTAGGTTTTTCCTCCAGAGACAATTGACATTTAAGGAAAGCATTTATGATTTTGCTAACGGCTATCTTTAAGATTTGAAGACTGGATTTCATATTATGTTTTAGAGAAGAAGAAAAAAATACAGAAAAGAGACAGAAAAAAGAAGAAGATCAATAACACAGAACAGAGAACAAGATTCTATTCTTTCTTATTCCTTTTGATTCAAAGTTTCTCAAGTCTTCATCATTCATACTCCAGATAACACATATTTCAGTTCTTGCTGAAATCATCTTTTGCTGGAGCATTCTTTTAATTGAAGACCTATCACCCTTGCAAAGCTTCTATTCCTGAACTCTTGCTAATCTCACGGGGAGCTTTGGCAACTCAACGTCCACTTGTGCTTCTCTTTGATTTTTAACAGAGAAGACAACCTAACCTTTTTCTTTTTCTTTCCTGTAAAAATGTTCTTTAAACTCCCTTCAAAAGTTTTTTTTTGGTTTCTGAGACCTGATAAAAACTTAGTGGTGGCAAGACACCTGAACAAAAAATCTGGTTTGGTTTTTTAGCACCAAATCAAAAGCTCATTGGTGCCCAGGACACCTGATCAACTCATCCTGCAGTGGATTCCTACCAATGGTGGTAGAAGAGTGGATGTACCCAGGTCTTGGGGAATCACTATAGTTCCTTGTGTCTTCTGGTTTCTTGTTATTTTGTTTGCTGTGTGGTGTGGATTTGCTTCTTTTATTTATTTTATTCTGATTACTGTTAAGCACTCTACACTAAGTAATTAAGTCTTCCACTTCTAAATTAATTTTTATATTTGCAAAATTATTTTAAAACACTCTATTCACCCCCCTCTAGAGTGAAGGGTTGATCTTACACTCACTTTCAATTGGTATTAGAGGGAGGTTAGTTGTTCATACAGGCTAACACCTGAACAAAAAGATCTCTCTTAAGATCCTTCCTTAATAGAGAGTTATTTTTATTATATTTATTTTAATTTAAACTCATGGCACAAAACAAAGATTATGCTAGCACCAGACCTCTAGTGTGAAATCTCTCCAAGTTTGCACTTTAGAAGGCAAGGATCAGATTATATATGAATTCCATTGATGAAGATATTTTTAATTCTGTTTTGACAGATTGCCCCAAGCCTCCTGCAGACACAAGCACAAATGCTGTTCCACCTCCTTCAGGAACAGATGCTGACATAAAGAAATGGAAGGTTGTTGAAGCTAAAGCTATGAACATACTAGCTCAGACAATGTCTGATGACATCTTCCAAAAAGTAGCTGAATGCAACTGAGCTAAAGAGATTTGGGACAAGCTATCTGGGCTTGTGTTAGGATCAGCTGATGAGAGAAAAGATAGGAGATCTCATCTCATTACTCAGTATGAGAATTTGAAGAAAGCAAAAAATGAATCAGTAGCTAACATGTACAACAAACTAAGTCTGATTGTTAGTGAACTCAAGACATTGGACAAGGAGATCTCTCTCACAGAGATAAATGACAAAATCCTAATGTGCTTTCCCAGCACTTGGGATTCAAGGACTTGTCCCATCAAGGATGCCAGAAGTCTAAATGAAATCACTACAGAAGCTCTATTGGGAAAGCTCAAATCTTATGAGCAGCTCATCAAGAATAGAGAAGAATAGCAGAAGACAACTTCTCCAGCAGTAAGGAAGGAGAAGTCAATTGCTTTCAAAGCAACAGAAGAACAGCCTGAAGACAAAGTCACAGGCAATGAAGAACTGATGAGCCTCCTAGCCAAGAGGTTCTACAAAATGGACAGGAAGGACGTCAGAAAAAGTTCATCAAGAGGCCAAGAAAAGCAAAGGTATGATAATCGAATAATAAAGAGATTATTTGTTATGTTTGCAGGAAACAAGGAAACATACTGCCTGATTGTCCAGAAAGTCAAAATAAGGACATAAAGGACAAGAGAGAAAAGAGAAAAGATAATGACTCCAGAAGAAATCACTATGACAGATCCTCTTCCAGCAAGAACAAGCACACAAGGAAGGGATTTGTTGCTGAAACATGGGGTGAAATAGAAGGAGAATCTGATGCATCATCAAGTTTAAGTGATGATGAGGATGATGCATAAGAAAAAGATTTCTGCATGATGGCAATCAATGCATCTCAAAACAACAATGATTCAGAATATGAATCTGAATCTGAATCTGAAACAGAGCTAGAAGAAGACCAGGTAATTGATTCATTTGATTTTAATTCTGAGGACTTCAAGTCTAAATTTAAAGCACTGTGTTTAGATCTACTCAAGTCTGAGAAAGAGATTATCTCTATCAGAAATTAGTTATCTTAATACAGTACCTTAAGTTCAAATAACCTCAAACTCTCAGATTAGTTAGAATGTTGTAGGGAGCAGATAGCTTCACTAAAAAGTGAACTATCTGAGGCCAAGAAGTTTGAAGAATCCCTCAATGGGAGAAGTATCAAGCTGATGGACATCACACAAACAGTGAACTCAAGATTCAATAGTATACTGGGCTTGGGTTCTTCATCCATCCAACCTAATGTGTTAACAACTCCCATTAAATTTATCTCTGATAAAGGAAAAGGAGTTGTGGAGGTAGCTAGAAAAAAACCCGATCTACCCAAAGAGAAAAAGTTCAAGAGAAATCGTCGAACGGAGCTCGGCGATCTTCGATCAGAGCTCAGCGATTTCATGCTTAATCGTCGAACTCAGGTCGACGATCTTTGATCTCTGAACACAGAAAAGATCGATTGCTGAATGGAGCTCGACGATCTGACCCAATATCTTCGAACTTAGGTCCACAATCGTCGAACGAAGCTCAGAGATATGACCAGTTCTCAAGGGGTACATCAAATATTAATTCTAGATATCCTACATCTCAAGGGTTCAACCCTTATACTGAATGGATAATTCCTCTTCGGAGATATCATCCAGATGGTTATAAGAGTCAACCAGGGATGTCTTATATTTTTGATTTCAAAGGTTAACAAGATAGACCCAAGGTAAACTGGGTCAAAAACAAATGAAATGTTATTTGTGCAGGTGAAGACCTATCCAACCATGGACCAGCACTTGTATCTTGATAGTGGGTGCTCCAAGCAAATGATTAGAAGCAAGGGTAACCTAGTATCCTTCAAGGCTAAGCATGGACCCAAAGTGATGTTTTGAGATTCAAACTATGGACAGACCAAAGGATATGGTGTAGTCAAAATTGGGTCAATGACATTCAAAAAGGTAGCATATGTGGAAGGACTGAAGCACAAACTTATTAGTATAAGTCAGTTATGTGATGAAGGTTACAAAGTCACATTCAACAAATCTTCATGCTTTATCAAATCAGAAGACAACACAACTGTATTGACAGGTAAAAGAAGAGGTAACATCTATCTAGTAAATTATCATTCAACCAAGGTAGATATCTATTTATTTAATTCTCTTAGCAAACCTAATGAATTCTGGCATAAGAGATTAGGACATGTTAACCTTAGAACCATTGCTTGGCTATCCAAGGACAACCTTGTTAGAGGACTACCTTCTGGCCCCTACAATAAGGAAGGACTCTGCAGGGCTTGTCAATTAGGCAAGAAACTAAAAACAGCTTTAAGTCACTTAATAAGAGTGATTCACCTAGGATTTTGTACTTGCTATATATGGATCTGTTTGGACCCATTACTGTACAAAGCCTAGGAGGTAAATATTATACTTTAGTAGTTGTAGATGACTTCTCTAGATTCATATGGGTGTTCTTTCTGAGGAAGAAGTCTGATAACTTCAAATGTTTGACAGAGTTTCTCAAATGTATACAGATTGAGTTCAATACTCACATAACCCTGATCAGAAGTGATCATAGCACAGAGTTTGATTCTCTGCATATGCAAGAGTTCTATCAGAAGGAAGGGATCAGACACACTTTCCCAGCTCCTAGAACTCCTCAACAGAATGTGGTAGCTGAAAGGAAGAATAGAACCCTTATTTAATCTGCCACAACATTGTTGACAGATGCTCACCTTCCTCTATCCTTTTGGGCAGAGGCTGTGAACACTTCAAATTATGTTCTGAATAGGAGTTTGATACATAATCTAAAGGGAAAGAATCCCTATGAGTTACTCAAAACGAAGAAACCTAAAGTTGATTATCTCAGAATTTTTTGTTGTATTTGCTACATTCTTAACAATGATAAGAAATACTTAGCAAAATTCTAAGCCAAAGCTGACGAAGGAGTGTTTCTGGGATACTCCATGATTAGTAAGGCCTATAGGGTTTATAATAAATCTGTTGGAACACCCTATTACTAATTTGGGAAAGGATCACTATGTTTTTAGGAAATCAGTTTGACCTAGATGTATAGTTGAAAAGGTCAAGTAATAATGAGTCTAGGGCTTAGAATTTAGGTTTGAAGCTGCCCCCAGGACCATTCATGGATTCAAACTTAGTGCTAAGACAAAAAAAAATAATTGTCGAGCTTTGGTCGACAAAACGTCGAACTCCGTTCGACGCTCTCTGAGCTCAACTTTGCTAAGTCGTCGAACTCCGGTCGACGATCTTCGAGCTCAGATCGACGATCTGCCTTCAGCTTATTCTTCAGGTCGCTGAGCTCTGCTCGACGATCTTCGAGCTCAGGTCGACGTTTTCTTTCTGATGTTCAATCCAATCTCTGAGCTCAGGTCGACGATCGTAGAGCTCAGATCGACGTTTTTCCTGAGAGATCGACGACTTTGAGGATTCAAATTTAGTCAGCTTTTAGAATGTTTATTAAATTCTCTCGGTATTTATTTCAAGAGATCTGCTAGCCGTTTTCATTTATTCTGGAGCAAGTTTCAAGGGATTTATCATAGAATGTTTATTGGACTTTCCTTCAGAAGACAAAACATTTATGGAAGACATTTATTGACTGCTAACGACTATCTTGGATAGAGGATCTTCAGAGAATAAAACATCTTAAAGTAGATCAAGACCATGTATTTATCACTCAATACAGACATACACAGATAGTCAGAAAAACTTAGAGGAAAATCAAGTGATCAATCCTGAAAAGTTTTGATTGAATATTGGCATACTGAAAAGTGATCATAGCTTCAACATCAAGGACTCCATACAATTCATATTTCAGCCTCTACTGAAACCATCTTCTGCAGGAGATCTGAAGCTTCTGAAGACCTATCACCCTAGCAAAGCTATCATCTCTGAACCATCTACATCTCAGGGGGAGCTTTGACAACACAATCAATCCACTAAGTCTTCTCTCAGTGATTGAGATAGAGAAGACAACTTCACCTCTTCCTTTTTCTTTTCTTGTTGTAAAAGGATTATCAAGACTCCCTTCAAAAGTTTTGGTTCTGGTTCTGAGAGCCTTGTCAAAACTCAGTGGTGGCAAGACACCTGATCAAAAAATCAAGTTTGGTTTTTGAGCACCTTATCAAAAGCTCATTGGTGCCCAGGACACCTGATCAACTCATCCTGCAGTGGATTCCTACCAAGGGTGGTAGAAGAGTGGATACACCCAGGTTTTTGGGGAACCACTATAGCTCCTTGTGTCGTTTTGTTTTCTTGTGCATATTATTTGTTGTGTGCTGTGGTTTTTATTTTACTGCTTTACTTTTATTTCTACATCAAAGCACCTTACACCTATACATAAATTAAGCCTTTACTGCTGTGCAATTTTTATTTGTGAACTTACTTTAAAATACTCTATTCACCCCCCCCCCCCTCTAGAGTTAAGATAGATCTTATCCTCACTTTCAATTGGTATCAGAGGGAGGTTGGTTGTTCATACAGGCTAACACCTGAACAAAAAGATCCCTGATAAGATCAATCTTTTAAGAGGGTTATTTTCATTATATTTAATTTTATATAAAGACATGGTACAGAACAAAGATTATGCAAGCACCAGGCCTCCAGTGTGCAATCTATCCAAGTTTGCACTTTGGAAAGCAAGGATTAGACTTTATATGAACTCTATTGACGAAGACATATTTAATTCTGTTTTGACAGTGTGCCCAAGTCCACCAGCAAGCTCAAGTACAAATGCTATTCCACCTCCTTCAGGAACAGATGCTGAAATAATGAAGTGGAAGACTGCAGATGCCAAGGCCATGAATATCTTAGCTCAGACAATGTCTGATGAGATATTTCAGAAGGTAGCTGAATACAACTCAGCCAAAGGAATTTTGGACAAACTTTTTGAGATTGTCTCAGGATCTGCTAATGAGAGAAAAGATAGAAGATCCCATCTCATATCCCAATATGAGAACTTCAAGAAAGGATAAGCTGAATCAGTTGCAAACATGTACAACAGACTAAGTCTGATTGTCAATGAGTTAAAGACTCTGGATAAAGAAATCTCATTGACCTAGCTGAATAACAAAATCCTAATGTGCTTCCCCAGCACTTGGGATTCAAGAATCTAGCCAATCAAAGATGCCATAAGTCTAAATGAGATTACAACTAAAACTCTCCTGGGCAAGCTCAAATCTTATGAGCTGCTCATTAAAAATTGAGAAGAAGAATAGAAGGCTGCCTCACCAGCCACAAGGAAGGAGAAGACCATAGCCTTCAAAGCTACAGAAGAGGAGCCTGAAGATAAAGCTACAGGAAATGATGAGCTCCTAAGTCTACTGGCCAAAAGATTCTACAAAATGGCCAGAAAAGACTTCAGAAAGAGATCATACAAGGGACATGATAAGCCAAGGTATGATAAATCAAATAACAACAAAGAAATTAAATGCTTTGGTTGTAGGAAACCAGGCCATATTGTGCCTGATTGTCCAGAAAACAAAAACAAGGACAAGAAAGATAAAAGAGAAAGAAGAAAGGAGAAAGACTTCAAGAAGAACACCTCAGACAAACCCTCCTACAGCAAGAACACACATACAAGGAAGGGATTTGTTGCTGAGACATGGAGTGAAACTGAAGAGGATTCTGAAGCCTCATCCAGCTCCAGTGATGATGAGGATGATGCTGATTAAAAGGAGTTTTGCATGATGGCTATCAATGCCTCTCAAACAGATTCAGAAGAAGAAGAGTCAGAATCAGATTCAGAAGTTCAATTAGAAGAAGATTAGGTAATCAATTCATTTGATTTTAATTCTGAGGACTTTAGACATGAGTTTAAAGTATTATGCCTAGATTTGTTGGAGTCTGAGAAGGAAATCACTTCCCTCAGAAAACAATTGTCTGAGTATAGCACTTTAAAATCAGAGAACCTAAAACTCACTGAAGAGTTAGAATGCTATAGGGAGGAGATAGCTTCACTGAAGAGTGAACTATTCAAGGCCAAGCAGTTTGAAGAATCCCTTAATGGGAGAAGCATCAAACTGATGGATATAACAAGCACAGTGAACTCTAGACTTAATAGTACACTGGGCTTGGGAGCTTTATCCAGCCAGCCTATAGTTCTGACAACTCCAATCAAATTTATCTCTGATAAAGGGAAGGAAGTTGTAGAGGTAGCTAGGAAGAATGCAGATTTGCCAAAGAAAGATATAGTTCAACAGAATGCGTCAAACAGAGCTCGACGATCATCGAACGTCGCTCGACGATCCAAGAAACGATCTTCGAACTCAGCTCGACGACACCTGAACTCTGAACTCCAGGACAGTCGTTCTTCGAACAGAGATCGACGATCTGACCCAAGTTCGTCGACCTCAGCTCGACGACCGTCGAACAGAGACCAGGACTTTGAAAAATCCTTCAAAGGTACATCTAGATTCAATCCTAGAAGTCCAACATCCCAAGGTTTCAACCCCTATACTGAAAGGATAGTACCTCCTAGGAGATACCATCCTGAAGGTTATAAGAGTCAACCTAGGATGTCTTTTATTTCTGAATTTAAGGGATATCAACCTAGGCCCAAGGTAAACTGGGTCAAAAATATATAAGTTATTTATGTGCAGGTGAAGACCTATCCAACATCAAACCAGCCATGGTATCCTGATAGTGGGTGCTCAAAGCACATGACAGGGAACAAGGACAACTTCACATCCTTTAAAGACAAGCTTGGACCCAAAGTAATCTTTGGTGATTCAAACTTTGGAACAACAAAAGGATATGGTGCAGTCCAAATTGGAACAGTCACCTTCAAGAAAGTAGCTTATGTTGAAGGACTCAAGCATAACTTGATAAGTATCAGTCAACTTTATGATGAAGGACATCAAGTGACTTTCAACAAAGCAATATGTAAGATCAAGTCAAAAGACAACACAACTGTGTTAACAGGTAACAAGAAAGGTAACATTTACTTATTAGATTTTCATTCATCTAAGGTAGATATTTGCATGTTCAATTCCATATCTAGACCTAATATATTATGGCATAAGAGACTAGGACACATTAACCATAGAACCATTGCTAGGCTATCCAAGGACAACCTTGTTAAAGGACTACCTTCTGGCCCCTACAAGAAGGAAGGACTTTGCAAGGCTTGTCAATTAGGCAAGCAAACAAAAAATAGTTTTAAATCAATTAACAAGAGTGATTCACCTAAGATTTTGTTTCTGTTACACATGGATCTTTTTGGACCCATTACAGTACAAAGCTTAGGAGGGAAATCCTACACTTTAGTGGTTGTAGATGACTTCTCAAGATTCACATGGGTGTTCTTTCTGAGGAAGAAGTCTGATAACTTCAAATGTTTGACAGAGTTTATCAAATGCATACAGATTGAGTTCAACACTCACATTGCCCTAATCGGAAGTGATCATGGGACAGAGTTTGATTCTCTTCTGATGCAAGAGTTTTGTCAGAGTGAAGGGATCAGACATACATTCTCAGCTCCTAGAACCCCTCAACAGAATGGGGTAGCTGAAAAGAAAAAAAAGAACCCTAATTGAATCTGCAACTACATTATTGACAGATGCTCACCTTCCTCTATCCTTTTGGGCTAAGGCAGTGAACACCTCCAATTATGTGTTGAATAGAAGTCTAATACATAAACTGAAGGGCAAGACGCCCTATAAATTGCTCAAAGGGAAGAAACATAAAGTAGACTATTTTAAAGTTTTTGGTTGCACTTTCTATATTCACAATAATGACAAGAGATATTTAGCAAAATTTCAAACAAAAGCTGATGAAGGAGTGTTTCTAGGATACTCCATGATCAGTAAAGCTTATAGGATTTATAATAAAACTACTCTAAAAATAGAAGAATCTGTTCATATTTCTTTTAATGAAACTAATATGTCTTTCAAGGAGAAGAATGCTTCTACCATAGAAAAATTGCAGGTACATTCTCTAGCTGAAGACTTAGACAGATTGCAAGTTACTCAAAAGGATGAAAGTAGTGAAGATGAAGAAGCTGCTCCACATCTGGAAGAAAATCTTCTTGAAGAGCCAGTTGCTGTTCCACAAGAGAAAACAGTAACACAATTTGGTGAACAATCAACACCCCCTGTTGATTTAGTAACATCAAAAGATCATCTAATCTCCCAAGTGATTGGAAACATCTCAGCTGGTGTGCAAACCAGAAATCAGGTCAACCAAAACCTGATGCACACTTGCTTTCTCTCTCAAATTGAACCTCAATCCATTCAAGATGCAGAGCAAGATCCACACTGGATCATTGCAATGTAAGAGGAGTTGCATAAATTTGAAAGAAACAAAGTCTGGGAACTAGTGCCTAAGCCAAAGGTTCATTCCATTGTTGGAACAAAATGGGTATTCAAAAACAAATTGGATGATCAAGGAATTATTGTAAGGAATAAGGCAAGGCTAGTTGCTCAAGGATATTCTCAAGAAGAGGGGATAGACTATGACCAGACCTTTGCACCAGTTGCAAGGTTAGAGGCCATAAGAATCTTCCTGGCTTATGCTGCTCACAAGGGATTCAAAGTCTACCAAATGGATGTGAAGAGTGCTTTTCTCAATGGGGAGATCAAAGAAGAAGTCTATGTCAGACAACCCCCAGGTTTTGTCTCTCCAACTCATCCTGATTATGTTTTCAAACTGCATAAAGCATTATATGGTCTAAAGCAAGCTCCTAGAGCATGGTATGAGACCCTAGCATGCTTTCTTCTGGAAAATGATTTTATTAGAGGGAGAGTAGACCAAACTCTTTTTATTAGAACCCATAAGGCCCATACCCTACTTGTACAAATTTATGTAGATGATATTATATTTGGTTCTACTGATTCAAACTTGTGCAAAAAGTTTTCCAAGCTTATGCACTCTAAATTTGAAATGAGTAGCATGGGTGAGATATCCTTCTTCTTAGGATTGCAAGTCAAACAACATGCTGAAGGCATATTTATTTCTCAAACCAAGTATGCAAAAGAACTGGTTAAGAAATTTGGTATGTCTGAGGCATCATGTATGAAAACACCCATGCCTACCAATGCTGTATTGGATGCTGATGAACATGGGAAACCAGTTGATCAGACAATATATAGAGCAATGATTGGCTCTTTATTGTACCTTATAGCTAGTAGGCTTGATATAATGTTTGCTACGTATATATGTGCTAGATTCCAAGTTATCCCTAGAGAGTCACACTTAACTTTAGTAAAGAGGATTCTTAGGTATGTTAAAAGCTGTCCAAATCTAGGACTCTGGTATCCAAAAGATTCAGCATTTGACTTAGCTGGATTTTCAGATGCTGATTATGCTGGATGCAGAATAGACAGGAAAAGCACTAGTGGAACTTGTCTGTTTCTTGGTGATAGACTTGTCTCATGGTTTTGTAAGAAACAAACATCTGTGTCAACTTCAACTGCTGAAGCTGGATATATGGCTGTAGGCAATTGTTGTTCACAAATATTGTGGATTCAAAATCAACTCCTATACTATGGTTACAACTTAGAGAAGTCTAAAATATTTTGTGATAACACCAGTGCTATTTCCATTGCACAAAATCTAGTCCTCCATAGTAGGTCAAAACACATAGAAATTAGGCATCATTTTCTAAGGGTTAATGTTGAGAAAAATAAAATTGAACTTCATTATATCCCAACTGATTTGCAAAGGGGAGATATTTTCACCAAACCTTTGGATGAAAAGAAACACAACTTCTTCCTCAATCAATTAGGCATGTTAGATGGAGAAAGCCTAAAATAAATTACAAGATCTTGAAAAACTAAATACAGACCAAGATTAGGCTAAAAAATCATTTCTTTTTTTGTCTGTAGGATAGTTTCTGTCTCTGAACTACGCTCGACGTTTTCCACAGAAATCGTCGAACGTCGATCGATGGTTTCCCGAAAAACATCGAACGGAGATCGACGTTTTCCCAAAACGTCGACCGGAGTTCAGAGCTTGTCAGATAGTTGTATACTATCTCTTTCAGGCCTTCGATCGTCGACCTGAGCTCGACGTTCTCTAGATCGTCGAACTAAGATCTACGATGTTGAAGACCTTTTCGCTTCCCTTAGGAGTCCTGATCGTCGAACGGAGATCGACGATCCTTCCTATTTCGCATCGAACCCTAATATAAAATCATTTTTCGGCCGCCGCTCGTCGTTTACGCTTTCATACTCTCTGCAAATCTTTCTCTTTCCATCCAAACTCTCTACACTTGGTCGTGTTTGTTGAATCTTTGCAGGTACAGATGGCAATGTCGGTCGCCGCTCTCTCCAAAATGAAATTTGATACACGCTTTGATATAGATATGAATTCCTTCGATGGCAGCGATCAGCGGTTCAAAGATATTATGAATCTCTTCCGCGAACAGCAGTTGGTTCAGTTGATGACCACCAGAATAAAGATTGCAATAGATGAAGTAAAAGAATGGGTTTTTACGGCCACCAATGAGAATGAAAACTCTATAGTCGGCACCATCAATGGAACTCAGGTACCAATGTCCCCCGCTCTTTTGACAAAAGTATTTGCCTTAAGTACTGGGAATTACTCCATCGATTTGTCTGGAGAGGAATATGATTCGCTGTTAGATCGATTAGGTCACTCTGCTGTGAACCCTAATAAACTGCTGAAAAAGAATTTATCTATTGAATTTCAATTTTTGGCTGATGATGTTGGGAAAGTGCTTCTAGAAAAGCACTCAGCTCATAATACAATCTCAAGGTATCAGTTATGCTTAATGGGAGCTTTAGTTGATAAGAAACATCTGGATTGGGGTTCAATCTTCTTTAATTTTATCAAGAAGAAAATTAGCAAAAGCTGTGTCAGTTTGGGGAGGATTATTGGGGTTTACCTACATCACAGGTGCCCTGATCTGCTGTTTTCAAGTGGGATGCACATCAATGCATCCAAAAGGCTCACCTGTTCCCTTTTCAGCAGGTGGGACAGCCAGATTATCAACCCCAACAGGGCTTCTACAGCAACCTCTGCTTCAGGCACAAGGACTGCCTCAGTCACTCCTCCTCAGGTCTCTGCCCTGGTAGAAGATTTGCCTGCTTCTCCTTCTGCTCCAGCTGTCTCTGCCTCAGTCTTCATATCAACCTCACCACTCATCTCAACCGTAGCCATATCTTCCCCCATTATAATCTCATCACCTATTTCACCTTCTCCAGCAACTACCTCAGAACCATTCCACCCTCTGTACTTCTATCCACCTGTCACCGCTCCATCATTTCATCTTCTAGATGACTCCTTCATGGATGATTCTCCTCCTAATCCTCCTGATATTCCATCTACATCTTCCTACCAACAACTTCAACAGGACATACTCTCTCAATCATCCTTCACCCCATCCCTTTCCTCTCCCTTATAATCCATCTCCACTTTAGTAACATCAATCTCAACAATTCCTACTACTGAGCCATCCATCCCTATACCTCATACCTTCACACCATCCATTCCATCAGTTCCAGCCAACATCATTCCAGCTACATAAACTCCTACCTCTACTCAAGCCCCTTTTGAGCATGTAGATCTTTCAGCTTTGACAGATAGGTTGTATGAGCTGCTAGCCCCCAGGATAACCTCATTGCTGGAGACCACCTTGGCTCCACTTCTGAAAAATATTCAGGAGCTGTCAACCAGGCTATCACCCTTCCTCTCCTCTCAGGCAATCCCTTCCTCTGGGTGCCTTGATCCAGTTTTCACCGAATCCAGGCAGGGGGAGATGCCTAATGAAGCTCTGGATTTGCCTGAGGCTACTGAAGTTTCAGAACCATCCCCAGTATTTGTAGTGGATCTTCAGAGCCTGCTGTCAGTTTTTGATACTGTGTACTTTAATTCTCTACCAGTTTAACAAGTTGAAGACCTTACTAAGGCCATTGTGCCTATTCTAGATTGTGATCCCAACCTGATTGAATCATATGTAAACTCTTTCAAGGCTGAGGATGTTGTTGCTTCCATTTTTACTGCTGCTGCTACTGCTGTTACATCTATTGGATCCTCTGATATTGAAGTGATGTCTGTTGTTGCTGATGCTGCTGCTGTTGACGAACTTGCTACTTATCTGGAAGAACCTGAACCTGCTGCTCCAATTACTTCTGCTCCTATTGCTGCTTCAATAAGTTGTGTTTCTGCTGCTGCTCCTGCTCTGACTCTGGAACAACTGAAACAACAAGAGAAGTACATCAAAAGCATTGATTATCTGTATGATAGACCCCAGAGCTCAGAAAGTGATCAGTTTCACACTGACTCAGATGACTCTTCTGGTACCATTGCAAAGAAAAGGAAGGCCAGAATCAAGGCCATGAGGAAGGTCCCTCCTGCAAAGGCCAAGGATGCTAATGATATACCCTACTATATTCTGCATGATTGCCAGATAACTGAACCATGGATGCAATATTCTAAAAACCAACTAAAGGCCATGAAGAAGAAAAGAAAGTTTGATAAGTATGAGAAAGGTTCATCCAAGTTTCAGCCTCCTCCTCCTCCTCTAGATTCAGGATCAGGTGGAGGCTCAACTTCTCAAACCTCAGCTCCAAAGAAAAGTTCCTCCCAATCCTCTCAAAGATATCATCCCAGGGGGCAATATCAAAGGGGTTATCAGTCCAGAAGGGGACAATATAAAGGAAATCAAAGAGAACACAGATTTCAAACAAGGGAAGGACAAAGACACATGGACTCAACTCAAGGTCCTTTCCCTTATAAACTCAGAGAAACTGTTGATACAAGAACTCCTATTGCTTCAGAAACTGTCAACAGATATGAGCCTGTAGTTCCTTTTGAAGATCCAGAGAACAATCCTTTATCTTGGACTGCTAGGATGAAAGAACTGGCTGCCTTAGACCAGCTGAAGAAGGCCAAAGAACAAGGGAAAGACACTTCCAACATTACAACCTTGTCAGATTAAAGAAAGGCAGAACTGGAAAGGTATGCATCAAGGAAATTCTTTGACCCAGTGGACTACATGAAGCTGCATCCTGAGGCTGTGGTTCCCAGGGCTAGATCTCAAACCTCCTTAGGTGTAGAGGATGATAGAAGGTCAAAGAAAGAAGCTCTAAATCCCAATAGGGAAATCTTATTTAAGATGGGAAGTGAAAAGAAATGACATTTGTAAGCAGACAGTATACTCATTTTTGAACATTTGCTGATATTCCATCTGATTGCTGCTATGTTGCATGATTTGCTCCATTGTGTTAGTTTTTTTTATCTGTATGTTGATTTTTTATTTATTACTGAGTTCTGTAAATCGTAATCCGAACCCAAATAGGGGGAGATTGTTGGAACACCCTATTACTAATTTGGGCAAGGATCACTATGTTTTTAGGAAATCATTTTGACCTAGATGTATAGTTGAAAAGGTCAAGTTAGAATGAGTCAAGGGCTTAGAATTTAGGTTTGAAGCTGCCCCCAGGACCATTCATGGATTCAGACTTAGAGCTGAGACAAAGACAATTATCATCGAGCTTAGGTCGATGAAACATCGAACTCCGTTCGACGCTCTTTGAGCTCATCTTTGCTAAGTCGTCAAACTCCGGTCAATGATCTTCGAGCTCAGATCGACGATCTGCCTTCAGCTTATTCTTCAAGTCGCTGAGCTCCGGTTGACGATCTTCGAGCTCAGGTCGACATTTTCTGTCTGATGTTCAATCCAATCTCTGAGCTCAGGTAGACGATCGTTGAGCTCAGATCGACGTTTTTCCTGAGAGATCGACGACTTTGAGGATACAAATTCAGTCAGCTTTTGGAATGTTTTTTAAATTCTCTAAGCATTTATTTCAAGAGATCTTCTAGCCGTTTTCATTTATTCTGGAGCAAGTTTCAAGAGATTTATCAGAGAATGTTTATTGGACTTTCCTTCAGAAGACAAAACATTTATGGAAGACATTTATTGACTGCTACGGCTATCATGGATAGAGGATCTTCAGAGAATAAAACATCTTACAGCAGATCAAGACAATGTATCTATCATTCAATACAGTCATACACAGATAGTTAGAAAAACTTAGAGAAAAATCAAGTGATCAATCCTGAAAAGTTTTAATTTAATATTGGCATACTGAAAAGTGATCATTGCTTCAACATCAAGGACTCCAGACAATTCATATTTCAGCCTCTACTGAAACCATCTTCTGCTAGAGATTTGAAGCTTCTGAAGACCTATCACCCTAGCAAAGCTCTCATCTCTGAACCATCTATATCTCAGGGGGAGCTTTGACAACACAATCAATCCACTAAGTCTTCTCTCAGTGATTGAGACAGAGAAGACAACTTCACCTTTTCCTTTTTCTTTTCTTGTTGTAAAAGGGTTATCAAGACTCGCTTCAAAAGTTTTGGTTCTGGTTCTGAGAGCCTTGTCAAAACTCAGTGGTGGCAAGACACCTGATCAAAAAATCCAGTTTGGTTTTTGAGCACCTTATCAAAAGCTCATTGGTGGCCAGGACACCTGATCAACTCATCCTGCAGTGGATTCCTACCAAGGCTGGTAGAAGAGTGGATGCACCCAGGTTTTTGGGGAACCACTATAGCTCCTTGTGTCTTCTGGTTTTCTTGTGCATATTCTTTGCTGTGTGTTGTGGTTTTTATTTTACTGCTTTAGTTTTATTTCTACATCAAAGCACCTTACACCTATACATAAATTAAGCCTTTACTGTAGTGCAATTTTAATTTGTGAACTTACTTTAAAATACTCTATTCACCCCCCTCTAGAGTTAAGATAGATCTTATCCACACTTTCAAAATCATCTCATAGAATTGAAGAAATAGTGCATGTCTCTTTTGATGAAACGAATATGTCTTACAAGGAGAAGAGCACTTCTACAATAGAACCTTTGCAGGTACATTCTCTATTAGAGAATTTGGACAGGCTGAATATCATTGAAAAAGATCCATCACCTTCATCCACTCAACAAGAAGCTTAAAGTAGTGAAAATGAAGATGATAGTCAGATTTTAGCAAGTCATGGTGACAATCAAAATGAAGATCCAGTTATTGTTCCACAAGAGGAAACAACAACACAGGTTGGTGAACAATCAACACCCATTGTTGATTTAGTAACAACAAAAGATCATCCAATCTCTCAAGTGATTGGAAATATCTCAGCAGGTGTGCAAACCAGAAATCAGATCAATCAACATCTGATGCACACTTGCTTTCTTTCTCAAATTGAGCCTCAATCTATACAAGATGCAGAACAAGATCCAAAGTGGATCATTGCAATACAAGAGGAATTAAATCAATTTGAAAGAAACAAAGTTTGGGAGCTAGTGCTAAAGCCAAAGAATCATCCCATTGTTGGAACAAAATGGGTATTCAGAAACCAGTTAGATGATCAAGGATTTATTGTAAGAAACAAGGCAAGGCTTGTTGCTCAAGAATATTCTCAAGAAGAAGGCATAGACTATGACCAAACCTTTGCACCAGTTGTTAGGTTAGAGGCCATAAGAATCTTCCTAGCATATGCAGCTCATAAGAAGTTCAAAATATATCAAATGGATGTCAAAAGTGCATTCCTCAATTGTGATATCAAGGAAGATGTTTATGTAAAACAACCTCCAGGTTTTATCTCTCTAACTCACCCTGATTTTGTTTATAAATTGTATAAAGCATTATATGGTCTCAAACAAGCTCCTAGAGCATGGTATGAGACCCTAGCTTGCTTTCTCTTGGAAAATGATTTTAAAAGGGGTAGAGTAGACCAAACTCTTTTTATTAGAACCCATAAGTCAAATATCCTACTAGTAGAAATCTATGTAGATGAAAATATTTTTTTGTTCTACTGATTCAAATTTGTGCAAAAGGTTCTCCAACCTAATGCATTCCAAGTTTGAAATGAGTAGCATGGGTAAGCTATCCTTCTTTCTAGGATTGCAAGTCAAACAACATGCTGATGGCATCTTTATTTCTCAAACCAAGTATGAAAAAGAATTGGTTAAGAAATTTTCTCTGTCTGATGCATCATCTATGAAAATACTCATGCATACTAATGTTATATTAGATGTTGATTAACATGGGAAACAAGGTTATCAAACCATAAATAGAGCAATGATTGGCTCCTTATTGTATCTTACAGCTAGTAGACCTGATATAATATTTGGTACATGCATATGTGCTAGATTCCAAGTCAGCCCTAGAGAGTCACACCTCACATTTGTTAAGAGGATTCTCAGGTATGTGAAAAGTTGTTCAAATCTAGGTCTCTGGTATCCAGCTGATTCAGGATTTGATTTAACTGAATTTTCTGATGTTGATTATGCTGAATATAGAGTAGACAGGAAAAGTACAATTGGAACTTGTCAGTTTCTTGGTGACAGACTTGTCTCCTAGTTTTGCAAGAAACAAACATTTGTGTCCACATCAACTGCTGAAGCTGAATATATGACAGCAGGTAGTTTTTGCTCACAGATATTGTGGATTCAAAATCAGCTCCTAGACTATGGCTACAACTTAGAGAAGTCCAAAATATTTTGTTATAATACTAGTGCTATTTCCATAGCTCAAAATCCAGTCCTCCATAGTAGGACCAAACACATAAAGATTAGGCATCACTTCTTAAGGGATAATGTAGAGAAAAGTAAAATTGAACTAGAAAACATCCCAACTGATTTACAAAGGGGAGATATTTTCACCAAACCCTTGGATGAAAAGAAACACACTTTCTTCCTTAATGAGTTAGTAATGTTAGATAGAGGCAGTCTTTATTAAGTTCCAAGATTTTAAAAACCTAAAAATTGAAAAAGTCTAGGTTAAAAATTTTGAGTTTCCTAGTGTTTGTAGGTTTTCTCTGAACTCTGAACTGCGCTCGATGTTTTTCATGAAGCTCATCGAACGGAGCTCGGCGTTTCCAGATAGTGCTAAACTATCCTTCTCGGTCAGCGATCTCAAATATCGTCGAACGGAGATCGACGATGTTGATACCCTTCAGTTTCCCCTAGAGCCGTAGATCGTCGAACTGAGTTCAACGATCTTTCCTTTTCTGCGTCGAACCCTGATATAAAATTATTTTTCAGGTGTCGTTCTCAATTGTTCTTTCATACCTTCTGCAAGATTTTTCTTTCCCTCCAAACTCTTCTACACTTGATCTTGTTTGTTTTTGCAGGAAATATGTCGGTCTCTGTAACCATTCTAGCCGCAATGAAGTTCGACACCGGTTTTGATATTGACATGGAATATTTCGAGGGGACTGATCAGATGTTTAAGGACATTCTGGAACTCTTCAAGGAACGACAAATTGTAAATATTATGACTACCAGAATAAAGTTAACAGCAGATGAGATAAAAGAATGGGTCTATACTACCCATGATCTGGATCAAAATACAGTTGTCGGAACCATCTCAGGGACACAGGGATCCCTAACCCTAGGTATTCTTACAGAGGTTTTTGGATTAGGTACTGGTAATGATAGCATAGAACTATCAAGAGTAGAATTTTCTACAATATTAGATAGAATGGGTCATAATTCTGAGAACCCTAATAAACTGCTGAAGAAGAATCTATCCATGGAATATAGATTTCTAGCAGATGTTGTAGGAAAGGTCATTTTGGCCAAGCATTCAGCCCATGATATAATTTCCAGGTATCAATTTTGTTTAATGGCTATAATAGTGGATAAGAAGCACCTGGATTGGGGAGCAATTTTCTTTGATTTGCTTAAGAAAAAGATAAATAAGAATTTTGTAAACTTTGGAAGGATTTTCGGCCTATTCCTGCAGAATAGGTGCCCACAGTTGTTGGTGTCCAATGTGATATATATCAATGCATCAAATAGGCTTTATTCTGCCCTATTTGGCAAGTGGGCGAGACATATTGTCAAACCTAGCAGGGCTCCTACAGCTAAAGCTTCTTAAGGCACAAGGACTGAAACATTCACTCCTCCTTAGTCCACTGCCCCAGCAAAAGTTTTACCATCCCCATTCCATATCCTCTCCTCCTCCAGCCACCCATCAAGAAGATTTCAATCCACTACATTACTTCCCAACCATATATTTAGAATCATCCCCCCATCTTCCATCATACAACCTTCTAGATGATTACTTCATGGATGCTTCTCCATCTACACCTCAAGCCATTCCATCCACCTCAACATCCTTACAACAAATCCTACATGATATCATATCTCAACCATCCTTTCCCCCTTACATCTCCTCATTCCTACCATCAGTCATAATCCCAGTTCCATCCATTACATCCATTCCAATATCTCAACCATCCATACCACTTCAATCTGCATCAACTCCATCTCTCTCTGCACCTCCTTCCTCTACCTCTACTTAGGTTAATCTTGAGCATGTAGATCTCCTTCCTCTAGCAGACAAGCTATATGAGTTATTGGCCCCAAGGAAAACTCTTCTATTGGATGCCACCTTGGAACCTTTAGTTAAGACTTTATATGAGTTATTTTCTAGGATCTCTTCCTCCTTCATTCTTCAGGTCATCCCTTCTTCTGGGGGCCTAGATTCAGTTCTCACTGAATCAACGCAGAGGGAGATGCCATATGAAGAAGTGATGTACTCTGAGATTTCAGAAATGCAAGTATAAGAAGTTCTAGCTTCAGAGAAAGTTCAAGTTCCAGCTCTAGTTCCAGCTCCAACCATCAGTCCTGCAGTAGACCTCAATTCATTATTGTCATTATTTGATTCATTTTATAGCAGTTATCTTCCAGCACATCTCCCTGCTAAAGATTTATCCAAGGCTATAGTTCCCTTCTCCTGCTGTGATCCCAATCTGCTAAAGGTGTATATCAATTCTATTAAGACTGTGGAAAGTGTTCCTTTGATTCATGTTGCTGCTGCTGCTATTTTCTTAGAGGTTGTGATAGAGCCAGTTTTTTTAGTTTTTGAGCCTACTTCTTCAATTGATGCTCCTGCTATTTCAGCTGTTGCTCCTATTATCTCTACTGCACCTCCTGCTTCAACTTCTGTTCATTGATCCATTTCTAAAGAAGTGTTAAGGCAAATAGATGATTTATTTGTTGAGCCTCAGAGCTCCGAGGATGATGAATTCAGAACAGACTCTGATGACTCTTCTACAACAATTACAAAGAAGAGGAAAGCTAGAAGTAAAGCTATGAAAAGAGTCCCAATTGAAAAGACTACTTCTGATCATGATATTCCATATTATATTCTGCACAACTGCCCTATAACTGAGCACTGGATGCAATTTTCTAAAAATAAGTTGAAGGCCAAGAGGAAGAAAAGGAAATATGATAAAGGAACCTCTCACTATAATCCTCCTCCTTCTCCTTCTCAAGGTACAAGATCTGGTGGAGACTCAGCTCCTCTATCCTCCAATATCTCTTCTCAAACATTCTCTCAATCCCAGTTTCAAGGAAGATCTCAATCTAGAGGATATCATCAAAGAGGTAATCAGTCAAGAGGCAGTCAGTATAGAGTCACTCAAAGAGGTAATTAGGTTTATTCCAGAGGACAGTCTAGTCATCAACCTTATCAAAGGAAAGAACAAATCCCAAGTGATACCACTTCTGGTCCTTTTCCTTATCAGCTCAAAGAAGGTTTTCATCAAAAAGCTCCTCCCACTGACACCATCAATAAGTATGAACCATCAGTTCCATTTAAAGATCCAGAGAATAACCAAGTCTCCTGGGCAATAAGACTAAAAGAGATGGCTGCATTAAATCAAAACAAGAAAGCTAGAGAAATAGTCCGAGGTACTTCCAACATTTCTACTCTGTCAGATCAAAGAAGACAAGAACTTGAAAGGTACAGCTCCAAGAAATTTTTAAATACTGATAAGTATATGCAACTACATCCTGAAGCTGTAGTCCCTAGAGGCAGAAGCCAGAAGTCTTCTAGTGCTACTGATGATATGAGATCAAAGAAAGACTCTGAAAATCCTAACAGGGAAATTCTGTTTATGAAAGGTACTGACAAGGAAAGTTAATGTAGGCTGAACAATCTCATCTCTGCTGAACTATTTGTTGTGATATATTTATATATCTGTAGTTCTGCAATGTTTTATGTATTTCTATTTTTGTTTATTTTATTTCCTATAATTCATGTAAATAGTAATCCTAACCCAAAAAGGGAAAGATTATTGGAACACCCTATTACTAATTTGGGTCAGGATTACTATTTCTATAGGATTATTGTTTTGACCTTGTTGTATAGAGTAAATGTCAACTAGTTAAGGTCTAAGGCTTAGGACTTAGCTTTGAAGCTTTCACCAAGACCTCCTAGTTCAGTTGAGAAGCCCAGATATAGAGTTCAACTTGTCATCGAGCTCCGATCGACGAAGCGTCGAACCCAGTTTGACTATCTCTGAGCTCAGGTCGACGAGGCGTCGAACTCAGTTTGACGATCGCTGAGCTCAGATAGACGCTTTCTGTCTAAGACTAGTTCCAATATCTCTGAGCTCAGTTCGATGATAGTTGAGCTCAGATCGACGATTATCTTTTGAGATTGACGAATTCCTGAATTCTCTCAGTTTGTTAAGGATTTCAAATGTCTTTAAGTCAGAGCATTTATTGAAGAAGATTTTTAGCCGTTATATTAAATCTTGAGCAAGTTTCAAGGAAACAAAGAAGGAATGTTATTTAGGTTTTTCCTCCAGATACAGTTGACATTTAAGGAAAGCATTTATGATTTTGCTAACGTCTATATTGAATATTTGAAGACTGAATTTCATATTATGTTTTAGAGAAGAAGAAAAAAATACAGAAAAGAGACAGAAAAAAGAAGAAGATCAATAACACAGAACAAAGAACAAGCTATTATTCTTTCTGATTCCTTCTGATTCAAAGTTTCTCAAGTCTTCATCCTTCATACTCAAGACAACACACATTTAAGTTCTTGTTGAAATCATCTTTTGCTGGAGCATTCTTTTCATTGAAAACCTATCACCCTTGTAAAGCTTCTATTCCTGAACTCTTGCTAATCTCAGGGAGAGCTTTGACAACATAGACATCCACTTATGCTTCTCTCTGATTATTGACAGAGAATACAACCTAATCTTTTTCTTTTTCTTTCCTATAAAAGGGTTCTTTAAACTCCCTTTAAAAGTTTTGTTTTTGTTTCTGAGACCTGATCAAAACTCAATGGTGGCAAGACACCTGATCAAAAAATCTTGTTTGGTTTTTGAGCACCTGATCAAAAGCTCATTGGTGCCCAGGACACCTGATCAACTCATCCTGCAGTGGATTCCTACCAAAGGTGGTAGAAGAGTGGAAGTACCCAGGTTTTGGGGAACCACTATTGTTCCTTGTGTCTTCTAGTTGCTTGTTATTTTGTTTACTGTGTGATGTGGATTTGCTTCTTGTATTTGTTTTATTCTGATTACTATTAAGCACTCTACACTAAGTAAATTAAGTCTTCCACTACTAAAGTAATTTTTATATTTGCAAAATTATTTTAAAACACTTTATTCAGCCTTTCTAGAGTGAAGGGTTGATATTACACTCACTTTCACTATCCTTTGCCAAAAAACACACAGCCGTAAAAGAGTCTATGAAAAAAAATTTAAACAAAATATATTTCTACTACGAGTGCCTGATAGAATCATTTCTAAGTTTTCGACCGATTTTAACAAACTCTTGTCCGCATGAAATTCTACTATATATCCTTTATCACTGAGCTGGCTTATGCTTATAAGATTCTGTTCCAATCCTTCAACATAAGCCATATTTGAGAAGGATACACTACCATTAGTAATTATACCATAGCCTTTTCTAATCCCTCTGTCTGAACCTCCAAAGATGACCTTTGTCCCGTTAATGACTGGAGAATAATTTTGGAGAAGGCTTCTAGTCCCGATCATATGCGGAGAGTATCCACTATCCAAAAACTAGATAGAATTTTTTGTGGCCTTTGGACATTCCTGCAAAAGTAGAATCAAGTTGCTTTAGGATCCCAAACTTGTTTGGGTCCTTGGTCTCTAGTTTGTGTACTCACCTATATGTGTTAACATTATGAGTTGTCTTTCTCACATTAACTTCAGGAGTTTTATAATATCTAGGGTTAAACAAGCAATCTATGGTAATGTGACCAATTTTGCCACAATCTCAATAGTGAAACCAATGGTATCTTTGCCTAAAGTTCACCTGCTTGACCTTTTGAGAGTGTGGTCTAGCAGGGGCAGCAGACTTGGAGGTAGAAGCTTCATGGTGATGACACTAACATGACTTCTTCTCCTTAGGAAGCTGTTCCACAAGAGGTTTAACTTTTGGAGCTTTCTTGATGTTATGACCATGACTATAAGGGTTGTAGCTCTGAAGAGTGATCTCCTTATAAGGTGACTTGAAGAAACTTTCACCAAAGTTCCCAGGACGAGCCCATCCTTGATACCTAGACTTGGGCTATATATAAGTAGGCCTGACAAAGTGACCGTAGGATGAATCAAGATAAAACTGGTTTATTGGAAAATAACATTTTTAAATTAATTTTTGTCTTGAGGAGCTTTCCCCTTCTCCTTACCTAGAGCTTTCTTGGAAGCCTTATTTCTTCTTTGGGCTTTATTTCTCATATAAGATTTAATAGGGGCAGTGAAATGGCCGAAGCCAGCTCCTTTACCCTGAGCAAAGAATTCAGCCACAAGTGGAAGGACTGTCTTGGGCTTGGAGAAACTTTCAACAAGATTCTTTTCAGCACCAACTTATTCTTCCAACTTTTGATTGATTTTCTCCTTTAGGTTCAGGTGCTCGAGAGCTTTATTATACTCTTCCATCGCATCATGGAATTCCTTCCTGAGTGAGTCCATCAACATGACTTCCTCCCTCAGAGTTCTCTCCCCAGCCTTAAGAGAATTAATCTTCATAGCTTGAGTTCTTACGACTCATCGACATTTGTCGTAAGCCTTAATCAACTCGTTGTATTGAGTCATGAGTTCAGATTCATCATCGCACGAACATTCCTCATGATCATGGTTATAAACATCTAATTTCGAGAGAGAGGTATGAGAGTTTACCTTCCCCGTGAACCTGCGTTCTTTTTCTTCTTTTGAATGTGGCATGAGCCTAAAGTAGGCTTCCTCATCATCACTAGACGAAGATGAGTCTGTGTCGCTGAGGGTCTTGGCCTTCTTATCTATCAGGATTCTTTCCGTTTTCTTATTATTTTAAGAAGACTTATTCTCCTCTCTTCTTCCACCCTCCATCTTCTTGTGAGGGAAATTAGCTATGACGTGTCGTGGCTTATTGGAACAAAAATAAACAATGTCAGAAGAAATATGTCTTTCGGTTTAGAGTGATACTTGTCTTTGCTACTTGAGCCTTTCTTGTGACGATGACCATCTTGACGTGATCTTCTGAACGAGGCATCTTTGCCTCTCCACTGTTTCTTCTTGTTCAAGAACTTCTTGAACTGCCTTTAGAGAAGAGAAAACTCTCCTTCAGATATCTCTGAGCCCAAGGTACTTGACTCTAAATCTTCTTCTTCACTCTCTTCCTGTGCGGGAGCAGGAGATGCAGCTTTTGACTTCCTTGAGATGTCTTCCTTTAAAGCGATAGAACTCTCCTTGGATGAAGACCGAGTTTTCTCTTCTTCAGCTTTTCTTGAGTTTATCAGGAGTTCATATGACATAAGCTTTCCAAAGAGATTCTGAGGGCAGTCTCTGCCAGCTAACCAAACTCCCGGATTGCACAAAATTTGTTGTCCTATTCCTTAGTCAGGGATCTCAGAAATTTGTCATTCAGTTCTCCATTAGTGAAGACCCGGACCTAGACTCTTAGGCTGTTGACAATCTTGAAGAAACATTCAAATGTATCAGAATAGATTCCTTGGCACCTTTTCTGAATTCTTCATACTATTGATTCAGGAGGGATTTTTTGTCATCCCTTACCTCTTTGGTACCTTCCATCAGGACGATAAGAGACTACAACACTTCCTTTGCCGATTGGCACTGAATTAGTTTCTGCAACATAGAATCATCAACTACACTTGCGATGATATTCTTGGCTTTCTTATCTAAAGAGACAATTGCAATCTCATCTTTGTCAAGATCAATAAGCTTCTTTTGAACTTGCACGCTTTGTAGAGTCAATGGTGGAGGCTGTCATAGGAACATATGGTCCTTCTTCCACTATCATAAAAATTCTTGGATCTACAGCTTCCATGAAGAATTTTATTCTTTCTTTCCACATAGCAAAATTAGTCTTTGTGCATATGGGTAGCTTAGAAAAATCCTTGGCTCTGTCCATGATTGTATCCTCTAAAGACAACTAGGAGCAGATCTGTTCAAGGTGTTTACCTTTTTGATAAACAACTTGCCTCTAATACCAATTGATGTTTTTAGTTGTCTACCTAAATCACCTAGAGGGGGGTGAATAGGTGAGGTCTGTGTCTTTTGCAGAATAAAAACATGAAAGAATAGAGCGCAGAAAATAAACAAACAAGCCATAGGGGACACTAGATTAATAGTGGTTCCCCAACTTTGGGTACGTTCACTCTCTACCTAACCGATCTAGCACTACGCTAGGCTCGGCTACTTCACTATTATCTCGGATTGAAAACCAATCCTACAACTCGGAGCAACGTCCCTACAACTCGGAGTCAAAATGCTCCTAAAAAAATTCTTGGAGAATAAAGCTCCTACAACTCGGAGAAGAAACTCCTACACGATTAAAGATGTTGTACAAAAAAATATACAAATAGATATAATTCCAGATCTGAGTCTTCAGCCTTTCTTCCTTCTTATAACTTAAAGCTCTGTCAGAAAAAAATCGAAGAAGACTGTGGAGAAATCTCTGGATCTGAAAACTTAGGTTCGATACGATCAAGAAATAGATATGTAGAGGTTGAATGCCTTGATATATTAATGCCTTCTTATTCTGAATCACATTGATCAGAGAAGAGCAGCGACGAGAATTAAGATGAAGAGTGGCGGCTTTCCCGATTTAGAATGAATAGTACGATTCAGAATTCTTGTTTTTGTTTGTTAGGGTTTGTCGAATTTGATAAGACCTTTTATAGTACTTGCCTAACGTTCATAATCATAAATGACTGCACACGTGGACCATTAAGAATTGAGATTAAACTTGAAAACATTTTTGTATGGACTTAATGAAAATTCAGGAAATCAACTGCATTTCTTGATTGAATAATAAACGACTCGAGAACAATAGATATTTTTTGAGAAGAGGATATATGGTTCTTGAGAACAAGGTCTTAAAGAAAAAATGGGAAATGATTTCTGGCTTCTTGAGAAATAACTTCTATTACTCGAGAAATTGATAAAGAATTCTCGAGAACTAACTTTACTTCTCGAGAACAAATAGACTTCTCAAAACATAACTTGTTCTTACTCGAGTACTAGTCTTCTGCTTTCTCGAGACAAGGCTTGGCCTTCTCGAGTAATGGCTTATGTTACTCGAGTACAAGACTTAGAAACTTTCTGAAATGATTTTTGAGATACTCGAGAAGAAGTTATGTCTTACTCGAGTACTCCTTGACTTTCTTGAGTACTAAACAAAGCCTCTCAAGTAATAGTTTCTACTACTCGAAAACTACATTAAGCAGACTCGAGAAATCATTCCAACACTACTCGAGTACAAGATGTCCTTCTCGAGTACTTGATGAGTCCGATTTATATATGGTTTTTCGGACTCATCTGGGCAAGTTTTAACGTTCTTGCACTTCACTTTTAGTGTGTTATCATTGATATTTCATTTATGCTGCTTTTCACTCTTAGTGCATTATTTTGGCCCTTGGGTGTGCAATTGCACATTCTTTTGTTGGGGGTAAGCACATGATGCTCCCCATGGTTCTTTTTTCTTTGTTGTGTTGCGAGGAGCTTGTGGTTCAGTTTGATTCATTGCTGTGCAGGTAGTCGGAATGTCCCGGTTTCATTTTTAGTTCTGTGTAAAACGCAAGGTCGTGCGCATTTCTTCGCGCACGGTTCAAGTCTAATCGTGCGTTTCACACAGCATTCCTGGGGCATCTGTTTCTACCCATGCGATTTGTTCCCGCCCGCTTTCGGCCAAACCGTGCGAGAAGGAATCGCACGGCCTGCACCTTTTGCCAATCTTTCAAGTGCTCTGTGGTTAATCGTGTGTTTTGTTCCCGCACGGGCGGCATCGCCCGTGCGTGGTTAAAACGCACGGTTCCCATGCTTTCATTGATTTCCAGCTCTGTGTTTACCCGTGAAATTTCATTAGCACACATGCAGAAACCCCCGCGCGTGAGTAAAATCCACGGGTCAATGCCTCTCTTCTAAAACCCATTTTTGCACGCAAATATCGCACGGTTCACGCACGGTCGTGCGCCAAACTGTGCGTGACCATTATTCTGATCTTTTTCTATTTAAGCACAGATTTTATCCATTGTAGATAGCTTCATTCCAGCCACTTTCCTCCGCATTTATAGGGCTAAACTTTGCCGTTTCATCAAGGAGAGGAGATCTGGGCAAGCATTCAACGCCAAATCCAAGCCGGAGCTTACTATCGTCCTCCTCCTTCATCCTTGAGCTTCAAGGAGAGTTTTGATCTATCTTTCTCAACCGAGCTTGGAGAAGTTATTCCATCCTTCTTCCACATTGTGACACGAAGAAGACGAGTCATTGGGAGTTAGTGACAGCATCCTCTACCACGGACGTAGTTAAGGACCGAGCTAGGATGTGGATTGACAACCTAGCGATTACTTCCGTTAATCCTTGGCGAGACATCGGATCCAGTCGATTTCGCACAATTTTCTCTTCTTGTTGTTGATAGTTTAGCTTGATCTCTTGTGTTTGATGAAGTACGCTTATTATAATTAACGTTTACGCTTAATCATGTCTATGTGATTGTTGTATTTCCCTTATATTTATTTGAGATGCGCCTATTTCCACTTTCTGCCTTCAATTATTATTAGCCGCACGATCGATTGCTAGTGGCGAGCGTTGCAAATAGGTGCATGCGACCCTCACTGTTCTCTCAGTTCTTACGCTTGCCTACTCGTCCATCCGCCCAGCAATTCGGAGCATAGCGGCACGTGTAGTCTTCCATCCCGCCTGGCGAAGCTTCGCATAGTGGCGTTGCATAGGAGTGGTTTGTAGTATTTTAATTACTGTTTCCGCAATCCACCTAAAACCCCCATTTGAAGTTTAGTGCTATGGACTTCAATCTCAAGTCCTTCTAATTAGAAAATTCCACCTTGCGGTGTTCCTTGAAAGATTCGCTACTTTGGTAACCCACGCTTTTTAATTACTTGACAGCGATCGGTACACTTGCCGCCAGCGCATCATGTTTTTGGCGCCGTTGCCGGGGAACACAGTCGTGTGAGTGCTGGAGAGGGAGATTATAGATTGAAGCCATTTTCCGTTTGTGCATATCATTTTATTATTTGCTTTTGTTTTTAGAATTTTTATTTTGCTTATTTCTTTTTGCCCTTCTCTGATTTTTGATTTCGATACCAGATCCGTGTAATTTTTATTCTAGTTGTATAGTCCTCTTTCGGTAAATATTTTTTGTTCACGATGTATTCTGTTGCTGAGTGCCATCTTATTGACACTTTGCGCGGATGCATCGACGCTATGGCTTTTCAGAATGCCTAGCATTATTTGAGATGCTTGCAATGTCAAGATATAGGCCACATTGTGAAGGACTGCCCTCGCTTGTGCGAGCCTTCTCCCTCTGTGGGCGTGCCTGCAACTACCTCCCGTTCACGGAAGACTGCTGTAGACGGGCCTGCCAGGGTATTTCCTGGCCCATTCACTAACATAGCGTACCTTGCTCACTCTTTTACCGCAGGTATTATTCCTGTCGACGGGGTGGCATCTGCGAATGATGTTGCGTTGGGGCCTGCTCATTCAGTGCTTGATTTAGAGAGTAGCTTTTCCCCTACGCACTTTTGTCGAAGTGTGCTACTCCTCTTTGTAGCGAGTCGTTTGATGTTGTTATGCCCGATGGTGATTTGAAGTCTGAGGTTGCGTCATGGTGTGATGAGGACGTTATTCTCATCAATGGAGAGTATAATGTCTTGGATCATGATGACGCACCAAGGTGTGTGGATGAGGTGATCCTTTTTGATGAGGAAGTTTCCACTTCCTTGTTTGATGAGGAGGTCCAAACCACCACCGAGGACCTCGTGATCTCAGATCCCTCTCGCTATCACTCATATGATACCGACGATGAGCTATGCTTGGATTTCGCTGAGAGTGATACCAGGGTCACTCTCTCATTTTCGGATTATTTTAGTTCTTTATCTCTTTTATTCCTTGATCCACCTTCCTTATTTGAGCCTGTGCAGGATGAGTATCCATGGGTATGGTGGGATGACGATGAGCCTGGTGCTCATGCCGTTGTTTTCGTGTAACACCCCCATTTGTCGTATGGAATATAATAGAAGGTCCAGCTGGAACCCGAAGCCATATAACACGGGCAGTCGGAAGGGTTACATGATAATACAAAATACTCAACTACTAGCACTAACACAGAGCATTTTAACGGAATCTTTTAAACAGTTTAAGAGAACCCAAAGTTGCACAACACTAACATGAATGTCCACTACTCACCACAGGAATGAAATATAACAAATACACAATAGAATACTTGGCCTTACAGCCTTACAAATATTCACTTAATAACATAGTGTTTTATAGACATTGGCTCGCAGGCCAGCCACACATGATAGAAATAAAATAACAGTTCTCTTTAGCCTTCGAGGGCCAGCACCGCAGCTTGGGCTTCAGCCCGCTATTTGGTACTTGGTTCCGCAGCACCTGCAAGCAACATTCAACCACACGGTGCAAAACAAAGCAACGGTCAGCTAAAGCTGAACAAATTATAATGACCCCGCCCCTTATTCGGGACGGCGGTGCTCCTTCCCTGTATTTCATTAGCCCAGCTAAATAATTAAGTGCATAAGTATATTTCGCCACAAGTGTAGGCCCGCCCGGCCAAACACACCGTGCACTCAGGGCACATTCTTGGTGAATTCGGTCAATTCCGTTGCTTCACCGCCATCATCAGGACGATAAACATTATGAGCATTTTAGTCTTTCTGACCACAGTCTAAGACTCCTGACTATGCCAACAGCCAGTTCCACTTTAGGCCCTCTAGCACCGAACCGTATAGCCTAGGTCCATTTCCAACTGCCCGTTGCTCACTCCGCCTAGTCATTTTAAGACGTATGCGTGGGCAAAGCTTCACCAGGATCCTAATTCATTACCAAACATCACATAACCCAGTTATGTCCCCGACCACCAAGTTAGCATAATTACATTTCCGCCCAGTTTTCCGGGTGCGCCTTAGAGTTAATCCCCAAGGATCCCTGCTGCAATATACCACGTTAAAACTCGAAAACAAAAGCACGGAGTCTTCTCCGACAATCCATACAATATGCAACATCACCAATCCAGAGAACAACATCCGGGTAGGATTCACACAAATTGCCTAAGTCGGAACTTCGATTCTGGATTCTGCATGGAACACAAGGGGACTATTCACATCTACCCCAAGGAACACCACGCACTCACTACAATCTCGCGGGAGTAGGTTTACTATGCAGAAAAGAAAAGGACTTCACATGTCTAAGTGAAGAATCGTTACCCTTGAAATCCGCTTTGGCGCCATTAGAAACTAGCCGGATGGATGGTTTCGCAAGGGAATTCTCTCCATGGATCTAGTCTTAGTTATCAATTTGGTGCTCCGATGCTCCGCCGGTTGCCGGATTCCTCCCTTCCTTCTTCCTTGCTCTCTTCTTTCTCTAACTTCTTATAAAGAGAGAATTTAAGAGAAAAATGAGGGATTAATCCTCTATTCCGAACTTAACAGCAGGATCTCACCTGGGCCGAACATGGCTTTGCACACGGCCGTGACCCAGACCACGTGCCTCCATCCTGCCACGAATATCGAGAATAGAAAAGAACACGGGTTGGGACACGCCCATATCCCAACCTGACACGCCCGTGTCGGGTCCTCTACACGACCATGACCAGGGGCCGTGTCCCATATTGTACACGGGTGTTGATACACCAGTGTCATTCTTGACATGCCCATGTCAACTAGTACATGCCCGTGTTCTGGGCCATGCCCCTCAGCCGACACAGTACCAACCTTTCCAGAGAAGTACACAGCCATGTGACACGCCTATGTCCCATGCCGTGTGCCTTACACGCCCTAGGACATGCCTGTGTCTCAGTCCATATTCAAGCACTCAATGCTCGTCGACCTAAACTCGATGACCTTAGCACGGCACGGCAATGTGACACGCCCGTGTCACTGGCCATGTTCACCCTACCAAGAACTGAACTTGGTTCAAACACTGCCTGTTTCACTTTTGAGTTTCGGGCATTATAAATCCTCCCCCCCCCCCTTAAAAAATTTCGTCCACGAAATTATGTAAAGGTACACAAAACAATTTAAATATTACCAGAGTGGAATAATACGCTGTATTCTTCCAACATAGTCTGCTCTCGCTCCCTAGAAAGCTCCTCACGTCTGCAATTATCCCAACGGACCTTAACTATTCAGATTTCCTTGTTGCGGAGCCGTTTGACTTCAAAGTCTTCAATGCAAACTGGCTTGACCTTTGTTGTCAACCCATTATAAATTGGCACTTGATCGACCGCAACGACCTGTGAACGCTCTTGTACAACCTTCCGCAATACCGATACGTGGAATACATCGTGTAACCTACTCAACTCCACCGACAACTTCAATCGATACGCTGTTTTGCCAATCCGCTCCAGGATCTCAAACGGTGCAAGGTATCTCGAACTCAGCTTCTTCAATCGTCAAATCTGTGATACACCCTTGAACGGCTTGATTTTCAAATACACCCATTTGCCAAAACCGAACTCCATATTCCTATGCTTGGCATTATAGTATTTTACCTTCCTATCCTGAGCGATCTTTAATTGTTCCTGAATCGTACGTATCATTGAGATGGCGTCTTCAATTACCTAACGTTTGTATAACTTTGACTCGCCTGTCTCCAACAAAGACAACGACGTGCGACACCTTCTCACATATAGGGACTCGAAAGCCTCCATTCCAATACTCGCTTGATAACCGTTGTTGTATGCAAACTCTTCCATGTACAGGTGATCTTCCCACTATTTTCCGAAATCCAAAATGCACATGCAGAGCATGTCCTCATCATTCTGTTGACCCTTTCGGTTTTTCCATTTGTTTACGGATGAAAGGCTGTGCTGAAACTCAGCTTAGTTCCCAACAACTTATGCACCAGCATCCAGTCAGTAGACGTGAAGCGTCCGTATCGGTCACTAACGATAATGTGGGGCAAACCATGTAACCTTAAAATATTATCCACATAGAGCTTTGCTAACTTTTCCATCGGATATTCCTTCCTATTCGGGATGAAGTGCGAAAATTTTGTCAATCTATCTATGACTACCCAGATGGGGTCGTTTCCCTTCTACGACCGTAGCAAACCATGCACAAAATCCATGAAAATGTCGTCGAACTTCCATTCCGGGATAGACAAGGACTTCAAGAAACCTCCGGGCTTCTCGCACTCCGCCTTCACCAAAGCACAAGTTTGTCACTTCGCCACATAAAGCGATATATCCTTCTTGAACCCTGGCCACCAAAACAACTTCTTCATATCCCTATATAACTTCGTTCTCCCCGGGTGGATTGAGTACTCTATATGATGAGCCTCAGACATCAACTCCTCCCAAAGATTATCTGCACTAGGGATTCATAGGCGACCGTCCTTCCTTAGCAATCCATCTTCAATCGTAAATTGGGAATTTGTCCCATCCAACGATTCATAAGAGATCTGCTTCATAATGTTATCCTGATCCAAAGCCCGTCGAATCCTATCAGCTAGGTCATACTGCACCTCCGTCCAACCTAAAATTACCTCGGCACTAGACTGCTTGTCAACGCAGGAGATCTCTAATGCCTCTAAATCACGGATCAAACTCTCATCATGCACAGCCAATAAGTTCGCTTGCGCAGGTGCCCTGCGACTCAACGCATCTGCCACTTCATTTCCATTCCCGGGCATATAATGTATTTCGAAAGTGTAGTCCCCCAGGAACTCCATCGACCTTCGCTGCCTCTTGTTCAGGTCCTTCTGTTCTAGCAAATACTTCAGGCTCTTATGATCGGTGGAGATATTGACCTTCACACCGTACAGATAGTGCCTCCACAGCTTTAGAGCAAATATCACGGCTGCTAACTACAAGTCATGGACCGGATAATTTCTCTCATGATACTTCAATTGTCGTGATCCATAAGATATCACGCTCCCATGCTGTAGCAAAACATAGCCCAAACCACTGCCTGAAGTATCACTATAAATTTCAAACCCTTCGGACCCACTCGACGAATGCAAAATAAGCGCCGTGACCAACCGCCTCTTCAATTCTTCAAAAGCCTGCGCTCACTCCAATGTCCACACAAACTTTTGATCTTTCCTTGTCAACGTCGTGAGTGGTAGCGCTATCCGTGAGAAGTTCTCTACAAAGCGCCTATAGTAGCTGGCAAGCACCAAAAAGCTCCGGACATCCGCCACCTGATGCGTGTAAATACGGCAAGCGCACCGGTCGCACAAGTAATAAAGTTTTGGGAATGAATCCCCGATTGTCGGTCTCTTGAGGAATACAATTAGCGTAGAACAACGAACAATCCGAAATTATCGTTATGAGAGTTAATTAAATAAAGGAAAAATAAAGGGCTTTGAAGGTTGTTTTGCAAACAAATAAACTAAAGCGAAATATGCGGGTCACAATCACCGCTTCACAAGGTGAGATGGATGTAATGGCCGTGATGTCGTACTTCGGTAAGGCGAATGGACGATGATCTAGTGAGTGAGGTGTTTAGTGCAGAGTGCAATCGAATGGAACGAAGGAACAGAGTGAAGTGAGATGGGGCGAGGCGCATCAAATCACAAATCTCACGAGCAAGATTAAACAACAATAATCTAATTAAAACAACTAGAAATCGAAGTTAATTACAAGCTTAAGTCATTTCATACAACAAGCGAGATGGAGAAAGACTAAACCAAGAAAGTGAAGATCCACCGCGGTTGTTGGCCGGAGGTGCGGGTTGTTAATCCGCTTCCACACGCAGTCCGAGGAGGCTTCCGGTACCGACGAGCTTTCATCTCGAGGGCCTTTAAGTCCGTTCTCTCGGTTGTCTTCATCATCTTCTTCGGTGGAAAGCTCAGAGAAGTGGTCTTTAATGGCCGGGAGGATCACCGGAGGATGCGGAACGCTTTAGAATCGCCGGAAAATTACCTCCCGATGGTAGGGATGAAGGTGGAGATGGATGGAACTCCTGGGATGCGGAACGACGAAGTGGCGACAAAGATCGATCCAAAGTCCGTACACTAATTCGCGGAACAAGGCGATTTATTGAAGCAGAGTTAAATACCGTGCACGACCACTGGCGCACGACAAGTGGTCGTGCGCGAACAAAGTCCTCGCCCGTGCGACAACAACCTATAGAACCTGCACCAGGAAATCAAAGCTCATAGACGATCAGCAGCGCACGATCAGTGATCGTGCGAAATGGCGAGACAAAACTTTTCAAAAGAGGGCATGACTGCGCACGACCGGCAACGCACGAGCAGTGATCGTGCGTGGTAAAGCTGGTGACCGTGCGCGGTAAAGCTGGTGACCGTGCGATATGGCAGGACAGAACTTTCACAAGAGAAGTCAGACAATGCACGACCAATGATCGTGCGCCAAAGAGGTCGATGGTCGTGCGTGGGTAAAAACGCATGACCATTGACTCCTTTGCCAAAAAATGGTGAAAGCCCTATCCCGGACGCCCACACGATCCCCAAACCTGCAGGAAAACTGGACGGGTTGTCGATCATGGCAGTCACAGATATTAATAAAATGCATAGCAAGAGGGAAATACACACACGCACAGAAATCAGCTAATAAAGTGCACAAGACGTGGAATGTCGTAGCGAACCAAAAGGAGTGCTAATGGCGCTAAATGGCAGTGCAAAGTCATGAAATGAAGCCTAGATTAGTCCAGAATTCGGTTTGAAATGGGGACTAATCACACCCCCAGACTTAACCATTTTCATTTCCCAGGCAAATAGTCATCTCGTGAACTCCAAAATAGCTAGCTGACGAAGTAACTTCAATTTAAAGAAGAACGAGAAATCGAAAACTCAAGTGTATAGGAAATATAATAGAAGAAATTTTTAATTATGCTATGAAATATATAACTTTCGACAAACGTAAATAGATATTGTCACTACTCAAAAATTGAATGCTGGAGAATTGCTCGGTCATGTGTAGGAAGAAAATAGGCAAGTTGCTTGGCTAAGCATTGCCAAAGATCGGGGCTCGTGATCACCTCCAAAGGAATCCACCAATATCGGGGACCATATGCTTGCCCGTTCGCACTCTCTCCACGGCACTAGTTTGACTCTAGCGTGAGTCCGTTGGACTTCGGGTAAAAATGGGGCTTAGGTTACGGCGAGGAAAACACGGATAAACAAGATGGGTAATGAATCAAACCCAAATGAGCTAACGTACAAAAAATAGTAACCGCTAACCACCAAATAAACGCAGGTGCACCACACCCCCAGACTTTCTTTTACAATGGGTGTGTGCACCGCCTACTCCAAACAACAATCCCATCTCAAAAAGATTGTTCATTTAAACTTTTTCTTATTTCTTTTCTTTTCCTTTTTTTCCATTTTCTTTTTATAGATTTTTTTTTAAGCTTTCACATTTTTATTTTACAAAATCAGCACATTTTTCTTTTGGGCACATCCACATATAACAAAAACGAATCACCACATCACAACCCAACGTAAAATTTAAACTACTAATGCTCGAATTGGGCGTGCGACTAGGATCGGCTATGAGGCTTTGGCGAATATAGTGGAGCTGAATCAAAAGGAAGGGTAGACACAAAGGGGCTAGCGAGGGCGACGTTAGGAAAGGGTACAAAGCTCAACCGGGCCAACATGATGGCCTACATCACTCTCACGCTTGACTAACCATGCACCAATGCTTCTAAAATAGCTTGGGGCAAGTTCTTATCCACCTAAAGAAATGATCTGTCCTCCCGACTCGAGCAATACAAAGCTAGAGACGCCTACACACATTCCTACGCTACCGATAGATTGCTCCGGATTCATAATTTTGAGTAGGACAAACATGATTTACGAGTGCAAAAAAATATAAATTTACAAGCATAAATAAAAATTAAACCTATACAATTTCTACTCTAAGTGAGTACTCGATTAGGATCACTGCACGAGTTTCGAACTACTCTAAATTAAAATCCAAAGTCAGCACCGCCATTTTAAAATTAACACAAAATGACAACATTGACTCGAGCCACGCGCGTGGTTAAGTGCGCGCTAGTGTGGGTGGCAAGGTGTGTGCAGCAGGAGTCTACAATAATGAAGCATAAAATAAAACTACTGGCATGCTATCAATGTGCTCGTGGAGTGCATAAGCGGCTCTTCCCCACAGACTTGAATGAAAACATAGGCAGAAATGAAAATAAACATATAAAATAAAAAGACGGCTGAGGAGAAAGGGTACCTATGCTCCAAAGAATGAGCATACCAGAAGGCGGAGGTTGCTGCATCGCACAAAAGTATGCTGGACCTACGAATTAGGTTGAAAAGAAGAAAAGACAAATAACAGAAAATATAATAGAAGAGTAAAGTAAAAAGCACAAAAAAGAGGCACCAAAAAGGTCCAAGCTTGGGTTGTCTCCTTAATAGCCCTTTTGTTTACTGTCCTTAAGGTGGACCAAATACCTGTATTAGCAGTTTATATATTTTTCTTGCAGTTTATAAGAAAAAAACAAGCTACCTAGAAAAATTTTTGGTTTTCTGTCTCCCAATAGGACTTATTCAAATTCTAAACATTTCTTAGCTGATTGGCGTATGAAAATAGAAATGCTCAGGCAATTGTTCATGCTCGAATTTTGGTAGTTGGTACCGGTATAGAGACTGAAAAAATGCCCCACTACCTGTATAAGTATACCTGTCATGAATGTAAGGCATGGGCAAGACATAACTTGTGAAGCTCGTCATTTCATACTCCACCTGCATATGGTCGCTAGCAGTCGTAGGCCGCATTACAGACCCTTGTACTGATCGAACCGGTTCCATGATGGGGTCCTGCATGGATGTGGAAACAAGAACGGGCTCAAGAAATAAATTAGAAGAATAACATAAAGGATCCTCAATCTTCGAGATTATTCCGGAATCATCCCCCATTGGTGGAATTGCAGAAAACTGAACACCACTATCCAGGATGGTACAAGAAGTTCCTAGCGCAGCCTCCACCTCGTCCGTGCATTGAACATCCTCACATGGGGTAAAAGCAGCAACCTCGACCACGGAATTGTCATCCATAACAGGATCTAACAGAAAGCTTGAAATGCTAGCTTCTACCTGCAAATCAACCTCAACAGAAATATATGAAAAAGAAAGAATATTATGCAAAGAAGAAGGTGAAGGTACAAAATCGATAGGCAGTCAAGAACTGGCTCTTCGCAAACAGACTCAATGCTAGGTAATGAATGTTCATCAGAAGTATAGATATCCATACAGGTATGGGGATCAACACAAGCATCGGTGCATATACCAGAAATACTTTCTCCGAATCATGGAGATAGCAATGGTGCATATATCAAGGCTGAAGGGTGCTTCTCAAGGTTGAAGTGGGAATAATCCGAAAATCCGGCTAATCATCCACTTCCAATTCAGCTAGATAAGCAGTGCAATCCTTGATTGCATGATCCCAGCTTCGACAAAAAATGCACTGCTTGGCCGGCTTTAGCGGTGCAGCGACAGCTGAAGCCGAAAAGAATTAGTGCGGTAATGGCTCCGCGGGTCGGTGGATAACAGGCTTATATCTAGGTAATGTAGAGTCGTGAATTTCCTGGGTACTATACTTCTGAGGATATCTATCGCTAGCATGAGAAATGTATCCACAATGAGGGAAACTAATATTGAAATTGGCCCACATTGCAGAAATATCAAAAATAGCGGGTAAAACTACTTTGTATAAATTCTTTAAGTAAAGCTAACAACTCCAACAATGAAATAACAACATAGGGGAAAAGGGATAAAAAAAACAAAACGAAATAACTCTAATAACAAAATTTTCATAATAATTGATCGTTCTACAGTTGCATTCCCCGTCAACGGCGCCAAAAACTTGATGCGTGTAAATACGGCAAGCGCACCGGTCGCATAAGTAATAAACTTTTGGGAATGAATCCCCGAGTGTCGGTCTCTTGAGGAATGAAATTAGCGTAGAACAACGAACGATCCGAAATTATCGTTATGAGAGTTAATTAAATAAAGGAAAAATAAAGGGCTTTGAAGGTGGTTTTGCAAACAAATGAACTAAAGCGAAATATGCGGGTCGCAATCACCGCATCATAAGGTGAGATGGATGTAACGGCCACAATGTCGTACTTCGGTAAGGCGAATGGACGGTGAGCCAGTGAGTGAGGTGTTTAGTGCAAAGTGCAATCGAATGGAACGAAGGAACGGAGTGAAGTGTGATCGGGCGAGGCACATCAAATCACAAATCAAACGAGCAAGATTAAACAACAATAATCTAATTAAAACAACTATAAATCGAATTTCATTACAAGCTTAAGTCATTTCATACAACAAGAGAGATGGAGAAAGACTAAACCAAGAAAGTGAAGATCCACCGCGGTTGTTGGCCGGAGGTGCGGGTTGTCAATCCACTTCCACGCGCAATCCAAGGAGGCTTCCGGTACCGACGGGCTGTCACCTCGATGGCCTTTAAGTCCGTTCTCTAGGTTGTCTTCATCATCTTCTTCGGTGGAAAGCTCGGAGAAGAGGTCTTTAATGGCCGGGAGGATCACTGGAGGATGCGGAACGCTTTAGAATCACCGAAAAATGACCTCCCGATGGTAGGGATGAAGGTGGAGATGGATGGAACTCCTGGGATACGGAACGACGAAGTGGCGACAAAGATCGATCCAGGGTCCGTACCCAAATTTGCGGAACAGGCCGATTTATAAAAGCAGAGTAAAATAGCCCGCACGACCACTGGCGATAGACTAGTGGTCGTGTGCGAACAAATCAGCGCCCGTGCGACAATAACCTGTAGAACCTGCACCAGGAAATCAAAGCTCGCACACGATCAGCAGCGCACGATCAGTGATCGTGGGAAATGGCGAGACAGAACTTTTCAAACGAGGGCATGACTTCGCACGACCGGCAACGCACGAGCAGTGATCGTGCGCGGTATAGTTGGTGACCATGTGATATGGCAGGGCAGAACTTTCACAAGATAAGACGGACTGCGCACGATCAATGATCGTGCGCCAAAGAGGTCGATGGTCATGCATGGGTAAAACCGCACGACCATTGACTACTTTGCCAAAAAATGGTGAAAGCCCTATCCCGGACGCCCACACGATCCCCGAACCTGCAGGAAAACTGGACGGGTTATCGATCATGGTAGTCACAGATATTAATAAAATGCATAGCAAGAGGGAAATACACACACGCACAGAAATAGGCTAATAAAGTGCAGAAGACGTGGAATGTCATAGCGAACCAAAAGGAGTGCTAATGGCGCTAAATGGCAGTGCAAAGTCATGAAATGAAGCCTAGATAAGTCCAGAATTCGGTATGAAATGGGGACTCATCACCACCGTAGTCAACACTGGCCACTCCTGAACGGCCGTTATCTTCGCTGGATTTACCGCTATCCCTTCACCACTAAAAATATAACCAAGGAATGCTATTGAGGATAACCAGAACTCACACTTGGAGAACATAGCATACAACTGATTCTTCCTCAATGTCTCCAGTACCATATGCAGATGCTTGTAGTGATCATCCTCACACTGTGAGTACACCAAGATGTCATCGATAAATACTATCACGAAATGGTCCAGGTACTCTCCGAACATCCTGTTCATTAGATCCAAAAACACGGATGGAGCATTGGTAAGCCCAAATGGTATGACCGTAAACTCATAATTTCCAAACCGCATGCTGAATGCTATCTTTGGGATGTCACTCTCCCTTATCCTTAACTGATAGTATCCGAATTTTAGATCTAGCTTCGAATATACTGTTGACCCAACAAACTGATCAAATAGATCGTCAATCCTTGGGATTGGATACTTATTCCTTTTTGTAATCTTGTTCAAATCTCGATAGTCGATACAAAGTTGCAAGCTCCCATCTTTCTTCTTAACGAAGAGGACTGGTGCTCTCCAAGGCGACAAAATTGGACGCACAGACCCTTGCTCTAACAATTCTTGCAGTTGCACCTTCCGTTCTGCCATCTCCTTAGGCATTATATGATACAGAGAGCGTGACACCAGTTTAGCACCCGGCACCAGCTCAATTATAAAATCAATCTCCGGCTGAGGAGGGGCTCTCAGAAGATCGTCGGGGAATACATCAGGATACATGGACACCACTGCAATACTGTCCAGACTAGGTTCAGTCATTGAAGCCTGCACTGAAATGACAAACAGCTTTGCCCCAGACCGAACTACCTTAATCACTTAAAGCGCTATCATTAAAATCTTGCTCGACCCTTTCATGCCAGCAAACATGGTCTCCCGATCAGTATTTAGTTCCAACTTAACCTCCTTTCGTTTGCAATCAATGCATGCTCGCTGCTCTGAGAGCCAGTCTATTCCATAGATTATATTAAACTCCACTATCGGCTGCACCGACGCTTGCAAATCAAACTTTTTATCCCCGATCCTTAACTTTACCACACAGACTCTATCCACGTGCATTAAGCACCCATTGGGCAAAAACACATCCAACTTCTCTTTAACCATCAAGGAAGGAACTCCGATGCGTGATACGAATCTTTCGGACAAGAAGGAATGCGAAGCTCCCGTAGGCCCTCAAAAAATCGGTTGGTCTTCCGCTCTTCTTTAGTAAACATAGCACCGAAATAACGACATAACCGGGTAAACTCGTAGAGATACTCATCCATGCTTCTCTCTCCCTGAGTAAATCCAAGGTACTTATTCTCCATCTCATGCTTCTGGGAAGAACGTAGGTATCTGGCCAAGAATAACCGTGAGAATTCCTCCATCGGTACATCAGCAAGTTGCCTTTCCACTAAGAGATGAACCTCCAACTTGTCCCACAACATCCTTTCCTCACCAGCCAATAGGAAGGTCGCTATTATGGTCTTCTTCCACTCCAGAGTTTCTATGGCGGTCATGACCCTCTTAATCATAGAGAGCCAATCCTCAACTTGAGTTGGCGTTCCGATCCCGTCGAATATCGGAGGATTAAAGCTCATCACATGTTTGATTTGTTTCTTCGTGGCTCTCCTTGGTGTTACTGGATAACCTGCCCCATGCTCTACCACTCCCAACTCTAACACTCTAATCGGTTCTTGCTCATTAGCAGGTGGTGCGTGCTGCACTTATTGTGCATTTATCAGGGCAAAGACTGCTTCAACCACCAATCTGATGGTTTTTGCTTAAGGAGGTGTTGTAGGCACGTCACTTGGTGCACTACTATCTGCCAAATGCGGACTCTTTGATTGCCCAGCACTGCTCCTAGCTTCCTATAATACCATAAACCCTTGATTAGGTGATACATAAATTGCTAAAAGCAATCACTAGAACACTCAGGTTCCTCAAAACAAGTGTATTTTTCCATTCCTAAGTGGACATTCATGGGTTCTTTTATATTATAACGATGACGCACATACATGTTCTCACCACCCCTTAAAAGAATTCGCCCACAAATTCAACTAAAGATGACCGAAACCTGAACAAATACCAAATTGTAACACTCCCATCCGTCGAATGGAATTTAATAGAAGGTCCAGCTGGAACCCGACATCTTATACCACAGACAGTCGGAAGGGTTACATGATAATACCAAATACTCAACTACTCGCGCTAACACAGAGCATTCTAGCAGAAGCTTTTAAACAGTTTAAGAGAACCCAAAGTTGCACAACACTAACATGAACGTCCGCTACTCACCACAGGAATAAAATATAACAAATACACAATAGAGTACTTGGCCTTATGGCCTTACAAATGTTCACTTAACAACATAGTATTTTACAGACGTCGACACGCAGGCCGACCACACATGATAGAAATAAAATAATAGTTTGTTTTGGCCTTCGAGGGCCGACACTACAGCTTGGGCTTCAGCCCGATATTTGGTACTTGGTTCCGCAGCACCTGCAAGCAGCATTCCACCGTACAGTGGAAAATAAAGCAACGGTCAGGTAAAGCTGACCAAATTATAACGACCCCGCACCTTATTCAGGACGGCGGTGCTCCTTCCCTGCATTTCATTACCCTATCTAAACAATTAAGTGCATAAGTATATTTCGCCACAGGTGTAGGCCCGCCCGGCCAAACACCTCGTGCACTCAGGGCACATTCTCGGTTAATCCGTTCAATTCCATGGATTCAACACAATCTTCGGGACGACAAACATTGTGATCATTTTAGTCTTTCTGAAAACAGTCTAAGACTCCCGACTATGCCAACGGCCAGTTCTACTTTAGGGCCTCAAGAACCGAACCGCATAGCCCAGGTACATTTCCACACTCCCGTTGCACACTCTGTCTAGTCACTTTAAGACGTACGCACGGGCCAAGCTTCACCCGGATCATAATTCATTACAAAACATCACGAAAGTGGAAAGTTTTCAACCTAAATCACCTAGAGGGGTGTGAATAGGTGAATCGTGCGTCTATTTGCGGAATAAAAATTTTAGCGATTTTGCACAAGCAATCAAGCAATCAGAGAAAAACAAGAAGATTTATAGTGGTTCCCCAAACTTGGGTACATCCACTTTACCTCAACGATCTAGCAAATCACTAGACTCGGCTACTCCACTATCTCAGATTGAAAACAATCTTACGCCTCGGAACCATGTTCCTATAAACTCGATCCAAATGGATCTACACTTGGAAGATAAAAACTTTCTACCACTCGAAAAACAACGCTCCTACACTCGGAGAATAATCTCCTATAAAATTTACCAATAGAGTTTGAAAATACAAACAGAAATATTCTCAGATCTGAAAGAATTTGTCTCTAGTTCTTCTTCTTGAACGTTGCGGCTCTTTCAGAATTTGTAGAAGAAGATCCGTTGAAAATCTGACCTGAGAAAGTTTTAATCAACTCGATCAAGGAGAGGAAGACGATTCCTTAATCAGCAGATCTTCTAGATCGAATGCAGAGAGAATGATCTTGACGAGATAGGCAGCTTCAGAATGTCGTGCTTGAGAATAGTCGGCCGAACCAATAACTTTGGAAATTACGGAATCCGCTCTGAAAAAATTCTTCTTTTTCTTTTGTGCTTAGGGTTATGTCTTAGTGAAAAGACTTTATATAGAATTACCCTTAACGGCTAGAAAAGATATTAATGAGACACGTGGACCAATCACGTTGAGTTATTTGAAATTTCAGCCGTTCTGGACTTAGGAAAAAATTTCTTGGAAAGTCGACTTAGTTCTCGAGAAGTGGCTATAGTTCTCGAGAACTAGGAACTGAGTTCTCGAGAACTATCATGACTGCTCGAGAACTAAATTCTTTAGAAGAGGTTTGGAGTTCTAGAGAACACAAGGTTTAGTTCTCGATAACTAATTGACTTCTCGAGAATAAACACTTAAAAACTTTTCTGAACTTCTCGAGAACAAGTACTTAGAGACTTTTCTGAACTTCTCTAGATCATAAGGAAGACTTCTCGAGAACTGAGGGAGGAATTCTCGAGAACTAAAGTAAGACTTCTCGAGAACTTAACATAGAAATTTTTTTGAAGCAAATCCTGGCTATTCAAGAAATTGAGCTGGCTGTTCTCCAGAACTGAAGCCAAGCTTGTCGAGAACAAGTAAGAATTCTTGAAAACTATACCTTAAGCTTCTTGAGAACTGACCAAGACTTCTCGGGAACAAAGAGGACTTCTCGAGAACTATAACTTAGAAAAAATTTCTTGAATCTGTCCAGACTTCTCGAGACCTCGAACCTGGGCTTCTCGTGAACTTTGTAGTAAAGTTCTTCGAGAACTATGAGAGCTTCTCGAGAACTAAACTACACTTCTCGAGAACTCTGAAGTTACTTCTCGAGAATTGGACTTAGATAATTTTTCAAGAATTTTAGAGAATGTTTTCTTCTGGTCCTGTCTTCATCCCATGCTCCCAATATTTGAACATGAAGTGAATCCCAATTGAGAGGCTACACATGAGTCAACACTTTGGATCATACAGTAAGGGATTACATTGTATGGTCCTGTATTCCTGACCCACTATAGACTGACATTGGTCTACACTTATCTCTGAGAATCTGCAAACATTCAACTAGAGCAGGATATCAAATACAACTTAATTCATCTTAGTTCAAGGGTGACTTCATGCAAATCTGGTTTATTGTGGATGCAATACCCAACAATCTCCCCCTATTTTTAGAAGTAAGAACCCCCTACACTAAGGTGAATTATCATAATAAAGAAAGAACTAGAAGAAAGGAAATTGAATATAAATGCATAGACAGTTTAATTAAAGGCACAATTATGCAAAACAAGGAATTGTATATATAAGTAATGTTTTAGAATCAATCAACATCCATTTCCTCAAAAATTCTCAAAACCAAAACATCATGAATCATCCTTTTCTTTGCTATTACCTGTCTTGCTTTTCCTGCTGCCTCCTCTGATAACTGAAAGGCTTAGGATAGTACATCGGGGGCTTTGGAGGAGCTTTAGGATTATTCTTTCCATATTCTCCTTCATATATCCTCCTTTTGGTGAAGGAATTTTCATATAATTCCCACTCAACTGAGCTGTAGTGAAGATTTATATTCTCATTAAAGTCCATGACTAATTTAAGAGTTTCAAGAATTAGAGCTTTGGAAGTAGGGCTCCAAACTTCAGCAAATTCCTTTGCTTTTCTTCTTTCTGCCTTTGGCTGGGTAACAGATCTGCTAGCAGAAGGACCTTCCCCATACTTCCTTTTCTTTGGGATGTGAACCTCTGGTAGATCTTGAGGAATAATGTCATCCCAAACTTTGGAATAGGAAGCTGGAGGAGCTTCTTGATCTTCTGGTCTACGAGATAATGTAGGCATTTGAGGTTGAGGCACTTGGCTAGACTCACCTTGAGCAAGAGGATTTAAGTGATGAGGAATAATGTTGGGGTCAGCCTGAAAATCTGGAAAGATCTAGTTGTGCATCCAGACAGCTGTATCATATATATGGAATTTTACTGACTGAATCTGTTCTAAAACATCCTTACTAATTTCGTTAATTTCTCATTCCAGATAGTTTTGGCATTTGCAGTAAGCTTTTCTACCTGTTCTTTCACTATGGTGTCCCCCTTTCTGATTTATACAGATAGCTAGTCTATGGTGTCTTCTTTGAAAGTACCAACTTCATTGCATACTTTCATGACTTTCTCTTCAGCTCTCTTGTCCAACTGAATTTGATTGTTTGTCAGGGTGACAGATTGTTCCATGACTTAACCAATGCTGGTGATGGTGTGATCTATGTCTTTGCCTCCAATTCTGAACAATTCTTTGAGAGAATATGTGTTGGCTTGAATCTCTGTAAAGCCTCTGCTCATTTTTTTCTCAAGGGCAGTTATCTGATCTTTAACAGTCTAAAGAGATTCATCAAAATATTTCCTTTGGTTAGCTAAAATTTCTTCAATCTTTGACAAAATATTTGAATTTGCAATTACAATAGCAATAGCAAGAGCAGGGGTGGTAGAATCAATCTGAGGTGGAGGAGGAGCTTTCCATGGGGGGATTTCTTCTAGTATTACAGAGCTCTGGGCTCTTATAGTATAAGATACTATATCTACCTCCTCATCAACAAATCTGGGAAGGGAGAAATCAAGATTCCTGAGAGGGGCTTCCACCTCTTCAAGGGCTTGCACATCCTCTTCAGATAGAAGGATGGTCTCTAGTGGAGTGGAAGCTTTTCTTGGAGAGGGAGAAAGAGTAGCTTGGGGTGATGGTTCTCTGGATGGTTCTTTAGAGAGATCTTTAGAAAGGGGAGGAAGAGGTTCTTCTGAGCTGATCTCTTTTATAATATTGTCTATAGCTTCATTTGTGTCTTTTAGAATATCTTGGGCTGGAACATCTGATAGGTTTGGCACTGGAGAGACTGCCACAGGGCTCCTGACTGGAGATCTCACTGGGCTTCTTAGAGGAGATCTGGCTGGCGGAGGAATTTTGATAACTGAGGCAAAGTGTGCAGGCTCCCCCTCAGTTGCTGCACCAGATGGTTCAGGAACATGATGTAGAGGAGGAGATGGGGTCCTTACCACTGAGACAGAAGCTCTAACTTCTTTTGCTATCTGCCTTGAGTTTTTCAGCTTTAATTCCCATCTCTGGATGGAAGCTAAGAAAATTTCCTTAAGGTGGTGAATCGGTGTACCTTTGGAGGTTTCGAAGGTAACAGGATCAATCTCTCGCAAAATTAATGAGATTATCCTTACAAATTTGGGAGCTTGAATGTTGTCTCTGATAAATTAAAATACCATCATGCCAAACTGAAATTTCTTCCTATAAATTACAGCTGTCATTACTCCAAATAGATCATTACTAATGAAACTAATCGACCCTGTTTTGCACCATAAGATTTTTCCAATAATGTCTTTCAGAAGTTTCCCTACATCATTGAAAAGGTTTCTCCTTAAGGAGTTGAATTCATCAGAAACTCCACAGAAGGAGTAGGTCCTGTCATAATCTTCCAGAGTTAGGTCGTCTTCCTCATCTATAACGGGCATTCTCAGAAGCTGGGAAACTATCGTCTTGTTAAACTTCATCTTGATCCATCTGACTTGAGTTTTCAGAATCTTACCATTCCTTTTCACCTTAGCATTCTTGAATAACTCCTCGACATCAGGAAAGAGAATCTTGCAGGGTTATTTCAAAACGAACATGAGGCCGACGGTTTTGAGAAGAATAAGGAGGTTCTAGAAATCATTTGAAATCTCTGCAATTCCTATGACTACCAGTTCGCTGCCAACTCCAATCTTGGAAACCTGCGTCATGGAAGCTGACGGTGGCGACGGATTGAGCGCGAGATAGCGGTGGAGACGGAGGTTTCAAACGACGGAAGACGAAGAGTTTTGAGAGGAATGATTTTGAAATGGCGGTTGATTTAAGATTTCTAAAATATTATATATATATATATATAGAACCCTAGTAATGTCAATTATGTGTCTAATTAACCTTGGACTATGACAGAAATCAAGAGGTTTGCGAAATAGAAGAGTTAGCAGAAATCGGCAAAATGACGGGCCATTTCTCGAGAGGCAGGCTTTAGTTCTCGAGAAGTGGAAGATAGTGCTCAAGAAGTAAGTATGGTTCGTTAGAACTAGCAGATAGTTCTCGGGAAGTAAGTATGGTTCTCGAGAACTATCCTTCTACTTGAGAAATTATGACCTTTTTTGAGTTTCCTCGATTCTTGAGCCTATAAACTGATCACTTTGGCCTAATCTTCCTTGTTCAGCAGCCCAAGTTCAGTTTTGAAGAAATTGAACTTGGACTCGTCCAGCAGCTTTGTGAAAATATCTGCAACCTACAGATCTGTTAGCACGTATTGCAGATCCACATACCCTTGCTCCACATGCTCCCGGATGAAGTGGTATCTCAGCTCGATGTTCTTTGACCGGCTGTGTGAGACTAGGTTGTTTGCAATTGTGATTGTGCTGGAGGAGTCACAGAACAATGGAATGTCCTTGACCTTCATATTATAATCCTCTAGCGATTTCTTTAGCCAAAGAAACTATGCACAACAACTACCGGCAGAAATGTATTCTGACTCGGCCGTTCAGATTGCGACATAGTTTTGCTTTTTGCTATTCCATGAGATAAGCCTTCTTCCAAGGAACTGACACGTCATAGAAGTGTTTTTTCTGACATCTTTGCTACCTACAAAATCTGGATCTAAGAAACCAATTAGTTTGCTGTCATTACTTCTTGGGTACCATAAGGCAAGATTTGGTATACCTTTAAGGTATCTAAAGATCCGCTTTGCAGCAGCATAGTGAGATTCCTTATAGTTCACTTGGAATCAAGAACAGACACATGTGGAGAACATTATGTCTGGTCTACTGGCAGTAAGGTAGAGCAAGGATCCAACTATGCTTCTGTATTTGGTTTCATCAAAAGGTTTCCCTTTCTCATCCTTATCCAGAGACATAGCTGAGGCCATTGGAGTCCTTATAGAGGTTGCACTCTCCATTAAAAATTTCTTAATCAACTCCTTGGTGAACTTCGTCTGTGAGATGAAAATTCAAACTTCAGATTGTTTCACCTGAAATCCTAAGAAATATTTCAGCTCTCCCATACTACTCATTTCAAACTTCCCTTGCATAAGTTTAGAGAACTATTTGTAGAGGTTGTTGTCTGTAGAGCCAAAAATAATGTCGTCGACATATATTTGAAATAACAAAATCTTGCCTTTAATTTCCCTAAGAAATAATGTCTTATCTATCTTTCCCCTTGTGAACTTGTTCTCGAGGAGAAAGCTAGATAGCGTTTCGTACCAAGCTCGAGGAGCTTGTTTCAAACAATACAACGCTTTAGATAATAAAGAAACGTACTCAGGTAAGTAAGGATCAACAAAATTGGGGGGCTGTTCCATATAGACCTCTTCCTTTATGTTACCATTTAGGAAGGCGGACTTCACATCCATTTGATAGACGGTGAAGCCCTTCAGTGCAGCATAAGACAGGAACAGTCTGATGGCCTCCAGGCTTGCCACTGGAGCGTATGTCTGGTCGAAGTCGATCCCTTCTTCTTGACGAAATCCTTTTGCGACGAGTGTGGCCTTGTTATTTATTATAGTTCCATCCTCATCCAACTTGTTCCGGTAGACACATTTCGTTCTTATTACATTTTTACTTTTGGGTCTTGGAACAAGCATCCAAACTTTGCAGCGCTTGCACTGATTCAGTTCTTCTTCCATGGCCAAGATCCACGATGTGTCTAAGTTTACTTCCTCAAACTTCTTTGGTTCAAGCTGCGAGAGAAAACTTAAATAGATATTCTCATCAGTTGTACCTCGACGAGTTCTGACACAATCCCGGGGATCTCCTATGATCTGGTCCATTGGGTGATCCTTTAGATGTCTGAGCTCTAGATTCCTCGCATCTTGGACTTCTTCAGCCACTAGAGTGACTTCATCAACTTGGACAGTATTTTCATCTTTATCCTCTACCTCTCCAATAGGTGTTGGAGAGGTGACCTTGATGAACTTTTTATCTTTACCTTCATTCGATTCGTCCAAGCTGATCTCTTTAAGCATTGTACTTGCATCTTCAACAAGCACAGCAGGCGATTTGCATTGCAGCAAGCTCGTCTCATCAAATACAACATGTATGGATTCCTCTACCAATAGAGTTGTTCTATTGAAAATCCTGTATGCCTTACTATGGCTACTATATCCTACAAAAATACCTTTAAAACTTTTCTCACTAAACTTGTTAGTATGATACTTACCATTGTTAAGTACGAAGCATTTACAGCCAAAAATTCTAAAATATGATACAGTCGGTTTCCTTCCTTTTAGAAGTTCATAAGGTGTCTTATCATGATTCTTGTATATGAGGGCTCAATTTTGCACGTGACATGCAGTGTTGATGGATTCATCCAAGAAGTACTCTGGTAGTGAAGCATCACTCACCATGGTCCTGCAGGCCTCTATTAGTGTTCTATTCCTTCTCTTAGCTACTCCATTTTGCTGTGGAGTGTGAGGAGAGGAAAACTCATGAAAGATACCTAGGCTTTCACAGAATTCTGTCATGGCGCCAGATTTGAACTCCGTTCCATTGTCACTTCTGATTTTTTGTACGGAACAGTTGGATTCATTCTTGACCAGCCTGACAAAATTTGTAAAGATATCGAAGGAATCTGACTTGTGTTTCAGAAAGAACACCCACGCAAAGCGCGAGTAATCATCAATAATTACCAACGTATAATCCTTACCTCCTAAACTTCTAATTTGCAGCGGATCGAACAAGTCCATATAAAGTCGGTGGAAACACCTATTAGAGTTTTTGCCTATAATGCTTTTAAAGATAGCCCTTGCTTGCTTGCCTTTTACGCATGAATGACAAGGTCTCTCTTTGACGTGCTTAACATTAGGGGCATCACGTACTAAGTTCTGGGAGAACAATTTATTAATAGTTTTAAAATTAATATGTGCTAGCCTCTTGTGTTATTGGTCACCAAGAGACGCACTATCTTTTTCCAAAAGACACACTAGTGTAGAAGAATCTATACAAATGAAATTTAAGCAAAATATATTCCTGCTTCGATTACCTGATAGAATTGTTTCCAAATTGTCAACAGACTTTATCAAGCACTTGTCAGCGTGGAATTAAACTATGTATCCTTTATCGCACTGTTGACTTATGCTTATGAGATTGTGTTCCAATCCCTCCACAAAAGCTACATCCGAAAGGATATGCTACCATTAGTGATCATACCGTAACCTTTGATTATTCCTAGATCTTAACTTCCAAAGATGACCTTTGGTCCATTGCAGGCTGAGGTGAAATTTTGGAGTAGGCTTCTTGTCCCGGTCATATGCCGAGAGCATCCACTGTCCAAGTACCAGATTGGCATTTTGGTGGCCTTTGGACATACCTGCATTCTTGATAACTTTGCCTTAGGAACCCAAATGTGTATGGGTCCTTGGTCTCGGGTTAGAATGCTCCCCCTACGAAGATTAGCATTCTGAGTGGTCAGTCTCATATTGCCAACTTGAGGAGTAGCAACCTCCCTGGTATTGAACCAACAATCGATGGCAAAATGACCAATTTTGCCACAGCACCAACAACTGAACCTTTTGTATCTTTGCCATTTGTACTCCTGCTTGATTTTATGAAGTGATGGTCTAGCAGGGGAGGCACTCTTGGTAGAAGAAGCTTCATGGTGATGGCAATCACATGATTTCTTCTCCTTTTGAGGCCTTTCCACAAAGGGCTTTACTTTCAGTGCTTTCTTGAAGTTGTGGCCATGATTATAAGGACTATAGTCGTGAAGAGTCACTTCTTCATAAGGTTCCTTAAAGACACTCTCACCAAAGATCCGAGGGCGAGTCCATCCTTGGTACCCAGACTTTGGCTCTACATAAGTAGGCCTAGTCAAGTGACCATAGGACGAGTCCAGATCAAACTCATTTGTTGGAAAGTTGACTTTCTTAAATACAGTCTGATCTAGAGGGGATTTCCCCTTTTCTTTTGCCAAGGCCTTCTTGACGGCCTTATTCTTCCGTTGAGCCTTGTTTCTCCTAAAAGATTTACTAGGAGCGGCAACATGGCCTAGTCCAGCTCATTTGGCCTTAGCTTAGAATTCAACAACGAGTGGAAGAACTGTCTTAGGCTTAGAGAAACTTTCAACAAGTTTCTTCTCAACCTCGAGTTGTTTTTCCAACTCTTTGATGATTTCATCTTTAAGGTCGAGGTGCTTGAGAGCTTGATTGTATTCTTACATAGTAAAATTGAAGTTCTCTTGAAGAGAGTCAGTCTTAGCGACTTCTTCTCTCAAGCTGCTCTAAATAGCCTTTAGAGACTTAATCTCTTTAGCCTGAGTTTTCACGACTCGACGACATTTGTCGTAAGTCATGATCAACTCCTTTTACTGGGCCATAAGTTCTGACTCATCGTCAGAAGAGCTGTCCTCAAGATCATGCCTCAAACTTTCAGATTCAGAGAGAGAAGTGTGAGATTTTACCACACCAATAAATTGGGGCTCTTGTTTGTCTTCTATTGAGCCATGAGCCCAAAGTAGGCTTCCTCTTCTTCACTCGACTCAGATGAGTCGGAGTCGCTGAGGGTTTTTCCCTTCTTGTCCAACAGGCTCTTCTTTGTCCACTTCTTGTGGTATGAGGACTTCTTTTCCTCTCTTATGCCGCCCTTCTTCTTCTTGTGGGGGCAGTCAGCTATGACGTGACCTGGTTTGTGATGAGTACATATTTTATACTTAATTCCGGACTCATCTAGGCTCATTTGCATGTCTTTGCGCTACCATTTATCACCATTAGCACTCCTTTTGGTTCGCTGTGACATTCCACGTCTTGTGCACTTTATTAGCCTATTTCTGTGCGCGTGTGTATTTCCCTCTTGCTATGCATTTTATTAATATATGTGACTGCCATGATCGACAACTCGTCCAGTTTTCCTGCAGGTTCGGGGATCGTGTGGGCGTCTGGGATAGGGCTTTCACCATTTTTTGGCAAAGGAGTCAATGGTCGTGCGTTTTTTCCCACTCACGACCATCGACCTCTTTGGCGCACGATCATCGGTCGTGCGCAGTCTGGCTTCTCTTATAAAAGTTCTGTCCTGCCATATCGCACGGTCACCAGCTATACCGTGCACGATCACTGCTCGTGTGCTGCTGATCGTGCGCATTCACGACCTATTTTATGCCATCCCCATCTCCGCTATCGCACGAGCACTGACCATGCCTCGCACAATCATCGATCGTGCGCCTTTGCTCGTGCGCTTATTTCTCTGACTTCTTCGGCAAGCTGAAGTTTTCCAGGTGTGCTGCGCATGATCATCGACCGAACATCGCGCACGACCAGTGGTCGTGCGCCAGTGATCGTGCAAGCTCAATTCTGTTTCGCGCCAATAAATACCGCTCGCGATTTTAGGTCAAAGAGCGAAATTTGGGAGTGCCGTATTCTGCGATTTTCAGCAGTGCTTGCCTCCTTCTCCACCTCCCACTATAGGGAGGGTCTCCGGGCAAGCTTATAATGCCAAATCAACGTCGGAGCATCCTCTTGGCCTCCTCCTTCATCCACAAGCTTTAAGAAGATCTCGACCTAGCTTTCACCAAGGTTGGAGCAGTTTGTGCCATTCTCCACCAGGTTGTGACATGAAGAAGACGGGCCATTGGAAGGTGGTGACAGCCCCTCTCTGCCCAGGAAGTACTTGAGGACCGAGCATGGACGTGGATTGATAACCCGGTGATTCCTTCCGTGAATCCTCAATAAGACTTCGGAGCCGGTTGATTTCGCACACTCACCTCCTCTTGTATTGATAGCATAGTAGATTTCTTTATATTGATGAAGTGTATTTTGACTATTAGCATGTTTAGTTAATCATGTCTACGTGATTTAGTATTCCTGCTTATCTATTTTGAGGTGTGCTTGTGTGGTGTGGATGTGTTTTGTGCCGCACTAGCAATTTCTAGTGGCGTGCTTCGTAAAGCAGTGCATAGCGGCCTGCATAGTAGGATTTCTGCCGTTCTCTCCACCTCATCTGCTAGCCTACTCGCCCATCCGCCTAGCGATTCGGTGCATAGCAGCCCGACTAGTCTTCCATCCCGCCTGGCGAAGCTTCGCATAGCGGCGTTGCATAGGAATAGTTGATAGTGTTTTATTTTCTTTTATCGCAACAACCAAAACCCCCCATTTCATTACCTCCGACCTATGGACTTCAATCTCAACTCCTCCTCGAAATTAACTCCACCTTACTATGTTCCTTGTGAGTTCGATTCTTGGGAAAACTCAAGCATTTTATATTACTTCTGCGACCGGTTCACTGCCGTGATCTTTTGCATCAAGTTTTCGGCGCCGTTGCCAGGGAACACAGTCGTGTGAGTTTTTGGAGAGGGAGATAGAAGATCGAAGCCCTTTTTCCATTTGTTCATTCCATGTTTTCTTTTTCTTTGTTTTAGTTTATTTTAAAATTTTACTATTTATTTTTCTTTGTTCCTCTTCTAGTTTTAATTTTTCAGTAGCAGGCATTCCTTTCCTTTTATTTGCTAGTTTGTAGTTAATTCTTTGCTTAGAAAATTCTTGTGGTTAATTTTTTCTTGCTGCATCATGTATTCTCATTTGAATATCCATTGCCGATGGTGCGGGGATTATAGACATGGTAGTGATGAGTGCCCCACTGAAGATTGGGAGCATAATTCTCGTGGTTCTGTGTATGGAGCACCGTCTTCCTATGGTACTTCATACACCCAACCCAGGTCTTATGGTCACTCCTCTTCTACGCATTCACCTTTTTCTTATTCCTCTCCGGTTCCACCTGGACCGAGAAGTACTGGAAAACAATGTTTGTGTTGTCACAGCACCGATCATGTGTTGAAGGATTGCGCAGAATTTCAGCGTCAATTGGAGGAGGATGACGAGCCGGATATCCGAATCATTCCATCCACCTCTCAATCGGTTGCTCCTACTAATTCGGACGATGATTTTCTATTACCACCATGTTATTTGGGTGGTGCTGCAGATCGGTGTGATGAAATTGTTGTACAGTCTCCCCCTATGCCTTCTTCCCCACATTTTGAGTCACCACCGGAGGAACCCGAATATGTTTTCTCTGATGTTGTTGTTGCTCCGTCTTCTTTACAAGAATTATCTACTCAATTTTCTTGTGAGTTGGCTGATGATGTTGTGCTTGGTTGTGATGTTGAGTCTGAGGTTGCGTCATGGTGAGACGAGGACATTATTCTCATTAATGGAGAGTATTACGTCTTGAAACATAATGTCGCACCGAGGTGTGTTGATGAGGAGATCCTTTCTGATGAGGAAGTTTCCACTTCCTTGTTGGATGAGGGGATCCAAACCACCACCGAGGACCTCCTATTCTTAGATCCCCATCATCATGACTCATATGACGCCGACGATGATCATTGTTCGGAGCCTGCTGGGAGTGAGACCGGGACCACTCCCCCGATTAGTTCCTTATGTTCTTCGTCTCATTTATTTCTTGTTACCTTTTCTATATCTGAGTCCGTGCGAGTTGAGTCTTCGCAGGTGCCTCAGGAGGACTTGGAGCTTTTTGCTCGTGTCGTGGATGATAGCATCCTCTTTCACGAGGAGGGTGATTCCTCCTCTATTGAGGAATCTCAATTCACTGCTTTCTCCTCTTGCCGTCTCCCTGTAGTGGATGATACCTTGCAGGGCAAGGATTTTTTGTGTGAGTTGATTGAGGACCAGGCCTCCTCCTCATCTTATATTCTGTTTCCTCTACTTGCAGTTTGCAAGTATTATTATTCAGGTAGAGGGGTTACTGTTCTATCACCGTATCGGTACCTGTTACCGACACGGATATTAGAACAGTTGCATGTTCATTTTTCATTTCATACGCCCATTAGCTAGAAATGTATAGAATTTAATAAGTCGTGCTGGGATGACAGTAACCCTAGTAGTTATCTTATATTTTCTGCATTTTATTTTTCATGTCTCGTTTTAGTTTTAGTATTTCTTTTTATATATTTTTCTTTTGTTTTTGCGGAGCTTACCCCTCCAGGTATTCATGGAAACTACGCATTGGTGGTTTCGTGATTCTTCGTTTGGCGGGCCTGCTTCTACTTTTCATGCGTCTTCTGGTATGCTCAATAGCTGAGCATTAGGTAACCTCTTCCCTTAGCTCTTTTTGATATAAATTTCTATATCGTATGCAATGCTGCTTAGTTTAAGTCTGGGGGAGAGCTATTGTTTGTTACCTTTTGCACGTGCACATTTCATGTGCATACTAAAAGCTTTTATAGTTTTATTTTGTTTAGTTCCTTGCATTGCACACAACTGCACCCACATGAGTGCGTGCTTAGCTGTTACCGTGCCGCGAGTTAAACTTGTGTTTTTGTTAGATTTGGGAAAATTATGGTGCTGGCTTAGGATTGTGAGACGGATTAAAATATTGACCTTGCTGTGTTTCTAGTCAACTGCTCTCGTCTTGTGTAGAAATTCGTGTAGAATTAATTTTTCTTTATGCTTATAGCTTTATATTTTTTTTTATTTGCATGAAGATCTTTTTATTCTACTCAAAAGTTGTGAATCCGGTGTGAATCAAACGGTAGTGTAGGGATGTGTGTAGCCATCACTAGACTCGTTTTGCTCGAGTCGGGAGGATGGATTATCTTTTTCAGTGGCTAAGAACTTTCCCCAAGCCACTCTCGAAGCATTGGTACATGGTTTTTCTAACGTGAGCGTGATGTAGGCTATCATTTTGGCCCGGTTGAGCTTTGTACCGTTCCTAACGTCATATCCTCGCTAAGCCCCGTTGTGCCTACCCTTGTTTTGATTCAGCTCGACCATTATTTATCCAAAGCCTCATAGCCGATCCTAGTCGCACACCCAAGTCGAGCTTAGTGTTTTATATTTTCATGTTGGGTTGTGATGTGGTGTTATTATTTGTGAAAATGTGGAAGTGCTTCCAAGTTATATCTTCTGAAAGTATGAAAATAAAAAGATGAAAAAGAAAAGAAAATGATTTAAAAAAAAGTGGAAATGAAAAGTGAAAAGAAAAAGTTTGATTGAAAATCTTTTTGGAGATGATTTTGATTTGGAGTAGGCGGTGCATACACCCATGTTGCAAAAATCAAGTCTGGGGGTGTGGTGCACCTGGTTATATTGTGGTTTGATGAGGGATTCTTTTAGGATAGCTCATTTGGGTTAGGTGCATAGCCTTTCTTTTTATCATTGTTTACCTCACCGTAACCCAAGCCCCGTGATTATCCTAAAGTCCTACAGATTTGCGATTCAGTCTAACTAGTGCCATGGAGAGAGTGTGAACGGGCAAGCGTATGGTCCCCGACATTGGTGGATTCATTTTGAGGTGATCCTGAGCCCTGATCTTTGGCAAAGCTCACCTTAGTGGCCAGTCTACTTTCTCCCTATGCGTGACCGGTTGATTCACCGTGATTCTATTTTTGAGTAGTAATTAAATGTTGATACCCATTGTGAAAAATATAAACTATTTTGCATACCTAGGAATTTCTTCTATTGTATTTTTATGCACGTGAGCATGCGACTTCGCATGGTACTCCGTATTTATATTTCTATGTCAGCTATATTATTTTCCCTACCTGCTTAGATTGTGTTTGCTCGGGACGCGCAAACAGTTAAGTCTGGGGGTGTGATGAGTCAATTTATATACTTAATTCTGGACTCATCTGGGCTCATTTGCATGTCTTTGCGCTACCATTTTGCACCATTAGCACTCCTTTTGGTTTGCTGCGACATTCCACGTCTTGTGCACATTATTTGCCTATTTCTTTGTGTGTGTGTATTCCACTCTTGCTATGCATTTTATTAATATCTGTGACTGCCATGATCGACAACTCGTCTAGTTTTTCTGCAGGTTCAGGGATCGTGTGGGCGTCCGGGATAGGGCTTTCACCATTTTTGGCAAAGGAGTCAATGGTCGTGCGTTTTTCCCACGAACGACCATCGACCTCTTTGGCGCACGATCATAGGTCATGCGCAGTCTGGCTTCTCTTGTAAAAGTTCTGTCCCGCCATATCGCACGGTCACCATCTATACCGCGCACGATCACTGCTCGTTCGCTGCCGATCGTGCGCATTCACGACCTATTTTATGCCATCCCTCTCTCCGCTATCGCACGAGCACTGACCATGCCTCGCACGATCACTGATCGTGCGCCTTTTCTCGTGCGCTTATTTCTCTGACTTATTCGACAAGCTGCAGGTTTCCAGGTGTGCTGCGCACGATCATCGACCGAACATCATGCACGACCAGTGGTCGTGCGCCAGTGATCGTGCGAGCTCAATTCTGTTTCGCGCCTATTAATACCGCTAGCAATTTTAGGTCAATGTGCGATATTTGGGAGCGCCGTATTCTGCGATTTTCAGCAGGGCTCGCCTCCTTCTCCACCGCCCACTATAGGGAGGGTCTCCGGGCAAGCTTACAATGCCAAATAAACGTCGGAGCATCCTCTTGGGCTCCTCCTTCAACCACAAGCTTCAAGAAGATCTCTACCTAGCTTTCACCAAGCTTAGAGTAGTTTGTGCAATTCTCCACCAGGTTGTGAAACGAAGAATACGGGCCATTGGAAGGTGGTGGCAGCCCTTCTCTAACCCAGAAGCAGTTGAGGACCGAGCTTTGACACTGATTGATAACCCGGTGATTCCTTCCGTGAATCCTTAATAAGACTTCAGAGCCGGTTGATTTCGCACACATACCTCCTCTTGTATTGATAGCATAGTAGATTTCTTTATATTGATGAAGTGTATTTTGACAGTTAGTATGTTTAGTTAATCATGTCTATGTGATTTAGTATTCCTGCTTATCTATTTGAGGTGTGCTTGTGGGGTGTGGATGTGTTTTGTGCCACACTAGCAATTGCTAGTGGCGTGCTTCGTGAAGCAGTGCATAGCGGCCTGTATAGTAGGATTTCCGTCGTTCTCTCCACCTCATCCGCTAGCCTACTCGCCCATCCGCCTAGCGATTCGGTGCATAGCGGCCCGACTAGTCTTCCATCCCGCCTGGCGAAGCTTCGCATAGCGGCGTTGCATAGGAGTAGTTGATAGTGTTTTATTTTCTTTTATCACAACCACCAAAAACCCCATTTCAGTACCTCCGACCTAAGGACTTCAATCTCAAGTCCTCCTCGAAATTAACTCCACCTTACTGTATTCCTTGTGAGTTCGATACTTGGGAAAACTCGCCCATTTTATATTACTTGTGCGACCGGTTCACTGCCGTGATCTTTTGCTTCAGTTTGTTGCAACAGTAGCAAATGATGTCAGTAGAAATCTATTTGTTCTGTTTAGAGTTATACCTGTCATGGCTACCCGAGCCTTTCTTTCGTTGATCACCGTCGTGTCGTGATCTTCTGTATGAGGCATCCTTGCCTCTCCACTGCTTCTTCTTGTTCAAGAATTTATTGAACTGCCGAGGGAGAAAAAATAACTCTCCTTTAGATAGTTCTGAGCCTGAGGTTCTTTGCTCGGAGCTTTCCTCTTCACTTACTTCATAAGCTGGTGCTAGTGAGACAGCTTTGCCCTTCCTTGAACTGTCAGCCTTCAATGAAACTGACTTCTCTTTTGAGGAGAAGAGACTTTTCTCTTCTTCAGCTTTTTTGGGGTTGATTTGTAGTTCATAGGACATCTGCTTGCCAAAAAGATTCAGTGGGTCTGTCTCAGCTAGTCTGCCAAACTCCCGGATGGCACAGACTTTGTTGTCCCATTCCTTGGTGAGAGACCTCAGAAACTTATCATTTAGCTCTACATTGGTGGAGACTCGGCCATACACTCTTAGGCCGTTTACTATCTTGAAGAAGTTCTCAAAGGTATCTGCAATGGTCTCCTTTGACCCTTGCCTGAAATCTTCATATTTCTTGTTCAATACGAACCTTCTATCATCCCTCACTTCTTCAGTGCCTTCCATCAGAGTAACTATAGACTGCCACATATCCTTAGCTGATTTGCAGTGAATTAGATTCTGCAGCATCGAGTCATCGACTGCACTTGCTATGTTATTTTTAGCTTTCTTGTCCAACGAGACAACTGCAATCTCGTCCTTATCCAGATCCATCAATTTCTTAAGAACTTTCTTGGTTGGATCTATAGTGGAGATAGTCATGGGGACGTAAGGACCTTCTTCAACAATCATGAAGATCCGGGGATCCACAGCTTCCATGAAAAATTTAATTCTCTCTTTCCATACGGGAAAGTTATTCTTTGTTCACAAAGGAAGCTTGGCAAAATCTTTGACCTTGTCCTTTGCTTGAATAACCAAATGACAACTTTCTAAGGGAAATTGATCAAGGTGTTAACCTTTTAACGATCAACCTCCCTCTGATACTAATTGAAAGTGGAAAGTGGTCAACCTAAATCACCTAGAGGGGGGTGAATAGGTGAATCGTGCTTCTATTTGCTGAATAAAATTTTTAGCGATCTTGCACAAGAAATCAAGCAATCACAGAAAGACAAGAAGATTTATAGTGGTTCCCCAAACTTGGGTACGTCCACTTTACCTCACCGATCTAGCAAATCACTAGACTCGGCTACTCCACTATCTAGGATTGAAAACAATCCTACGCCTCGGAACAAAGTTCCTAGAAACTCGATCCAAATGGATCTACACTCGGAAGATTAAAAATCCCTACCACTCGGAGAACAACGCTCTTACACTCGGAGAATAATCTCCTACAAGATTTACAAATAGAGTTTGAAAATACAAACCGAAATATTCTCAGATCTGAAAAAATTTGTCACTAGGTCTTCTTCTTTAACGTTGCGGCTCTTTCAGAATCTGTTGAAGAAGATCCTTTGAAAATCTGACCTGAGAAAGTTTGAATCTACTCGATCAAGGAGAGGAAGACGATTCCTTAATAAGCAGATCTTCTAGATCGAATGCAGAGAGAACGATCTTGACGAGAGCGGCGGATTCAGAATGTCGTGCTTGAGAATAGTCGGCTGAACCAGTAACTTTGGAAAGTACGGAATCCGCTCTTAAAAATATTCTTCTTTTTCTTTTTTCCTTAGGGTTATGTCTTAGTGAAAAGACTTTATATATAATTACCCTTAACGGCTAGAAAAGATATTAATGACGACACATGGACCAATCACGTCGACTTATTTGAAATTTCAGCCGTTCTGGACTTAGGAAAAAATTTCCTGGAAAGTCGACTTAAATCTCAAGAAGTGGCTATAGTTCTCGAGAACTAGGAACTGAGTTCTCGAAAACTGTCATGACTTCACGAGAACTAAATTCTTTAGAAGAGGTTTGGACTTCTCGAGAACACAAGGTTTAGTTCTCGAAAACTAATTGACTTCTCGAGAATAAACACTTAGAAACTTTTCTGAACTTCTTGAGAACAAGCACTTAGAGACTTTTCTAGACTTCTCAAGATCATAAGGAGGACTTTTCGATAACTGAGGGAGGACTTCTCGAGAACTGAAGGAAGACTTCTCGAGAACTTAACTTAGATAAATTTCTGAGGCAAATCCTAAATATTCAAGAAATTGAGGTGGCAGTTCTCGAGAACTGAAGCCAAGCTTCTCGAGAACAAGTAAGACTTCTCGAGAACTATACCATAGGCTTCTCGAGAACCTACCAAGACTTATCGAGAACAAAGAGGACTTCTCGAGAACTATAACTTAGAAAAAATTTCTTGAATCTGTCCAGACTTATCGAGACCTCGAACCTGGGCTTCTGGTGAACTTTGTAGTTTAGCTTCTCGAGAACAATGAGAGCTTCTCGAGAACTAAACTACACTTCTCGAGAACTCTGAAGTTACTTCTTGAGAACTGGACTTAGATAATTCTTCAAGAATTTTAGAGAATGTTTTCTTCTGGTCCTGTCTTCATCCCATGCTCCAAATGTTTGAACATGAAGTGTATCCCAATTGAGAGGCTACACATGAGTCAATACTGTGGATCACGTAGTGAGGGATTACACAATATGGTCCTGTGTTCCTGACCCACTGTAGACTGACATTTGTTTACACTTAGCAATGAGAATCTACAAACATTCAACTAGAGCAGGATATCAAATACATCTTAATTCATCTTAGTTCAAGGGTGACTTCATGCAAATCTGAGTTATTGTGGATGCAATACCTAACACATCACATAACCCAGTTATGTTCAAGGTTGGATCCATGGAAGGCAACTTAGCAAAATTATGTTTCCGCCCAGTTTTCTGGGTGCGCCTTGGAGTTAATCCGCATGGATCCCTGCTGCAATCTACAGCGTAGAAACCCAAAAACATAAAGCACGGAGTCTTCTCTGGCAATCCATACAATATGTAACATCACCGATCCTGACAACCACGTCCGGGTAGGCTCCACACCGAATTCCTAAGTCCGTACTTCAATTCTGGATTCTACATGCAACACAAGGGGGACTATTAACATTTACCCTAAGGAACACCACGCACTAATCGCAAACTCGCGGGAGCGGGTTTTGTATGCAGAAAAGAAAAGGACTTCACATGTCCAAGTGGAGAATCGTTACCCTTGAAATCTTCTTTGGCGCCATAAGAAACAGGCCAGATGGAAGGCTTCGCAAGGGAATTCTCTCTACGGATCTGGTCTCGGTTCTAAATTTGGTGCTCTAATGCTCCGTCGGCGGCCGAATTCCTCCCTTCCTTCTTCCTTGCTCTCTTCTCTCTTTAACTTCTTAGAAAGAGAGATTTTAATAGGAAAATGAGGGATTAATCCCTTATTCCGAACTTTACACAGCAGGATCTCTCCTGGGCCGAACATGGCTTTGTAAACTGTCGTGTCCCAGGCCATGTGCCTTGATCCAGCCACAAATTTCGAGCACAGAAAATAACATGGGTTGGGACACGCCCATTTCCCAACCTGCCACGCCCGTGTCGGGTCCTCGACACGCCCATGACTAGAGGTCGTGTCGCAAATAACCGCCACGCCAACCGTCACGTCCCATAATGGACATGGGTGTCGACACGCCCGTGTCAACTAGTACACGCCCGTGTTTTGGGCCGTATCCCTCAGCAGACACGGGACCAAACTTTCTAGGGAAGTACACAGCCATGTGACATGCCCGTGTCCCATGTCGTGTGCCTGACACACCCTTGGACATGCCCGTGCCCCATGCCGTGTTCGAGCACTCGACGCTCGTCTACCTAAACTCGACAACCCGATCACGACACAACCATGCGATATGCACGTGTCACAGGCCGCGTTCACCCTACTAAGACTCGAACTTGGTTCAAACACTACCCGTTTCACTTTTGAGTTTCGGGGCATTACACATCGCTTCATACACATCTGTAGTATACGATACATCGCTGGGCAAGGATATATTTTGTGGCGGGATGAGTGAGGACCAATGCTCCTCCTCATCTTACTTCTTATTTCCTCTGCCTGTGAGGAGCATGTATGATTATTTGGGCAGAAGGGTAACTGATTTATCTCCATATCGGTACCCGTTACCGCAACGGAAAATGGAACAGTTACCTGTGCACTTTTCCTTTCATAGGCCCATTAGCTAGAACTATATAGAATTTAATAAGTCGTGTTGGGATGACAATAACCCCAGTACTTATCTTTCATTTTCTGTGCTTTTATTTTCATGTCTATTTTAGTTTTAGCATTTTTTTGTATATTTTTCTTTGCGGAGCTCACCCCTGCAGGTATTTATGGCAACTTCGTATTGGCAGGGTTGTTATTCTTCGTATGGCGGGGCTGTCTTTATTTTTCACACGTCTTCTGGTATGCTCACTGGTTGATTATTAGGTAACCTCTTCCCTCGTCTCTATTTGATTTTATTTTCAATATCATATGTTGTGTAGATTAGTTTAAGTCTGGAGGAGAGTTATTATTAGTTACATTTTGCACGCGCACATTTCATTTGCATACTATAAGCTTTTATTGTTTAATTTTGATTATTTCATTGCATTGCACACCACTACACCTACATGAGCACGCGCTTAGCTGTTAGCGTTCTTCGAGTTAAACTCATTTCTTTATACGATTTGGGAAATTTATGGTGCTGCATAGGATTGTGAGACGAAGTAAAATGTTGACCGTGTTGTTCTCCTAGTCGAGTGCTCTCGTCTCATGAGGAAATTCGAGTAGATTTAATTTTTTTGTATGCTTATAGTCTTATATTTATCTATTTGCGTAAATACTTTTTATTCTACTCAAAAGTTTGTGAATCCGATGTGAATCAAACGGTAGTGTAGTATGTGTGTACCCATCACTAGACTCGTTTTGCTCGAGTCGGGAGGAAGGATTGTCACAACCCGCATTTTCCCAACAATTAGATTAAATCAGAGTAAGGGAAAATACGCGCCGTGATGCCACGTCGTGCAGGGGATAACTGCAGACGCTCAGGCAGGGCTCCAAACTCTATGGTTTTAAAAGAAAACATATGTTATCATTAACAAAATCCCGTTTAAGTTGAGAAGATAGCCGTATCCCTCAGCTTAATGGATCATCTAGTCCACGGTCTACAAAATAATTATACGCTTGCGGAAGATATTTGATTAGATTGACTCTAACATCCTACATGAGTATAAATGTCCCCGAGGAACAACTCATACAATGCAAACCCTAGATTTATAATAAGTATATGAAAAGTCTTTACGCTAACTAGAAAGTAGTGACTTAGTTTTGAAAGAAATTGCATGGATGCTTTACTATTAATAGGTTTTTTTTTATAAGTCAAAAAACCTAACATGCAGTCCTAGCAAGGAATCATCCCAGAGAGCAAGTTATCTAAATTAAAACATAAGAAACTACTACAGCCAGCAAGTGTCAAAAATCAACAATTCCTATGGGCGTCAACAACCTGACACGAACCCACAGTATTAGGTATGTCTGAACTAAGGAAAACAACTAAAAGACAAACTACCTCGCTATGGCGAGGTACAAAACCACAGCCAACATTGCTGCTCAGAAAACCAAAACTAGCTCCACTATCTGCTACTGCTCTGAACCTGAGGCATTCCAAAAAAAACAGAACACCTCAGCAAGAAGGTACAAGTAGTGGCAAAAAAATAAATAAAGTAAACAAATGAACAAGGTCGAAAGGGGTACCAACCCAGGACCCAAAGTACTGAAATAAGATACAAAACAAAATTAGAGAAATAGAACTTACGTGAATCGTCACGTACAACCAATAATGCAAGATACCCAAGGCAGGGGGGAAAATAAAGGCATGAGTAAATCATAAGAAAGAAACTAAAAAAAAACAACTTTATTAGCCGCGTGTGGTCAACTCTATCTAAACAGGCAGGGTGCTCACTAATAAGGACACACCCCTCACAGATGTTAAAATCCGTCTAATTGCGGGGGAGACTTATACACTCCACTAGTCGTCGCAGGATGCCCAACCACCAATAGAGTTGCACGACCACTAATAAAGGAAAACAAATCTTGCGGTCGGTGGATTTGCCCACAAACACCCGCAAGAACGAGTCACTAGGAAATAAATCACAGGATTTGGCACATCGGATTCTACTCGATATATTCTAGGTTAAAAACACGGTTGATCAACCTCTAGAAACGATTTAAGACCCTAGGTAATTTCTAACGCGATAAATAGGGCGATAAAAGCCCACAATAAAACCCTACATCGCATTTCTATAACTCCACTAGACGAGATTTTTTTCATGCCAAAAACTAAATAAAAACCAAGAAAACTCATAAGGAAGACTCAACAAGCATACTAGACCGAATATCAAAAGTGCACAAGGATTGAGAACTAAAGTTTAACCGTTACCATCGAAATCGGACGAGAGGGAAGGAGGGAAAACCACTACTTGCCTTGGTTGCACCGGAAACGTTCTCTGAATCGTTCCACGCCGTAGATCGGGACAAAAGAACTCAGGAGAAGTAGAGATCTAAACAATAATGACGGAAAAGGGGTTAGGGCCGAAAAACCCTAACAAGAAAACTCACGGAAAGAGGAAGAAATTACCACGATAGCGTTGCTCTCGGTGAGAGCTTTCCGGATCTACGATCGGTTGAAGATTCCGAGCACCGGAGCTCCATCGGCGGCCACCGGAAGATCCACGAAGTGGAGAAACTTATCTCTCGCCGCTGGTCTGGTTCGGAATAGAAGTATCGGAGAAGATGAAGTTATATCCTAATAAACTAAGAGAAAAGTATATATATAGTTTTTTTTTCTTTTATAAAAATTTCAACTTAAAAGGGACAGTCTCGGAAATATCAAAAATAGGCATCCAAGATGGCTTCAAATCGAAAAGTGGTCAACATGAAAGTTGTAGATCTCGTCGAGATGAACAAAATTAATGTTGACCATTTTTTGATACGATGCCGTTTTGACCCTCAAAACGGCGCTCTAACGCTGACAGGAAAGGACTACTCGAGTGGCAGCAAACATACTCGAGTAGAAGCATACATACTCGAGTAGAAGCATACTTACTCGAGTAGGAGATCAAATATACTCGAGTAGGAGTCCAAATACTCGAGTAGGAGTTCAAATATACTCGAGTAGGAGTCCAAATACTCGAGTAGGAGTCTATATACTCGACTAGGAGCACCATACACGAGTTCCAGAAGAAAAAACGAGAATAAGGGTTCAAGATGACCTCAAATCGAAAAGTGGTCAACATGAAAGTTGTAGATCCCGTCAAGACGAACGAATTTGATGTTGACCATGTTTCCACACGACACCATTTTGACCCTCAAAACGGTGCCCGAACGCAGACTGTACATGACTACTCGAGAGGAATGAAGGTTACTCGTGTATAAGAGCAAAATACTCGAGTGGAATGAAGGTTACTCGTGTATAAGAGCAAATACTCGAGTGGAATGAAGGTTACTCGTGTATAAGAGCAAAATACTCGAGTGAAATGAAGGTTACTCGTGTAGATCAAAGGTACTCGATTAGAAATCAAAAATACGGCTTATTTACGAGCAGTTTTGGGAAAATCAAAAATAGAAGCCTAAGATGGCTTCAAATCAAAAAGCGGTCAACATAAAAGTTGTAGCTATCGTCAAGACGAACAAACTTGATGTTTACTATATTTTGACCCGACACCGTTTTGACCCTCAAAACGGCGTCCGATCGAAATCTGAAACGGGCTACTCGAGATAACAAAGCGCAAATTCTTGAAATGAAATTTTTGAACAAAGGGACACGAGTTCAGAACAGAGGCTCATACATGCACCGAATTAAGCGAAACTCACATCATAGGCGAAAACTGGCGCTACGATTCCAACGGCGAAGCCAAAACCTAAATCCGACGAGCCATTCCTGAGATAAAAATTTCCAAATACAATGACATAAATACTCAAAACTTCAATCGCGTGCCGAGACTCCAAAAAAAAATGCTCGGATTGCGACGAAACTTGACGAGCAAGTCATAGAAATATTTTCTGATTTCGACAAAAATCCAAGAAATTGGCCGACTTGACCGAACGGACACGAAAATGCCTTATCGGCGATGCGCCGTCAACCCGACGTTAAAAGTAACGCCATGACGTCATAAATATGACGATACCAAAACCAAACAAAATCATCGAAAAAATCAGGGGCGTTACAGTCACTCCCCCTAAAAGGAAGTTTCGTCCCGAAACTTATTACAAATCCAAAATCTAACAAAAACGAAGAAATCAAACACAACCTAAAACATATAAACATACCAGAACTAGGCGAAGAGGTGCGGATGAGATTCTCTCATCGCTGAATCCAACTCCCACGTCGCGCTCTCGACGTCCTGGTTTCTCCAAAGAACTTTGACCATAGGAATGGTCTTCCTCCGCAACACTCGATCTAGAGATTCCAAAACGCGGACAGGCTCTTCCACATACGAAAGATTGGGCTGAATCTGGGGCACTGAATCAAGGACTTGACGACCATTACGAACACACTTCCGCAACTGGCTCACATGGAACACATCATGGACACCAGGGAAAGTAGCAGGCAAAACCAGCCGATAAGCTGACACTCCGATGCGCTCCAGAATTTGAAAAGGTCCCACATACCGGGGATCCAACTTGTGGTTCCTTCCAAATCTTTTAACACCTGGCATCGGAGAGACCTTCAGAAAAAACCAAGTCCCCAGCAACAAACTCCAGATCGACCCTTCGTCGATTAGCATATTTCTCATAACGCTCTTGTGCTACATGGAGTTTCTCATGAATATGAGTTACAGCACAATTCATCTCCTCAAGGGCTTCCGGAGCTAGCAACGGCCTCTCACCAACTTCAGCCCAAAACAAGGGAGTTCTACAACGCCACCCATATAAGGCCTCAAACGGGGCCATCTGCAGACTCTCTTGATAGCTATTATTGTAAGCAATTTCCATGAGTCTGAGACGCTCATCCCAAGCACCACCATGATCCAAAATATAACACCTGATCATATCTTCTACAATCTGATTCACTCTTTCCGTCTGACCATTCGTCTGCGGATGATAGGCGGTGGAATACCTTAAATCAGTACCCAACCCCTCTTGTAAACTCTTCCAAAAACGAGACGTAAATCTGGAGTCTCGATCTGACACGATGCTGACAGGTACACCATGTAATCTAATAACTTCTTCAAGATATAACTCAGCGATCCTTTTCATAGAATACCCAATCTTAAATGGCACAAAGTGAGCATAGTTAGTCAGCCTATCAACTATCACCCAAACCGAATCGTGCCCACGGGGAGATTTTGGTAGACCGGTAATGAAATCCATTGATATACTCTCCCACTTCCATTGTGGAATATCTAGCGGTGTCAGTTTACCACCAGGCCTCCTATGATCTGCCTTAACACGCTGACACGTGTAACATTCTGACACAAACATAGCTATATCACCCTTCATTCCCGACCACCAAACAATTTGCTTTAGATCTTTATACATTTTGGTGGATCCAGGATGATAGGAAACACTGGAACCATGAGCTTCTTGACAAATCTTAGACCGAATGTCACCAATGGCCGGGATACAAAATCTACCTCGATATTTCAGAGTACCTAACTCATCAAAAGAAAAATCAGGTAACTCTCCTTTCTCATTTCTAACCCAGAGGTGCAGCAAATCAGGATCATCCTTCTGGTGCACTCTAGTAAGGGAAATCCAAGAGGGCTCTTCTGCTTCCAAACTGGAAGGCATCGAACTACTCCCAACTTCAATGTCCATTAACAAGAATTCTTCCACCATGGATTGCACAGATAAATTGAAGATTTCAGCTGTCTTCCTACTCAAAGCATCGGCTACTACATTAGCCTTTCCCGGGTGATAAAGGATCTCCACTTCATAATCAACTACATACTCTAACCACCTACGCTGGCGCAGATTTAATTCTTTTTGAGTGAATACGTACTTCAAACTCTTATGGTCTGTGTAGATCTTGCACATCGCGCCGTACAATAAATGTCTCCAAAGTTTTAACGCATAAATCACTGCAGCAAACTCTAAATCATGTGTAGGATAGTTTCTTTCGTGAACTTTTAATTGTCTTGATCCGTATGCGATCACTTTTCCTTCTTGCATCAAAACACAACCAAGTCCGAAGTGTGACGCATCTACGTACACAACATACTCGACTCCTTCAGTAGGTAAGGTTAAAATTGGGGCAGTACACAGTCTCTTCTTCAACTCTTGGAAAGCCTCTTCACACTTATCACTCCAAATGAACGCAGTATTCTTCTAAGTAAGTCTAGTCAAAGGTGCAGACAACACCGAAAATCCTTCCACGAATCTCCTATAATAGCCAGCGAGGCCTAAGAAGCTCCTAATCTCCTTAGGTGTGGCAGGACTAGCCTAATCCATAACAGTAGCTATCTTGTCAGGGTCAATCTAAAATTATGGCTTTATTAACCATATGCCTCAAAAAAGAAACCCGAGGCAACCAACATTCACACCTGCTCAACCTAGCGAACAACTTGTGGTCCCTCAAGCAGGCAACACTAAAGAACATGATGGGCATGCTCCACAGCATTACGAGAATACAACAAAACGTCGTCTATAAATACAATCACAAAACGGTTCCAATCTAGGATGAACTATACGCCCCTTACAGGGGGAAGGCCAGGATGATTAGCTAGGAAAACATCCGAACACTCACGCACCAGAAGGAGCACGACACAAAATATGCCACCAACCCGAACGAGGGTCAAACCATGAAGCTCTACAAAAGCCTTAGCCACGAACAGGTGGGTAGTGACAGAATCAAAAAGAACACGAGCCTAATAGTTACCTTCATCTACTAATTGCGTGCCTAACTTATTCGAACAATAACAAAACCACGATTGAACAACAAAGCTAGTTAGAACCTATCCTGAGATCACTTGGGTTGAAGACTGGGTTTCCTCTTCGGTCATCACGATCAGTTTACCTTTTCCCTTGTCCTGATTTGGTGGCGGCGGCAGAGCTTGAGGGGAGGCAGGCTGTAGTGGGGACTGAGCCTGGGGACACGAAGACTTTTGGTGTCCCTTCTGCCCGCACTGGAAACAAGTTCTATCCTTCAACCAGCAACGACTCGCGTCATGACCCTTCCTTGAACAAAATGAGCACACCAGCTCTCCCTTGGGTACGCCTTGAATGGCGAGCACCTGCTTCTTCTTCAGGGTGGCGGTCCTCTTGAAACACCTTTCGTAAGGATGGCCGGATCGACCACAAAAGTTACAAATTACACCACCTTTCTTTTTCAAAGAAGGGCCAGATGCCCTGGAGCTTCCATCCTCAACACCTTTTCTCTTCTCTTTCCTCGGTATCATACCACGACCCTTAGCATAACCAAAGGTCTCAACTTCAAGAGCAACTTCTACTGTCCTCGCATTAGTCTCGGACTGGTAAGTATTGGCAAATTGTTGAATGTCATTTTGGAGATTGCCCAAGAAACCTTTAACACTGCACTCCTCAGCAGCTCTCAACTCCGAAGCAAACTTATTAAATTTAATGATCTCACTCTCATTCCTAATCGCTATGGGGGTTTGCTCACTAGGCTGCCGTCCCAAGGTGGCAGCCAACAACGCCTGCAACTGTGCTTGCATTTCTACGATTTTACCTGCCATGGTCTTCATGCTCTGGCGCAGTTCTACAATCACTGCCTCTCCCTGCGCACCTGACGACTCACCCTCAGACTGGGGAGTCGACCTGGTCGCAACGCGCTCAAATGACATTAAAAAAAACACATAAACACCTCATTAAGACTCTAGCTAACCTAGAACTACACCACTTAGTTCAAACCATACTTAAAAGACACTTGCTTATGCTGAAACTTGCTCTGGGATTATATGATGATGATATGTCCTACTCAGGATGATATCCTATCATCCTCGTGACTCACGTGCCTATGATATGAATGCATGAATTCTTTACTCTTATTTAAAATCATGTGTGTACATGTGTCATCTAGTAAATCTTTAGCTTGGCATGTTGTGCTTATGTTATGTTATGCTATGCATGTGGTGCTATGAATTCTATAAAAGGCCTTAATGCATGTTATGAGCGGCGTACACATGCAATGTTATGCATCTCATACTACATAATATTGCATGCAACGAAAAGAAAACGTGCTAATGGGCATTCATGTGGTGAGGTTATGCATCCCATACTACATAACCCTCACATGTTGCCACCTATGGTGGATCCATATACAAACACATATTATGCATCCCATACTACATAATATGCCCTGTATACTTCTAATCAAGCTTATGAGTGTAGTGTTCATGCTTCGGTCAAGACCTATTGATGACACATCGGTGTGTGTATGATATGACACTAAGCAACTAACACTAACAAGAGAAGGTTGCCCGACCAATTGTCAAGCAACCTCCCTCTGATACCAACTCTCACAACCCGCATTTTCCCAACAATTAGATTAAATCAGAGTAAGGGAAAATACGCGCCGTGATGCCACGTCGTGTAGGGGATAACTGCAGACGCTCAGGCAGGGCTCCAAACTCTACAGTTTTAAAAGAAAACATATGCTATCATTAACAAAATCCCGTTTAAGTTGAGAAGATAGCCATATCCCTCGGCTTAGTGGATGATCTAGTCCACGGTCTACAAAATAATTATACGCTTGCGGAAGATATTTGATTAGATTGACTCTAACATCCTACATGAGTATAAATGTCCCCGAGGAACAACTCATACAATGCAAACCCTAGATTTATAATAAGTATATGAAAAGTCTTTACGCTAACTAGAAAGTAGTGACTTAGTTTTGAAAGAAATTGCATGGATGCTTTACTATTAATAGGTTTTTTTATATAAGTCAAAATACCTAACATGCAGTCCTAGCAAGGAATCATCCCAGAGAGCAAGTTATCTAAATTAAAACATAAGAAACTACTACAGCCAGCAAGTGTCAAAAATCAACAATTCCTGTGGGCGTCAACAACCTGACACGAACCCACAGTATTAGGTATGTCTGAACTAAGGAAAACAACTAAAAGACAAACTACCTCGCTATGGCGAGGTGCAAAACCACAGCCAACACTGCTGCTCAAAAAACCAAAACTAGCTCCACTATCTGCTACTGCTCTGAACCTGAGGCATTCCAAAAAAAAAACAGAACACCTCAGCAAGAAGGTACAAGTAGTGGCAAGAAAATAAATAAAGTAAACAAATGAAGAAGGTCGAAAGGGGTACCAACCCAGGACCCAAAGTACTGAAATAAGGTACAAAACAAAATTAGAGAAATAGAACTTACGTGAATCGTCACGTACAACCAATCATGCCAGATACCCAAGGCAGGGGGGAAAACAAAGGCATGAGTAAATCATAAGAAAGAAACTAAAAAAAAACAACTTTATTAGCCGCGTGTGGTCAACTCTATCTAAACAGGCAGGGTGCTCACTAATAAGGACACACCCCTCACAGATGTTAAAATCCGTCTAATTGCGGGGGAGACTTATACACTCCACTAGTCGCCGCAGGATGCCCAACCACCAATAGAGTTGCACGACCACTAATAAAGGAAAACAAACCTTGCGGTCGGTGGATTTGCCCACAAACACCCGCAAGAACGAGTCACTAGGAAATAAATCACAGGATTTGGCACATCGGATTCTACTCGATATATTCTAGGTTAAAAACACGGTTGATCAACCTCTAGAAACGATTTACGACCCTAGGTAATTTCTAACGCGATAAATAGGGCGATAAAATCCCACAATAAAACCCTACATCGCATTTCTACAACTCCACAAGACGAGATTTTTTTCATGCCAAAAACTAAATAAAAACCAAGAAAACTCATAAGGAAGACTCAACAAGCATACTAGACCGAATATCAAAAGTGCACAAGGATTGAGAACTAAAGTTTAACCGTTACCATCGAAATCGGACGAGAGGGAAGGAGGGAAAACCACTACTTGCCTTGGTTGCACCGGAAACGTTCTCTGAATCGTTCCATGCCGTAGATCGGGACAAAAGAACTCAGGAGAAGTAGAGATATAAACAATAATGGCGGAAAAGGGGTTAGGGCAGAAAAACCCTAACAAGAAAACTCACGGAAAGAGGAAGAAATTACCACGATAGCGTAGCTCTCGGTGAGAGCTTTCCGGATCTACGATCGGTTGAAGATTCCGAGCACCGGAGCTCCGTCGGCGGCCACCGGAAGATCCACGAAGTGGAGAAACTTATCTCTCGCCGCTGGTCTGCTTCGGAATAGAAGTATCGGAGAAGATGAAGTTATATCCTAATAACCTAAGAGAAAAGTATATATATAGTTTTTTTTTCTTTTATAAAAATTTCAACTTAAAAGGGACAGTCTCGGAAATATCAATAATAGGCATCTAAGATGGCTTCAAATCGAAAAGTGGTCAACATGAAAGTTGTAGATCTCGTCGAGACGAACAAAATTCTTGTTGACCATTTTTTGATACGATGCCGTTTTGACCCTCAAAACGGTGCTCTAACGCTGACAGGAAAGGACTACTCGAGTGGCAGCAAACATACTCGAGTAGAAGCATACATACTCGAGTAGAAGCATACTTACTCGAGTAGGAGATCAAATATACTCGAGTAGGAGTCCAAATAATCGAGTAGGAGTTCAAATATACTCGAGTAGGAGTCCAAATACTCGAGTAGGAGTCTATATACTCGAGTAGGAGCACCATACACGAGTTCCAGCAGAAAAAATGGGAATAAGGGTTCAAGATGACCTCAAATCGAAAAGTGGTCAACATGAAAGTTGTAGATCTAGTCGAGACGAACAAATTTGATGTTGACCATGTTTCCTCCCGACACCGTTTTGACCCTCAAAACGGTGCCCGAACGCAGACTGTACATGACTACTCGAGAGGAATGAAGGTTACTCGTGTATAAGAGCAAAATACTCGAGTGGAATGAAGGTTACTCGCGTATAAGAGCAAATACTCGAGTGGAATGAAGGTTACTCGTGTATAAGAGCAAAATACTCGAGTGAAATGAAGGTTACTCGTGTAGATCAAAGGTACTCGAGTAGAAATCAAAAATACGGCTTATTTACGAGCAGTTTTGGGAAAATCAAAAATAGAAGCCTAAGATGGCTTCAAATCAAAAAGCGTTCAACATAAAAGTTGTAGCTATCGTCAAGACGAACAAACTTGATGTTTACTATATTTTGATACGACACCGTTTTGACCCTCAAAATGGCGTCCGATCGAAATCTGAAACGAGCTACTCGAGATAACAAAGCGCAAATTCTTGAAATGAAATTTTTGAACTAAGGGACACGAGTTCAGAACAGAGGCCCATACATGCACCGAATTAAGCGATACTCACACCATAGGCGAAAACTGGCGCTACGATTCCAACGGCGAAGCCAAAACCTAAATCCGACGAGCCATTCCTGAGATAAAAATTTCCAAATACAATGACATAAATACTCAAAACTTCAATCGCGCGCCGAGACTCCAAAAAAAAATGCTCGGATTGCGACGAAACTTGACGAGCAAGTCATAGAAATATTTTCTGATTTCGACAAAAATCCAAGAAATTGGCCGACTCGACCGAACGGACGCGAAAATGCCTTATCGGCGATGCGCCGTCAACCCGACGTTAAAAGTAACGCCATGACGTCATAAATATGACAATACCAAAACCAAACAAAATCATCGAAAAAATCAGGGGCGTTACAAGGATCATCTTTCTCGGTGGCTAAGAACTTGCCCCAACCAATTCTCGAAGCATTGGTGCATGGTTAGTCTAGCGTGAGTGTGATGTAGGCAATCATTTTTGCCTTGTTGAGCTTTGTACCGCTCCTAACGTCATATTCTCGCTAGCCCCGTTGTGGCAACCCTTCTTTTGATTCAGCTCCACCATTATTTCACCAATGCCTAATAGCCAATCCTAGTCGCACACCCAAGTCGAGCTCAAGTGTTTATATTTTCATGTTGGGGTGTTATGTGGTGATATTATATGTGAATTTGTGGATGTTCTCCAAAGCTTCTATTTGCTGAAATTGTGGAAATAAAGAAAATGTTAAAAAAAATATATGTGAAAAATTAGAAGTAAAGAAAAAGGAGAAAAAGTTTGATTGAAAATCTTTTTAGAGATGTGATTATATTTGGAGTATGCAGTGCACACACCCATATGTTAAAAGTTAAGTCTGGGTGTGTTGTGCACCTGCATATATTTTGGTTAGCGGATGGATTCTCTTTTCTATGTTCGCTAATTTGGGTTAGGTCCATAGCCTTCCTTTTTATCTTTATTTACCTCACCGTAACCCAAGACCCATCTCTTATCCTAAAGTCCTACAGATTCATGCTTAAGTCGAACTAGTGTCGTTGAGAGAGTGTGAACGGGAAACTGTAAGGAACCCGACATTGCTGGATTCCTTTAGAGGTTATCCTGAGCCCCGATCTTTTGCAAAGCTCACCTTAGTGTCCCGTCTACTTTCTTACTATGCGTGACCGGATGATTCACGGTGATTCCCTTTTTGAGTAATAATAATATTTTGATTCGCATTGTGAAACGTGTAAACTATTTTGCATACTTAGAAATTTCCTCTATTATATTTGTACGCGTACGAGCATGCGACTTCACATGGGAGTCCATGACACAATTTCTATGTTAGCTAAGTTATTTTCCTTATCTGCATAGATTTTGTTTGCTCGGGACAGGCAAACAGCTAAGTTTGGGGGTGTGATGAGTCCGATTTATATTGGGTTTTTCGGACTCATCTGGGCTAGTTTTAACGCTCTTGCACTTCACTTTTAGTGTGTTATCGTTGATATTTCATTTATGCTGCTTTTCACACTTAGTGCACTATTTTGGCCCTTGGGTGTGCAATTGCACATTCTTTTGTTGGGGGTAAGCACATGGTGCTCCCCATGGTTCTTTTTGCTTTGCTTTATTACGGGGAGCTTGTGCTTCAGTTGGATTCATTGTTGTGTAGGTAGTCGAAACGTCCTGGTTTCACTTTTAGTTCTGTGTAAAATGCACGGTCGTGCACATTTCTTTGCGCACGGTTCCAGTCCAATCGTGCATTTCACACATCATTCCTGGGGCATCTATTTCTACCCGTGTGATTTGTTCCTGCTTGGTTTTGGCCAAACCGTGCGAGAAAGAATCGCACGACCTTCACCTTTTGCCAAGCTTTCCAGTGCTCTGTTGTTAATCGTGCGTTTTATTCCTACACGGGCGGAATCGCTCGTGTGCGTGTAAAACGCACAGTTCCCATGCTTGCTTTGATTTCCAGCTCCGCGTTTATCGATGAGATTTTCTTCATGCATGGGCAATTTTGCCCGTGCGCAAGGAAAATGCATGGGTAAATGCCTCTCTTCTACAACCCATATTTTCGTGCGAATATCGCACGGTTCACGCACGGTCATAAGCCAGACCGTGTGTGACCCTTTTTCGGATCATTTTCTATTTAAGCGCAGATTTTCAGCAATTGCAGAGAGCTTCATTCCATCCACTTCCCTCCGCATTTCTAGGGCGAAACTCCGTCATTTCATCAAGGAGAGGAGATCCGGGCAAGAATTCAATGCCAAATCCAAGCCAGAGCTTCATCTCACCCTACTCCTTCATCCATGAGCTTCAAGGAGAGTTTTGATCTAGCTTTCTCCACCGAGCTTGGAGAAGTTGTGCCATCCTTCTTTCGCATTGTGACACGAAGAATACAGGCCATTGTGAGTTAGTGAAAACCTCCTCTACCCCGGACATAGCTAAAGACCGAGCTAGGACGCAGATTGAGCAACCTAGCAATTCCTTCCGTGAATCCTTGGCGAGACATCAGATCAGGTTGATTTCGCACACTTTTCTTGTAACACCCCTATCCGTCGCATAGCATATAGCAGTAGGTACGGCCGGGGCCCGACACCATATACTACGGACAGACCGGTTGGTTACGCATTGAAACCAATCAACCAATTATGTCGTCCTACACAACACCTAGCGGAAGCAAATTATTAAGTTGCAAAAGAAATAAGAACCCAGCTACAAAGCACGAATGTCCACTACCGACTCAGGAATGTAATCATACACAAAAGAGAACTGGCCTTAAGGCCTTACATTGTTCACTTAACAAAATAGTGCCTTCATACTTCGGCTCGCAGGCCGGCCATACATGAAAAACGGGAAAGAAACATAAGTAAAAAGGCCTTCGAGGGCCGGCACAGCTACAAGGGCTTTAGCCCGCTATTTCCCACTCTGCTCCGCAGCACCTACAAGCCACAAACAACCGCCCGGTGGCAAACAAAAGCAACGTTCAGCCATGCTGACCAAATTATAACGATCCCGCCCCCAAAATCGGGGCGGCGATGCTCTTTCCCTGCACTTTATTAGTATAGGCAATATATTAATGTGAACACACATCAACACAGGCGTAGGCTGGCACGGCCACACACCCCGTGCCCTCAGGGCACATTCTCGGCGAACCGGCCAACGTCACGTCAATTCAATCCATAGACGTTCCCAATCCACCACCGCCTCTTGGACGGTCATCCATATGAGCATTTTGCCTTCCTGGCCTTGGTCGCGACAATTTAAGCCATAGACCGCCGAAGACCCTAATCCATGCCAACGGTCCTACCAAACGACATAGACCGGGTACGGTTCCGCCTGACCCGTGCTCATATCGCAACGGCAATTTAAGCCATATGCGCAAGTCAAGACTCACCGAGTCCCGTTTCCGCCACTACAATCACATAACCCGGTTATGTTCACGTTGGCTCCCCGGCCACCGTGTTGGCAAAACCCGCTTTTCCCCAGTTTTCCAGGTGCACCTTGGAGTTATTCTCCATGGCTCCCTGATGCAATCTACCACGTAGAAAACCCGAAAAACACCCAAACACCCGGAGTCTTCCCCGGTTCAAATGCAATGCAACATCACCGATCCGGACCAACATGTCCGAATAGGCTTCACACACAATGCCTATGTCCATTTACGCATACGGACTCTACACAAGGGGGACTTCACATATCTACCCCAAGGAGCGCTCCAACTCTTCGCTCACTCGCGAGAGAGGGCTTCCTATGCAAAGGAAAAGAGGGCTACACATGCCCAAGGATGAGAAATCGTTACCCTTGCATTCTTCCGCGGCGCCATTGAAAACTATACAGTTGGAAAGCACCGCAACGGCGTCGCCTCCGCGGATCTGGACTCGGATCGCGATTCGGAACTCCGAAGCTCCTCCGGCGGCCGGATCTTGGACTCCTTCCTCCTTGCTCTCCCTTCTCTCTAACTTTTAGAGAGAGATGGGCCAAAGAAAAATGGGTTTCTAAACCCTATTTCCCGGCCATAACCACCCAGGAGCAGCCCCCCACCGTCGAATCCAAAGCCAAGGAAACGAACGGCCCGGATTAAATCCAAAATCATAAAATCTGGGCCGAACACGGGTTGGCACACGGCCGTGTGCCTGGCCGTGTAGCTCATTCGCCGTCTCGACCCAAATTGAAAACCAGCACACGGCATGTGACATGGCCTGCGACACGCCCGTGACGGGACCCGTGTCACGCCCCCCGTGTGCAATAAATCAACGCTTTGCAGTCAGAGGGGTACACGGCTTGGTGACACGGCATTGGACACGCCCGTGTCAAACTAGACACGCCCGTGTTCGTGCCCGTGTCACTACCCGTACACCCAACCGCACAGCACAGGTGTGACACGGCCTAGGACACGCCCGTGTCCTAGGTCGTGTTCCACCACACGACCATCATCGACCTGCGCTGGTCGACGATACGGCCCGAGCTCGACACGCCCGACACGGCCTCCGACACGCCCGTATCGGGGCCCGTGTCACCTGCACCAAAAACCTGACTTGGCCAAAATCGATCCCCGTCGCTCCTACGACAAATTGGGGTGTTACAATTCTACCCCCCTTAAAGAATTTCATCCACGAAATTAATAAAGGAAAAATAGGACTTAACGTAAAATAGTACCTGAGCGGAATAATTCCGGGTACTCCTCGAGCATAGTTTGCTCCCGTTCCCAAGAGAGCTCCTCACGCCCGCAGTTATCCCACCGGACCTTAACCATCCGGATCTCCTTGTTACGAAGCCTCTTGACCTCAACATCTTCGATACGAATGGGCTTGACCCTAGTCGTCAACCCTTCGTCCACCGGCACCTGGTCAACCACGATCACCTGCGAAGGCTCTTGCACCGCCTTCCGCAACACAGAAATGTGGAACACATCATGTAATCCACTCAACTCCACCGATAGCTTCAAACGGTATGCAGCTTCGCCGACTCGCTCAAGAACCTCAAAAGGTCCAAGGTATCTTGGGCTCAGCTTCTTCAAGCGTCTTACCCGCGAAACCCCCTTGAACGGCTTCACTTTCAGGTATACCCAATCGCCTACCGCGAACTCCATGTTCCGGTGTTTGGCATTGTAATACTTCGCCTGCCGGTCCTGAGCGATCAACAAGCGCTCCCGAATGATCCGCACTAACGAGGTAGCACTCTCCACCTCCTATTTATTGTATAACCTTGCCTCACCCGCTTCAAGCCACGATAACGACGTGCGACACTTCCTACCATACAGGGCCTCGAAGGGCGCCATTTGTATACTCGCTTGGTAGCTGTTGTTGTACGCGAACTCCACCAAATAAAGATGGTCTTCCCAATGCTTACCAAAATCCAGAACACACATGCGTAGCATGTCTTCCATCATTCTATTGACCCTCTCGGTCTGCCCATCCGTCTGCGGATGGAAAGCTGTGCTGAACTTTAACTTCGTTCCCAGCATCTGTTGCACCAACCTCCAATCATTTGACGTGAACCGCCCATCGCGATCACTCACAATGCTACGAGGCACACCATGCAGCCTAACAATATTGTCAACATATAACTTTGCCAACTTCTCCATTGGATCATCCTTCCTATGCGGAATGAAATGCGACACCTTGGTTAGCCGATCTACGATCACCCAGATGGCGTCGTTCCCCTTCTGCGACCTTGGCAGCCCGTGCACAAAGTCCATAGATATGTCGTCGAATTTCCACTCCGGTATAGGAAAGGACTTCAGAAATCCTCCCGGTTTTTGGCACTCCGCCTTCACCAAGGTGCACGTTTTGCACTTAGCCACGTACAACGCCACATCTTTCTTGAGCCCCGGCCACCAAAACAGCTTCTTGAGATCACGATACATCTTCGTGCTCCCTGGGTGGATTGAGTACTTGGTATGATGAGCCTCGTACATCAACTCCGCCCGGAGGTTACCCCCACTCGGGACGCACAACCGATGATCCTTCCTTAACAAACCATCTTCCACCGAGAACTGGGAATTTGACCCATCCAGAGCGGCCTCCATAAGCTCCTTCATGGAGTCATCTAACTCCAATGCCTGCCGAACCCGGTCAGCCAGGTCATACTGCACTTCTGTCCAGTTTAACATTGCTTTGGCGCTCGTCTGCCTGTCAACGCAACAGATCTCAAGCTCCTCCAACTCCCGTACTAGCCGCTCATCATGCACCGACAACCAGTTGGCTTGGGCGGGAGCCCTGCGGCTCAGCGCATCCGCAACTGCGTTGCCCTTCCCAGGTACATAATGTATTTTGAAGGTGTAGTCCCCTAGGAACTTCATCCACCTCCTCTGCCTCATATTAAGGTCCTTTTGATCCAACAAATATTTTAGGCTCTTGTGATTGGTATATATATCGATCCTTACGCCGTATAGGTAGTGCCTCCACAACTTGAGTGCAAATATCATGGCCGCCAACTCCAAGTCGTGCACCGGATAATTTCTTTCATGCACCTTTAGCTGACGCGATCCATACGCTATCACGCTCCCATGCTGCAATAACACGCAGCCCAAGCCACTACCCGAAGCGTTGCTATACACCTCAAAGCCCTCGGTCCCACTCGGCGAACTAAGCACTGGCGCCATGGTCAACCGTCTCTTCAGCTCCTCAAAAGCTTGCACGCACTCTTGCGTCCACAAGAATTTCTGATCCTTCCTTGTCAACTTCGTGAGAGGTAATGCTAACCGCGAGAAGTTCTCTACGAAGCGCCTGTAATATCCGGCAAGCCCAAGAAAACTCCGGACTTCCACGACAGAAGATAACGCAGGCCACTCCCGTATCGCAACAATCTTCGCCGGATCCACCGCTATACCTTCCCCACTCACTATATGACCAAGGAACCCTACCGAGGGTAGCCAGAACTCGCACTTGGAGAACTTTGCGTAAAGCTCATTCCTCCTCAAAGTCTACAATACCAAATGCAAATGCTTGAAGTGGTCTTCTTCGCACTACGAGTACACCAAAATATCGTCAATGAAGACGATCACAAAGCGATCCAGGAAATCTCTGAACTTCCTGTTCATCAGATCCATAAATACCGATGGCGCATTCGTCAGTCCAAATGGCATGACCGTGAACTCGAAATGCCCATACCTCGTACTGAACGCCGTCTTCGGGATATCACACTCCCTGATCCTCAGCTGATAGTACCCTGACTTCAAGTCCAACTTGGAGTATACCGACGATCTGACTAGCTGATCAAAGAGATCATCAATCCTCGGGATCGAGTACTTATTCTTCTCCGTTAGCTTGTTCAACTCTCTATAGTCAATACACAGCCGCATACTCCCGTCCTTCTTCTTAACAAAGAGGACCGGTGCGCTCCAAGGCGACGAGCTTGTACGCACATACCCTTGCTCCATCAGCACCTCTAGCTGAACTTTCAACTCTGCCATGTCCTTAGGCGCCAACCTATACGGAGCACGTGACACCGGTTTGGCCCCCGGTACGAGCTCGATGGTGAAATCAATTTCCCGCTACGATGGGGCTCCGGGAAGACTATCCGGTAACACTGTTGGTACCCTAGATGTGATTTGGCTTATGTAATCCCTTTCCAGCCCCTCTTGATCCATATAAAGATATATGATCATGTTTAGACTTTGCTTAGTCTCCCTAGGGCAGTATATAACTGACCTAGAGCTTAGGTTAGAAGTTCTAGATGTTTTTGTAGTTAAGGCTTTTCCGTTCGACCATCGTCGAACGAGGCCTCGCGATCGTCGATCATTGGTCGACGATAGCAGGGCTATTGAATCGTTGAAGACAAGACAATTATCGTCGACCGTTGGTCGACGATCTCAGAGTAAGCTTACTACGCTCTGAAGGTTGGTCGACGATCTGTCATCAACAGATCGACGATCGTGTTCTTGCTTCACGATTTCTGTCTCGACAGATATTTGCCTTTGCTGGTCGACTATCTGTTAGCCGGTCGACGATCTATTAGCTGGTCGACGATTTCTGGTCGACGATTTCTGTTCCGACAGATTCCTGCTATTAGTCGACGATCTGTTTGCAGGTCGACGATCATCGAACTCCTGTTCGACGATTTCTGTCTGCCTTTATCTTTTTGTATTTATTCTATTCCTTGGTTTATTTCCAAGTGTTTTAGTTGGTGGTTAGATTGATTTTCTGATATTATTGTTGCTAAATTTATGGTTTAAATTCAAATAAATTGATTACAAATTCTGTCAAGCATAAATCACGGGATTCAGTATTCTTGATAAAGCATTTTGTCCTATTATACAAATTGAGTTGACTTTATCTTTCCAGCCTGTTTTCTAGCCGTTGGTACTATGTACTATTTCCAAGAATGGTACGTCTTTATGCTGAGATATTTTTCCCGCTTATTTTATTCCTTATTGGGACTGACAGAAAGTTAATAGGCCATTCTATTCCTATTGCTATATTCTATTTTTGAGATAATCTGTTGCAGGGCTCGAGAATTCAAATCAATAGAGCCGTTCCAAAGGAAAAACGTGAAGACATATTTTAAAAAGAGATTCTTCTCTCAGAAAAGAAGGAGTTACAGACACAGAGAAAGATTATTCATCCGCTCAAGCATCATCAGAGCAGCTCTTCACAATCTCACAACAAGAAGAAGAAAAGTTTTCCTGAAGCAAAAGCCCAGAGCAATCATCTTTCATTCTCAAGTCTCCTGAGCATTTGCTTAGAGTTTTCAAGACTTCAGAAAGAGCTCCAGTTCTGCTTCTAGTGCTCCAGAATCTTAAGACCTGATAAAAATCAGTCTTCAGATCTCTGAGGATTTAGTTTCAGTTTATCTGAAACTCCTTCATCCTGAAGCAAAGGCTTTCCCTGGACTTCCACTGAGCCAGGGGGAGACTTTGATTCTTTAGAGAATCCACAAATCTTCTCTAATCTGTATTTAAAACAGAGAAGATAATCTAACCCTCTCAACCCCTTTGTAAAAAGAGTTTGTTCACACCTCTTCAAAAGTGAACGTTGGTGACAGGGCACCTTATCAACAACCTGTGGTTGAGCATCCTTATCAATAGCTCAAAGGGTCTGTTTGATCTACCTGAATCAGATCATTGGTGGCAGGGCACCTTAGCAAAAACCTGTAGTGGATTCCTACCAGGGTGGTAGAAGAGTGGATGTACCTATTTAAAGGGAACCACTATATATCCTGTGTCTCTCTGGTTCTTGCTGATTTGTTTATTCTGTGGCTGTGATAGAACTACCTAGGATTGCTAGTTGCTGTGATAGGCTTGTAGTTAACTGAAATTTCAGTCAACTTCTCCACTTGTGCACTTCACTGTGTTAGGCTCTTAGGGTTCAAGTATCAGATTTTTTATTCCGCAAATAAACTCCAAGGGTGCTGACTAAGTGTTCATAAAATTTTGAATACTCTATTCACCCCCCCTCTAGAGTAGTTTACAACTTATCCCCTCACTTTCAATTGGTATCAGAGGGAGGTTAGCTGTTCATACAGGCTAACACCTGAGTTAAAAGATCTTGTGATAAGTTGTTTCCTGATACCATTCACAAACACTTTCACACATGGCCCAGTCTAAGGATTATTCAAGCACCAGACCTCCTGTATGCAACTTGTCCAAGTTTGGCATATGGAAGGCCAGGATAAGACTATACATGAATTCTATTGATGAAGATATTTTTTCTTCTATTTTGACAGGACCACCTGCTAGGCCTGCTGCTGTTTCCACTTCTGCTGATCTCAGTGCTGTGCCACCACCTGACTACAATGAAACTTACAAGAAGGCAAAAGCAGCTGATGCTAAAGCAATGAATATCCTAGCTCAGACAATGTCTGATGAGATATTCCAGAAGCTGGCTGAATGTACCTCAGCCAAAGCTATGTGGGATTCCCTCAACCACATAGTTGCTGGCTCAGCTGATGAGAGGAAGGACAGGAGATCCAATCTCACCTCTCAGTATGAAAATTTCAAGAAGGATGATGCTGAAGACATTGACACAATGTACACAAGACTCAGTTCAATAATAAGTGAACTGAGGTCTTTGGACAAGGAGATAACTTTGTCAGAAGTAAATGACAAGATCCTGATGTGCCTTCCCATCTCTTGGGACTCAAGGATATGGCCCATCAAGGATGGAAGAAACACTGTGGAACTCTCCACAGAAGCTCTGTTGGGAAAGCTCAGGTCATATGAGCAAACCTTAAAGAGTAGAGCTGCTGTAACTGAAGTGAAGACTCCTACTCCTACAAAGAAAGAGCACTCTCTAGCTCTTAAGGCTGCTGAGACTTCTGAAGGAAGTCAATCAAATGAGGAGTTACTGGCACTCATTGCCAAGAGGTTCTTCAACATGGGAAGAAGAGACCTCAGAAAGAAGTTCTCCAAGCATGAGGACAAGCCAAGGTATGACAAGACTCCATCTAAAGAAATCATTTGTTATGTTTGCAGCAAGCCTGGACACATTGCCCCAGATTGTCCAGAGAAGAAGTACAAGGAGAAGAAACATGAGAAAGAGTACAGGAAGCACCACTCCAAGTCCTCATCACACAAATACAAGAAGAAGGACAAGGGATTTGTGGCCGCTACCTGGAGTGAAACAGAAGAGGATACCTGCTCCTCTAGCTCCAGTGATTCTGAAGAAGAAGAAGAGAAGAAAGCCAAAGAGGTCTGCCTCATGGCTATTGATGCCTGCAGCTCTCTGTCAGCTGCAGAGAATTCTGAAGAAGAAGGAGACAATGAAGAAGATTCCTTTATGGAGGACCAGGTAATCGACTCATTTGATTTCTCATCTCCTGAGTTCAAACTAAAATTTAAAACTCTATTTTTAGATTTACTATTATCTGAAAAAGAAATTAAGTCACTTAGATTAAAAATAATGGAACTAGACATGGAAGGTATTGAAATAATCAGATTAGAAAAGGAATTAGAGAGCTCAAAAGAAGAAGTAACATTCCTAAAATTAGAACTAGCTAAATCTAAGAGGTTAGAAGAACAATTAAATGGCAGAAGCCTCAAATTATCTGAAATAACCTGTATAGCAAACACTAGGGTTGGTAATGATAAACTAGGCTTAGGTGCTACACCTAGTGAACCCATCCTCCTCACAAAGGAGAGATTTAGCACTCCAGTAAAATTTGTTTCTGAATCAGGAATAAAGAATACTGAGGAAATTGAAAAATGCAAGAAAATTCAGAATAAGATTAAGAAAGAGAATAGGAAGAAAAAATTTCTAGCTTTACAAAAATCGTCGAACATTAATCGACGATCGTCAAACCAATCGTCGAACGACTATCGACGATCGCTGAACACCTACACTGAGTATAATAGCTTTGGTGCAGGAGGTCGACGATCTCATCTTGAGTCGTCGACCAGTGATCGACGATCGTGGAATCCAGAACATCGTTCTACCATAAATGATCGACGATATGGCTTGCGATCGTCGACCATTGATCGACGATCTGGACTTAAGCTGGAAAATAAAAACCAAACTTCCAGAACTTCAAATCCTAATCACCACCCCAGGTTGTTTAATCCTTCAACTGAATGGATTATCCCACCTAGGAGATCACACCCTTTAGGATATAAATCTAAGCCTGCAAAATCTTTTATATCTAGTTTTTCTTTTGTGAAGAATACTGGACCCAAGTTAACCTGGGTCCACAATGTATAACTGTTTTTTTCTGCAGGTGAAGACCTATCCAGTCATACATGACAAATGGTATCTAGATAGTGGATGCTCAAAGCACATGACAGGAAAGAAGAAGAACCTGTCAGGTTTCAAAGCCAAGCTGGGACCAAAAGTTGTATTTGGGGATTCCAGCTGTGGACAGACTGAAGGGTATGGCAGCTTCACCATAGGAGCTGTAACCTTCAAGAAAGTAGCTTATGTCTCAGGACTAAAGCACAACCTAATCTCTGTAAGTCAAATGTGTGATGCTGGGTACAAGGTATGGTTTACTGACACTGCTTGCAATATTTCTTTAAATAATACTGTGGTGTTAGTAGGTATTAGAATTGGAAATGTATATGTTGTAGATTTTAATTCCTCCAAATCTGAAATATGCTTATTTAATGAAGTAACCAGTAATAATACCCTTTGGCATAAGAGACTTAGTCATGTAAACTTGAAAAACATTTCTAGGTTGGCTAAATACAATCTTGTAAGAGGATTACCTTCTTGCCCCTACAAGAAGGAAGGCCTTTGCAAAGCTTGTCAACTAGGAAAGCAAACAAGAAATAGCTTTAAATCAGTTAATAAAAGTGATTCTCCCAGGATTCTGTACTTGCTACATTTGGATTTGTTTGGTCCTATTGCTGTACAGAGTCTTGGAGGAAAGTCTTACACTTTAGTAATTGTAGATGACTTCTCTAGGTTCACTTGGGTATTCTTCTTGAGAACTAAGGCTGATAACTTCAAGGTTCTTACAGATTTTCTAAAGTGTATACAGAGTGAGTATTCTACTCAGATTGCCTCGATCAGAAGTGATCATGGTACTGAGTTTGAGTCTCTTCTTATGCAAGAATTCTGTGAGAAGGAAGGTATCAAACATAGCTTCTCTGCTCCTAGAACTCCTCAACAAAATGGGGTAGTTGAAAGGAAAAACAGAACCCTAATTGAAGCTGCAAGCACATTGTTGGCAGATGCTAACATGCCTCTGTCCTTTTGGGCTGAAGCAGTTAGCACAGCTAACTATGTATTGAACAGAAGTCTGATACATAAACTTAAGGGTAAGACTCCCTATGAATTACTTAAGCAAGTGAAACCTAAAATAGACTATTTTAGAGTATTTGGCTGTGTTGCTTTTGTTCATAACAATAACAAAGAATACCATAGAAAATTTGAGGCAAAAGCATCAATGGGAGTTTTTCTAGGATACTCTCAAGTAAGCAAAGCCTATAGGGTCCTTAATAAATCCTCTCTTAAGATAGAAGAGTCTGCACATGTCTCTTTTGATGAGACAGTCATGTATTATAAGGAGAAGGACTCTTCCTCTAATAGTACAGTGCAAGTCCTAGGAGTAAGTAAGGATTTGGAAGGTTTGAAACTCACACAGGAGAATCATCCCCAACAAACTCCTCAGGCTGCTTCTTCAGATTCTGAATCTGATGTAGAACTTTTTCAAGTTAAAGCACCTGCTCCAACAGTTGATCAAATTCCACATGAGGAATTAAATCTTGAAACTGTTGAAGATCAGATCATTGTTGAACCTACTGATCTTGTCACACTTAGAGATCACCCTGTATCTCAAGTGATTGGAGACATTTCAGCAGGAGTCCAGACAAGACATCAACTCAACAAAAATGTGATGTTTGCTTGTTTCCTTTCTCAGGTTGAGCCCCTAACCATTAAAGAAGCTGAGCTTGATCCCCACTGGATTATAGCCATGCAAGAGGAACTTAACCAGTTTGAAAGATGTAAAGTTTGGACCTTGGTTCCAAGACCAAGAGGCCAACGGATCATAGGCACCAAGTGGGTGTTTAGAAACAAGCTTGATGCCCAAGGCATAGTAGTTAGAAATAAGGCTAGGCTAGTAGCTCAAGGCTATAGACAGGAGGAAGGCATAGATTATGATCAGACTTTTGCCCCTGTAGCCAGACTAGAAGCCATTAGGATTTTCCTAGCCTATGCTGCCTATAAAAGATTTAAGGTCTTCCAAATGGATGTGAAAAGTGCCTTCCTCAATGGAGATTTAAAGGAAGAAGTGTTTGTTGAACAACCACCAGGGTTTGTTTCATCAACCTTACCCACTCATGTGTTCAAACTCCAAAAGGCTCTATATGGACTTAAGCAAGCTCCTAGAGCTTGGTATGAGACCTTAGCAAATTTTCTTCTAGAACACAAGTTTGTGAGAGGTGTAGTAGATAGAACCCTGTTCATTAGACATCATAAGGATTCACAACTGTTAGTTCAAATCTATGTAGATGACATTATATTTGGCTCTACTGATCCCAAACTATGCAAGAGGTTCTCTGAACTAATGCACTCCAAGTTTGAGATGAGCAGCATGGGTGAGTTATCCTATTTCCTTGGTCTCCAAGTGAAACAGAGTGTTGATGGCATTTTCATTTCTCAATCAAAATATGCCAGAGAGCTGGTTAAAAGATTTGGAATGTCTGATGCTTCATCAATGAGCACACCCATGGCCTCAAATGCAGTTATTGATTCTGATGTTAATGGCAAGCCTGTTGATCAAAAGAACTTTAGAGCCATTGTTGGTTCCCTGCTGTATTTGACTGCAAGTAGGCCTGACATAATATTTGCTACATGACTATGTGCTAGGTTTCAGGTCAACCCAAAGGAATCTCACTTAACTCTTCTCAAGAGGATTTTGAGATACCTTAAGGGATGCCCTAACTTAGGACTGTGGTACCCAGCTGAGTCAGGATTTGAATTAATTGGATATTCAGATGCTGATTATGCTGGTTGTAGAGTTGACAGGAAAAGCACCTCAGGGACTTGTCAGTTCCTGGGAGAGAGACTTGTCTCTTGGTTTTGCAAGAAACAGGCATCTGTGTCTACTTCAACTGCTGAGGCTGAATATATTGCAGCAGCTAGTTGTTGTTCACAGATCCTGTGGATTCAAAATCAGCTAGTGGATTATGGGTACACACACTCAAAACACAAAAATTCTGTGTGACAGTACCAGTGCAATATCAATTGCTCAAAATCCTGTGCACCATTCCAGAACCAAGCACATTGAGATTAGACATCATTTTCTGAGAGATAATGTGGAAAAGAACAAGATAGTAATGGAATTTATATCCACAGACCTGCAGAGAGGAGATATTTTCACTAAGCCCCTTGATGAACAAAAGCATTTGTTCTTCCTGAACCAGCTTGGCATGATTAATGGTTCAGAGTAGTGAAAATTTGGTTAGTTTTGTTTTCTGTCTAAAATCATCGAACGACTGCTCGACGATCTTCGACCAGGTCAGAACTATCGTCGACCAACCGTCGACGACAGCTCGTTCTGTAGTAAGGCAGAAATCGTCGACCAACTGGTCAACGATCTCTCCTTAGGTATCTATCGTCGACCAATGGTCGACGACAGTTTTTCTGTGCTGGGTGGAGAATCGTCGACCATCATATATTGATCGACGATCGTGGTAATTGCGTGTAGTCGGTCGATGTTTACCGATTAGTCAAACATTGACTATCGTCGGTCTGTGTTCGACGACCGATTTTATTCCGGGTTCGACGATCGCAGATTTGTTTCTAATAGTCGATTTAGGTTTGAAGATCGTCGTCCTTCCGCTCCGTCTTTTCATATTCCTTCTTCTGGCTTAGAATTCGCTCTCGAACTCTAATCCCGCGCGATTCTCTTCTCCCCTGCTTTGCTTCTCGATTCGCCATTTTCTCTCAAATCCTATGGCGATTCCTTCTGCTGTTCTCTTCGGAATGAAGTTCGACACTGGCTTCTGTGTCGACTTCGATTCTTTCAGCCGATGCGATCAACCAATCCAAGATATTCTGAAGCTATGTGAAGACCAAGGCCTCAAGAGATTCATGTCATCCGCACCTAAGATTAACATACCGGAGATACGAGAATGGGTATACACTTCGTCCTCCAGCGACGACGCCATGATAGGAAAGATAAATGGCGAGGAGGTCACTCTGACTCCTGAAGTATTGACTGAGCTGTTTGGACTGCCAACAAGAACTGAGGAATATGAGCAAAGCACAGAGGAATATGGCCGCATGCTCACTGTGATGGGCCATGCCGAAGGGATTCTGGCTAAGCTGCTGAAGATAAACTTGTCTCCAGAATACAAGTTTCTGGCCGACCTGGTGGGCAAGGTCGTTTTGGGAAAACATTCTGCTCATGACAACATCAACAGGCAACAGTTTTCCCTGATGTCAGCTTTGGTGAATAAGGCACAGATTGCCTGGGGAAAAGTTCTGTTTGAACTAATAAGGAGAAAGAACAATCAGAAGGAAGTAAATCTTGCCAGGGTACTGGGTGTGTTTCTGTATGTGAAAGCACCCCTGCTGCTTGTTTCTGCACCGTCTGCAGTAAATGCCAGCAAGAGGTTGGACCCCTCTCTATTCAAGAAATCCCAGAGGATTATCAAGAAGTCAGCCAGGGTTGATCCTAACCCTCCTTCAGACACAAGGGCTGATTCGGCCGCTCTCCCGCTTACTGGGGAAGGCTCAGCAATCCCTTCATCCTCTCTCTTTACCCTGCATCCTCTTCTCCTGCATTACTTTCTACAACACCTGCAGTGCCACCACAACATGCATCCTTCATTCCACCTGCATCTCCACACCAGTCACCAACACCACAACATCTGGCAGCTTCAGCCAGTGTTGACATGGTGACTGCTACCATCCTCACGCATCTTTCTCAACATGAATCACACACTCATGTTGATGTTCACCCATCTCCACATGACTCATTTGATCATGTGGCAGATCATCCTGCTTCCATTCCATCCACCTCCACATCATCAGCATTTCAGATAACCCCTGAATTGCTTGCACATATTGTCGAGCTCATTACTCCCTCCATTCAAAAAATGATTGAGGCTGCCAATGCCCCTCTCATTGCCTCCATCAATTCTCTCACTGATGCCATCAAATCCATCTCATCTTCTGCTGAGCCCCCTTCTGTAAGATGCATGACTCCAGTCCCCACTGAAGTCATGCAGGGGGAGATGTCTGTTGAAGTGGTCTCAGGTGATGCCCTGACCCTTCAGGATAATTCTTCTCTTCCCCTTCAAGGAACTGTAGAAGAACCTCAAGAGATTCCAGAGAAAGAACCAGAAGGTAAACCTTAAAATTCTTCCTCCAAAGATTTTTCCTCCAAAGATTATAATCAGGACTTCAAGTTGATATTTGTATCTAACAAAGACATTCACTCCTTAGTGAATCTAGCTTCTGAGGAAGAAGTTCCTGAAAAAGAAAATGAGGAAGTCCCCATGGACGTTTGTGAGAATGATGCTGCTCAACCTGATGGTATAGCTTTATTTAAGATTCTAATTAATCCTAACTCCAACTTAGAGTTAATTTCTTATCCCTTCCTTTCCATCACAGCTGCTGATGACCTTACATCAGTATTGCAAGTTGATGCTGCTAAGTCCTTTGATTCTGATAAAGACTTGGAATCTTTTCTTAACCTAGACTGTGAGTCCTCACTCACATCTACTCCTTTTGTTCCTCCTTCTCAAGAGATAGTGGTCCCTCATAGACCTGAGTACCTTGATGACCCCTTGGTCAAGGATACTCTTTTCTTTTCCTGTATGGCACTCCTCTTGTGCCTTGCAGAGGTGTCTATCCCTGATGTCACTGAACATCTAGAAGGAATTATAACCTCCTTCCTAGATGCAAAGTGGTATCCTGTGTAGATCTTCAGGTAATCCTATCTATTACCTGTTGTTTGTTCACCTTGGGGGAATATTTTATTCCCACTTGGTCGTTAACCTATCTCTCTTTGCATGCAGGCACAACCATAAATGCTGCTGCTGCTGAAAACATCAACATCCCTGCTGATGCTGCTGCTGAAGAAATTGAAGATGTGCAAGATAGGGCAGACAATGCTCCCAAGATGACTGAAATGGCCTCAAGCTCAGGTACTCTAAACCTAGAACAATTTATAGCCTTTGTGGCTGAGAACATTGCCTCTGAGTACGTTGAAGGGATGGCTAATTATCATCTGGATTCCCTAGCCATCTCTCTAAAGAAAGCATCTGCCCCTGCAGATATCGTCATCTTTTCTCCTCCTATCCTTACCTATCCTCTATCCATTCCTTCTATTGCAGAACTGGTCCCCAAGACAGTTCCTGAGTTGTATCCAGAATCAGAACTCTGGAGGAGGTCTCCAAATGTGGATCTTGATGCCCTCCTTAGGCAAGATGCCATTGAGGAAGCTAAAGAGAAAGAAGAAAGAGAAAAGAAAGACAAAGCTGAACCTGCTGCCAAGGATCCTTCTGAACTTGACTTTGATGATTATGCTGGGAAAGACTCATCTCATTCTGATGATGATGATGATGATTCTGATGTTTCTGACTCCACTAAGAAAAGGAAAAGAGCTGCTTCCAAGAAAAGAAAAGCTCCTGCTCCTCCTACTGCCAATCCTAACAAGGATGTTCCCTATTACATTCTGAAGGGAATAGATCCTAAGAGCAAGGAATTTCAGCCATGGATGAGACTGTCAAAGAATCAGACTAAAGAGAAGAAGAGGACAAAGAGATATGACACTCCTGTTCAGAAATTCCCCCCAGAGGTCCTCCTCCACCTCCTGGTGCTGGAGCCTCTGGAAGCCTCTCTTCTGCCCCCTCTGCAAGGTCAGCCAGCTCTAACACTTCTCAGACCTACCAAAGAAGGAGTAATCAAAGCCAGGGAGGCCAAGATGTTTCAGGACAGGGAAGAAAAAGAAATGACAATGCTCTCGTGGAACAAATAAAGGAGATGACTTTTCAGCAACCTACATTCTCTCCTCCTCCTTCTCCTCCCAGGAAAGGTCCATCCTCTTCTTCAAGAAAACCTGCTGCTGCTGAGACAACTGAATCAAAAGGAAAAAGAGTGGTCTTTTCAGATAAATCCCACAAAAAGTTCATTGAGCTTGCACCTCCAAGATCTCTATATGCTCAAACTAATCCTAAGAAGGCTGTGCAGATTCCTCTTGATTCAAGCAAACTTGCTACAGCTCTTCAAAGGAACATGGAGATTGCAGCTCATACAGATACTGATAGACCTCCCTCTCCATCAGATAAAACTGAAACTGAAAGGATTGCCTCTATGGCAAGATTCAAAGAGTCTATTGCACTAAGCATGATGGAGAGAGCCAAATCTCAAGGACTAGATCCTACAGCCTACTCAACAATGTCAGAATTCAGAGAAAAGGAACTCAGCAGAATTCAAGTCAATCCAGAAGCCTTTGACACTGAGGAATACATGAGACTTCATCCTGCTGCAGTTCTACCAAGTTATGCTGAAAAGAAAATCATAGGTGAACATGATCTAATGCTATCCAAGAGACAAGCAGCAAACCCTAATAGAGAAATTATCTTCAAACCAGCTGCAATACCCAAAAACTCATCTGATGCTAAACATGCTGATAAATCTGCTTGATACATTCCATTTCTGCCGATTTATGCTTGTTATATTTTCTGTGTATTACCTGTGTTTTAACGTTCTGGTTAATCTTTAGATTTGTTGTTGTCTGCTTTAGCCTTTAAATTGGATTGGATAACATAACCCAAATAGGGGGAGATTGTTGGTACCCTAGATGTGATTTGGCTTATGTAATCCCTTTCCAGCCCCTCTTGATCCATATAAAGATATATGATCATGTTTAGACTTTGCTTAGTCTCCCTAGGGCAGTATATAACTGACCTAGAGCTTAGGTTAGAAGTTCTAGATGTTTTTGTAGTTAAGGCTTTTCCGTTCGACCATCGTCGAACGAGGCCTCGCGATCGTCGATCATTGGTCGACGATAGCAGGGCTATTGAATCGTTGAAGACAAGACAATTATCGTCGACCGTTGGTCGACGATCTCAGAGCAAGCTTACTACGCTCTGAAGGTTGGTCGACGATCTGTCATCAACAGATCGACGATCGTGTTCTTGCTTCACGATTTCTGTCTCGACAGATATTTGCCTTTGCTGGTCGACTATCTGTTAGCCGGTCGACGATCTATTAGCTGGTCGACGATTTCTGGTCGACGATTTCTGTTCCGACAGATTCCTGCTATTAGTCGACGATCTGTTTGCAGGTCGACGATCATCGAACTCCTGTTCGACGATTTCTGTCTGCCTTTATCTTTTTGTATTTATTCTATTCCTTGGTTTATTTCCAAGTGTTTTAGTTGGTGGTTAGATTGATTCTCTGATATTATTGTTGCTAAATTTATGGTTTAAATTCAAATAAATTGATTACAAATTCTGTCAAGCATAAATCACGGGATTCAGTATTCTTGATAAAGCATTTTGTCCTATTATACAAATTGCGTTGACTTTATCTTTCCAGCCTGTTTTCTAGCCGTTGGTACTATGTACTATTTCCAAGAATGGTACGTCTTTATGCTGAGATATTTTTCCCGCTTATTTTATTCCTTATTGGGACTGACAGAAAGTTAATAGGCCATTCTATTCCTATTGCTATATTCTATTTTTGAGATAATCTGTTGCAGGGCTTGAGAATTCAAATCAATAGAGCCGTTCCAAAGGAAAAACGTGAAGACATATTTTAAAAAGAGATTCTTCTCTCAGAAAAGAAGGAGTTACAGACACAGAGAAAGATTATTCATCCGCTCAAGCATCATCAGAGCAGCTCTTCACAATCTCACAACAAGAAGAAGAAAAGTTTTCCTGAAGCAAAAGCCCAGAGCAATCATCTTTCATTCTCAAGTCTCCTGAGCATTTGCTTAGAGTTTTCAAGACTTCAGAAAGAGCTCCAGTTCTGCTTCTAGTGCTCCAGAATCTTAAGACCTGATAAAAATCAGTCTTCAGATCTCTGAAGATTTAGTTTCAGTTTATCTGAAACTCCTTCATCCTGAAGCAAAGGCTTTCCCTGGACTTCCACTGAGCCAGGGGGAGACTTTGATTCTTTAGAGAATCCACAAATCTTCTCTAATCTGTATTTAAAACAGAGAAGATAATCTAACCCTCTCAACCCCTTTGTAAAAAGAGTTTGTTCACACCTCTTCAAAAGTGAACGTTGGTGACAGGGCACCTTATCAACAACCTGTGGTTGAGCATCCTTATCAAAAGCTCAAAGGGTCTGTTTGATCTACCTGAATCAGATCATTGGTGGCAGGGCACCTTAGCAAAAACCTGTAGTGGATTCCTACCAGGGTGGTAGAAGAGTGGATGTACCTATTTAAAGGGAACCACTATATATCCTGTGTCTCTCTGGTTCTTGCTGATTTGTTTATTCTGTGGCTGTGATAGAACTACCTAGGATTGCTAGTTGCTGTGATAGGCTTGTAGTTAACTGAAATTTCAGTCAACTTCTCCACTTGTGCACTTCACTGTGTTAGGCTCTTAGGGTTCAAGTATCAGATTTTTTATTCCGCAAATAAACTCCAAGGGAGCTGACTAAGTGTTCATAAAATTTTGAATACTCTATTCACCCCCCCTCTAGAGTAGTTTACAACTTATCCCCTCACTTTCAAACACATCGGGGTATTCGCAAACCACGGGGATGCTATCCAATGGAGACTTTGGCTCCACAGCCCCCACTATTGCGAAGAACAGCTCTGCACCAGCACGAACCGCCTTCACCACCTGAAGAGCAGACATCAGTGTCTTGCTCGACCCCTTTAGCCCCTCGAATGTAGTCTCCCGCCCTACACCCAGCTTGACCTCCTTTCGGTCATAGTCAATACAAGCTTTCTGCTCTGACAGCCAATCCATTCCAATGATCACGTCGAACTCTACTAGCGGCAGCAATGACGCTAGCAAGTCGAACTCTTGGCTCCCAATGTGAACCTTTACGGCGCACACCCTGTCCGCACGCATCGAGCACCCATTTGGTAGTAGCACATCCAACTTGTCCTTCGCCATCGAAGAAGGGACTCCGATGCGCGATATAAAGCTTTCGGACAAGAAGGAGTGTGAAGCTCCCGTATCGAACAGTGCCCGTGCCGGACTATCGCTAATCACAACAAAGCCTATACAAATAATGTTAGGCTAACAAGCAATAGATAACGGTATTAAAGCTAACTTGCTATAAATTAACTCATAACTGTCACCACATCCGCTTGCTTGATGGCCTCCTGCTGGCCCAAGTTATAGACTCTAGGCTGAGTCGGAGCATAGTGGGACGCGGTCGACTCCACTGTTTTGCCCTTCTCCTCGTAGGTAGATCCTTGCTTCCTTTCGGACTTTGAGCGTCCACTCCAGCAATCACGGGCAAAGTGCCCCGGCTTTCGACACGTGAAACAAGCGCCCGGGGTTCGATTGGTAGTTGCCCCCGAGGCACCTGAAGCAGCTGGACCCGACGTCTTAGCTTTCTTATAGAATCTGCGGTAGCCCGACTTCGACGTAGTCAGTGCCTTGAACTCCGCTTTCTTGCTACCAGATTCCTTCTTTGCTTGGACATTCTTCACGTCCTTCTCCAAGGACCGGGCCAAATTGACCAGGGTCATGAAACCCTGCGCCTTGGGCCCCGACAGTAGCAACCTTAAATCATCTCTTAGCCCTTCGTAGAAGCGGCTCGTCTTGCGCTCCTCGTCTGCCAAGGTAGCGCCGACATATCTCCCCAACCGAGTAAACTCGTGGAGGTACTCATCAACGGTGCAATACCCTTGCACCAACTTCTGAAACTCGCTTTCTAGCGCAATCCTCTGCGCCGAGGGGAGGTATCGAGCCATGAACAGTCTCGCAAACTCCTCCATCGAAACTTCGGCCAACGGCCTTCCCCGCAACTGATGTAGCTCTAGGCCTTCCCACAATAACCTTGCGTCCCCATCCAAAAGGAACGTCGCTATAGTGGTCTTCTGCCACTCTTCCATTTTCGTCGCAGTCATCACCCTATTGACCCTTGAGAGCCAATCCTCTGCTTGGGTCGGGGTTTCTGCCCCCGTGAATACAGGTGGGTGAAAGCCCATCACGTGCTTCAGTTGTCTTTCTGTTGCTCTCCGAGGCAACTCTGGCTCCAACACTACTTGCTCAACCCTCCTTTGCTCTGCCGTCTGAAGCGGTACTTGCTCCATAGCAGGAGCGGGCTGCTGCACCTGCCTTGCAGGCTGCGCATTGATCATTGCCATGACCGCTTCTGCCACCAACCTAATGGTCTCGGCAGACGGAGGTGTTGCAGGCGCATCGCTTGGCGTACTGCTCGCCTCAGAACCTGGCCATTCAGACAGCCCAGCACCACTTCTGGTCACCTATAATCGTGCAAAACACCGATAAGCGACCCAAAAATTACTACAAACAGCAATTATAGGAACATGCAGGTTCCTTAAACATGTATATTTTCATTCCTAAGTGGACATTCATGGGTTCTTTTCATGTTATAACGATGACGCACACATGTGCTCACCACCCCTTAAAGTGAATTCGTCCACGAATTCATTTAAGCTCGACCGAAACCAGTAGTCTGATACCAATTTGTAACACCCCTATCCGTCGCATAGCATATAGCAGTAGGTCCGGCCGGGGCCCGACGCCATATACTACGGACAGACCGGTTGGTTACGCGTTGAAACCATTCAACCAATCATGTCGTCCTACACAACACCTAGCGGATGCAAATTATTAAGTTGCAAAAGAAATAAGAACCCTGCTACAAAGCATGAATGTCCACTACCGACTCAGGAATGTAATCATACACAAAAGAGAACTGGCCTTAAGGCCTTACATTGTTCACTTAACAAAATAGTGCTTTCATACTTCGGCTCGCAGGCCGGCCATACATGAAAACGGGAAAGAAACATAAGCAAAAAGGCCTTCGAGGGTCGGCACAGCTACAAGGGCTTTAGCCCGCTATTTCCCGCTCTACTCCGCAGCACCTGCAAGCCACAAACCACCGCCCGGTGGCAAACAAAAGCAACGGTCAGTCATGCTGACCAAATTATAACGATCCCGCCCCCAAAATCGAGGCGGCGATGCTCTTTCCCTGCACTTTATTAGTATAGGAAATATATTAATGTGAACACACATCAACACAGGCATAGGCTCGCACGGCCACACACCCCGTGCACTCAGGGCACATTCTCGGTGAACCGGCCAACGTCACGTCAATTTAAGCCATAGACTTTCCCAATCCACCACCGCCTCTTGGACGGTCATCCATATGAGCATTTTGCCTTCCTGGCCTTGGTCGCGGCAATTTATGCCAAAGACCGCCGAAGACCCTCATCTATGCCAATGGTCCTACCGAACGACATAGACCGGGTACGGTTCCGCCTGACCCGTGCTCATATCGCAACGGCAATTTAAGCCATATGCGCAGGTCAAGACTCACCGAGTCCCGTTTCCGCCACAACAATCACATAACCCAGTTATGTTCACGTTTGCTCCCCGGCCACCGTGTTGGCAAAACCCGCTTTTGCCCAGTTATCCGGGTGCACCTTGGAGTTAATCTCCAAGGCTCCCTAATGCAATCTACCATGTAGAAAACCCGAAAAACACCCAAACACCCGGAGTCTTCCCCGGTTCATATGCAATGCAACATCACCGATCCGGCTCTACTTGTCCGGATAGGCTTCACACACAATGCCTATGTCCGTTTACGCATACGGACTCTACACAAGGGGGACTTCACATATCTACCCCAAGGAGCGCTCCAACTCTTCGCTCACTCGCGAGAGAGGGCTTCCTATGCAATGGAAAAGAGGGCTTCACATGCCCAAGGATGAGAAATCGTTACCCTTGCATTCTTCCGCGGCGCCATTGAAAACTATATGGTTGGAAAGCACCGCAACGGCGTCGCCTCCGCGGATCTGGACTCGGATCGCGATTTGGAACTCCGAAGCTCCTCCAGCGGCCGGATCTTGGACTCCTCCTTCCTCCTTGCTCTCCCTTCTCTCTAACTTTTAGAGAGAGATGGGCCAAAGAAAAATGGGTTTCTAAACCGTATTTCCCGGCCATAACCACCCAGGAGCAGCCCCCCACCGTCGGATCCAAAGCCAAGGAAACGAACGGCCCGGATTAAATCCAAAATCATAAAATCTGGGCCGAACACGGGTTGGCACACGGCCGTGTGCCTGGCCGTGTAGCTCATTCGCCGTCTCGACCCAAATTGAAAACCAGCACACGACATGTGACACGGCCTCCAACACGCCCGTGTCTCCTGCGACACGCCCGTGTCGGGACCCGTGTCACGCCCCCCGTGTGCAATAAATCAACGCTTTGCAGTCATAGGGGTACACGGCTTGGTGACACGGCATTGGACACGCCCGTGTCAAACTAGACACGCCCGTGTTCGTGCCCGTGTCACTACCCGTGCACCCAACCGCACAGCACAAGCCTGACACGGCCTGGGACACGCCCGTGTCCTAGGCCGTGTTCCACCACACGACAATCGTCGACCTGCGCTGGTCGACGACACGGCCCGTGCTCGACACGCCCGACACGGCCTCCGACATGCCCGTGTCGGGGCCCGTGTCACCTGCACCAAAAACCCGACTTGGCCAAAATCGATCCCCGTCGCTCCTACGACAAATTGGGGTGTTACATTTCTCTTCTTGTTGTTGATTGTTTAGCTTGATCTATTGTGTTTGATGAAGTATGCTTATTGTAATTAATGTTTATGCTTAATCATGTCTATGTGAGTGTTGTATTTTCGTTATATTTATTTGAGGTGCAACTATTTCCACTTTGTTCCTTCAATTATTGTTGTCCGCACTAGCGATTGCTAGTGGCGTGCATTGCGAAGAGGTGCTTGCGACCCTAACTGTTCTCTACGTTCTTACGCTTGCCTACTTGTCCATCTGCCTAGCGATTCGGTGCATAGCGACCCGTGTAGTCTTCCATCCCGCCTTGCGAAGCTTCGCATATTGGCATTGCATAGGAGTAGTTTGTAGTATTTTTATTACTATTTCCACAATCCAACTAAAACCCCCATTTGTAGTTTAGTGCTATGGACTTCAATCTCAAGTCCTTCTAATTAGAAAATTCCACCTTGCGGTGTTCCTTGAGAGATTCGATACTTGGGTAAGCCGCCCTCTTTTATTTCTTTACAACGATCGGTATACTTGCCGTCAGCGCATCAGTAATCGACTTAGAGAAATTTTGACTTTCTTTAAAAAGTTTTCTTCATGGTATACATCAACTATTCTTTCTTCCATTACGTTAGTACTGAAAAATGAAGTGTGTCCCAAAAGGGAGGCTACACATGAGTCAATACCATGGATCACACAATGAGGGATTACATTATATGGTCCTGTGTTTGGTAACTCATTATAGACTAACATTGGTCTACACTTAGCAAATATGACCTGCAAGCACTCAACTTGAAAAGAACATCAAATATAAACTTAATTCATCTTAGTTAAAGGGTGACTTCATACAAATATAGGTTATTGTGGATAGAATACCCAGCAGGATCTAAGGCCCTTTCTTTTGTGAAGGTGAAGAGCTGGCTCGAAGACTTTTCCTGGAAGGAAAAGGAGAGAGCCAACCGATCCATGGAGCGAGTCGGTATAGAAAACCCAAGAATTTTTCTCCTCACCGCCTCCGATCTCCAGCATTATGGAGATCACAAGTTTTTGTAATTAATATAAATATGTTTTGATTCAGTATTTAATAAAATAGATTTCCTATTTCTGTGTATTGTTTATTTTGTTAAGAGTGTTTGATAGTGTTTATCTAAAGGACGCATCGATCTCCAAGAAGGAGCCTGTCCAGGAAAATGAGCTCTGTGATATACCGCCGCGCGTTGGCTACCTAACTCCCCGCGATATCTTCCAGAACTTGGTTTCCTGGGACAAAATAATATGAATTTATATTCAACGCATAAAACCTTATTCATCCCCCCCTCTAAGGTTGGAAACGAGATCCAAATTGTTATTATACGAAAATTCCACCAGTGGGAAGAGCCTTTCTCATGGCTATCCTCTATCCAATACACACAATCTCAACAAATCCTCCATAGTTCTGATTGTCTTATTAGACTACCCGTCTGTCTAAGTATGAAAGTTCGTGTTAAAGGTAAGGCGAGAACCCAAATACACTTTAACTGCCTTCCATTCCTTGGAGGTAAAGCAACCATATAAGGTTTGAGTCTATCATCTTTGGCACTCCATGGTATTCTCCAAACTGTTCCACAAAGAGACGAACCAATACATCCACATGCGTTTATTTATTCATTGGGATAAATCTGGTGACCTTAGTCAAGAGATGCACGATCACCCAAACTAAGTTATTCCATGATCGTGATCGGGGAAGGCCATGAACAAAGTCCATGAAGATATCTTCAAACTTCCACTCTAGAATGGGTAACGATTGTAACAATCTTCCAGGGCTCAGGCACTCTACCTTCACCTTCTAGCATGCCTTATAGTGTGTAATATAGTACTTAACAACACTCTTCATTCCTGGCTAGAATATGTTCTTTCGTTAGTCACTATACATCTTGGAAATCATGGGATACACAAAATACTTTTAACAATGTGCCTCTCTCAAGATGTCTTCCCGGATTTCATCGCAGTTGGGTCCATTCCCTATAATGTCCTAGATTTGAGAATGTCAATCTTATCAATGATATATATATATTAGTAGATGACAGTGATGGGGCAGGTTGCTTATATGGCCAAGTCAGGTAAACACGTACCTAAAAAGTGGGCTGACAGAAATCTATCCATGTACAAAGACATTGAGTGAAGGTGACTCAATCAATGCCAGATGACTTATACTATTAAGTGAATGAAAGATTTTGTTTAGAGAGCCTAAACACCTAGAGGGGGGGAGGGGTTAATAGGTTCAAATCCTTTTTAACAATTTAGGAAGTTAAACATGTTAAACACATCACAACTATCACAGCACAAAGAATAACAATCACAAAAAATTCACAGCACAACACACAATGGTTTATAGTTGTTCCCCAATTTATGGCTACGTACACTCTCCTTCTTAACCAATCCAATAGAGTACTGGATTCGTTCAAACTTTCTTCCACTATCTTAGATTCTTAGATCTTACAACTCAGAACCCAACTGGTTCCTACAGCTTAGATTTCTTCAAGTCCTACAACTCAGATTCTTACCAAGAATCCTACCTCAGGCAACAACGCTATCTCAGCCTTAATCACCAGGCCTACAACTCAGATCACAAAGATCCTACCTCAGGCACTAAGCACTACCTCAACCTTAACTGTAACGCCCCCTATTTTCCTGCGATTATTTAATTCTTGCTTGTTGTTACGTCGACGTGTTTTCTTGGCTTGTGCCATCTGTGGAGTGTGGTCTTAACTCCTTAGAACTGAGTGGCCCATTTTGTAGCCTATTGATAAGATCTCCCTAGCAAGCCGAGTCATTTTAGGTGACCCGGTGTGGCCTCTCAGGGGATGCTTGTGTTTTTGCTTTGGGTTGGTATAACTCGAGTTCTGTTCGTCGAAAGTAAATTTTGTCTTCGCCATTATATTCGTAGCGTGGATATTTAGCTACGGTGCGAATTTCGTCGAATTCCGAGGATGTTCGGTTTTGGCGTCGTTTTGTATTTTACTAAAAATAAAACAATTTAATAAATATTATATTATTTATTAGTTTGAAAAGGTAGCGGTTTCGGCAGTTTCTCCGCTTCTTTTCGCAAACAGGCGCAGACTGGTTTGGTTTTCGGGAAGATGAACAGGAGCGGTTTTGGGAGCGTTTGTGGACAGAATTTGATTATGAAAGCGGATTTGGATTGCTCTTGCCTAGACCTTCATTCCTATGGTAAGAATTCAGTTTTCGTGGTATTTCTAGGGGTCTCAAAATCCTTGGGTTGTCCGTTTCCGCCATTAAAGCTCCAGATTTCTTCTTTAGGTGTCGTTGCTGCTAGTGTCGAGTTAGAGTAAGGGAGGGCGACCAAGCTTCGCTGGAGATCGAGGCAAGTGGTGCTCTTGCCCTTGCCATGTAGTTTTTCTTGTTCATTTGGTTCCTTACTTTTAATGATTTTCCTAATTTCTCTTGCTAAAAGGTCCAATCTCCTTTTGATTATGACCAAGTTTTGCTGCAGCCTGTATATAGATTCCTGTGCAGATTTTTTTTTCCCGAAATTAGCCTTGCAATTAATTTTTTGTACTTCCTGGTTTTAAGTTGGCTAGTTCTTGGGTTGGGAGTAGAGAAATGATTGTTGGTTCAAGCATTGGAGATTTCAGGGCTTGGCATTGAGTGTGGTGCACACACTCAATGTCGGGTCTGTTTGGGTGTGGCGTTGAGTGTGGTGCACACACTCAATGCTAGGTTTGCTTGTCCTTGGCGTTGAGTGTGCTGCACACACTTAACGCCGGGTCTGCTTGGACTTGGCGTTGAGTATGGTGCACACACTCAGCGCCATTGCCCTTGATCTGTTCATTTGCGGTTAAGTACTTTGGCATTGAGTGAGTCAACCTCACTTAACGCCAAAGCTATTTTATCGTTGAGAGTGGTGGACACACTCAACACCGCAGTCTGTTCTTTTGCGGCTAAGTAGTGTGGCGTTGAGTGAGAAAATCCTTCTAAGTCAAAATCGACGGGAATCACTAAGTGATTCTCGCCGACTTCGACAAGAATCGTTAGTGATTCCCGCCGATTCGGCGAGAATCAATCTGCATTCCCGCCGACCTTTTCCTGATTGCGTTGAGTGAGTGGGCCTCACTCAATGCCATGGCGGTTTAGGCGCTGAGTGAGGCGGGCTCACTATACGCCGCAGCCCTTTCCTGCGGGTAAGTACTTTGGAAGTGAGTGAGTTGTCCTCACTCAATGCCAAAGCTGTTCTATCGTTTAGAATGGTGGGCGCACTCAACGCCAGAGTTTGTTTTCGCGACTAAGTACTTTGGCATTAAGTGAGTCGACCTCACTCAACGCCAAAGCTGTTTTGGCATTGAGAGAGGTGGACTCACTCAACGCCACAGTTGGGTTTTGCGGTTAAGTGCTAAGGAATTGAGGGAGTGGACCTCAATAAATGGCATAGCTGCTTTGGCGTTTAGTGAGGTTAGCTCACTCAATACCACAACCTATGTTGCTGAAGGCGTTGTGGGAGTGGACCTCACTAAATGCCATAACTGTTTTGGCATTTAGTGAGGTTACCTCACTAAATGCCACAACCTGCTTTGCTGAAGGAGTTGAGGGAGTGGACCTCACTCAACACCATAGCCTTTTTGGCGTTGAGTGAGGTTAGCTCACTCAATGCCACAGCAAGTGTTGCAGAAGGCGTTCAGTGAGTGAACCTCACTCAACGCCATTTTTGTTTTGGCGTTGAGTGAGGCTAGCTCACTCAACGCCACCGTCTGTTTAGGAATTGAGTTAGTGAGGATCACTCAACGCCATGCCATGTTAAGTCATCTCAACGCTTTTCCCTTACCTTGATTTTCTCCCCCGAGTGAATTCCTTGATTTTGAGGTTCCTTGTCGGCTATTTTCTTTTTTTCCAAAAAGGTCGAATCGTGGGTCGTGGTTAGTAGTGGTGGTTTGAAGCTCTTAATGGGGGTAGGTGTTGTGTAATTTAGACAAGGCCACCCTTTTTCTTTTATCTTGCTCAAGGTACGGGCTGAGCGAGGGGGTGGGAGGTCCCAAGTGCTTTCACATGTAGATCCTTGAGCTTTGTTTCATGGAAATGGTGGTTGGGGGGGGGGGGGCGAGTTCGCCTCCAACCCGAATCCGCATTGTTTTTGCTACTACCATCTCTCACAGCTTAGGGTGTTAGACGTTTCTTCCTTTGTAAATTTACAATGTTTGGGCTCATGGTAGCCTGGTATATTCTGCAGGATTTATTTTTGGGCAGGGTTGTTGCTTTTTCCTCGCACTTAGTGCTTTTCTTTTATCTTGCCTTGGACAGTGGTGCTTGTTTTCGGTTTGCTTACTCTTCTTTCTTACCTTATAACCTAACAATTTCATACAGCTTACTTGTTTAGCTTGCTGAGGTATTCTTTTCTTCTTTAAATGCCTTAGGTTCTGATTAGTAACCGATTAGGCGGCTAGTTGTGCTGTGTTGTTGCTGGTGGTCTCTCATTCTGTGGAGATTAGTTCCTTGGTCTTGTGAGGTAGTTTTACTATTTTTCTTACATACATACATATTTGTCAGTGGGTTCGTATTAGTTTGTTGGTGCCCACTGGTAGTTTTACCTTGATACTAGATTTGTTACTTTTTCCTGCTACCTTTTTGGAGTTAGTCTACTTTCTCTTGGGATGATTTATGCTAGGTTGCTAGTTACTTTTAAACCTAAAAACACTATTATAAGTATACCTCATGATCAACATATTTTATAAAACTCATAACTATTTTCCAAATAACGTAAAAAGATCATTTTCCTATATATATAGTATAAATCAAAAGTCTGATCCTGCATAGTATAAGTTGTCCTCTAGGGACACTTATGCACTCTTTTAGGATGTCAAACCTGAATATAGTATTTTCTGCAGCGTATAAGTATAATTTTTAAATTGTGGACTAGGTGATCCACCGAGCCGAGGGATACGACCTTTAAAAACATAACTGATTTTCTAATAATATAACTTATGAATTTTAATAAAGTTTAGTTTATAGTGGTTTGCCTGAGCGTCGACAGTTATCCCCTGCTCGACGTGGCATCATGACGCGTGTTTTCTCCTACTCTAATAATCCGTTTTCCTCGGAGAAAATGTGGGTTGTGACAGTTGGTATCAGAGGGAGATTGCTTGACAAGTTAGTCGGGCAACTTTCCCTTTTTATTGCATTAGTAGTTAAACATCATGTCATTCGCACACCGATATGTCATCAGCACATCTTGGAAACAACACGAACACTACACTCATAACATAACACGAAGTATACGTGGCATATTATGTAGTATGGGATGCATAATATGTGATCGTATATGGATACACAGTAGGGGCAACATGTGAGGGTTATGTAGTATGGGATGCATAACCTCACCACATGGCTGCGACTAGCTCGTTTTCTTTTTCGTTGCATGAGTATGTAATGTAGTATGGGATGCATAACATTTTCATGTCTACGCCGCTCATAACATACATTAGAGCCTTTTTAGAATACATAGCACAAACATGCATAGCATAACATTGCATAAGCACAACGTGCCAAGCTAAAGACTTGCAGGATGACATATGAACACACATAAGTTTTCGAGTAAAAAATAATATAAAGTCATGCATTCCCGATCTAGGCACAAGAGTTAGTATGGTGGTGGTTAACCATCATAGGTTATGGCATAACATCAATTCTTGTAAAAATAAACTCCCAAAGTAAGTTTAGCAGCTTTAAGTTCATATTTATGTATGTATTGTCTGTACTTGTAGTTAGTTGTAGCTGTTGTACTAGGATCTGACTAATGTTGTTATGATTTTAGGTTGGCGAGATGCCTTTCGACTAGATCGACCCCCCTATCTTAGGGTGAGTCATCGGGAGCGCAGAATGATGTAGTGATCGAGAGCCTGCGGAAGAGTAGTGTTTTCTTGAGCAGGTAGATGGCGGAGATGTAGGCCCAGATCCAGTCTCTGGTGGTAGTTATGGAAGGACAGACTCAGGGAGTGCAGGGCCCTAAAGGGGGGTAAGCTATTCCTCCTCCTCCTGCACCCCTGAGACCTCCAGTGGTGGTGCTAGCGGAGATGGCATTTATCTCACAGTTTCAGAGACTTAACCCTCCTACTTACGATGAGAAGGCAAATTTAATGGTCATAGACGATTGGCTGATCTCCATGGAGGAGATGTTCTCGTACTCTGGTATTACAGATGATCAGAGAGTGATGATAACCGCCTATCAGCTCAAGGGTTTGGCTAAGAGTTGGTGGCTTAGAGAAAAGGAGAGCTTGGTAGCTGGTTGCTCATGGGAAGTATTTAAGGAAATGCTGCTGAGGAAGTTCTTGCCTTCGGTCGAGCGTTACCGTATTATGAACGACTTCCTCCACCTGAAGAGAAGGCAACTCACGGTCAGTGAGTATGAGGTAGAGTTCAGCTAGTTGAGCCTGTTTGCTCCTGGGTTGGTAATTTTGAGGCTGATCGAGTCAAGCGATTCCTTGGTGGCTTGAGGAGCGAGGTGCAACAGTTGACCAGTGCTTATGGATCAGAGACTTATGCAGGGGTAGTGGAGGCTGCACTGAAAGTGGAGGTTATTGAGACTGCAAAGAGCAGAGGCAAGCAAATGAGGATGGACAAGCGAAAGTCTGTTGAGGAGAAGAAACCCCAGGTACCCGGTGCTGCTTCGGGAAAGAAGAGCAAGGTTGTGTGTAGCTTCTGTGGTCGGTCAGGCCACCATGTTGAGAGGTGTTTTAAAAAGGCAGTAGCTCAGAAGAAGGAGCATTTTCATGCTGTTCAGGGTGCTCCTAGGAGGGATGTTTCTTGTTCTGTTTGCAAGCGACCCGGGCATGATGCTGCCAAGTGCTGGTCCAAGGATAAAGTCTGCTATCAGTGTGGGCAGAAGGGTCACATCATGTCTATGTTTCCTCAGGTCCAGCCTGCTCTTCATGCAGTTCCACTTCAGGCACTACCTCCACCTCAGCGTGTGGACAAGGGTAAATAAAAGCTGATCGTGATCTATTCCGAGGAGGCTCAAGCTTCGACTCAGGTCATCTCAGGTTAGTTGTTTATTTTTCCAGCTTTAATGTTTTATTTACTAGAATGGTTACAGTTTGGTTTTGGTAGGTCCTTAGTTGTATATACTCCTATAGGGAAATTTAAGGTGAAGAACTGCTGGGCACGTGTTCTGTTCGACTCCGGCGCTACCCACTCATTTGTGGCTAGATCCTTTGTGGAGCGACATAGGTTGACTCTAGATCGAGTTCGTGAAACCTTCTGCGTCAAGTTCCCTTCTATCGAATCTATGTTATCGGATTTGGGCATTCTAGATTGCCCTGTTTTGTTGGGGGACTTTCTTGCGAAGGCAGAGTTGAATATGATTGATCTGGAGGACTTCGATGTTATTCTGGGCTTGGTCTGGCTGTCTAAGTATGATGAGGTTATTCATTGCAAAGGGAAGCGCTTGGACTTCATCAAGGACAATGGTCAGCCGGGAAGCGTGTATGTTGATCTGTGCCAAGATTCTCCTGTTCTTCTGTGGTATGTGCTCAGAAGTTGTTTCTTTCTGGTTGTTTTGCTTGTTTAGTCTCGGTGGTTGGGACAACTATTAGTATACCGCGCTTAGAGGAGATTCCTGTTGTTTGTGGTTTCGCTGATGTGTTTCCTGATGACCTTCCTTGTCTTCCTCCCGATCGGGATGTCGAATTTGTGATTGATTTGTAACCGGGTACGCGTCCTATTGCTAAGGCGCCGTACTGGATGGCCCCTTGTGAGCTAGAGGAGTTGCGAGTCCAGTTAGATGAGTTGTTGCTAAAAGGGTATATCAGGCAAAGTTTGTCGCCTTGGGGTGCTCCTATTTTGTTTGTAAGGAATAAAGATGGGTCAATGCGTCTTTGCATCGACTATAGGGAGTTGAACAATGTCACTATTAAGAACTGGTACCCTATGCTGAGGATCGATGACTTATTTGATCAGTTGCGTGGTAGCACGGTGTTCTCCAAGATTGATCTTCATTCTTGCTATCATCAGCTCAGGATCTGTGAGGAAGATATTCCACGGACTGCGTTTAGATCGAGGCATGGTCATTTTGAGTTCTTGTTGATTTCGTTTGGATTGACCAACGACCATCAGCTTTCATGGATATGATTAACAGGGTGTTCAAGGATTTCCTAGACAAGTTTGTTGTGGTTTTCATTGATGACGTGTTTGTCTATTCCCGCAGCGCCGAGGAGCATGAACAGCATCTGCGCTTGGTTCTATCGGTGTTGAGGAATCACAAGTTATTCACCAATTTGAGCAAGTGAAAATTTTGGTTGCCTCAGGTCTCGTTTCTGGGCCACGGGGTGAACAAGGATGGGATCTCGGTCGACCCAGAAAAGATCGATTGGATTGGAGCAGGCCAGGCACGCCCAAGGAGATCAGAAGATTCCTAGGGTTGGCCGGCTACTACAGGAGGTTCGTGGAGGGTTTCTCTACCCTTGCTGTACCTTTGACCAGGTTGACTCAGAAGAACGCGGCCTTTGTTTGGAGCGAGAAGTGCGAAGAAGCCTTCCTAGAGCTAAAGAACAGATTGTGCACTTCTCCCATCCTGTCCCTACCTACTAAGGGTGTGGAGTATGATGTGTACGTGGATGCTTCGCATGTTGTTCTGGGTTGCGTGTTGATGCAGGTTGGAAAAGTGATTGCGTATGGGTCAAGGCAATTAAAGACTTATGAGAGAAATTACCCTACGCATTACCTTGAGTTTGCAGCGGTGATTTATGCATTGAAGCGGTGGAGGCATCTACTTTTTGGGGCTCAGTGCAAGATCTTCACTGATCACAAGAGCCTGAAGTACATGTTCACATAAAAGGAGTTGAATCTACGCAAGCGGCGGTGGCTAGAGTATGTGGCCGATTATGATGTAGAGATCCAGTATCATCGAGGCAAGGCCAATGTGGTGGCCGACGCCCTGAACCAGAAAATGGGGAAGATCTTTAATCTCTCTGCTGTTCATTTAGTGGAAGAGTTCCTCCTTATGGATATCTCTATGGGATGCTGTGGAATGTAGAGCAGTTTGGCAGTGGCGCAGCCGTCTTGGATTTCTCTTACTAGGTTGCACCAGAAGGATGATCCGGACCTTCTGCACTTATATCTCAGGTCTGAGAGAGGGGAGTTGCCGGATTTTTCCATCGATGATGCGGGTACTTTGAAGTACCGCGGCAGATTTTGCATCCCTGCTGTTGGAGACATCAGGGGTATTATATGTAGAGAGGCTCATGGATCTAGTGTTGCCTACAATCCGGGATCTACAAAGATGTATCGTGATTTGAAGCAAATAGCCTGGTTGTATGGGATGAAGAGTGATATAGCCCGATTTTTTGCTGAGTGCCACACTTGCAAGCATGTGAAGGCCGACCAAGGAAGGCCTGGTGGCAAGTTTACTCCATTAGAGATCCCGACTTGGAAGTGGGAAAGTATTTCTATGGACTTCATCACGGGCTTACCAAAATCTCCAAGGGGATTTGATTCTGTTTGAGTCATAGTGGATAGACTGGCGAAGTGTGCTCACTTCGTTCCATATAAGATTTACTATCCGATGAATAAGATAGCAAAGTTGTACTTGAATGAGGTCATCAGATTGCACGGTGTGCTTGTTAGCATCATTTCTGATCGAGACTCTCGGTTTACTTCTCGTTTTTGGCAGAGTCTGCAGGAGGGTTTGGGTACAGATCTGAGGTATTCTACTTCTTACCACCCACAAACCAATGGGCAGACGGAGCGGGTGAACCAAATAGTTGAGGATATGATCAGATGCTACATTCGAGACCACGGTGGAACATGGGATGAGCGGTTGCGACTTATAAAGTTTTCATACAATAACAGTTATCAAGAAAGTTTGCAAATGGGTCCGTTTGAAGCTTTGTATGGGAGGCGCTGCAAAACCCCCATGTTTTGGGTTGAGGAAGGTGAGAGACCCTTGTTGGGTCCGGATGCGCTCGAGGAGATGGAAGTCGCGGTGAAGCTTATTCGAGAAAAGTTTCGTATAGCTCAGGAGAAATATGAAAAGAACGCCAATCGACGTAGGTCTGACTTGGAGTTTTCTGTAGGGGACCTTGTATTTCTTAAGGTTTCCCCGATGGTTGGTGTTTAGAGGTTCGGTAAGAACCGGAAATTGGACCCGAGGTATGTGGGCCCGTTTAAGATTGTTGAACGGATTGGCGTGTCAGATTATAGGTTGGATTTGCCAGCCAACTTCCCAGGTGTTCATAACGTATTTCACGTAAGCCAATTGCGGAAGTGTGTGCGCAGTAGTTGGCATGTCTTGGATGTTGTGCCCCAGTTGGAGCATAATCTCTCTTTTATTGAAGTGCCGGTCCGCATTTTGGATACTCAAGATCGGGTGCTGCGAAGGAAGTCCATCCCGATGGTCAAAGTTCTATGGAAGAATCAGGGTTTGGAAAGCGCGACTTGGGAGTTAGAGTCGGCTATGAGGGAGGCTCACCCTCAACTATTTCCCTGATTAGATTGGTTTGTTTTCTTCTTGTAATGTTTGGCTTGTTACTTTTCCTTCTATAATTGAGGCATTGTGCGTAAAGTTTCGGGACGAAACTTTCGTTTAGGGGAAGTCACTGTAACGCCCCCGATTTTCCAGCGATTATTTAATTCTTGCTTGGCGTTACGTCGACGCATTTTCTTGGCTTGTGCCATCTATGGAGTGTGGTCTTAACTCCTTAGAACTGAGTGGCCCATTTTGTAGCCTATTGATAAGATCTCCCTAGCAAGCCGAGTCGTTTTGGGTGACCCGGTGTGGCCTCTCAGGGGATGCTAGTGTTTTGGCTTTGGGTGGGTATAACTCGAGTTCTGTTCGTCGAAAGTTAATTTCGACTTCGTCGTTGTGTTTGTAGCGGTGATATTTAGCTACAGTGCGAATTTCGTCGAATTCCTAGGATGTTCGGTTTTCGCGTCGTTGCGTATTTTATGAAAAATAAAACTATTTAATAAATATTATATTATTTATTAGTTTGAAAGGGTGCAGGTGCTTGGCGGTTTTTGCCTTGTCTTATCATGCCTTAATTAATTGATTAACTAATTAAGATTAAGAGGATGCTATATATAGGATAGTTTAGACATAATAAGTAAAACCGCTCCTGTTCATCTTCTCGAAAACCAAACCAGTCTGCGCCTGTTCGCGAAAAGAAGCGGAGAAATCGCCGGAACCGCTACCTTCAGACGCCAATTTCGGGAGCGTTTGTGGACAGAATTCGATTCCGAAAGCGGATTTGGATTGCTCTCGCCTAGACCTTCATTCCTACGGTAAGAAATTCAGTTTTCGTGGTATTTCTAGGGGTCTCGAAATCCTTGGGTTGTCCGTTTGCGTCATTAAAGCTCCAGATTTCTTGCTTTAGGTGTCGTTGCTGCTTGTGCCGAGTGAGAGTAAGAGAGGCTGAGCAAGCTTCACTGGAGATCGAGGCAAGTGGTGCTCTTGTCCTTGCCATGTAGTTTTTCTTGTTCATTTGGTTCCTTACTGCTAATGGTTTTCAAAATTTCTCTTGCTAAAAGGTCGAATCTCCTTTTGATTATGACCAAGTTTTGCTTAAGCCTGTAGATAGTTTCCTGTGCTGATCTTATATTTCCTAAATAACCTTGCTATTAATTTTTTTTCCTTCCTGCTGTTAAGTTAGCTAGTTCTCGAGTTGGGAGTAGAGAAATGATTGATGGTTCAAGCATTGAAGATTTCAGTGCTTGGCGTTGAGTGTGGTGCACACACTAAACGCCGGGCCTGTTTGGGCTTGGGGTTGAGTGTGGTGCACACACTCAATGTTGGGTCTGCTTTACCTTGGCGTTGAGTGTGGTACACACACTCAACGCCGGGTCTGCTCAGACTTGGCATTGAGTGTGGTGCACACACTCAACGCAATTGCCCTTGATCTGTTCTTTTGCGGCTAAGTACTTTGGCGTTGAGGGAGTCAAACCTCACTCAACGCCAAAGCTATTTTATTGTTGAGAGTGGTGGACACACTCAACGCCGTAGTCTGTTCTTTTGCGGCTAAGTAGTGTGGCGTTGAGTTAGAAAATCCTTCTAAGTCAAAATCGACGGGAATCAATAAGTGATTCTCGACGACTTCAACGAGAATCGTTAGTTATTCCCGCCGATTCGGCGAGAATCAATCTTCATTCCCGCCGACCTCTTCCGGATTGTGTTGAGTGAGTGGGCCTCACTCAACGCCATGGCGATTTAGGCGCTGAGTGAGGCGGGCTCACTCAACGCCGCAGCCCTTTCCTGCGGTAAAGTACTTTGGCGTTGAGTGAGTTGACCTCATTCAATGCCAAAGCTATTCTATCGTTGAGAATGGTGGGCGCATTCAATGCCACAGTTTGTTTTCGCGGCTAACTACTTTGGCGTCTAGTGAGTCGACCTCACTCAATGCCAAAGCTGTTTTGGCGTCTAAAGAAGTTGACTCACTCAACGCCACAGTTTTGCGGTTAAGTGCTAAGGCGTTTAGGGAGTGGACCTCACTCAACGCCATAGCTGCTTTGGCGTTGAGTGAGGTTAGCTCACTCAACGCCACTTCCTATGTTGCTTAAGGCATTGAGGGAGTGGACCTTACTCAATGCCATAGCTATTTTGGCATTGAGTGAGGTTAGCTCACTCAACGCCATAGCCTTCTTTGCTGACGGCGTTGAGGGAGTGGACCTCACTCAATGTCATAGTTGTTTCGGCATTGAGTGAGGTTACCTCACTCAATGCCACAGCCAGTTTTGCAGAAGGCGTTGAGTGAGGCTAGCTCACTCAACGCCACCGTCTATTTAGGCGTTGAGTGAGTGGGGCTCACTCAACGCCATGCCGTGCTGAGTTATCTCAACGCTTTTCCCTTACCTTGATTTTATCCCCCGAGTGAATTCCTTGATTTTGAGGTTCCTTGTCGGCTATTTTATTTTTTTCCAAAAAGGCCGAATTGTGGGTCGTGGTTAGTAGTGGTGGTTTGAAGCTCTTAATGGGGGAGGTGTTGTGTAATTTAGCCAAGGCCACCCTTTTTCTTTTATCTTGCTCCAGGTACGGGCTGGGCGAGGGGGTGGGAGGTCCCTAGTGCTTTCACATGTAGACCCCTGAGCTTCGTTTCTTGGATATTGTGGTTGGGGGGGGGCCGAGTTATTCTCCAACCCGGATCCGCGTTGTTTTTGCTACTACCATCTCTCACAGCTTAGGGTGTTAGACGTTTCTTCCTTTGTAAATTTCCAACGTTTGGGCTCATGGTAGCCTTGTAAACTCTGCATGATTTATTTTTTGGCAGGGTTGTTGTTTTTCCTCGCACTTAGTGCTTTTCTTTTATCTTACCTTGGACAGTTGTGCTTGTTTTCGGTTTGCTTACTCTTCTAGCTTATGTTATAACCTAACATTTCCGTACAGCTCACTTGTTTAGCTTGCTGAGGTATTCTTTTCTTCTTTGAATGCCTCAGGTTCTGATTAATAGCTGATTAGGGGGCTAGTTGTGCTGTGCTGTTGCTGGTGGTCTCTCGTTCTGTGGAGATTAGTTCCTTGGTCTTGTGAGGTAGTTTTACTGTTTTTCTTACAGACATACATATTTGCTAGTGTGTTCGTGTCAGTTTGTTGGCGCCCACTGCTAGTTTTACCTTGATACTAGATGTGTTACTTTTTGCTGCTACCTTTTTGGAGTTAGGCTACTTGCTCTTGGGATGATTTATGCTAGGTTGCTAGTTACTTTTAAACCTAAAAACACTATTATAAGTATACCTCATGATCAGCATGTTTTATAAAAATCATCACTATTTTCCAAATAACGTAAAAAGCTCATTTTATTATATATATATATGTAGTATAAATCAAAAGTAGGGTCCTGCATAGTATAAGTTGTCCTCTGGGGACACTTATGCACTCTTTTAGGATGTCGAACTTGAATAAAGTATTTTCCGCAGCGTATAAGTATAGTTTTTAAATTGTGGAGTAAGTGATCCATTGAGCCGAGGGATACGGCCTTTAAAAATATAACTGATTTTCTAATCATATAACTTATGAATTTTCAAAAAGTATAGTTGATAGTGGTTTGCCTGAGCGTCGGCAGTTATCTCCTGCTCAACGTGGCATCATGATGTGTGTTTTCTCCTACTCTGATAATCTGTTTTCCTCGGAGAAAATGCGGGTTGTGACATTAACCACCATGCCAACATATCAGATCACCAAGATCCTACCTCAGGCACTCAGTAGTTCCTCAGCCTTTGTATGTTTAGGCTTAAAACTCAGAGAGATAACTCTCCTACACTCAGATCTATAGGAGATCTTACAGAAAAATTAATTGTTTAAAATAATATATTCTTCACCCAAATTGAAAAAGAATGATGTGAAGACTTTCTTGATAAGTTCTTGATTGAACTGACTTCTTAAGATCCAACATATCTTAGCTTCTTCAAAGCTTTTTGAATCTGAACAATGTAAGGTTGATCTTCAAAAGAAGTTGGAGATGATCTTTAATCCAACTTCCTTCTTGTATTCAGAATTAGATCTAAACTCCTCTTGCAAACATGTTAAGGATCTGCCTTCTTCTTACTTTACTTCTTCTGTGTTTGACTCTAAGTTCACCGTTCATTCTTCATTATTCTCTGTTTGAGATATAATAGGTCGTTATATAGAACCCATCTATGGTTACCGATTGATCTGGTACAAAACGGCCTTCTGATAGCTTTGGCAGATGTAATAGCTTTGTTACTTATGACAGCTGTCAGGTCTTCAGTCTTGATACCTGACCCCTCCTTGAACTTTTATCACAGTAGATAATTGCCCGGATAACACATTAAATAGGTCAACACAAATTGACAATGCGTCGACACAAGTCTTGATGATTTCGACACAGCTCCTAATATGTCGACAAAATCATTCTTTATCTTCTCGACCTCGCTTCTGTTTGATGTATCGACACAAGTCCTATATATCAACACAACTGCTTCTAGTCTCGACTTAGCTGGTGTTGATAGATTTCTTGAGTGTGTTTCGACAAAAGTCCTGCGTGTCGACATAACTGCTTCTAGTCTCAACATAGCTGGTGTTGACAGATTTCTTGAGTGAGTGTCGACACAAGTCCTGTGTATCGACACAACTGCTTCAAGTCTGAACTTCTGTTTGTCGACACAAGTCTCGTGTGTTGACATAACTACCGCTGATAGAATTTCTATGTGTCGAAACAAGTCCTGTGTGTCGACACAATCTGGCTTCTGGTGTCGACATATTTCCCTCACAAGTGTCGACACATGTACATAGAATATTTTCCTGTATTTTTTTAACCTGCACATTGAAACTCAACATCCCATCAAATACACATTGATGTATATCAATGAGTTAAGTGAGGCTTCTCCAAATCTTGTACACAGTTTCCAGTGTACCCAACAATCTCCCCCTATTTGGAGAAGTCTAATCCTTAGTCAATGATATACACCACATATAATAAAACAAAGATTAAGAAGCATATAATCATTACACAGACAGGTTAACTGATAATGCAGAAACAACATGAAATATCATCACAGAATATGATTAAATTCATTAATCAAGAATTAGTTTTTGATTTACAAGATTTTTTAGAACAAAAAATTACACAGTTCTAAAACTTGCCTATCTATCCCTAAGATTTATCAGGCACCTTGATAACTATTCCTTTGCCAGATTAAATCTTAGTTTACGCCTTAGATTCTGTGTCATCAGCTGGCTTCTTCCCTTTTTGATCTTTCTTTTTGAGCTCTTCTTCCTTAATCTTCTTCCTTTCAAAGTAATGATAAGGCTTTGGGAAGTACTTGCTAGGCTCCACAAAGTTAGCAGGTAACTTCCCAGCATTGATATCCCTTCTAAACTGATGTATAATATCTTGCCTTTACTGATACTTACTTCATTCTCGTTCAGAGTACCGTTTGGATCTATCATGCATATTATCTTTCACAGCTTTCCAAGCAGTAAGAATGATATTTCTGGAGGTTGGACTCCATTGTTCAAAATCAGCCTTTAATTCAGTCTGCTCTCTGAATCTTTTCTTAGATACTAAAGCTTCTTTCTGAGCATCCCTAGCTTTTTGTGCTCCTTTCTCTCTTTGTAAAACAGCTTCAGACATTTCAACTTTTTCAATAATAACATTATGTGCCTCCTGTGGAGGGCTATATATCTGATGTACTGCCTGCTGTACTTCATCAAAATCAGATTGAGGATAGATGACTTGGGTAACTTCCTGCTGAACCCTTTCAATGTAAGCTGGTTGAATAAAAAATTAGCAGTATTATCATCATCACAAAGGGAAGGATATCCAAGAGTAGCTCTAATGGTATTGGATAACCATTTGGCATGATCTGAGCTTGCTTTAACTAACACTCTCTCCCGCCTTTATGACTTCTCTGGCCATATGTCCTCTTTGATCATTCTTTTGAAACCTTACCGGATCAGCCAAATAATTTATTCCCTCTTTGTAGTAGAGTCTTAAATTCTGCAGTTGATCAGAAATAGCCCTTTGAGATGCATGAATTGATGTTTGGACAACAGCTAGATATTCTTTGAATTGGTTAGATACTTCAGTTTTCACATCAGTAGAAATACCTCCTATTTTTGTGAGAATTTCATCATGTCAGTCTGTGAGATTTTCATTAATTCTGATTTGATTTTCTAGAATATATCCTTGTTTATCTGCAATGTCAGCTATTTTAGTTTTCATGTCCTATTGTTGTGTGGCCAAGTATACTACAGCATTACCTCCCTTGTGGAAGCAATGTGTCATATCCTTCTTATGTAAATTTACTTCAAATATGATAGATTTGATATCTTGGGCCAACTGGAACTGTATTTTTTTTGTGACTCATCCATATATTTCTCTAGAGCAAGTCTTTTCTCATCCATTTTCACTTGAAGTTTCACCAAAACTGAACTAAAGTCTATTCCTGGAGCAGATGTTTGAGGGACAGTCTGCAAGGCTTTCTTATAGACTGAGATCTTCTTCCTGAGTTCCACCAACTTCCTTTTCTTGCCCCTGGAAGCTTCTTCATCATCAGAAGAATTTGATGAACTTTTTATAACCACAGTTTCCTTAGGACTTGAGGCATGTAGTGGCATCTCCCCCTTAGTCCTTGGCAGCTCCACCTCAGTCCTTACTTCTTGGAATTCAGGAAACAACTCTTTTAGAGTTACCTCCTTGTGCATCTGAATAGGAGGTATAATGTTATCTTCTTCCACAAATGGTTCTCCCTAGACATTAAGATCCTCTTCTAGAATTTTTTATAAATTGGAGGAGTGGTGTTTCTCAGCTTGATCTGGATCTGACATATGCATATCCTGTGCTTCTTTCTCAGTGATGATAGTTGCAGCATTATTGATTTTTGAGACTATGTCCATAACTGTATCAGTTGCATTCTCACTATACAGTGCAACTACAACTATACCTCTCCCTAGGTCTGACAGCTGTGATTGTGCATGTTCTTGAACAACTGTAATCTCAGTGTTGTCTCGCCCTGGAGTGGAGAACATCTTGTTTTATGGTAGTTGAATGCTCTTGAATTGGGGTTGCACCTCTTTAGCTGGTTTTGGTATAGGTGATTTTCTTGGTTGTTCTTCATCTGAGCTGAAATTAACCTGCTCTTCAGAATCACTAGAAGATTCTGCTTCCTGGGTGGTAGTTTTTTATTATCGTTCTTCACTTATTTCTGTGGGGTAGAAACATCTTTTGTCAAAACTCTATCCCATCTGGATAGTATTCTCAGATCCATTCTCTTCATGTAATTAATTTTGGTTCCTGGAGTTTGATTCATCACTTCTGGAATGGTGGAAGCTAAAAATAGGCTTAGTATTCTACCCAGATTGGGCTTCTTGGCACTTTATTTGATCTTGTAAAATTTTACAGCAGACCAATCTGTTTTCACATTGTATATAACTCTGGTAATAAGTTTGAACATATAGGAAGAAATCCTATCATGTCCTCCTATTTTGCATAGAATAACCTTGCCTATTATCTCTGACAGGAACTTACCCTGGGAATTCAATCCCTTCCTTGTCATTGAAGATCCAATCTTGGTAATGGGATCCATTCCACACCATTGGAGTTCATCCTTTGTCATGGATGATGCGATGTCATCTTCTTCCTTAATACTTGGAAGTTGAAGTGACTTTCATATACTATTGAGTTTGATTTTTTACTTTAGTACCATTTTTATACGATTTAATCTTCATTCGCGTAGAATCCATTCTTGCTGACGAGTAAAATTCAAGAACCTCCTTCTTCCATATCCTTGTAGGTTCTGATACCAAGTATTCCAATCCATTTTCAGTGATTAGGGTAATCACGACCTTGATTTCTTAGGAGGCAGTCTCGAACGCCTTGCGTACCAGTTCATATCCCTCATTGACCTTGTCTTCCTATTATGGCGCCATGAGTGGAAGAGAGAGAAGAGAGTCGACAGAAGAATTTCTTGTCGACACAAAGTCTAGAGTCGAGAGTTCTGAAAGCATAGTCAGCCAGATTTTATCTTCTCCAATTTATAGTATACTTGTAAAGTAAGGTCAAAAGATGCGCTTGACTAGGGATTTTACTAGTTGACAAAATTTTAAATGTGTCGACATCGACGACCTAGATCTTGATAGAGCTTTGTAGGTGGCGTCGTGTCTATGGTTCGACATACTTTTGCGTGTGTCGACATACACTACATAAGTCTTGACATAGTGTTGATGGTGTTGATATGTCTATGTGTCGACAATGATTTTTGTGTGTCGACACAAAAATATACTATTACAAGGTCTCGACCGAGTGGTGTCGAAACAAACTTTTCATATCGACACAGATTTTATATCTGTATCGACATAGACTTTTCTTTGTCGACTCAATTTGCTGATTGTGTCGACACAATTGGCTTGTGTCGACACAAACTTTCTAACTTAGCCAAATTTGTTTAGAAATTTTGTGCTGGCCTAACATCTCATTATAGGTTCAATATACCTAATTCAATTTTAAAATAATTGAATTTAATTTAATCCAGAGGTTTTGTAAATATATCAACAATTTGATTGTTAGTGTTGAGAAATTCTAAACTTATGTCATCTTTTTCAACATGTTCTCTGATGAAGTGAAACTTGATTTCTACATGCTTAGTTCTGATAGGTAAAACATGATTTCTAGCAATAGATATAGCACTAATAGAATCATAATATAATGGAATTCTACTTATCTTGATGTCATAGTCTTCAAGTTGATGTTGTATCCATAAAAACTGAGCACAGCAACTGTCTGCAGCTATATACTCTGATTCAGCAGTGGAAATAGCTACACTTGTCTGCTTTTTGCTGCTCTATGACACCAACCTTCCACCTAGGAAATGACATGTGCCTGTGGTACTTTTCCTATCTTTTTTGCAGCCTACAAAGTCTTCATTTGAAAAACCTGTTAGTAAGAAATCTCTATTCTTAGGGTACCAAAGACCTAGATTAGGTGTGCCCTTAAGATATCTTAAGATTCTCTTAACAAAGGAATAATGAGATTCCTTTGGGCAAGCTTGGAACCTAGCACAGAAATATGTGGCATACATGATGTCAAGTGTACTAGCAGTCAAGTAAGTAGGGAGCCAATTATCCCTCTATACAAAGACTCATCAACAGGTTTTCCTGCATCATCTTTACATATAAGCATACTTGTCCCCATTGGAGTTTTCATGGTGGAGGCTGACTCCATGCCATATTTCTTAATTAACTCAGTGAAATAAGACTGAGATATGGACAATCCACCATTAGTCTGTCTAATATGGAGTCCCTTGAAGAATTTAAGCTCACCCATGCTGCTTATCTCAAACTTCCCTTGCATAAGTTTGGCAAACTTTCTACAAAGGTCATTTTCAGTTGAACCAAATATAATGTCATAAACATATATCTGGACTTGGATGATCTTACCTTTTGATTCCCTAAAGAATAGAGTCTTGTCAATTTTCTCTCTTGAGAATTTATTCTTATTAAGGAAAGCAGACAATGTTTCATACCAAGCCCTAGGAACTTGTTTCAATCCATATAGAGCTATCTTAAGCCTATATACATAGTTGGGATAAAGAGAATCTACAAAACCTAAAGGTTGTTCAACATAAACTTCCTCTTTTAAGTCACCATTCAAAAATGCTGACTTTACATCCATTTGAAATACTTTGAACCCTTGATAAGCTGCATAGGCAAGGAACAGTCTTATTGCTTCCAACCTTGCCACTAGGGCAAATGTCTGGTCATAGTCTATCCCTTCTTCCTGTATGTAACCTTTTTCTACCAGTCTGGCTTTGTTCTTGATTATAGTGCAATTTTCATCTAACTTGTTCACGTAGATCCACTTAGTTCCTATGATATTGTGATTCTTTGGTTTGGGAACAAACTCCTAGACTTTACTTCTTCTGAATTGATTCAACTCTTCCTTCATTACATCAATCCAATTTGAGTCTTGTATAGCCTTTTCAAACTTCTTAGGTTCCATCTGGGACAGGAAGCTTGAACATAGAACTATGTTCATGCGCTTGCTTCTGGTCAAAACTCCATGTCTTGGATCACCTATGATTTGGTGTGTTGGATGATCCTTCAAATGTGTTCTTGCTGGAGGAAATCTGTCCACCTCTTGGTATTCTTAATTATCCTCATCTAGATATACTTCATTGTCTTCATCTTCATCTAGTGAGACTTGTACTCCCCCTAGACAGCATCCATCATTTTATTCATCTTGTCTTACAGGTTGGTCTTCACTAATTATTAGCTTATCCATCTTTTCCTTCAAACCTGTAGGGCTAACAGAAGTGCTAGACACCTCACAGTTAATTATCTTAGACTCATCAAAGACTACATGGACAGATTCTTCTACAACTTGTGTAGTCAAGTTTAAGATTCTGTTTGCCCTACTATTGTTGTTGTACCCAACAAATATCCCTTCTAGGGATTTGGCAGCAAAATTAGTTTGATAGTTCTTGCCATTATTTAGAAAAAAACACTTGCTAACAAATATTCTAAAGGCTGATATGTTTGGTTTTATGCCATTCATAATCTCATATGGTGTCTTCTTGTGTCTTTTGTTGATGGAAGCTCAACTTAGAACATAACATGCAATATTTACTGCCTTAGCCCAGAAGTATTCAGGGAGATAAGTGTCAATTAGGAGTGTTCTACTTGCCTTAAGAAGAGTCCTATTCTTTCTTTCAGAAACACCATTTTGCTGGGGAGTTCTAGGTGAGGAGAACTCCTGATGAATCCCAAATTCTTCACTGAACCTTGTCATGCATTCAGACTGAAATTCAATCCCATGGTCACTTCTGATTTTGACCACTTAATTGTTAAGTTCATTCTTAATTTGCCTAAAAAATTTTGGAATACAGTAGGGGTTTAAGATTTCTGTCTCAAGAAGAAAACCCATGTAAATCTAGAATTGTCATCCACAATTACAAATGTGTAAGCTTTCCTACCTAGACTATGAACTAACATAGGACCAAATAAATCCATATGCATGAGGTAAAGACATCTCACAGAATATTTTATATCATGTCCAAGGAAAGAGGTCCTGATTTTTTTGCCCTTTTGGCAAGCTGAACATACACTCTCTTTAATGCACTTGACCTGAGGACCATTCCTCACTAACTCCATACAAAAGAGTTGGCCTATTGACTTGTAGTTCAGGTGAGCTGTACTCTTGTGCCATTGGACACAATGAGATGCTTTCTCTTCTGCAACTAGATAAATAGGAGAGATCTTATTCTCATAATCAAAGTTAAGACAGTAGACATTTCCATTTCTGGTTCCTGTCAGAATGATCTCTTGATCATTTGACCATCTTATTTGGCATATACCCTTGTGGAAAGAAGTGTCATAACCAAGATCACTTAGTTGGCTTATGCTAATTAGGTTATGTTTCAGACCTTTCACATAAGCCACTTGAGTGATAGTGATAGAGTTATTGGAAATGTTACCAAACCCTTTGATGACTCCTTTTTCAAATCCACAAAAGATCACTTTGGGTCCATTTTCTGTGGGAGAGTAATCCTTCAGCCTCCTTCTTATTCCTGTCATGTGCTTGGAACAACAACTGTCCAAGTACCATATAGGGGAATGACCACTTGGACTCACCAGCATCAAATAAAATTACCTATCCTTAGAACCCCAATTGTTATTGGGTCCTAGGTCATGGTCAGCTTGATATTTGACATGCTTACCTGCATCCTTTTTGACATGTAGGATGGACTTTTTCAGAATACTAGCATTGTACCAACAATCAATGTCATAGTGTCCCACCTTGCCAAAACATCAGCACTCAAATTTGTTGTACCTTCTCTTAAGTTCAGGCTTAACAACATTTCTGTCAGCAGTCCTTTTAAGTGCAGGTGCTGGAGCAGCAAACACTAAGGATTCTTTAATAACCTGGTGTGTTTGCTCATGGGCTGCCTTATTAGCATTTTCTCCCTTGCCATTCAGATTACCATACTTACAGTGACCATGAGTGATGTCATGATCATACATGTTAGTAGGTTGCATCACTTTTCTGAAAGAAATAGGGGGTTTGAAGACTAGTGGCTGAACTGGGGCTTTGCCTTTTCTTTTAGAATTAGCTGCCCTAGTTCTTTCCTTGAAGCCTAATCCTGTCTTACCCTTTTGGGAGATAAAGTTGTCTATTAAGGGTAAGACTTACTTTGGCTTTGAGAATTTATCACAAGATCCTTCTCTTTTTGAAGTCTGACTTCCAGACTCTTGATGTGATCATTTTTCAAGGTAATTGTACCCATCTGAATAACAGTTATATTTTTCAGTTTGGCAACTTCATTTAGCTTCAAATCTAGCACTTTTGCTGAATCTGATGCAACCAATTTAAGAGATGCAATTTCCTTGGCCTGCACTTTGACAAGGATTCTACTTCTCTTAAGAGCTTGCAACAGACCACCATACTCATCAATTAGTTGTAGGACATCCCCTTCAGATTCAAAACCATCCTCATCCCTTGATGTCGATGCTTTTGATTTTGATCCAGTATAATAATCAGAGACTGATGATGGATTGTATACCTTACTAGGACAAGGATGATCCTAGCACTGATCTTCCTCAGACAAAGCCATCAGCCCTCTACAATAATGATCTTCACTCCCATTTATAGAATCCAACATTTGCTGGAATTCAGTTTCTATAGAATCCTCTTCTGTAGTGAACAATTCAATATAGGATTCTGCTTCATAGTCTTCTCCAGATTCTGATGATGAAGAGTTAGTCCAACTCTTCTGCTTTTAGGAAACAAGAAATCTCTCCTTCTTGCCCTTAATTTGGTTCTTCTTCTTGTCCTTAGATTCCTTTCTTTTAACAGAACAATCAGCTATGACATGTCCTGGCTTGTTGCAACAATAGCAAACAATTTTAGAAGAAGTTTGATTCTTAGGATTAGAGCCATACCGGTCATCCTTAGAAGCTTTATTATTCTTGTAATAGTAATCCTTGGAGAAAGATGAAGATGGATTTGTTCTCCATTTCCTCTTCTTCATGAAACTTTGAAACTTTCTTGTAAAAGCAGCAATGTCTTCATCAAAGTTGTGGCTGTCTAAAGTGTTGATGTCAGGATTTTCTGATTCAACCTCAGCAATTCTCCGTGGTGGAGAAGGAGACTTTCTCCTACCCTTTCTTATGGCTTCAGCCTTAAAGGCTACTGACTTTTCTTTGTATTCAGACATATTGCTTTTATCCTCCTCCTTTCTGGCAGTGAGCTACATCTCATAAGATAATAGTTTTCCAAAAAAGGTTTGTGGACATGTATCAACAAGCCTGGACACCTCTCTGATGGCACATACTTTTGTATCCCAGTTCTTGGTTAGTGACCTGAGAAACTTGTCATTCAGTTTATATGTGATAAAGACTCTTCCATAGGTCATTAGCTCATTTACAATTCTAAAGAATTTCTAATAACATTCAGCTATGCTATCTGTCTCAGCTTGTCTAAAGCTCTCATATTCTTGATTTAGCACGTACTTTTTAAACTCTCTTACTTCTTTAGTTCCCGCCATGTAGACAATCAAAGTGTCACACATATCCTTGGAGAATTTGCAATGTACTAGATTTTAAAATGTAGAATCCTCTATAGCACTCACAATTATGTATTATGCTCTCTTGTCTAAGGTTGCTAGGATGATCTCTTCCTTAGTCATTTCAGAATAGCTCTTTGGAGTTTTGAGATTTGCATCAAGAACTGATATGTTTATAGGAATGAAAGGACCTTCTAGAACTGTTATTTTTTATTTTTGGATCAGATGCTTCCATGAACAATCTAACCATCTCTTTCTATATGCAAAAGTTTTCTTTCTTATAGATAGGAAGTTTCATGGATCCAGGTTCCTTCTGATTTTCACTTGAACCCATTCTGGCTAACAGTTTATTTCCTTGGAGATCTACTCAGGCTGTTAGGTCTATATTTGAGTGAACCTCACTCAGATACCACTTGAAATATTTGTTTTATAGAGCCTAAACACCTTGCCGGGGGGGGGGGGGTGAATAAGTTCAATTCCATTTTAACAATTTAGGTAATTAAAAATGTTAAACACAACACAACAATCACAACACAAAGAATAATAATCACAAAAACTCAGAACAATGGTTTATAGTGGTTCCCCAATATATGGGTACGTCCACTCTCCCCCTTCACCTATCCATTAGAGTACTGGATTTGGCCAAACTTTCTTCCACTATCTCAGATCCTCAAATCTTACAACTCAGAACCCAACTGGTTCCTACAGCTCAGACTTCTTCAAGTCCTATAACTCAGATTCTTCCTAAGAATCCTACCTAAGGCAACAACCCTACCTCAGCCTTAATCACCAGGCTTACAACTCAGATTACCAAGATCCTACCTCAATCACTCCGCCCTACCACAGCCTTAACCACCAGGCATACAACTCAAAACACCAAGATCCTACCTTAGGCACTCAGCCCTACCTTAGCCTTTATTTGTTTAGGCTTACAACTCAGAGAGACAACTCTCCTATACTCAGATCTACAAGAGATTTTTCAGAAAAATGTATTGTTTAAAATAATCAATTCATCACCCAGATAGAAAGAGAATGAGGTGAAGACTTTCTTGATAAGTTCATGATTGAACTGACTTCTTAAGATCCAACCTGTCAAGGCTTCTTCAAAGCTTCTTGAATCTTAACAAAGTAAGGTTGATCTTTAAATGAGGTTGGAGATGATCTTTAGTCCAGCTTCCTTCTTGTATTTAGAATTAGATCTGAACTCTTCTTGCAGACTTGTTGAGGATCTGCCTTCTTCTTTCTTTACTTCTTCTGTGTTTGTCTCTTAGTTCATCGTTCACCCTTCACTGTTCTCTTTTTGTTATTGAATAAGTCTTTATATAGAACCCATCCAAGGTTACCGGTTGATCCGGTACAAAACGGCCTTCTGACAGCTTTGACAGATGTGACAACTTTGTTACTTATGACAGCTGTCAAGTCTTTAGTATTGATACCTAACCCCTCCTTGAACTTCTATCATAGCAGAGAATTGTCCGGATAACACTACAAATATGTCAACAAAAATAGACCATGTGTCGATACAAGTCTTGATTATGTCGACACAGCTCCTAATATGTCGACACAGTCATTCTTTATCTTCTCGACAAAGCTTCTGTTTGATTTGTTGACACAATTACTGTGTGTCGACACAACTGCTTCTAGTCTCGATATAGTTTGTGTCGACAGATTTCTTGAGTGTGTGTCGACATAGGTCCTGTATGTCGACACAACTACTTCTAGTCTCGACATAGCTGGTGTTGACAGATTTCATGAGTGAGTGTCGACACAAGTCCAGTGTGTCGATACAACTGCTTTTAGTCTGAAATTTTGTGTGTCGACACAAGTCCCGTGTGTAGACATAACTACAGTTGATAGAATTTTTATGTGTCGACACAATCTGGCTTCTGGTGTCGACACATTTCCCTCACAAGTATCGACAATTGTACATAGAATATTTTCCTGCATTTCTTTAACATGCACATTGAAACTCAATATCCCATCAAATACACATTGATGTATATCATTGAGTTAAGTGAGGCTTCTCCAAATCTGGTACATAGTTTCCAGTGTACCCAACAGTGAATCGTATACAGTCAAAGTCAAAGCAGTGGCAAGCTGAGAAAGTGGCTAAGTTCACAGGCGTAGAGTGATGTCAACTAACTGAACTTCATGCAGCTAAAGATAGAAATATTGCTAAGTGTTTTGTCATTGAGTGATGAAGACACAATCAACGACATAAACAAAAAGCTATAAGTTGAACTGGATTCTGAATTAGTTGAACTAAGTTCAGAATTTGTCGTACTCAGTTCATAGTTCGCCGAGCTAAGCTCAGCGTTCGTCGAGTTACTCTTAGAGTTTTAGATTCTGAGTAAGTCTAAATTAGTTAAGAATTCGTCGACCTGAGTTCAGAGTTCGTCGAGCTGAGCTCACCATTCGTCGAACTCTGTTCTGTTCGTCAAACTTAGTTCAGAAAATTGGCTAAGGCAAAAAGCGTTGAGTGAGGCATGCTCACTAAACGCTCTCAACGCCTATATAGACAAAATTTTGTCTAAGAGTCTTGGTGTTGTGTGAAGCTCATTCACTCAATGCCTATTCTACTGATGCTCGATTTTGGCTAAGTCCATAGGTGCTGACGTCAGCAAAATTAACAAAGTCAACTAAGTTCAAATCAGATACGGGGAAGCTATAGAACACGACAAACTTTGTTGTGAATCTATGTACGTCTTCTTTCGTTAAAGCAAGGTGCAGCTGGAAGCTGTAAGTGTGGCCCACCGATCTCTAAGAGTCGTTGATCCGTGAACTACAAAAGGAAGAGATGGGGCCAAGACATAGACAACTTTTATGGCTTTTATCAACTTCAAAAGTGAGCAGCCATCTTCATCTTCCTCGCAATTGCTGCATGTAAAAAACTTGAAGCTCTCCAGCAAGAAAAGTTCATATAGCTGCGCCGTCTCCATCTGGCACAGTTTGATAATAAATAGTCTTAAGGAAGAAGAACCTTCAATCTTTGGTTGGTTCATTTAGCTTCTTTAAGACTCTAGATAACCAGATCTTTGGTCTTCTAGAGCAAGTTAAGGATAAAGCTTTTGAGTTCTCCAAGCAAAGTTTTCTCTGTTGTGTGTAGAGTTAGAGAAGAAATTTCTCAGCTCTTGTTATTGACACAGAGAAATTTATCTGTGTCAAAGTTAATTAAAATATTTCCACCTTATAGGATCATTTGTGGATCCGAGTGGTAGGAGCAAACTTGCTCTGAGGTAGGATAGAAAAGTGGATCTTAGTTGTAGGGCAAATTTTCCTGAGTTGTAGGAGAGGGTCCTTATCTGAGTGTAGGATCCTGCTTGGATCTGAGGTAGGTGAGTTTTACTCACTCAGAAGTAGGGAACTTGTGCTTGAGGCAGATTTTGGGTGTAGATCTATTGTAGGGCTATCCTCCATATCTTGAGTAGTAGGGCTTAATTTCCAGAGGTAGGTGATATTTTTATCATTGAGTGTAGGACCTTGTGAATGAGGTGTAAGTCTTGGAGGAGACTTAGAGATCTTGAGGATCTGATTTGTAAGCTCCTTGGAGCATTGTTTTGGAGAAGTGCCTTAAATAACAGGAAGTTAGCAAGGTGGGAGGACAGTGGATGTACCCATAATTTTGGGGAACCACTATAAAAATACTTATGTGATTTTATGTGATTGTTTTCTATTTGAAAGTTCTCAAAGAGATATCATTTATCCAATCACAAAGTAAGTCAAGAAGAAACTAGAAGGAGATTAAAAGACCTAGACAAACCTATCCCCCCTCTAGGTTGCTCGCTATCTTGAAAATAATAACCTTCGAGTGGTATCAGAGGAAGGTTGCTCAAAAGGGATTTAACAATCTGAGTGATCTCCAAAGGTAGCTGCAGTTAAGTGATCATGGGCTCTGGAGAGAGCCAGATAGAGCTGAGTTCCATGAAACTCCCCATCTGTAGGAAGGAATATTTTGGAATATAGAATGAGATTGTGAAGCTATTTATGGAAGCCTTTGATCCAAGAATCTTTGAAACAGTCAGGGAAGGACCTGTCATTCCTATTAAAGTCTCTGCTCTTGATGCCAACATCCAGAAACCAAAGACATACTCTGAAATGACTAAAGACGAGGTCATCTTAGTTGGCTTGGACAAGAGAGCACCAAACATCACTGCTAGTGCAGTAGATGACTCAACTTTCCTAAACTTGGTTCTCTGCCAGACCTCCAAGGAGATGCGGGACAACCTTGTGGTCTATATGGAGGGTACTAAAGATATAAGGGATAATAGGAAGTCTCTGCTCAACCAAGAGTATGAGGCTTACAGGCAAAACCTGAAGGAGAACATAACTGCTTGTTATGAAAGATTCTTCAGGATCATAAATGAGTTTATGACCTATGGGAGGATCTTCAATAATTATGAAATATATGACATGTTTCTCAGGTCTCTCACTAGAGATTGGGATACTAAGATCTGTGCCATAAGAGAGGTGGCTAAGCTTGATGACACTCCTCACCAAATATTATTTGGAAAGCTCCTCTCCTATAAGATGCAGATAGCTGCTATGAAGGAGAAGGAGGCCACCAGCAAATCCCTGGCCAAGGAAATGTCCTTGGCCTTCAGAGCAGAAAGCACAAGGAAGGGCAATGAGAGGATTGCTTCTCCACCAAGAAGACTAGCTCAGTCAGATAGCTCAGACTCAGAGGCATCAGACAGCAACATGTCTAATGAATACTTGGTAGCCTTCTCCAAACAACTCTAGGTGCTGATGAAGAAGAAGCATTAGAAGAAGAGGCCTTCCAATTCCACTCAGCATAGGAAGAATTAGTCCAAGACTGACATGTATTGTTCCAAACCTAATAAATATAACTCTTCTAAAGTAGTTTGCTACTATTGTAGCAAGCCTGTGCACATAAGAGCTGACTGCCCAGATAAGAGGAAGGTTGCTGAGGAGAAGAAGCGGCATCATTACAAAGGGAGGAATGAGAAGTCCTTCATTACTAAGAAGGAAAATAGTTGGACAGACTCATCATCTTCTAAGTCTGAAGAAGAGGAAGCCTACATTGGGCTAGTTTTTACTACTACTAAAGATAAAGCTGTTGCAGAAGGAGAAGTTGATCCTCTTGTGAGGATAGGAATCAGGGCCCCTCTGACACTATCAAACAGTGATTCGTAGATGGATGAAGATAATGCCTACAACTATAGAGGGCTGATGGCAATGACAGATGAAGAGGGAAGCCAAGATCAGCTTGGTCAAAGTAAGGTATATTCTTTACCTAATTTAGCTTCTTTGTTTGAGTATGAGATTGTTCCTTGCTCAGAAGCCTCTTCACCCAATGGTGAAGAAGACTCTGGATCTGAAGGAGATGTCAATCAACTAATTGACAAGTATGGATAACTTCTGAATGCCTTCAAGAACCTAAAGAAGTTGTCTAAGAAGCAAGTCAAAGAGATTTCATCTCTTAAGCTTGCAGTTACCCAGCAGACTATAACAGCTAATCTGCTTGACCATAAAGCTAGGGAAATAAGACCACTGAAATCCCTCTTGGACATCCAGATAGCCTCCACAAAGAATAAGAATTATTTCATCAGGGAGCTTGAAGAGAAGCTTGAGAATGCGAAAAGAATAGTGGCTAGATATTCTAAGCCATGTACTGACCTCCCCTTGATAGACTCCTTCTCCTCTAAAAAGGGAAAGAATGAGTTGGGATCCAAGGGAGGCACAAGAGTTTCTCCTTCCAAAAGGAAGGGCAAAGCTCCAGCTCCAACCCAACCTCTTGCTTCCAAGCCTCCCATTTTTTTAGAGAAGTTCTGTTACCATTCAACAAGTATGACCAGGAAAGCTTCTGTGGTCACTGGGAGAAGGTTTGTTCATTTGGAGTGAACAAAGATGTTCACTACCATGGTGAAAGTTTTAGCAGGGTGTGTGATTTCAAGGCTGCCATTGAGAAATTTCAAATGGCCCAATCTGGACCATTTGTTTTTGGTTCTTCAGCCCCAACTCTCAAGAATGTTGTTGTAGTCAACACACAGAATCTGAAAACAAAAATCTAGACTAAGGGCAAGTCTATCAGTCAGGGTAATTTGGGCATATTTGAAGCCATCATAAGCATGCTTTCTAAAAAGAGGCTTGCTACTGCTAGCACTCAGAGCAGACCAAATAAACCAGCTGGAAAACTTCCCTTCAGCCAAATTCTAACTAAAAGAAATAAGAAAAAGACTACATCACATATTCCTCCTGTTAAGGCTACTGCTAACCAAGACACATGTCCTATATAGAAGAGAAGATATAACAAACATGAGTGTTTGTGTTGTGGTAAGATAGGGTATTTTGCAATTGACTGCTGGCAAAATCCCAATGTGGCCAGAGCTATGGTAAGTCCACCAGTCAGAAATTCTGCTGGTGGACAAGTTTAGTTTCATGCTAATATTTACCTAGGACCCAATAGATATTGGGGTCCTAAGGTTAATTAAATTGTATATTGCAGGATATTCCAAGATATCATACCTCTATATTGTACTTGGACAGTGGTTATACCAGGCACATGACTAGAACAAGGAGAAACTTTAAGGTGTTTACTCCGGCAAAAGATGGACCCAAAGTCATCTTTGGTGGGTCAGATAGAGTGGTAACTAGAGGATATGGTAAGATTACCAATGACATTGTCACCATCACCAAGATGGATTATGTTGAAGGGTTGTAACACAACCTGATAATCATAATTTAGCTCTTTGATCTTGGCTATGTTATTGTCTTCCACAAGGATGAGTGCCTTATTTGGAGGTCAAGTGACCAAAAGGTCATCTTGACAGGCACTAAGAGTGAAAATGTTTATTGCTTAAACTTTCAATGTTTAGATACAAATTCTCCTATCTGTTTAGTGGGAAATGTGAAAGTCTCATACTATGTCTAGTGGCACAAGAGGCTAGATCATTTTAATTTTAAGACTATTGGCAAGCTCTTTAGTAAAGAGGTGGTTAGGAATGGCCCCATTGTGAAGTGCGCCAAGGAGAGCATTTGCTCAGCTTGCCAAAAGGGCAAGAAGACAAAAGTCTCCTTCAAGGGCATTGGGACCAAAGACTCTATGAGGTGCTTATATCTCTTACACATAAATCTATTTGGTATTATGCTAGTTTATAGTCTTGGTAGGAAAGTATACACCCTTGTGGTATTTGATGACAATTCCATGTTTACCTGGGTGTTTTTTCTAAAGAAAAAGAATAAAACCCTTGATGTCTTCATGAGGTTTATCAAGCAAATTCAAAATGAGCTTGGCAGTTCTGTGGTGAAAATCAGAATTGACCATAGGACTGAATTCCATTCTGATGTCATGATAAGGTTCTGTGAAGAGTATGAGATTCATCATGAATTCTCTTGTCCTAGAACACCCCAGCAAAATGTGATCGTTGAAAGGAAAAACAAGACGATCACAGCGGCTGGTAGAAAATTGTTGAGTAATACATCTCTTCCAAAATATTTCTGGGCTGAGGCAGGAAATACTGCATGTCATGTAATCAGTAGGGCCTCTATTACAAAAGGGCACAAAAGACTCCCTAGGAGATCTTGAAGGGAATAAAACCAAATCTAGGCTATATCAGAATCTTTGGTAATAAGTGCTTTGTGCTTCACAATGGCAAGTCCTATGTGATTAAGTTTGTTGCCATGTCCATTGATGGAATATTTGTTTGGTACAGTAATCATAGCAAAGCCTATAGGATCTATAACTAGAAAAGCCAAGATATAGAAGAATCAGATCATGTAGTCTTTAATGAGTCTACTATGATTAATAGTGGGTTATCTAGATCCTCTTATAGTACTGTAGTTATAGAACAGATGATGTACAAGCTGACCTTCAAGGAGTCATCACCAGTTATATAAGAAAAACTACAAGAGGTTGCACCAAAAGCTGAAGCTGTTGCTGAAAGAAAACTGCCACCAGTAGTCAGACATATAAGAGATCATCCAGCACACCAGATCATTGGTGAGGCAAGTCATAGAGTAATAACAAGGAGCTGAAGTATGAACACAACAATGTACTCTAGCTTTCTTTCACAAGTAGAGCCCAAGAAGTTTGAAGAGGACAACATGGACCAGCATTGGATTGGAGCTATGCAGGAGGAAAAAAACCAATTCAAGAGGTGCAAGGTCTGGAAGCTGGTTCCCAGACCATATGGTCATAATATCATTGGAGTCATGTGGATCTACATGAACAATCTTGATGAAAATTGCATTATAGTTAAGAGCAAAGCAAGACTAGTAGCTAAGGAGTACATGCAAAAAGAAGACATTGATTTTTATCAAACCTATGCCGCTATAGAAGAATTAAAGGCCATCAGATTGTTCATTGCATATGCTGCTCACAAGGGATTTAAGGTCTACCAGATGGATGTGAAGTCAGCCTTCCTGAATAGTGACTTAAAAAAAGAAGTCTATGTTGAGGTACCTCCATGTTTTGTAGTTCTAAACTCACCTGATTATGTTTATAGACATAGGAAAGCTATATATAGGCTGACGCAAGCCCATAGAGCATGGTATGCAACTTTGTCTTGTTTCCTCAATGAGAATAAATTCTCAAGGGGGAAAAAATACAAGACCATATTTCTAAGGGATTCTATGGGAAAGATCATCCTAGTTCAGATCAATGTAAGTGACATCAACTTTGGATCTACTGATGATAAACTCTGCAAAACATTTTTTAAAGTTATGCAGGGGAAGTTTGAGATGAGCAGTATGGGTAAACTTAAGTTGTTCTTGGGTCTCCAAGTAAGAAAGACTGATGATGGCTTGTCCATAACATAATCTAAGTTCACTCGGGAGTTAATAAAGAAATTTGTCTTAGAGAACTCCTCCACAATGAGAACTCCCATGGGGTCAAGTATGCATGTAGGAAAAGATGAGGCAGGGAAACTTGTTGATGAAACATTGTATAGAGGGATAATTGGCTTCCTTCTATATCTAACTGCAAGTAGGCTAGACATCATGTATGATACATATGTTTGTGCTAGGAATCAGGCTTGACCTAAAGAATCTCAGTACTCTACAACTAAGAGAATTTATAGATATCTTAAGGGCACTCCTGATCCTGGCCTATGGTACCCTAGGAATGGGGTGTTTGAACTAACAGGCTATTCATATGTAGATTTTGCAGGCTATAAAGAGGACAGGAAGAGCACATCTGGGACCTGTCAGTTGTTGGGAGGGAGACTGTTTTCTTGGAGTAGCAAGAAACAAACCATTGTTGCAATATCAACTGTATAGTCAGAGTACATCTCAGCAGGTAGCTATTGTGCTCAGTTGCTATGGATTCGGCACCAGCTTCAAGACTATAACCTCTAGATAAGTAGAACTCCTATATTCTGTGATTCTACTAGTGTAATCTTAATTGCTAGGAATCCTGTCTCCCATAGAAAGAATAAGTACATAGAGATTAGATATCATTTCATTAGGGAGCATGTGGAATGTGAAGATGATAATACATTATGTAGTCTTAACTACTATCGTATTTTTTTATTTTATAATGTACAAATCTTGTATTTTAAGCTTTATTTTTATCCTTCTATTGTTAATTTTATTTCCCCTAATTTTTTCCTCTCTTTTTGCAGACTTTCTGAAAATTAGTCAAAATTGACCTCACACGCCCCCCTGTCACGCCCTCCCCGAGCGTGTCACAATTTCTAGAGGACTCCAGAAGCCAGAGGAAAATATCAGGATAAACGATAGTCACTCCCCCCTGACACGCCCTCCCCGGGCGTGTCCTAGGGCGTGATACGGGGCATATCGCCCTCTGCCCAAAGCATGCCGCCGCATTAAATGCCTTTTCGTCTCAGCACGCCAACAGTACTGTCACGCCCCCTATCACGGGCGTGACACAGGGCGTGACCCCACCTTTTACGCTGATTGACAGATTTCCGACCAATAATTTCGATGCGATGTGCGTGTCACGCACCCCCTACACGGGCATGACCTAGGGCATGTCCACCGACGTACTAAAGCAATCATCCTTCCCGCCAGATTCTAGAGCCCGAGGTCAAACCCATACATGTCACACCCCCTGACACGCCCCCTAGGGCATGTCGAAGGTCGTGACCAACTCGTGAACTTTTCCTATAATTTCAGACCCCCCTTTCCATTTCAGCAAGCTTTGGTTGAGAGGGGAAGTATGCCCCTTTGTTTCTTGGTCTTTTTCATGTTCTTCCCTCTCTCTCTCTCTTCTTTATTTTGTGTTTTCCCTTAACCCTAGTGTATTTTTAGCCTTTGTAATAGCTTTTATTGTAATTTATTTATTTGTTTTAGTTGCTTAATATAGGGCTAGAATAGGTTTTTAATTTCATGCAAGTGTAGTTTTCATTTCCATGCAAGTGTAGCTCTCTTCTAGTATTAATAAAAGTGTTGTTTTCTCTCCTTTATTACTTGTGTTCTTACTATGCTTTACTACTCATCCCCCGTCCTCCACCACATTATGATTAACTAATCCTCCTTGTACGCGATCTTGATGATCTGAGGTTCGAGTGATTAAGTTATGATGTTTTAATTCTACCTTTTCTTTTTATGGTTTTAGACCTTGAATTACTCATGTATTATTTTGGGTTGGAGATATATCATCAACATATATTCTCCACCTTTGCTTTCATTCATGGATAGCCGAGAGGCCGATAGTTTGAACCGACCACTCAAGAGTAAAGGGATTTGTATGCATCCCTCGAGAGAGGCAAACGACCAAATCCAGTAGATTGGAGTAAAATCCAATAGTGGGGGTTCACCGCGTAAAGCGAGCTTTAGGCCTCCGATTTAGACGAGAGTCAGTCGGACCTTCCTAAACTCAGTTGGGCACGACTTCGAGAGAAGCGTGTTTAAGCTTTAGGAACCTCCACGGTCTAGTACCTTTACCCTATTAAGCTTAAGTTTTTTTATCGCATTTTCTTAGTCGTCTTTAGCCGAGGTGATTCTTGATCTAGTGCATTTCCATTTCATAGTTTCAGCCCTTCGTTGTAATCGCTTACTTTATGCTCTTTAATTAACTGCAATTGTTCTCTTTCTAGCATAGCTCTATTTCTTTAATTGCAATTAGTTTCTCAAACCCTAGGTTTTCCGTCGATAAAATAATAGCCTTCGTGTGAGTAAGTTTACTCAACAGTTCCCGGATTTCAATACGACACTTGTGTCCCCTAGCTACAGTTCGATAGGTATACTTGCCTCATTGGATTGCTAGTTAAGTTGCTTTTATTTTCTTCGAAGCTTAGCGTCCACCATGTTTTTTGCGCCCTTGCCGGGGAATGACTTTCGTTGATATATTGAAAACACGAACCTATTAATTTTATCTCCTCTTGATCATCCTCTTTCATAAAATATTTAATATCAAAATTTTTTTTTATTACCGCTCTTAATAGAAACCAACATCACAATTTTTCTACGCCACCTAATTTTCTGAAAAGGGAAAAGAGGTTTTACATGCCGTTATCTTGTCTAGTATCTTGGGAACCCTTCACCGGGTAGTCCTTGGGATGTTTGAGAGTTAATCTATTAAAAAAAATCTATTTTAAAAAAAAATTAATCTAGTTTTTCTTTCTAGCTTTTTTTTTATTTTCCCTTCCTTTCTCTTCTCTTCTTTTAGTTCATGACCAGAGGGAATCAGTCAGCAATTTTGGAATTGTACAATGAAATTAAGCGTACTCTTCGTAGAAGATTGCGATTTCAAGGCCATACATCCAGAAAACCGGTTGAGGATTCCGAGTCATCTTCTACTTTAAGAATGGCAGAGCCCCCAGTAGAGGAAGTCGTACAAAGACCTATGTCTTATTATGCACGACCAAATCTAGAGGGAACATAAACTAGCATAGTTCTCCCTGCTATAGCAAATAATTACTTCGAATTAAAGTCTAGCATAATTCAAATGGTGCAACAGTATGTGCAATTTGGCGGACTTCAAGATGAAGATCCGAACGCACATATACCAAGCTTTCTTGAAATTTGTGACACCTTCAAGATAAATGGTGTCACAAATGATGAAATCAGGCTAAGACTCTTTCCCTTCTCTTAAAGAACTAAAGCTAAGCAGTGGCTGAACACTCTACCTAAGAATAGCATAACCATCTTGAATTAATTAACCGAAAAATTTTTAGCGAAGTATTTTCCGCCAGCTAAAACTGCAAAACTTAGGAACGACATCTCTGCCTTTGGGCAAATAGACTCTGAAACCTTTTATGAAACTTGGGAAAGATTAAATGAATTATTAAGATGATGCCCACATCAAGCACTGCCTGTATGGTTACAAGTGCATACGTTCTATAACGGGCTAAATCAAAGCACAAAGCAAATGATAGACGTAGCTTCTAGCGGTACTTTAAATCATAAGAACCCAGAAGAAGCTCTTGATCTTTTTGAGGAAATGGCAATGAACACTTATCAGTGGAATGTGCCTAGGTCCCCCCCAAACAAACTTGCTTGTATATTTGAAGTGGACAACATCTCCCAGGTCGCTCTACAAGTTGAAATATTAAGCAAAAAGATAATGGAGATGACTACTTCCTCCGCCCCTAAGGCATGGTAATCTACAACCCCTTCCCCAGAACAATTAGATTTTGTTAACAATATGCCTAGAAATGCTTTTAATAATTTTTCTACTGCGAATTTTCATCCTCCTGGTTTTAATTTTCCGAATAGTTATAATACTGCCTTAAGAAATCATCAGAATTTTTCGTGGAGTAATCCATCAAATGCTATGCGCCCGCCACCACAAAATTATTTTTATGCACCACCACCACCACCTCTTCAAAATTATACAAAACCTCCAAGCTTGTAGGAGTTACTTTCCAAATATATCGCCACAAATGACGCTACGATAAGAACCTTAACTGGAAGCGTTAAAAGTCTTGAAAATAAAGTAGGACAGCTCAGTAAAATTATTTCTTAGCGACCCGCAGGGTCTCTTCCTTCCAATACCGATCCCAACCCGAGAGAGCAAGAGAAAGCTATAACTCTTCGGAGTGGGAAGCAAGTTCCCGGTAGGGTAAGTGAAGAGCCCGAGGAAAGCTCCGCCCCCACTTTAAAAAATCAAAGCTCTGCCCCCATTTTTAAAATTCCACCCTCTGCTGAAGAAGTTATCACCCCCGTTTTATAAAAGATCTCACTCCACAACCCATCTTTAAAAATAATCCAAATCCGCCTTACCCTTCCAAACTTAATAAACAACATTAGGACGATCAATACTCCCGTTTCTTAGAAATTTTCAAGCAAATCCACATAAATCTACCTTTCTATGAAGCGATTTCATAGATGCCAAAGTACGCCAAGTATCTTAAGGACCTCTTGACCAACAAGAAAAAGTTAGAGAAACTTTCGCATGTCACGTTTAACGCCGAGTGCTCTGCTGTTTTGACAAACGGTTTGCCGAAGAAAATCCGTGACCCGGGTAGTTTTTCTATTCTGTGTGTCTTTGGTGATCTATTTGTCAAGCATGCATTAACCGACTTAGGTGCGAGTATTAACCTGATTCACCTCTCGTTGTTAAGAAGTTAGGAATTGGTAGCCTCAACCCCACAAGCATGAGTATCAAGCTCGCTGACACATCCGTTAAGTACCCGTTAGGAATAGTGTAGGATGTCTTAGTAAAAGTCGACAATTTCATCTTCCCGGTGGATTTTGTCATTTTTGACATCGAAGAAGACGTTGAGGTTCCCCTGATCCTTGGCCGACCCTTCCTTGTAACCTCCCGAGCTATCATTGAAGTAAGCAATGGTAAGCTCTTCCTTCGAGTAGGCGACGGCGAAGTCACTTTCTTTATCACACCTTCGATGAAAAACACCTTGGATAATGATGTCTCCTTCTTTTTCGTAGATGCCGTGAGTGATGAATCTTCCTATTACCTCTCTAATTTTGAAAAAGAATTTTCTGGTTTTTGTTCCTCCTCTTCTCTTCAAACTTAATTGCTACACCTAAGTGAAGAAAGTGTAGAATCCTCTTATCTTTTATCTGATTTTGAAAAAGAATTTTCCGATTTTTGTTTCTCTTCTACTCTTCCAACTGATTTGCTGTAAGAAGCTGCCTTGTCCACCAGCTCCACCCCTTTTAATTTTCCGTTTAAAAAATCTACGAAGATATAGTATTTGAAAAAGAAAGAATTTCTGAAACCTCTTATGAAGAACCCCCTACCCTAGAACTTAAAGAACTTCCTGAAAATCTCATGTATGCCTTCTTAGAAAAGAACTCCAAGCTACCAGTTATAGTTTCGACCTACCTTACGAATGTCTAAAATGAAAAACTCATTTTAGTTTTACGTAAACATCGTCGAGCTATTGCTTGGCAGATATCTTATATCAAGGGCATAAGCCTATCATTCTGTACTCATAAAATTTTAATGGAAGATAATTCGCGTAACTCCATTCAACCTCAGCACCGCATAAACCCAAACATGAAAGAAGTAGTTAAGGGAGAGGTTATTAAATAATTAGACGCAGGAATTATCTGCCCTATATCAGATAGTAAGTGGGTTAGCTCTGTTAAGGTAGTACCAAAGAAGGGAGGGATAATGGTAGTTAGTAAAGAAAATAAGGAATTAATCCCGACACGGACGATGCCGGGTTGGCGTATGTGTATAGATTATAGGAATCTTAATGACGCAACCCGCAAGGACAACTTTCCTTTGCCGTTTATTGACCAAATTTTAGAACGATTATCCGGCCATAGCTTTTACTGTTTTCTCGATTGCCTCTCGGGGTACTTTCAAATCCCCATCTCGCCCAAGGACCTAGAGAAAACTATGTTTACTTGTCCCTTCGGCACCTTCACCTACTGAAGAATGCCATTTCGATTGTGCAATGCGCCAGCTACATTCAAGCGATGTATGCTCGCTATATTTGATAAGTACATAGAAAGCATTATGGAGGTATTTATGGACAATTTCTCCGTGTTTGTTGATTCCTTTGATAGATGTTTAGAAAACCTCGAAAAAGTCTTAGAATGATGCAAAGAGACTAACCTAACCTTGCCCTAAATTGGGAAAAATGCCATTTTATGGTAAGGGAAGGGTTAGTTTTGGGTCATAAAATTTCTGTGAGAGGTATTGAGGTAGATATTGCAAAGATAGAAGTTATCGAGAAGCTGCCGACTCCTACGAATATTAATGCAATAAGAAGTTTCTTAGGTCACGCTGGTTTCTACCGCCGCTTCATAAAGGACTTTTCCTTGATCACCAAGCCCCTTACCCATCATCTAGAAAAAGACGCCCCTTTCATTTTTGATGACTCTTGTCTTTCTGCCTTCGAATTGATTAAAGGAAAGTTAATTAGCGCACCGATTTTGATAGCTATGGTGTGGGACCTTACATTTTAGAAATTGTGCGATGCACGTAGTTTCGCGGTGGGAGTCGTATTAAGTAATCACATATCTAAAAACTTCCACCCCATCTATTATGCTAGTAAAATGCTCACATCTGCACAGGAAAATTACACCATGACCGAGAAGGAGCTCCTTGCTGTAGTATTCGCATTTAATAAATTTTGTCCTTACATTACACTTTCAAAAATTATTGTTTTTACGGACCAATCGGCCCAAAAATATCTTCTTGCCAAAACAGATGCCAAGCCGCTCTTGATTCGCTGGGTCTGACTCATCCAGGAGTTTGACTTGGAGATCCGTGATAAGCCAGGAACTGAGAACTTAGCCGCCGACCATCTCTCAAGATTAGACAATCCCTTTATAGAAAAATTAAATGAAAAATCTTTTAATGATTATTTTCTTGATGAGAAGGTGCTTTCAATTATCACAACTACTTCTCCTTGGTTCGCACATATCGCCAACTATTTAGTGGCCCGGGTGCTCCCAAAAGAGTTCTCCTCTCAGCAAAAGAAGAAATTCTTTTTTGAGCTGAAGAACTATTTTTGGGAAGACCCGCATCTTTTTAGAGTCTGTGCAGATCAAGAAATAAGGAGATGTGTTTATTATGAAGAAGGAGTTGATATTTTAAAACATTTACATGAAGGTCCGACAGGTGGGAACTATCAAGCTGCTCGCACCGCTCACAAGGTGCTTTGCGCGTATTTTTACTGGCCTAGCCTGTTTAAAGACGCTCAAGCCTTTGTGAGTAGGTGTGATAGTTGCAAACGGTCGGGCAACATTTCAAATAAAAATGAAATGCCACAAAATTATTTCCTTGACTCCGAAATTTTGGACCTCTAGGGAATCGATTTTGTTGGCCCCCTTCCTTATAGCTTCGGAAACAAGTATATTTTAGTTTTCGTTGATTATGTTTCATGATGGGATGAAGCCCAAGCTCTTCCTACGAACGACTCCCGAGTTGTAGTCATCTTTTTGAAAAAATTATTTTCTAGATTCAGTACGCCGCACGCCATCGTTAGCGATAGGGGTTCCCATTTCTGTAATGCACAATTTTAAAATCCTTACCAAATACGGCGTTACTCTTGAGAGGACTTAGCGCAACCACTCGCACCAAAAGCCCGGAGTGATGGAGGACGGCGCAACTAATCTTTATATCAAAGGTCCTCAGGCGGATCCACAGGGCAGCCAGTTTAGCAAATACCGCATAGCACCGCAGCGCTGGGGCGATTCCGTACCGCAGCTCCAACAATCCCCCCCCCCCCCCCCGTAAACGACCCCGGGGTTTCGAACCCGCAACCCCCTCTGATACTACTTGAGAGGAATTAGCGCAACCACTCGCACCAAAAGCCCGGACTGATGGAGGACGGCACAACTAATCTTTATATCAAAGGTCCTCGGGCAGATCCACGGGTAAGGCAGTTTAGCCATTACCGCATAGCACCGCAGCGTGGGGGCGATTCTGGACCGCAGCCCCAACAGTTACACATAAGCTTTCAACTTCCTACCACCCCCAAACTAACGGACAAGTCGAAGTAGTAAATAGAAAGATAAAAAGAATATTAGAAAAGATGGTTTCAACTTCTAAGAAATACTGGTCAGCCAAATTAGATGATGCTCTATGGGCCTACCGAACTGCGTACAAAACCTCCCTCGGATGTACGCCGTATCGGCTGGTCTATTGAAAATCGTGCCATTTACCCGTAGAATTAGAACACCGAGCTTTTTAGGCCTTAAGATTTTTAAACTTCGATACCCACTTTGTCGGTGACCTTAGAAAATTTCAACTTTATGAACTCAACGAGTGGCGCTCTTACGATTACAAAAAAACAAACTTTATAAAGGCGGACGAAGCGTTTACACGATAAGCACTTAAGGCATCCAAAAACCTTTAAGTCGGGCGACCAAGTTCTTTTATATAATTCTCGATTGCGTTTATTTCCTGGAAAATTAAAATCTCGCTTGTTGGGGCCCTTTTCTATTTTAGAAGTATTTCCGTATGGTACTGTTTTGATTTCTCACCCTTATAAGGGTAATTTCAAAGTAAATGGTCAGCGTCTTAAACTTTATTTCTCTTGTGATGATGATGTCAGTCCAAAAATTATTAAGTATCTACTGCATGAACTTTAGCTTTGAACTTTTATTTTTTGTTAAAAACTATTTTATTTCTGGACAACAATATTTTTGGACAATTTTATTATTTTTGATGCATCGAGCTCAACGATGCTTTAAACAAAGGGCGCTCTTGGGAAGCAACCAAAGTTATATTTTTTTGTTTTCTTTATTTTACAATTTTTGCCCCGGACGGCTCCGACAAGCTGAAGCTTTTGTGATCGCCTACTCTAACATTGTTGAATCCATCACGAAGTCCAAAGAAGACATTTGGGGGAGCGGCATCACTCAGCTTACGCAACAAATAAATCCAAGGAAGTACCTATTTTTTCAATTCTTTCTTTCAATTATGTACTTTAATTTTCTCTCCTTCTCCAATCCCCTTCCTTTGCCATTGAGGACAATATCCATTTTAAGCTTGGGGGAGGACTTCCTCCTTCTTTTTTTGCTTAGTGTAAATAATTTTTCTTTTTGTGTATATTTTTTTAAAAAAATATAAAACCAAAAAAAATCCAATAAAAAAAATAAATATTTCAAAAAAAAAATAAAAATAGAATATTTCACAAATTAAAAAAATGCATGCTTTTTGTTTTCTCTTTAATAGTTTAGACATTTTGGTATTTCAATAGTACCCCTAGTTATTGTTTTGTTTTACTCAAAATTTCCTATAAAAAACTTAGTTAATTATAATATTTCTAATTGTCCTTTTTAATTATGTTTTACAAGTAAAATGTTGGCCATGTTGTGTTTCTAATTCCCGGTAGCATGTTAAGGTGAAATATTATGGTTTTTCCTTCTTTATTTTCTTTACTTTCTCAAAAATTCATCATCCACTATTTTCCTTTTCCTTTTAGGATAATTTTTGTTAGGTAAACTTTTGAATAGCGTAGTAGATGTGAACGACTCAAGTCACTTATTATTTCTATTTTCAAGACAATTTCGTCAATCTTCTTTTATTAACGAGGACTCGCTTTTTGAAAATTTTCAAATATATGTTTTAAATAAATTTAAAAGCGTGAATATGATTTAGGCCATTTTTGTTTTCGTTTGAGCTTTCCTGCCAACCTAAAAACTTTTACCACTAGTTAGCCGCTTTTGAGCCTTTTTCGGATTTCATTTGATAGCTCCACTTTTCATTTCATTTTCACTAAAGCAAAAATTTAAGACCTATCTAATCACACTAGCCTTTTTTCAGTTTCATAAAATATTTTCATGATTTTGATAGGTTATTTTGTGATATTCTTGGGAGAAGGTTTTTTAAAAAGTATGCTCAAAAGATATGTTTATTTTTATTTAGCCAATTAAAAATGAAAATAAAAATATTTATGGCCTTTGTTTTGAAAAAAATGGAGAAAAGAAGAAAAAGAAAGAAAAATATATATATATTTATTTTAAATGAAATTTTTTTGAAACTCTTTGTTTGGGTTTAGTGTGATTTTAAGCCTTCACGTTTATCTTTGAAATCCACTCCTAATCATATTCCTAAACCAAACATTTTTGTCCTATTTAAGTCCTTTTGATTCATGCCTTTTGAATTTTATTTAATAACTAAGAAAAAAGAAAAGTAAATCAGTTTTAGTTTTGGATTTAAACTTTGATTTTTGTTATTTAGTTGATATAATTATAATGCGTTGCTTGGATCTAGTAACAACTCAATGCGTTTTTTCATTTTCGTTGTTTTCCTTAAATATATTTAAAGAATTTCGTCAAAATTTTGGATGATTTATTTTCGTTAAGTAAAGTTTATAAAAGTTATACCATAACAAAATAATTGTTTTAGATTTACATTTCACATTTTCCCTACTTAGAATTTCGCATATTACTTGTGTGGGCATATTTAGAACTTTTTGATTAGTCCTTTTTATCATTATCTAGTTTTTATATTTTTTCTTATGGACAAGCAATGCTTAAGCTTGGGGGAATTTGATAATACGTTTTGTAGTCTTAACTATTATTTTTTTATTTTATAATGTACAAATCCGGTATTTTAAGCTTTATTTTTATCTTTCTATTGTTAGTTTTATTGCCCCTAACTTTTTCCTCTCATTGTGAAGACTTTTTGAAAATTAGTCAAAATTGACCTGACACGCCCCCCTGTCACGCCCTCCCCGAGCGTGACCTAGGGCATGTCACCCTTTCCAGAGGATTCTAGAAGCCAGAAGAAAATATCAGGAAAAACGGCTGTCACGCCCCCCTAATATGCCCTCCCCGGGCGTGTCCCAGGACGTGACACGGGGTGTGTCCCAGGGCGTGTCCATCGACGTACAGAAGCAATCATCCTTCACGCCAGAATCCAGAGCCCGAGGTTAAACCCGTACATATCACTCCCCCTAACACACCCTCCAAGGGCATGTCGAAGGGCTTGACCAACCCGTGAACTTTTCTTATAAATTCAGACCCCCCTTCCATTTCAACAAGCTTTGGTTGAGATGGGAGGTGCTGCCCCTTTGTTTCTTGGTCTTTTTCATGTTCTTCCCTCTCTCTCTTTTTTTTATTTTGTGTTTTCACTTAACCCTAGTGTAGTTTTAGCCTTTGTAATAGCTTTTATTGTAATTTATGCACTTGTTTTAGTTGCTTAATATAGGGCTAGAATAGGTTTTTAATTTCATGCAAGTGTAGTTTTCATTTCCATGCAAGTGTAGCTCTCTTCTTGTATTAATAAAAGTGTTGTTTTCTCTCCTTAATTACTTGTGTTCTTACTATGCTTTACTACTCATCCCCCCTCCTCCACCCTATTATGATTAACTAATCCTCCTTGTACTCGATCTTGATGATCCGAGGTTCGAGTGATTATGTTATGATGCTTTAATTCTACCTTTTCTTTTTAGGGTTTTAGACCTTGAATTACTCTTGAATTATTTTTTGTTAGAGATATATCATCGATATATATTCTCCACCTTTACTTTCATTCTTGGCAAGCCAAGAGGCCGATAGTTTGAAGTGAGCGCTCAAGAGTAAAGGGAGTTGTACGCACCCCTCGAGAGAGGCAGACGTCCAAATCTCCCGAATTGGAGTAAAATCCAATAGTGGGGTTCACCGCGTAAAGCGAGCTTTAGGCCTCTGATTTAGATGAGAGTCGGTCGGACCTTCCTAAACTCAATTGAGCGCGACTTTGATAGAAGCATGTTTAAGCTTTAGGAACCTCCACGGTCAAGGACCTTTATCCTATTAAGCTTAGATTTTTATTATCGCATTTTCTTAGTCGTCTTTAGCCGAGGTGATTCTTGATCGAGTGCATTTCCATTTCCTTGTTTCAGTCCTTCATTGTAATCACTTACTTTATCCTCTTTAATTAACTGCAGTTGTTTTCTTTCTAGCTTAGCTTTATTTCTTTAATTGTAATTATTTTCTCAAACCCTAGTTTTTCCGTCGATAAAATATTAGCCTTCGTGTGAGTAAGTTTACTCCACAGTTCCTGTATTTCAATATAACACGTGTGTCCCCAAGCTACTGTTCGATTGGTATACTTGCCTCATTGGATTGTTAGTTCGGTTGCTTTTATTTTATTCGAATCTTAGAGAGCACCAGAAGACATAACCCTTGAGTTTGTTCCAACAGACAAGCAAGTGGCTGACATCTTCACTACGCCACTAGATGAAGCCAAGTTTAACACCTTCAAATTTGAGTTGGGTATGTTAAACTTAGTATAGCTTCAGTTTCTCCTCATCTGGTAGCAAGCTTTTTGGTATTTAGCAGATGGAATTGTTCTTTAAAGAAATAAGGATTCTCCAATTGAGGGGGAACATGTCTAGCAAATTCGACAATTCACTGCTGCCTAATTGAGGGGGAGCAGATGATCAAATGATCAGATGAATCCTACCAACTATTTGCTGAAGTCAAAAAGGGGTTTGAAAAGATGATCAGATTAATGTTGAAGGTTGCAACAATTCAAGGGAAGTTCCACACTGCAGGAAGGGAAGTGTGGTATACTTCCCTTATTGGATTGCTAGTTCGGTTGCTTTTATTTTCTTCGAATCTTAGCGACCACCAGAAGACATCACCCTTGAGTTTGTTCCAAAAGACATGCAAGTGGCTGACATCTTCACTACGGCACTAGATGAAGCCAAGTTTAAAACCTTCAAATTTTAGTTGGGTATGTTAAACTTAGTATAGCTTCAAATTCTCCTCATCTGGTAGCAAGCTTTTTGGTATTTTGCAGATGGAATTATTCTTTAAAGAAATAAGGATTCTCCAATTGAGGGGGAGCATGTCTAGCAAATTCAACAATTCACTGCTGCCTAATTGAGGGGGAGCAGATGATCAAATGATCAGATGAATCCTACCAACTATTTGCTGAAATCAAAAAGGGGTTTGAAAAGATGATCAGATTAATGTTGAAGGTTGCAACAATTCAAGGGAAGTTCCACACTGCACGAAGGGAAGTGTGGTAACCATAAATCACTTCTCAATTATAAAGTTTTTTTTATGATTGTTGCTGCATGGTTCTTTGTATGCCATTGACTCACTTGCTTAAGAATTTTGACTTCCTCAAATAAGGGGAGATTGTTGGGTCCATTGCCCGCAATGTCCTAGATTTGAGAAAGTCAATCTTATCAATGATATATATATATATATATATATATATATATATATATATATATATATATATATATATATATATATATATATCAGAAGATGATAGTTATGGGACAAGTTGCTTATATGGCCAAGTCAGTTAAACACATACCTAAGAAGTGGGCTAATAGAAATCTATCCAAGTCCACAAGCATTGAGTGAAGGTGACTCACTCAACGCAAGATGACTTATAGCGCTAAGTGAAGCCTATATAGTCAAAGTCAAAGCAGTGAGAAAGGGTAAAGTAGTAAAAGCCTAATTTGAAATAAGCAGTAAAGTGGCTATGTCCACAGACATTGAGTGAAGTCAACTCACTTAATGCCATGCAGCAAAAGGCAGAAACATGGCTAATTGATTTGGCATTTAGTGATGAAGACACACTCAATGCCATACAGCAAAAAGGCTGTAAGTTGAACTGGATTTTGAATTAGTTGAACTAAGTTTAGAAGTGGTCAAACATGAATCTCACTACCAACGCGATATGAGCCTGCAGGGTCGCACATAAGAGCATGTGGAGAAATTGGAAGATTGACTATGTTTGTAAGAGTTACCAATCACCATACAATATGAGGGAGTCAGGCAAATGTTTCTAAGGCAAATTCGTCGAGAATCGTCGAGTGTGACTCGACGACTCTCGACGTATTCGTCGAGAATCATTCATCGCGAATGATTCGTCGAGAATCGTCGAGTGATACTCGACGACTCTCGACAAATTCGTCGAGAATCAAAAGTGATTGATTCCCGGCGATTGGTTATACTCGACGATTCTATCCTTGATTCTCGACGAATCGGCAAAGAATTCTCGCCGAATCTTTCTGCTTATTCTCGCCAAATCTAGATCTGATTCTCGCCGAACTTATGCTGATTCTCGCCGAATGTCTCTTAAACCCTAACTTGGGTAGTCTGCGGATAACGGTGTTCTTTGGACTATTTATGCTTTTGGTATAAATAGGGGACTTAGGGTTTTTGGGATTATGAGATTATCTATCATCGGGTTACTCCTGTAGACGAATCGAGCCGACGGAAAAGTGTCGCCGATCCCCGATCCGCCGAATCCTGACCCCGCCGGACGGAATCGTTCTGCTGCCACCTGTTTGCTCCGCCGTCGACCTCATCTCCGGCGACCGTCGCCGATCTTGCTTTCCCTGACGCGGACCTAGCAGTCCGTGGGAAGTGCAAAGGTGCGGTTGTTCTTCCTCCCGACCCTTCGTGCGATGAATCTCGGGGTTCTCCCACTCGTGTGGATTTCTGCAAAGATGTGGACGTTATTCCACGTAGAACTCCCCACCGACGAGGACACGAAGCTTGGAGCATCTCCGTTGAGTTGTGACTCAACGCCACTAAGGTAATTTTTGCCTAGTTATTTGTTAACTTCTTGATTAAATTTTCATGTCCCGATCCCATCTCTTTTGGGTTGTCATGATGTTTTATTCCTTCCGCTGCGTGCACAAGCGTTGTGCCATCTTCATAGAGAAACCCAACAGTGGTATCAGAGGGAGGTTTCGGCCATGATCTTTGTTTTGGAAGTAAGGTTATTCTAGTGCGTGTAAACCTAGGGATTTAGAAGTGTTCAAAATGTCTAGATTTATTCCTGGTACATCAATTGTTGGGTGTTTTTCCAAGGGAAATCGGTGGGCCCATAACCGACAGCTTAGGGGCTCTGCACCTTAGAACGCCGCAAGGAACGTCTGGTATTTCGTGGTAATTTCTAATTGTTAGAAATTGTTGTCTCCTTAGCAGTAACCATCCCTCGAATGGTTAGTGAACCAGTGTATTGTTTTTGATTTTGAATCCAATAATGAGAGACGAGCTTGTCTACTGCTTTAAGTAGAGTTGTCATTGCTTTTGTCCAATGCATGTAAATATGAAGATTTGGAAGAGTCCGGATGTTCAGATTTAGCCCTTCCTTTCTATCAAATGTTGATAGTGTCAGGTTGTTCACATAAGGGATGCATGTGGATTTTAAGAAATTGTTTTTCTATGGATGTGCACATTGATCAAATGTTGATCATGGTTAATTGTTAACCCATAATCAAAATCCCTTCCTCTAATATTAAGTGTTCGGATGCCTTCCGATGGATAACACTCTTACTTCCTCGATCGATGAAGTGTGGGCTTGCCAAAGCAAGGTGCATTAATCTATCTTGGTAAGGGTGCGAGCGGATAATTGTGATATCCCACTATCGACATCGAGTATAAATTAACTAGGTGACCTCAAAGGTTGAGTGCTTGAGGCATAAGGTTGGCTTGCACCATATGATGGATGCGAATAAGGAGTTATTCACCAACCATACAAGAATTTCATGAGGATGCAATTGGCAAGCGTTGCCTACCTAAATAACCGCATTATGAGAGGAAAGCCAAAGCTGTCTCATTGTGTTGGTGAAATATGGATCTTGTCCACTAAGACAGTAGCTCGCATGAACTCTTCGAATTGATAGTGAGAGCTATTATTTCGAATAAAATAGTGGGAGTTTTAATTGAAGTCCAAATTAAAATAAATTGTATTTGAAATTTTGGTACTGATATTATTCTGCATGAATTCTTGTAGAATTCCATGGCAAGTGGTTCACACTACACTCTGTCTCTGAGTGCCATCCTTGAGAAGGATAAGCTCAGCGGGACTAACTACATGGACTGGTACAGAAACCTGAGAATTATTCTATGGCAAGAGCGAAAGCTCTATGTCTTGGAAGAAGAAGCCCCCGAGGTGCCGACCGGGAATTCTTCCCGTACTGACAAAGATACTTACAAGAAGTATACTGATGACGCCTTAGACTTCTGCTTGCCACCATGAACTCTGAGCTTTAGAAGCAACATGAGAACATGGGGTACAAGGAGATTGACGAACATCTCAAGAAAATGTTTCAAGGGAAAGCTCGTCATGAGAGGTTCGATGTCACAAAAGCATTGTTTCAGTGCAAGATGGGAGTTCGAGACTCAGTAAGGACTCACGAATCTAGATGATTGGGTATATAGAGAACCTTGAAAGGCTGGGTTTTCCTCTGGGTCAAGAGTTGGCCACAAATCTGATCCTGCAATCGTTTCCGGACAGTTACGAGCAGTTTGTCTTGAACAATAACATGAATGAAATAGACAAGACACTGCCTGAGCTCCTAGGCATGTTGAGAACTGCTGAGATCAATATGAAGAAGGCCAAGCCTACCAGCCCCATACTGATGTTGCACAAGGGCAAGGGCAAGGCCAAGGGCTCTAAGAAGACGAAGGTGGGACCTAATTCACATCTTAAGCCCAAGTATTCTGCACTAATGAAAAAGAAGAGCACGGTGAAGGAAGGGAAATGCCACCACTGTGGCAAGGCTGGTCATTGGAGGAGGAACTGTCCTTCTTATATTGAGGGTCTGTAGAAAATGAAGGGAGGTATGACTTCTGCTTCGAATATTTACGTTATAGAGATAAACCTTTCTTCTCCTTCATCTTGGGTATTGGATACCGGATGTGGTTCACACATTTGTACAAATGTGTAGGAACTGGAAAGGAGAAGATTGCTGAGTAAAGGGGAGGTGGACCTGCGCATCGGCAATGGAGCAAGAGTTGCTGCTGTAGCCGTAGGGGTTTACCGTCTTTCTTTGCCCAGTGGGCTTGTAATAGAACTAGATAACTGTTATTTTGTTCCGGCCATAACTAGAAACATTATATCCATTTCATTCTTGGACATGATTGTATTTTCTTTTATAATTAAGAACAACTATTGTTCTATATTTAAGATTGATGTTTGTTATGCTGTAGCCCAATTGTTTAATGGTCTTTATGTTTTGAACTTCGACAATCAGATCTATAATGTAGAAAATAATAAAAGACTAAGAACGAATGACTCAAACCCTACATATCTCTTGCATTATCGTTTGGGACATATAAACGAGAAGCGCATATCCACGCTCCATAAAGATGGACTTTTGGACTCATTTGATTATGAATCATTTGAGCGATATGAATCTTGTTTGTTAGGCAAGATGACTAAAGCCCCTTTCACTGGTTATACTGAGAGGGCTGAGAATCTCTTAGGTGTTTTACATAGTGATGTATGCGGACCTATGAGCTCCATGGCTAGAGGTGGGTATTTCTACTTCGTTATATTTACTGATGATTTCAGTAGGTACGGATATGTGTATCTTATGAAGTGCAAATCCGAGACCTTTGAAAAGTTAAAAGAGTTCAAGAATGAAGTAGAAAACCAGTTGGGTAAAAGGGTTAAAGCACTCCGATCTAATCGAGGTGGCGAATACCTGAGTCATGAGTTCCGTTATCATCTGAAAGAGTGTTGTAGTATATCACAGCTCACTCCACCAAAAACACCACAGCATAATGGTGTGTCTGAGAGGATAAATCGTACTTTGTTAGACATGGTACGTTCGATGATGAGTCATGCAGACTTTCCTGTTTCCTTTTGGGGTTTTGCTTTAGAGACTGATGCTATGACACTGAATCGCGCTCCAACGAAAATGGTTCTGAAGACACCATATGAGATATGGACTGAGAAGCATCCTAGTATGTCGTTCATTAAAATTTGGGGTTGTGAGGCATACATGCGACGTCAAATGCCTGACAAGCTTGAACCCAAATCAGATAAATGTTATCTGGTGGGATATCCTAAGGAAACGAAAGGGTATTACTTTTACCTACCGTCCGAGGGAAAAGTGTTTGTTGCAAGGACTGGCGTCTTCTTGGAGAAAGAGTTCTTATCAAGAAAGATTAAAACGGTAGAACTTGAAGAAGTTCAAGAACCACAAGTAGTGAATGAATCGGAACTGGATTCTGAGACAGGACTACAAGATGTTGTAGCTAGAGAACCTGCTCAAGAAACACATGTCCTACGTAGATCTGGTAGACCGAGGTTTGAGCCTGAGAGATATGGATTTCTCATGTCTAAAATAGGTAATGTGTTGCTTATGGATCATGATGATGAACCAGCAACCTACCAAGAGGCTATTAATGGATCGCACTCTGACAAATGGCTTGAGGCTATGAAATCCGAAATAGACTCCATGTATGCAAACCAAGTTTTGAACTTGCTGGAACCACCTGAAGGGGTACGACCCATAGGGTACAAGTGGGTCTTCAAGAAGAAGACCGACATGGATTGGAATGTACAGACATTAAAACCAAGTTTTGCGAAAGGGAACGATGGGCTTCAGCTACCATCATAGTTCCTAGTGCCCTTTGATAGCCCTTCGCAGGGAATACCGGGGGCAGTCCTGGGTTAACATAAACTACAATAACAAACAGACAAGAATAACTTAGTAATTAGGGTTGCACCTTTCACAAACACTGTTGGCACAGGAAGATTGATGGGAGCTTTGGCTCGGTTGGTTAAGAGACAGACAGAATGGTCCGGGGAGCTTCGGCTCAGTTGGTTAAGAGACGGACGGAATGGTCCGGGGAGCTTCGGCTCGGTTGGTTAAGAGATGGACATTTTGGTCCGGGGAGCTTCGGCTCGGTTTTTGTGTGATTACGATTAAATTTGCATGTGCATAAAAGGAATGAAAATTAAGGTGGTGGGTCTTCGGTATTGGAGGGTCGATGCACCAACGCCAATACGCTGACTCGGCAAGTGTGGTTAGCACTTCGCCAACAGAAGTCCGGTGCTCCAGCCGACAAGAGTATGCAGGTGTCCTCTTCGTGAACCAAGAGTTGAGGCGTACGATTGGTCTGACTGGTAGTGTTTTACTAGTTTAGAGGTGGGCGAGGCCCAACCCACCGATTCCGTCTTCCACTACGGAGGTATCCTGGGAGGTAACGGCTCCGAAAGGGGGAAATAAAGGTCTGTGTGCATAGAGTCGGGTGTGTGAGTTGCACTTGCATGTTCCATCATACCCACTTGCATGTCATAGCATAATCGATTCATTTAACCCTGACACCTAAAGTATAAATGGTATGGGAGCTTATACATTAGGACTTGCAAAATGACCCCTTGGTCTATAAGCTTGTGTGGGCAAGTTTATAAATTAAGGTTAAATTCAATATATATATGTTGTTATTTGATAACCGACAACCCAACGTATAAGTGGTATGGGACGCTTTATATGATGGGATCCCTGCAGAAGATCCATTGGCTTATGCTCTTCCGCATATAAGTTGAGGTTACTTTACCTACTTTCTGTTTCTGTCATATTTATTATAGAATATCTAGATTAGTTCCGCTGCCACTTGTTCCTTTGTTTTAATCTTCACCTTCATGTCCTTCCCTTTCTTCCTCATCGCTCGGTACCTAGGAGCCATAGGGGAAGGGGTAGGGGATGATAGTGCTTAGTCTTTATGACTAACGGTTTTTGAACCGCATTATTTTAGGGGATCGTGGAGCCCAGCACAGGGGAGCATCCCCAGAGACCGGTGCGCTTGGAGATGGGGCAGTCTAGCTCCGGAGTTCATACAGCCGGGACCGTGAGTCTCGAACTTGAGTAGATGTTTTTTTTTGCTTCCGCATGAGTGACTTGTAGTGAGGACATGTTGTACCGGGCTTAAGGCATATTCTATTACTCTGATGTATTATTCTGTGGACATTGCCTTCGTGGAGTTTATTTCTATATATGTGATTTTCATGTGGACTTGCTTGTACTTGATTTATTGTGCTACCTTTCTGTGATCGAATTGGCCGGCAGAATCGGCGCTTTATGGTGATGACCCTTCAGGGCGTGAAGGTGTCACCGCAAAGTGGCGGTTCTAGGCCTAAGACCCCAATGTTGTAAAAAGAAAAAAAGGGGGGTCTTACACCCTACAGGCATAGCTTTTCATAAGCAGATATATCATACAATGTGCACTCACGCACAATCAACATATCACTACCGTTAGCCATGCGGCCCGACGATCAGTGCACTCAGAGCACATTATTGGTGTACCGGCAAACCAGGGTTCCATCACCGTTAACGGTCCGAAAACCAAAAGTATTGAGTATTTAGTATTAATGGCACGCAAGTCTAAGACTCTCATTATGCGCTCCAACGAGACCAATAACCAGGTCTACTAGTTGGTCAGACATAATACAGGTACAATCAGCCACCCCCCATTGCTCAAGTTATCATTCCATCATCGAATACCGAAGTACTCATGGCCAATTTACAGGAGCGGGTCGGTTTCACCTTTACTGTCCGGCACGAAGCCTTTTTAAAGAGCACAGCTCACAGTACCCACACTATCCACCAAGGACTGGCTTCACAATCTAAAAAGGGGAGATAATGCTAGCGTTCCACGCGGTCGCTTGGCGGGTTCAACAGACCTCACTTTCTGCACCCAAACTCACCCAAACATGGCATACAGCACAAGAATCACGTGGGTATTTTCCTGGAATTTCATTCAAGTACTTCCTATTAATAACCTTCATAGGCACAACCCTTTGACTCAACAAACTACACGATTATACGTGAAGGCTTCTCCGGTTCACAAGATGCAACATCACCAATCAAGACCAACCTGTCCAGATGGGCTTCACACAGTATGCCTATTGCTTACTAAACATTTCCAGATCTATATGCAAGACTGGGGATTACAAGAATCAACACAAGGAAATCCCTCAACTGCCACCTTTTGGTGGGGGAAATCCACAGACATGCCAAAACGAGGACTTCACATGTCCAAGAAGGAAAATCGTTACCCTTGACGATCTCTTGTGAGCCATGAAATTCTAGCCAGATAGCAAGCACTGCAATGCTCTCTCCTCCAAAAATCTTGACTCGGCTCGCAATTCCGAACGTTGAAGCTCCACCGGTAGCCTGATCTCTTCTCTTCATCCTCCTTAATCTCCATTCTCTCTATTCCTTTAGAAAGGGAATAGCCAAGCTTTGAATGAGAGATAACTCTCAAGTCCTGGACTTATCTCTACAGGGAGGAGCTTGGACCCTTAGATCCCATCTGAAGGAAGTGAACGGCCACAAATTGCCCTAAAATATCTCTTTTTGGGATGACACGGCTTGTGACACGCCCATATCACAGGCCGTGTACTGTAAGCAGCACACAAGCCGACTTACCAAGAATAGGACACGCCTTATTACACACCCGTGTCACAGGCCATGTGTCCTGACAAGGCTTCAAACATGCCCGTGTCTAGCCCGTTTTTCATGCCTCAATACCCTGGACAAAACGAAAGAAGGACACAGCCCTGTGATACGCCTGTGTCACAGGCCGTGTGCCTAGAACACGCCCGTTCCCAGCCGTGTTCAATAGGCCTCACCAACCTGGCCAAAACCCCAGGAGGACATGTCCTCTAACACGCCTGTGTCTCAGGCTGTGTACCCTCTCGATAAACGTTGAGTGCATTTCGTCGAGTACTCGAGACAACACAGAGAAGGACACGGCTTGGAACGCGCCCATGTACCAGGACGTGTACCTCACTCGAGACACATTGGATTCCAAAAATCACACTCAAGCAAATAGAGCAGGACATGCCATGGAAGACCCCCGTGTCCTAGGCCGTGTTGCCCAGCCTGAACTACATTTTGCGATTTTGAGGTGTTACACCAAGAATAACAGGCATAGAAAAATCCATTTTCCTGAGAGGAGGTTCAGCTGATTTTACAGTGATTGCATCCTAATCAGAAAGTAATAACACATTCTCCCCCTGACTATGTGCCTGGGGATGAGAATCTTATAGTGTGTGTGCAGGAGACTCTTCAGGATTCTCTTCAGAAATATTTTTAGGAGACTTCTCATGAGTATTTTCTAGAGAGATGAATAGGGGATCATCTGAAGTTATATTTTTTATCATTCTGTTAATGTTAGCTAAAGTAACATCCATTAGAGTATCATCAAGGTTTTCTTGATCAGAGGGGGAATCAACATTCATACCAGATCCACCACCATGATTGATATTCTCTGATGTAACGACTCCACCTGTTAAATAACATATAATAGAAGGTCCGGTCGGCGCCCCACATTATATGCCACAAACAGACGGCGAGGTCGCAGGTTAATACCAAAATACCATCGCACCCTAATCCAGATCCTTCAAGTGGAAGCTTATTACTTGTAAGAACTCAACCATTGAATGTCCACTACTATATAAATATCACATTTATATAAATAACCAGGAATGTACACAAGCACACACTGCTCACGGCCTTATGGCCTTACAAGTTTCTCTTTACAAAAGGTTGATTCATACATCGGCACGCAGGACGGCCACACATGAAATCCAAAACTTCGCACGGCCTTCAAGGGCCTACAATCACCAGCAGAAAGGGCTCCAGCTTGCTCAATCCAAGTTAGCCCACAACACCTGCATATGGACGTCCACCCCATGGGTGATAAACAAAGCAACGGTCAGGATTCAGCTGACCAATTATAACGACCCGACCCCTTACCCGGGGCAGTGGTTCCTTCCCTGGATGTAGTGTAATCACAATATATATATATATATATATATATATATATATATATATATATATCAACACATAATATCATCACAAACGCCGGCCTTCGTGCCAGACGATCCGTGCACTCAGGTCATGCTTAGGGTGTATCGGTATATCCTTAGTACACCACCGATTAGAGGTTCTCCACTTGGTGGCCAAGCACTAGCCTACTACAACAAGCTTGATGGAGACATCCTCGCCCGTCCCACTCAGATGTGTTCACCTCATGGCAACCATTAAGCATTATCGATCGACACGCCGGGAAGGCTCGTAACCCCCCATTTGAAGTTCTACCAAACGACCGCTCACAACCAACTTACCACTAAAATTTTTGGGTGGCCTACCCACTCAGAGGTTCTTAACTTGTTGGGCATGGGCATCAGCCGCCAAACCCCTTTTGGAGACCTCTTGCACCCATCCCACTCAGAGTTGTTCGCCCAAAACAACCAGACCACTAAAATTGTTGGGTGGCCTACCCACTCAGAGGTTCTCTTATCCATCTCTCAACACAGGAACCTTGTGCCACTTTCCAATCAATCACACAGCTCGTATCAAGGGTACAACCAAAGGAGCTATGCAAAGCTTCCTTACCACAATTTCACAAGCGTCCTCACACTCTCTGCAAGTTATTCGTTACATACACAGAGTCTTCTCCGGTTCGCAACATCACCAATCTAGACTACCCGCCCAGATGGGATTCACACAGCATGCCTATTCCGTACTACACACTTCCGGATCTAAATGCAGAATCAAACATTGGAATCGTTTACGCTTTCCACCTCTTGGTTTAGGATCCCATGCAAATGCATAAAGTAGGACTTCACTTGTCCAAGAAGGAGATCATTACCCTTGACGATCGCTTCAGAGCCATTGATAAATTAGTCGGATGGAAATCACCGCGATGGCCTTGTCTCAAAAACGTTGGCCTGGATCTCGAGTCGGACCATTGACGCTCCTTCGGCAGCTAGAACCCTTCTCCTTCTTCCTCCTCCAAGCTCTCCCTTCTCTCTTCTTAAAAAGTGAATGGCCAAGGCAATAGAATGAGAAATACTATTACAAAGAATCTTGTCAGTTTCTTAGTGATAGACTTGTTTCATTGTTTTGCAAGAAACAAACATCTGTCTCTACTTCAACTATTGAAGCTAAATATATTACAGCTGGTAGTTATTGTTCAAATATTTGGTGGATTAAAAATCAGTTAATAGATTATGGTTATAACTTAAATAAATCAACTATTTTTGTTTGATAATACTAATGCAATATCAATTGCACATAATCAAGTCCTTCATAGTTGGACTAAGCATATAGAAATTAGGAATCCTTTTTTAAGAGATAATGTAGACAAAAATAAAATTAATGTTGCTTTAATTTCTACTAATTTTCAAAGAGCTAATATTTTCACTAAACCTTTAGATGAAAAGAAAAATATATTCTTTTTGAATCAGTTAGGAATGATAAATGGAGAATCATTAATTTGATTTTTTGTTTTGAGATCGACGAATTGGACACCTATCGTCGAACAAAGATCTACCAACTGTGAACTTTTTATGAAATGTTCGTGGAATGGAGATCGACGAACTATCTTTGAGAAACTTTCTTCGAACGGAGATCGACGGATTAGTTTCTAGTACTTTTCGTGGAACCGAGCTCGACGAAATGTATTTCTTTCCAAAACTTTCATCGAACGGAGATCGATAAAATGTATTTCTTTTGAAAATTTATCATCGAACAGAGTTCGATGTTATGCTTTTCGTCGGACAGAGTTCATCTTTTCGACTTCTAAAAACTTATAATTAGGCTTTCATCGAACATTATCCCGTGACTTTCCATTTCCCTTGCACTTGTTCTCTCTGTTTTTCAGGATAATGGTAATTTCTCAGGCGATTCTCTCAATAATGAAATATGATGCTGGATTTGATTTTGACATAGAATCATTTAGTCATTAAAATCAATTTTTCTAGGATATTCTGAATCTCTTTGAGACTAATAATCTGCGACAGTTTATATCAACCAGGATCAAACTTCTAGTGGTAGAAATCAAAGAGTGGATCCCTACAGCCATGTTTCAGGAATCCCCAATTATTACTGGTTATATCTCTAAAATCAGGTTACTCTAACACATGAAATTCTTTAAGAAGTTTTAAGTTTTGTTAATGGAAACGAATATATCGAACTATCTAGTTCTTAATTTGAGATAATGTTAGATAGATTGGGTCACTAGCATAGAAACCCTAATCACCTTTTGAAATAGAACTTTAAAATAAAATACATATTCTTAGCTGATATTGCTGGTAAGGTTTTTTTGGGCAAGCATTCAGCCCATGACTATGTAACAAGACATAAATTCCTTTTAATTTGGGCCTTGGTTGATCAGAAATCTGCAAACTAGGGATCAATTCTTTTTGATTCTATTAAGAAGAAGATCACCTGCAAGTCTGGAGGTTTTGGTAGGATACTAGGCATTTTCCTACATGCAAAATGTCCAGAACTTTTGGTCTCTCAGACCATTCATATTATTGCTTCCAAGAGGCTGACCTCGGTCTTGTTTACCAAATGGGAGAGGGTAATCCCTAATCCTTCAAGGGCAAATCCCTCTATGGTTTCTTCTGAAAGCACCAGGAATGTTCCAGCCACTCTCTCAACCCTAGAAGAGGTCTCTTCTCCTCATGTTTCTTCTCCTCTACCATCATAACACCATTCACCTTGGCAGCCATCTCCACCTACTAAACAATAAACTTTTCTTGAAGATGTTCTATCCACATCTGATGGAGACGACGACCCCGAAGTTGTTGATGACGGCACGCTAACGGACGACCCTCCTTCATCTCCAACAAAGGACTCGAGTCGCCATGGCATTCGTATGGAGCAACGCTATAATCTCCGCCCTCGGCGCAAGACTAATATCTAGTTGCACTTCTTCTATTTCTTAGCTTGAGAGAATTTTTCATTTAGCATGTTTTAATTATTTATTTGGAGTATTTTATTTTAATTTGGGCTGCATGTAGCCTTTATGTTTGTCATTTTAATTTGGGCTACATATAGCCAAAACTTGGAGTTAAGCCTATATATAGGCATGTAGTGTTTTGATGAAAGCTTAGTGAATGAAGAAAAATCTTAAACCCTAAAACTTTCCTAATCTTCTTCCTCTCTCTCTACCTCTCTTAGCCACCCCCCCTCTCTCTCTCTTCCTCCTTCCATTCGGCCAAGCTCTTCCACCCCTTCCTCTTCCAAGCCGCCTCCTCCCTCTTCTATCTCCCCCTATTCTGGCCGCCCTCCTTCCACCCTCCCCCTTAGCCGCCTCCTCACCTCCTCCTCACAAGCCGAGCATCTCCTCCATAACCGGCCGACCACCCAAACACCCCACCCGAGCACCACTTTGAAACAAGGAGGCCGGCCACCCCTCTCCTCGGGGAGTATTTTCCGAGAAGGAGCATCCTTCTACGACGTGGAATCCGGGTACCGGTGTGAAGTGGCCAAGGCGGACGAACTATCACTCCATCCGACGCAACTCCGGCAGAACCGCGGAAGAGTGATCCTTTGAAGGTAGTCGGAATCATCTATTCCGACTTGGGTAACGAATCTCTCCACTCAAATGTGATTCCCTCTTGGTGTTCTAGTGGTTGGAACGATTTTTGCGTTGGATTTGAATCGTTAGATTCTTCGTGATTTCCTTTTGGTTTTCTGCTTCTCTTTAGTCACATTATTTTCCGAAAGGGTTTGGCGAACCCCGTAGTTTTGTTGGGAGAGATCTACCATTTCTTGATCGCACTTTTCGGTAGACTCTTTTGGTACAACCTCGCTTGTCCGGACCGGCTGGGTCCCTTTGCCTTGGAAGAACTTTGACCAATAGTCGTTTGTTCAACCTTTCAGCGGTGTGGCAACCGTGCGTTGATAAACTGTGATAGTTTGCTTGCGATTGCGCTGCGTTTAAAGTTCGTGTGAGTGCGATAGTGGAGTTAGTGAGGTGTCCGCTTATTTCCCTAGTCCTTAGTGCGTTCACGGTAGAGGCCTACATCAATTTGGTATCAAAGGTGGTTCTTGTAAATTTTTTAATTGACACCCTCCCCTGTTATTTTTGCACGTTAGCCCGCACTTCTGTTTGCACGTTTGTTGTCAAAAATCACACAAAAAATTAATTTCTGGTCTGCCAATAGCGGTGTAGATTTCTTATTTTTCAGCAAAAAAATCCAAATTTTTTTTTTAATAACCCTCATTTTTTTCCAGTAAGAAAATAAAAAAAAAATTATTTTTGTTTATTTGTCTAGCGGGATTAAATCCTTCAGTGGTCTGTCTAAGTTTGTTATCTTCACTTGTGCATGCGCACTAGGCTCGGTACGGAGTACCCTCCGCCGTCTTCTAATATGGATGATGACTGGGCTGATTGTCGTGCCCTCACGGAGATTGAGGAACTCCGTCAGGATTTCACGGAGCAGATGACAGCTATTCGGGAGGCTCTTCATAAAATGAGATTACAACAAGGGGCACCTCGTAATCGACCTCCACACCAACGGGTGGGAGAAAATCACAATCCTTACCCCCACCCTCCTAATGACTACGCTCCTCGAGCACCTTACGAGTTTGATCTTACTAGGGCTGTCCGAGTTAATCCACCATCCTATGACGGATTAGGAGACCCCCAAGTCTTCCAGGACTGGGTCATGGAGATCGAATGTTATTTCGAGTGGTATGCCCTGAACGACGCAAATAAGGTGCGAGTAGCAAGGATGAAGTTGTTAGGGCGTGCTAAAATTTTTTGGCTAAATGAGGAACGTCGTTTGAGAGTCGAGAAAGGTGCGTTGCCCATCGGTTGGGATGACATGAAGGCTAGGCTAACAGAGCAGTACGTCCCCACGTACTACCGAACACAGATGTTCGATGATTTAGCTACCCTTAAGCAAGGGACTAGGTCGGTTTTTGAGTACATGAGCTTGTTGAAGGACATGATGGTGAGGTGTGACGTGAGAGAGATGCCCGATGTCACCCTCTCCAGGTTTCGTAAGGGACTGAACCCCGACATCCAAGGAAAACTTCTGCGATACGGTCACACCGACTTGCACGTCACATTCAACGCTGCCTTAGACATAGAGAAGCATAATGTGCTTAAGGGTAAGACTCGCTCGTTCCAAAAGGGCAAGTCCATCCTAGGACTGCCACCCACCTCCACCTATAAGGAAAAAGGAAAATATCAGTCCCCTGACTCTACCTCCGTAGTTGTAACGGCTAGGAATAATAAAAACCCCTCTAGTGAGAGAGTCCTAGTGGGTAGGGTCAACAGAACGAATGTCACATGTTACGCTTGCGGAATCCAAGGACACTATGCTAGTTATTGTCCTACTAAACCCAAGCCGTTAGCCCTGTTAGATTCCACGGGTGGGTCAGACGACCTTAATTATGAGGCGGGTGAAGAGAGTGAGTCAGACAGAGTGCCACGTGATATGGAGGATGACTCCCATATGATGGTTATGAGGTGTATCCTGGCGACCCCACGAGCAATAGACGACTGGAATAGGACGAACATTTTCACGTTAAATTTTAAGAGTGGCGAAAAATGGTGTAGGTTGATCATCGATAGCGGTAGTTGCATGAACGTTATTTCTGAAGCCGCAGTGAAGCGTATGTCACTTGCTGCCGAGCCACACCCTCACCTTTATAAGGTGGCATGGGTAAACAAGTCGTCCCTCCCAGTGTCGAAGCGATGTTTGGTACCCCTTACCATCAAAGCTTATTCCGAGAATATTTGGTGTGACGTCATCCATATGGATGCTTGTCACGTTTTGCTGGGTCGCCCTTGGTTGTATGATCATGACGTTACCCAATTTGGGCGAGCCAATACTTACGATTTTAAATTTAATGGCCGAACCATTATCTTTAAACCCGCTCCGCCTAAGGATCCTTCGACCCCCTCCAAGGACACGGTTGTCCCGGCCGAAAAGAAAACGTTGAGTCTGATTGGGAAGAAAGAATTGAGACGCACTACCTTTGTAGACGGTGTCCTCTATGCTTTGGTGTGTCTGCAAGTTAAGGACGATGCAGCAACGTTTGAGAATTTACCACCGGCTCTGAGAAAACTTTTAGATGAGTTTGTGGACGTGTATCCGGACGAGCTGCCGTCTGAGTTACCCCCCATGTGGGATATCAAGCATGCCATTGATTTCATTCCGGGCTCCTCTTTGCCCAACCCCCCACATTATCGTCTAAACGCCTCCGCCCACTTAGAGTTGCAAGCACAGATTTAAGACTTATTGCAAAAGGGTTTTATTCACCACAGCATGAGTCCGTGTGCCATTCCCGCCTTACTTGCCCCCAAGAAAGACGGCTCTTGGAGGATGTGCGTTGATAGTAGAGCCATAAATAAGATCACCATTAAGTACTGGTTTCCCATCCCCCGCTTGGACGATTTATTGGACATGCTAGCCGGTGCCACGATCTTCTCAAAATTGGACCTTAGGAGTGGCTACCATCAGATCTGAATTAGGGAAGGGGACGAGTGGAAAACCGCATTTAAGTCTAAGGAAGGGCTCTACGAGTTGTTAGTTATGCTGTTTGGGCTTTCCAATGCGCCGAGCACGTTTTCGAGGATGATGACCCACGTCTTCCAACCCTATATGGGAAAATTCATCGTGGTATATTTTGACGATATTTTGGTTTTTAGCACCTCCATGATCGATCACGAGTCACATTTAAAAACCATCCTTACCACGCTGAGATCGGAGAAGTTGTTCGTGAACATTAAGAAGTGCACCTTCCATGTGTCCTCGGTGGAATTCCTCGGGTATATCGTTAGTTCGAAGGGGATTCTTGTAGATCCCAAGAAGGTGCAAGCCATTAGAGATTGGCCCGAGCCCGCCAACATTCCGGATGTTAGGAGTTTTCACGGCCTCGCTACTTTCTATCGAAGGTTTATTAAGGATTTTAGTAGCATTATGGCCCCCATCAATGAGTGCATGAAAAAAGGGGAATTTACATGGTCGAACTCGGCTGCTAGAGCATTCCAATTAATTAAAGCATGCATGTCGGAAGCCCCCCTCTTACGACTACCGGATTTTACCAAAGTTTTCGAGTTGTCATGTGACGCGTCAGGAGTGGAAATTGGCGGAGTATTGAGCCAGGAAGGCCACCCTGTGGGGTATTTTAGCGAGAAGTTGGCGTGTCCAAAATTAAATTATTCCAATTATGATCGGGAGTTTTACGCGGTCATTAGATGCCTCCAACATTGGCGGCATTACTTACTTCCTAAGGAGTTTGTCATCCAATCCGATCATGAAGAGCTAAGATTTATTAACTAAGGTTAGTCCTAGGCATGCCAAGTTGGTCTCCTATCTCCAGGAGTAAACCTTCATTATCAAGCACCTTAAGGGAACTCTCAACCGCGTAGCCGATGCTCTTAGTCGTGTATCGTTATTATTATCCACGCTAGAAGTTAAAGTAATTGGCTTCGATAGGATTAAGGATGAGTACGTCGACTGTCCAGATTTCAAGGATATCTATCTCAGCACTCAAGACGACTTGCCTACAACCATTACCTCATTTTATATTCGTGACGGTTATTTATTTAATCATGCGAAGCTATGCATTCCCCGTTTCTCCCTACGGCAATTCATATTGTGGGAATTGCATAGCGGAGGACTAGGGGGATATTTTGGCCGTGACAAGACAATCACGTTAGTAGAAGATAAGTTCTATTTGACCGGTCTTAAGGCCTTTGTTAGTAAAATCGTGGGAAGTTGTCGAGCGTGCCAATTGGCTAAGGGGAACAAAACAAATGCGGGGCTCTATACCCCTCTTCCGATTCCTTCTATCCCTTGGGAAGACGTTAGCATGGATTTCATTCTCGGCCTCCCAATCACTTTTAGACGTCACGACTCTATCTTAGTTGTTGTAGACCGTTTCTCCAAAATGGCTTATTTTATTGCGTGCAACAAAACCAACGATGTGTCACACGTTGCACAATTGTATTTCAAAGAGGTAGTTGGCCTTCGTGGCGTTCCAAAATCTATAGTTACCGATAGGGATGTGAAGTTTACTAGTTATTTTTGGAAAACCCTGGGGAGGATTATGGGCACCAAACTTCTATTCTCTTCAGCTTACCACCCGCAGACGAATGGGCAAACCGAAGTTGTAAACAGAAGTTTAGGTAGTTTGCTCCGATGCCTTGTGGGAGACCACAAGGGTACATGGGACCTTATCCTCCCTCATGCTCAGTTAGCGTATAATAATTCCAAAAATAGGTCCACAGGTTTGTCCCCAAATGAGACTGTGCACGGTTATAAAGCACCCGTGCCACTTGACTTGATTCCGTTACCGCCATCTTTTAAGTCAAGTCAATTTGCACAGGATTTTGCCTCTCATTTCCATGTTCTGCACAAGCACATAAATGAAATGCTTACCACTCAATATGCATCTTATCAAGTTAATGCCAACGCACATAAGAGAGTGTCTCACTTGAAAGTAGGCGATTTAGTCATGGTGCGTCTCATCCCTGAACGGTTGCCTACGAGCACCTTAAAAAAGTTAGCGGATCGGCGAGCCGGACCTTTTCGGATTTTAAAGCGGTTAGAAGACAATGCATTTCTTTTGGAATTACCAACTGATTGGGGTATTTCCCCTATTTTTAATATTTCAGATTTAACGCCATATATTGCTCCGCCACTAGAATTATCTTCCTATCCGTTTAGTTCCACTACAGATTCTCATGGGTGTGGGGTTGAGTGGGGTAAGGGATCTCTCTCTCCGCCGGTCTCCAATGGAGGTACGCTAAATGTTGATGACATAGATTTTTTCCCTTTGCTGCCTAATGCTTTTCCCAGGTTTGCCAGGACAGCGTTTTTGCCCGACAAGATTCTCCAGGATGATGTGCTTCCCACTGCAGATGGCGATGTGCGCCGCTACTTGATTCGTTGGCATGATCGCCCTGCCTCTGATGACTCTTGGCTTCCGGAAGCGGAGATCGCTCTGTTGGATGGTGTTCTTCTACAACGGTATCTTCAGGCCAACTCATCGGTGATGAGTCCTTTCAAGCAGGGGAGGATTGATGGAGACGACGCCCCCCAAGTTGTTGATGACGTCACGCTAACGTACGGCCCTCCTTCATCTCCAAAAAATGACTCGCGTCGCCATGGCGTTCGTATGGAGCAATGCTACAATCTCCGCCCTCGGCGCAATACTAATATCTAGTTGCACTTCTTCTATTTCTTAGCTTGAGAGCATTTTTCATTTAGCATGTTTTAATTATTTATTTGGAGTATTTTATTTTAATTTGGGCTGCATGTAGCCTTTATGTTTGTCATTTTAATTTGGGCTACATATACCCAAAACTTGGAGTTAAGTCTATATATAGGCATGTAGTGTTTTGATTAAAGCTTAGTGAATGAAGAAAATCTTAAACCCTAAAACTTTCCTAATCTTCTCCCTCTCTCTACCTCTCTTAGCCGCCCCCCTTCTCTCTCTTTCTCTCTTCCTCCTTCCATTCGGCCAAGCTCTTCCACCCCTTCCTCTTCCAAGCCGCCTCCTCCCTCTTCTATCTCCCCCTATTCCGGCCGCCCTCCTTCCACCCTCTCCCTTAGCCGCATCCTCACCTCCTCCTCACAAGTCGAGCATCTCGTCCATAACCGGCCGACCACCCAAACTCCCCACCCGAGCACCACTTTGAAACAAGGAGGCCGGCCACCCCTCTCCTCGGGGAGTATTTTCTCGAGAAGGAGCATCCTTCTACGACGTGGAATCCGGGTACCGGTGTGAAGTGGCCAAGGCGGACGAACTATCTCTCCATCCGGCGGAACCGCGGAAGAGTGATCCTTTGAAGGTAGTCGGAATAATCTATTCCGACTTGGGTAACGAATCTCTCCACTCAAGTGTGATTCCCTCTTGGTGTTCTAGTGGTTGGAACGATTTTTGCGTTGGATTTGAATCGTTTGATTCTTCGTGGTTTCCTTTTGATTTTCTGCTTCTCTTTAGTCGCATTATTTTCCAGAAGGGTTTGGCGAACCCCCAAGTTTTGTTGGGAGAGATCTACCATTTCTCGATCGCACTTTTCGTAGACTCTTTTGGTACAACCTCGCTTGTCCGGACCGGGTGGGTCCCTTTGCCTTGGAAGAACTTCGACCAATAGTCGTTGGTCAACCTTTCAGCGGTGTGGCTACCGTGCGTTGATAAACTGTGATAGTTTGCTTGTGAGTGCGCTGCGTTTAAAGCTCGTGTGAGTGCGATAGTGGAGTTAGTGAGGCGTCCGCTTATTTCCCTAGTCCTTAGTGCGTTCACGGTAGAGGCCTACATCAACATCTTTCAATACTCATTACCCAATTCATCATTTACCACCTTCATCTCCACTTCTATCATCTCCTCTACTCTCCTCTCCACTTCATTTCAATCTAATACCACTATCTCCACCTCTTTCATCTACACCACACACACCTTTCCAAGGTATTATTCTTATGCATTTACTCCTATCATCAATCTTCAATCTGTTCCACAAATATCTCTTCCTTGTCCAAACTGGTCTAACAGCTATACTCCTTCTACTTCCATTCCATCTACTTCCAATCTATCCTCTGAATCTGCTCAGAATCTTTCTAAGTATATGTATTTGGATTTCTCATCATTGCTTCTAATCATTTGGACTTCATCACTTCTACTCTCAGGACTCTAATAGATGAAGCCTTGGCTCCTCTTTTTGCTACTATCTGTGACCTTTCTTCTAAGATAACCTCCTCCAATTTTGTAACTTCTTCTAGGGCATAGATTCAGGTCTACCTGGATCTAGGCAGTGGGAGATGTTTCTTTAAGAAGCTCCTCATAATGGAGTTCCAGTCACAATAATTATAGAAGTAGTTACAGCTGCAATAACATCAGTGGTTGTTGAAAGTCAGGATTCAAAAATGCTTGAAGTTATTTTAGTTGAAGAAGCATTAGAAGCAACATTTCTAGAAGTTCCAACTCTTTGTGATGTTATTATTTATCCATCTGTTGACTTACTTTCTTTATTATCTGATTTTGAAGTTCTTCCCAATTCTCTTCCCAGTTTTCCAGATTTTGAAAAAATTGTTTCTAAAGCATTAGTATGTTATACTGCTCTCATTGATTCTTCAGTCTTAAAGTTTAAGAATTATTTCTTCTAGTTCTTCTCCAATTTCTTAGATTGCAGTAATAGTTGATGATATAATGGATATTATAGAAAAAGTTTCTTCCCCTCCTACTATTATACAGGATGAAACTCCCATGCCCAACTTTGATGATCTTAATGAAGAAATGGAAAAAGAAGAAGACAATGTTCATAATCAGCTAGAGGATTAGTGTGTAGATAATAATAATTTATATAGATAGATAGATGTTTTATCTGATCAGCCTATAGAAGAATCTGATGATAATGCAGAGTCAGCTTATTCAGAAGACTCTAGGTCTATGAAAAGAAAATTAAAGAAGAAGGCTTCAGTTCAGGTTACTCCTCAACCTTCATCAATAGCAGATATTCCATAATATGTTCTGCATGGAATTCCTCTCACTCCAGACCTTTCAGACTGGAAAATATTGTCCAAAAATGAGCAGAAAAATAGGAAGAAGATGAGGAGATATCATTCTCCACCTCAAAATTCTTGGAGAGGACCTCCTCATCCTCCAGCAATAGTGTCAGCTGGTAGTGTCTCTTCTTCTCAGAGGTCTTTTTCACATCATTCTAAACCTTCTCAGGGCAGGCAGGATAAACCTACCAGGCCTGATTGTCATAGTAGACAGCAACCTTATACAAATCAAAGCAGCAGTCAACAACAATCAAGCTAATAGAGGCCACCTTCTCTAGTATATGATCCAGAGTTGTATCCATTGTTTAGAATTGCAAGGTTCAATGAGCAAGTTGCTCTATCTCAGATTATGAAAGTCAGGTAAGAAGGTAAGTACACCTCAAAATTCTCTACTATATCCTCATACAATAAAAATGAACTGTACAAATATTCAAAGAAGAGTTTATTAAATGTTTATAAGTATATGAGTTTACGTCTAGAGGCAGTTGTTCCAAGAACCACCTCCCTGAAAATCATAGGTTCTCAAAACCTAACAATGAGTAGAAGGGAATCTAAAGATCCAAATAGAAAGCTGATTTTCACCTAATCATCTTCAGATTCTCCATCAGCAGCTCCTTAGAAAGACTCTTAATTTTGTTTATAAGTTTTAAACTTTTTTGATGACTATGAACAAACAAAGAACTTTCTTTATATCTGCTGAAAATTTTATAATTCTGTCAGATTATTTTTTCTTTGTATTTTTCTATTTTTTATAGTTTTCTAACCCAAATAGGGGGATATTGTTGGAACCCTATTACTGATTTGGGCTAGATCACTATTATTTGTTTTAGGATGATTAGTTTGACCCAATTTGTATAGTTCCGGGTCATTGGTTATTTTTCCAGGGTTATTACTTTAGAAGAATTCTAGAGAAGTACAGTTCGACGAATGCAGAATTCTGATCGATGAAAGCTGAGCTCTGTTCGACGAACGCCGAGCTCATTTCGACGAATAAAGAGTTCTTACTCAGAGTTTAGCTCGATGAACTCTAAGCTCCGTTCAACGAATAAAGATCTCAACTCAGAAGCTCAGCTTGACGAACTCCAGGATCAGTTCGACAAACTCCAGGCTTTGTTCGATGAACTCCAGGATCAGTTCAATGATCTCCGGGCATATTTCAACGAATTCCTTGTTGTGTTCATTGTTCAAGAAGTTTTATATTCTGAAATCTGAAAGATTTTTTCAAGGCTTAATCTCAGGCAGTTACACTCTGATTTTTAATGCTAAATATTCATAATGAATATAGCTATTTAAGGAAGCATTAAAAAAGGTTTTATACAATTGTTTAATTCTAATTAATTCCAAAGGGCGGCTACAATTCTCAGAGATTCTTCAAACATTTCAGAATGGATTTAATTCAAATGTTTGAATTCTCCTCAGAGATTATATATTCAGATTTTTACTGCTTTAGGTAGTGGCACACTTATACATACTGACTTTGAGATGCTGATTTACTTACTGATTTCTGTTACTGACTTAGAGACATACAGATCAACAAATATTCATCAGATTATCTGCTTCAGTCTCTACTAGTGCAAAGTCTTTATCAGTCAAATATAAGAAGGGCAACACCATGAAGAAAAGCCTCCCCTCCTTATCTCAAATCTCTACTAAAATCAGGGGGATCTTTTTTTCTTAATCGTCCACTAAGTATTCTCATAGACTCTTGACAGAGAAGACAACATCCATTTCTTATAGTTTATTTCTAAACTATGTATAGGGTTTTTAACTCCTTTCAAAAGTTATCTCTTGGTTCATATGTAACCTGATCAAAAGAATTAAGCTTGGTTTTTGGGCACCTGATCAAAAGATCAAAGGGTTTCAAGATCTACCTTAGAAAATATATCTTTTGGTGGCATGGTACCTGATTAAAAACCTATAGTGGATTCCTACAAGGGTTGTAGAAGAGTTGACGTACCTAAGTTTATTGGGGAACTACTATAAATCCTTGTGTCGCTTGTGATTAATTGTTTTATTTATTGTTTGTTGTGATTTTTTTCATTATATACATATATCATTAATTTTAAAATGTGTTATAATAACAAATCAAAGTTTTAAAATACTCTACTCACCCTCCTCTCGAGTAAATTTAGATCTATCCCTCACTTTCAGGTCGAGGTATTGAAAGATTCATGAAAGGAACTATCCTACGCATGATTTAGAGTTTACGGCAGTAATTTTTGCCTTGAAGTTGTGGAGACATTTTTTGTATGACGCAATGTGCATGATTTATACGGACCATAAGAGTTTGAAATACGTCTTGACTCAGGAGGAATTAAATTTGTGTCAGAGTAGATGGTAAGAATATGTAGCGGACTACAATGTCGAGATCCAATATAACCCGGGTCAAGCTAAAGTGGTAGTCGATGCCTTGAGTAGAAAGTACACGCAGATTGTTGGGCTCTTTGTGTAATCTTTCGTGGAAGAGTTTTTGTTAATGTGTATCTCAGTCGGAAGTAGCGACTCGCCAAGCAGCTTGGAAGCAGCAGAGCCTTCTTAGATTATGCTTACAAGGCTACATCAAAAGGAAGACCCTGATTTGCAACACCTTCGTAGCAGAACTGAGGATGGATAATTACCAAACTTTTTTATTGATGATGCGGGTACTTTGAAGTATCGCAGTAGATATTGTATCCCCGCAGTTAGGGAAATTCAAGCTATGTTATGTAGTGAGGCTCATATTTCTAGTGTTGCCTACCACCCTAGTTCTACCAAGATGTATAGAGATCTGAAGCAAATCGTTTTGTGGTACAGAAGGAAGAACAATATAACAAAGTTTGTGTTTGAGTGCTTAACCTGCAGGCTAGTTAAGTCAGATCATGGATGGCCTGGTGGCAAACTGATGCCTTTGGAGATTTCGAGTTGGATGTGGGAGAGTATTTCTATGGATTTTATTACTGGTTTACCGAGATCTCCTCATGGACATGACTCAGTGTGGGTCATAGTTGACAGACTTATGAAGTGTGCTCACTTCGTGCTATTTAAGATTGATTACTCCAAGAAGAAAATAGTAGAGTTATATTTGGATTAGGTCGTTAGAATACATGGAGTACCTGTTAGTATTGTGTTAGATCAAGATTCCAGGTTTACATCTCATTTTTGGAAAAGTTTATAGGAAGGGTTGAGTAACGACCTCAGATTTCAAACCGCTTTTCATCCACAGACCAATGGTCAGACGGAGAGAGTAAATCAAATTGTGGAAGATATGATAAGATATTACATTTTGACAATGGAGGATCATGGGATGAGAGGCTGAGATTGATTGAATTCACCTACAATAACAGTTATAATGAGAGCTTGCAAATTGCCCCGTTTGAGGCTTTGTTTGGGAGATTTTGTAGAACACCCTTATTCTTGGCTGAAGATGGTGAAGGACCATTGTTCGGTAAAGAAGCCTTAGAAGAGATGAATATTTCTGTGATGTATATTTGAGATAAGCTTCGAATAGCTCAAGAGTATTATGAGAAGAATGCTAATCGATAAAGGATTGAGTTGGAATTTGCAGTTGGAGACATGGTTTATCTTAAGGTTTATGATGGCTGGTGTTAAGAGGTTTGGAAAGAACCATAAGTTAGATCCTAGGTATGTGAGACCTTTCCCAGTTATTTAATGCATCAGAGTGTCAGCTTATCGGCTGGATTTGCCTGCAAATTTTCTTGGTGTGAACAATGTGTTTCATTTGAGCCAGTTGCGGAAATGTGTGCTTAGTGACCGACACGTTCTCGATTCGGTGTCGTAGTTACAGCCTAACCTTTCTTATGTTGAGATGCCTATTTTCATTCTATATACTCAGGATCAGGTATTGTGAGGGAAGACAACACCCATGGTTAAAGTTTTGTGGCGAAACTAAGACATGGAAAACACGACTTGAGAGTTAGAGTTAGTCATGAGGGAGGATCATCCTCATCTGTTCTTCTAGATTCTTGGTAAGTGTTCTATTCAATAACCATAGGTTATTTTTCTACTTTAGAAGATTATACTGTGTATCATGTTTCGGGAAAAAACTTCTTTTTAGGTGGAGTGGTTGTAATGCCCCTGATATTCTGATGTTTACTTTTTATTCCTTTAGTGGCATATTATTTTGACGTCAGGGCATTACGTTGACACATAGTTTATAGGTTCTATTGCTGGAGCGTGGCTTTTACTTATTTTGTACTCGAGGTTTTGAATTTGAATATTAGCCTGGTTAGTTTCTAGTGTGTTTTTGGAGTTTTCCCTTGCGACCGGGTTTGTTTTGGAACTCTGTTGAGCCTTTTTGGGATGTTTAAGAGTTTTAGGCTTCTGGGAGTTTTTACCCGAGGTTGGTTTTTCGGATTTCTATTTCGGCTTCTCTGTTGGATTTGTAGCATCGATATTTACCAACGGTGTAATTTTCGTAAAATTCCGAGTTGGTTTGGGTTTTGGGTCGTTTGGACGTTTATTTAGTAACTAATTATAATACAATATTATATTACTTATATATAAATATAAATAGTAAGCGATGTGATGGAATCCCTATTCATCTTCTTCCGAGCCATCGAACTGTTTTGCGAAGAGAAAAGAATGACAGACATTTCTAGGCTTTCGGCTGCCGATTGCAGGAGCTTTGGTGATCAAAATTGTCACTAGAGAGTAGATTCAGACTTCTCTCGTCGAGATCTACGTGTGTCCGGTGAATTTTTTCCGTTTCTTTAATTTTTGGACATTAGGTCATTCGGTTTTTTGACCCTCTTTTTCACTGAAAAGTTTCAGGAAGTATAGAAAGGGGTTATGGCGGCCGGATCCGTGAAGAAGGGCGCTTGTGTGGCCGGATTTCTTAGGGTGGAGGAAAGTGGTGATTTCTTCCCCTTACCAAGAGTTTTCCGTGTAACACCCTCATCCGTCGTATGGGGGTATTATAATTTGGTATCAGACTAGGGTGTCGTTCATCTGTATTTGAATACGTGGGCGAACTCTTTTAAGGGGTGGTGGGAACATGTATGTGTGTCATCGTTATGACATAAAAGAACCAATGAATGTCCGCTTAGGAATGGAAAAATACACTTTTTTTAGGAACCTGAGCGTTCCAATGATTGCTTTTAGCAATTTGTATGTCTCCTAATCAAGGGTTTATGCTATTATAGGTAACTAGGAGCGGCATTGGGCAATCTAAGCATCCGTAATCGGCAGAAAGTAGTGCACCAAGTGACGTTCCTACAAAACCTCCTTCAGCAGAAACCATCAGATTGGTGGCTGAAGCAGTCTTTGCCATGATAAGTGCCCAACAAGTGCAGCACGCACCACCATCTAATGAGTAAGAACTGATTATAGTGGCAGAGTCAGGAGTGGAGGAGCATGGGGAAGTAGATCCGGTAGCACCAAAGAGAGCCACGGAGAAACAGCTCAAGCATGTGATGAGCTTTAATCCTCCGGTGTTCGATGGGATGGGAACGCCAACTCAAGCTGAGGATTGGCTCTTTACGATGAAGAGGGTCAAGACCGCCACAGAAACTACGGAGTGGAAGAAGACAACAATAGCGACCTTCCTATTGGCTGGTGAGGCATGGATGTGGTGGGACGAGTTAGAGGTCCATCTCTTAGTGGGAAGGAAACTTGCCGAAGTACCAATGGAGGAATTCTCAAGGTTATTCTTTGCCAGATACCTACCTTTTGCCAAGAATCTTGTGATGAATAATAAGTATCTCGGTTTGACTCAAGGAGAGAGAAGCGTGGATGAGTATCTCAACGAATTTACTCGGTTTGGTCATTATGCTGGTGATATGTTTACTGAAGAGGAGCGGAAGACAAACAAATTTCATGAGGGCCTACGGGGCGACCTATAGCTACTCCTCGCTTGGCCTAAGGCACAGGGCTTACTAGCCTTGGTAAATGCGGCTCGGTCATTGCAAAGGGTCGCGAAGAAAGTTCAATAGAAGAAGGACCCAGGGGATAATAGGTCAGAGTTCAAAGTGCCGAGTTCAATGTCAAGTTCCCGCAGATGGAACAAGAAGCAGAAGACTTCGAGTTTAACCCCTTCGTTTGGTGTGATGGGGGAAAACTCAAGTCGAGTCCCAGGAGCGTGCTACAACTGTGGAAAGGTGGGGAATTTTGAATGAGAGTGTTGGAGCGGATGTGAAAAGTCCGAGAAAAGTCATGGAGCAACATTTGAAGAAAAAGAGAAGGCGGCGGAGTCAACCGCATCCCACCATGCTCCAGCTCAGCCTAGAGTTTATAATCTTGGCCTATAAGAGGACATTAAGCAAGATGATGTGGTGACAGGTATGAGTTAAATTTTAACAGTTTAGCTTTTGAAGTTGTTACTTTTTTGCTTGTTAGCTTATGAATGTTTGTGCTAGGCTTTGTGATAAATTTTGTACTATCCGACGAGAGCCCTGTTTGATACGGGAGCTTCACATTCCTTCTTGTTTGAAATATTTGTATGGCGCATAAGAGTTCTTTCCTCGATGGCAAAAGGCAAGTTGGATCTGTTGCTGCCCAATGGGTGCTTAATGCGCGCGGATAGAGTCCTTGTGATAAAGATACGGATAAGGGATCAGGAGTTCATTTTGTAAGCATCGGTACTGCCATTAATGGAGTTCGACGTAATCTTTGGTATGGACTGGCTCTCAGAGCAGCGAGCTTGCATTGATTGCAATCGAAAGGAGGTTATGTTGGGACTGAATACTGATCAGGAGACTATGTTTGAGGGCATGAAAGGGTTGAGCAAGATTTTGATGTCGACTCTTAAGGTGATTAAGGCAGTTTGGTTTGGGGCAGAACTATTTTTCATATTAGTGCAGGCTTCAACGGCTAAACCTAATCTTGACAGTATTACAGTTATGCTTGAGAATCCTGATGTCTTCCAAGACGATCTCCCGGGAGCCCCTCCCCAGCGGGAGATTGATTTTATAATTGAGCTGGTGCTGGGTGCCAAACCAGTATCACGCCCTCCGTATCAGATAGTGCCTAAGGAGATGGCGGAGTTGAAGGTGCAACTGCAAGAATTATTAGAGCAAGGGTATGCGTGTCTAAGTTCGTCGCCTTGGAGCACACCGGTCCTATTCGTTAAGAAGAAAGATGGGAGATTGCGACTCTGTATCGACTATCGGGAGTTGAACAAGCTTACAGAAAAGAATAAGTATCTGATCACAAGGATTTACGATCTATTTGATTAGTTGGTTGGGTCAACGGTATATTCGAAGCTAGATCTTTAATCCTGATACTACCAGCTAAGGATAAGGGAAAGTGAAATCCCAATGACAGCATTCAGCACACGATTTGGGTATTACGAGTTTACAGTCATGCCGTTTGGGTTGACCAATGCGCCATCCGTGTTTATGGATTTGATGAACAGGACGTTTAGAGAGTACCAGGACCATTTCGTGATAGTATTTATCGATGACATCTTGGTGTACTCGCGGTGTGAGGATGATCACTACAAATATCTGTATATGGTTTTGGAGACGTTGAGGAAGAATCAGTTGTATGCTAAGTTCTCCAAGTGTGAGTTCTGGTTATACTCAATCAAATTCCTTGATCATATTGTTAATGGTGAAGGCATAATGGTGGATCCGGCGAAGATAGCGGCTATTAAGGAGTGGCCAGTGTTGACTACGGTGGCGGATGTCCGGAGCTTTCTGGGGCTTGCCGGCTACTATAGGCACTTCATAAGGAACTTCTCGCGCGTAGCGCTGCCACTCACGACACTGATAAGGAAGGATCAAAAGTTTGTGTGGATGCTGGAGTGCGCGCAGGCTTTCGAAGAATTGAAGAGGCGTTGGTCACGGCGCCAATTTTTCGTTCGACGAGTGGGTCCGAAGGGTTTGAAATTTATAGTTATGCTTCAGGCAGTGGTTTGGGTTGTGTTCTGCTACAGCATGGTAGCGTAATAGCCTATGGATCATGATAGTAGAAGTTTCATAAGAGAAATTATCCAGTCCTTGACTTGGAGTTAGCGGCCGTGATATTTGCTCTAAAGCTGTGGAGGCACTATCTGTACGGTGTTAAGGTCAATATCTACACCGATCATAAGAGCCTGAAGTATTTGCTAGATAAAAAGGACCTGAACATGAGGCAGCGGAGGTGGATGGAGTTCCTGGGGGACTACACATTCGAAATTCATTATGTGCCCGAGAAATGAAATGCAATGGCGGATGCGTTCAGTCGTAGGGCACCAGCGTAATCCAACTAGTTGGTTGTGCATGATGAGAATTTGGTCAGTTATTTGGAGGCATTGGAGGTCTCCTGCGTTGACAAGCAGGCTAGTACCGAGGCAATATTGTGTTGGACGGAGGTGCAGTATGACCTAGCTGATAGGATTCGACGGTCTTTGATTCAGGATAGCTGTATGAAGCAGATTTTAGATGAATGGTTGGATGGGTCAAATTCCTAATTTGAGGTTTCAGATGGACTGCTAAGGTAGGTCGGTCGCCTATGCATCCCTAGTATGGATAATCTTCTGGAGGAGTTGATGTACGAGGCACATCATACCAAGTACTCAATCCACCCTGGGAGCACGAAGATGTATAGGGACATGAAGAAGTTGTTATGGTGGCCAGGGTTGAAGAAGGATGTAGCACTTTATGTGGCGAAGTACTAAACTTGTGCCCTGGTGAAGGCGGAGTTCCAGAAGCCCGGAAGATTCTTGAAGTCCTTGCCTATCCCAGAATGGAAGTTCGATGACATTTCCATGGATTTTGTGCATGGTTTGCCAAGGCAGCAGAGGGGAAGCGACGCCATCTGGGTGGTCGTAGATAGATTGGCAAAGGTGTTGCACTTCATCCCAAATAGGAAGGAAGATATAGTGGAAAAGTTAGCCATGCTCTATGTGGATAATATTGTATGGTTGCATGCTGTTCCACACAGTATTGTTAGTGACCGAGAAAGACGCTTCACGTCAAATGACTAGAGGCTGGTGCATAAGTTGTTGGGAACTAAGCTGAGTTTTAGCACAGCCTTTCATCCGCAGACGGATGGTCAGATGGAAAGGGTCAACAGGACGATGGAGGACATGCTTCGCATTTGCGTCTTGGATTTCGGAAAATAGTAGGAAGATCATTTGTACATGGTAGAGTTTGTATACAATAATAGTTTTCAAGAGAGTATTGAAATGGCGCCTTTTGAGGCCCTGTATGGGAGAAAGTTTCGCATGTTGTTGGCTTAATTGGAGACAGGCGAGTTAAAGTTATACAAACGTCAGGCAGTGGAAGACATCACTTCAATGGTACGTGCGATTCAGGAACGGTTAAAGATCGCACAGGAAAGGCAGGCAAAATTCTATAATGCCAAGCATAGTAATGTGGAGTTAAGTCTTGGTAAATGGGTGTATTTAAAAATCAAGCTGTTCAAGGGTGTCTCGTGGATTCGATGCTTGAAGAAGATGAGTACGAGATACCTTGGACCGTTTGAGATCATGGAGCGGATTGGAGAATCAGCGTATCGATAGAAGTTGTCGGTGGAATTGAGTGGGCTACACGATGTATTCCACATTTCGATATTGCGGAAGGTGGTACAAGAGCATTCTCAGGTTGTTGCGGTCGATCAGGTGTCGATTGATAATGGGTTGACGACTAAGGTCAAGCAAGTTCGTATTTAAGACCTTGAAGTCAAACGGCTCCGCAACAAAGAATTTCGAATGGTTAAAGTCTGATGGGATAACTGCAGACGTGAGGAGATTTCTTGGGAGCGAGAGCAGACTATGTTGGAAGCATACCCCGAATTATTCCACGCAGGTAATATTTAAATTGTTTTGTGTACCTTTACATAATTCCGTGGACGAAATTTTTTAAGGGGTGGGGGAGATTTGTGACGCCCCAAAACTTAAAAGTGAAACGGTCGGTGTTCGAACCAAGTTCGGGTCTTGGTAGGGTGAACACGGCCTGTGACACGGGCGTATCACATGGTCATGTCGTGCTCGGGTCGTCGAGTTGAGGTCGACGATTATTGAGTGCTCGAACACGTCCTGGGACACGAGCGTGTCGCAGGGCGTGTTAGGCACACGACATATGACACGGGCGTGTCACATGGCCATGTACTCCTCTAGATGTTTGGTCCTATGTCGACTTGGGACACGGCCCGGAACACGGGCATGTACTGTTTGACACAGGCGTGTCAGATTCGGCACGGGCGTATGGCCACCTGTATCCACCAAGGGTCTTGACGGTTGGTGTGGCAGCTATTCATGACACGCCACATATCACGGGCATGTCGATGACCCGACACGAGCGTGTCAGGTCTTGACATGGGCGTGTCCTTACCCGTGTCCTTTTCTTTACTCGACAATTGTGTCTGGATTGAGTCACATGTCCTGGTACACGGTTGTGTGCAAAGCCATGTTCGGCCCAGGATTAAGATATTTTAGGCAAATCTAAGCCGTTCGTTTTCTTTAAATAATATCTGACGGCCCAAATGAGTTCCTACTTTCTTATGTCCGGGAATAGAGGATTAATTCCTCATTTCCCCTAAAGTTTTCTCTTTCTAAGGAGTTAGAGAGAGGAGAGAGCAAGGAAGAGGGAAGCGGAAGAATCCGGCCACCGGCGGAGCATCGGAGCATGAAATTGAGAACCGAGACAAGATTCGTGGAGAGAATTCCCTTGCGAAGCCTTTCATCAGGCTAGTTTTTCATGGCGCCAAAGTAGACTTCAAGGGTAACGATTCTCAACTTGAGCATGTGAAGCTCTTCTTCCTTTGCATAGGAAAACCCTCTCACGCGTGTGTGCGGTGAGTTTGCGGTGTTCCTTGGGGTAGATATGTAAAGTCCACCTTGTTTAGAGTCCGGACATAGGCATTGTGTGTGAAGCCTACTTGGACGTGTTTATCTGGATCGGCGATGTTGCAATGTATGAGTTGTGGGGAAGACTCCGTGCCTTGATTATTTTTGGGTTTTTACGCGGTAGATTGCAGCAGGGATCCTTGGGATTAACTCCAAGGCGCACCCAGAAAACTTGGGGAAACGTAATTCTGCTAACTTGGAGGACAGGGAGCCAGCCTTGAACATAACTGGGTTATGTGTTGTTTGGGAATGAATTAGGATGCGGGTGAAGCTTGGCCCGCGCGTATGTCTTAAAGTGACTGGACGGAGTGAGAAATGGGCGTGTGGAAATGGACCTGGGCTTTGCGGTTCGGTGCTAGAGGCCCTAATGTGGAAGTGGTCATTGGCATAGTTGGGAGTCTTGGACTACAGTCAGAAAGACTCAAAATGCTCACAATGTTTGCCGTCCCGAGGATGGTGGTGAAGCCACGAAATTGACTGGATTAACCGAGATTGTGCCCTGAGTGCATGGGGTGTTTGGTCGAGCAAGCCTACACCTGTGGCAAATTATACTTATGCACTTAATTATTTAGCTGGGCTAATGAAATGCAGGGAAGGAGCACCGCCGTCCCGATTAAGGGGCGGGGTCGTTATAATTTGGTCAGCCTTAGCTGACTGTTGCTTTATTTGCCACCGTGCGTTGGAATGTTGCTTGCAGGTGCTGCGGAACCAAGCGCCAAATAGCGGGCTGATGCTTAAGTTGCTGAGCTGGCCCTCGAACTCCAAAGCGAACTGTTGTTTTACATTTGTCATGAGTGGCCGGCCTGTGAGCCGATGTATGTAAAATATTATATTGTCTAGTGAACATTTGTAAGGCCATAAGGCCAAGTACTCTTTTGTGTATTTGTTGTATTCCATTCCTGTGGTGTATACTGGACATTCATGTCGTTGTTATGCAAATTTTTGGTTCTCTTAAACTATTTAAAAGCTTCCGCTAGAATGCTCTGTGTTAGGGCGAGTAGTTGAGTTTTTGGTATTATTCTGTAACCCTTCTGACTGTCCGTGGTATATGGCGTCTGGTTACAGCTGGACTTTCTATTATATGCCATACAATGGATGGGGGTGTTACATTCTGTGTGTTTTCTTCTTCCCTCCTTAGAATTAGGAGTAGTGTAGGGATTGACAAAGTTCATTCTACTGAGTAGTGTAAAATTCCCAATCAAGTAAGGAGTATAATTCGATGTATATAACTGATAGTCTAGGTCAACCCGTCGAGTATATAACAGATATCCTAAGTTGGATTTGTCATGTATGAAAATGAGCCTATAGTAATTTCATCGTATATTTTAATCTTAGTATAGAAAAATTAATTAAAAATGACATTTAGCTTAGGTTTAAAATATGTCAAATAGTATAGGCATTGAGTGGAGTCAGATTCGTCGAGTAATCTCGACGAATTTGCCGAGTATTAGCCTTTGGCATTGAATGTAGTCTTAGAGTTGAATGTTTCTTGATACTAAGGAAAATTCGTCGAGTATTAACGACGAATTCGTCAAATACCAGTCTTGGTTTGAGTGAATTAGACTTGTACTTGAGATCATCGTGTGGCCCTTCAGTTTAAGTCAAAAGCATCGTGTAAACTTGACGAATTCATCGGGAATAGTTAGTTTGGCATCGAGATCATTGAGTGAAGGTGTAGAGTGAAGTAAACATCGTTTATTTAAAGTCTATGCGTCGAGTGAGACTGCGTTTGCTTTGAAAGCTTCGAGGAAGCCTTATCGTTGAGTGAAAGACGTCATTAAAGTCAACTCCGTTGATTTATTTATTTGGCATCGAGTGCACTGAGTGCACTCAGCGCGACGTTCAGTGGACTCTAAGCATCGAGTATACTCAATGATTTTCCCATGGACTTTGTTTTCAATCACTGATTCGTCGTATATCGTTAAGTTAGCCTATTTGATCGTCTTTTACTAAGGCTAATTCATCGAGTGTCAACTGTATTTGTCGAGTATATATACTTGACGAATCAGTGTACTTTGATTTTTCTTCCCTCGCCGAATCCAGTCCAATTCATCGAGTTTGACCTGGCATGTTGAGGTAATTCATCGAGAATTCTCGACGAATTTTTGTAGAATTAAAAGCTATTCGTCGAATGACTCTCCTATTCTTCGAGTATACCCTTATAGAATTTTTTGTTATTTTTCTTATTTGCCATTCTAAGCATCTTTTTGACTGGTGGATTTTTAGGAGTGAGGTTTTGACTTCTGATGTGTGGAGGAGGAGACCACCAACGCAGCTGCTGGCATTGCCTTAGTGATGTGTTGTGTGTGAGTGGAGAAGGATACCACCACCCCTTGGCTTTCAGAAACTTTTGTTGTCGGTGTGTGGAGGTGGTGACCTCCACCGCAGGTGCCGAATTTGTTTCCTATGTGTTTCCCCGGTAAACGATGAGCAGGCTAATCTCTTATATATATACACTTACTTATATATATTTCTTTTTATATAAAGCATTTATCTTTATCACACTTGGTGCAAATTTCTTACACATCAACTTTGTAAGTGAACCTTTTATCTCTATCTTATGGCTTATTAGCTGAGGTTTGCCAGCTTTTCTCATGTTAGGGTTGGTAACCCCCTTTTGTCCCTTTATCGATTATTGTTAATTTTGATCTTTGATCATCATATGTATATTCTTGCTGAGCTATTCTTTTCTTTGCAATGCCTAAGGCTTGGAGCAGTGGTCGGTTGAGCGGCTAGGATTGGTGGTTTCTTGTTTTCTGTTGTTGTTGCAGATTTCTTCTCCTCGCCAGTGTGTGGTAGTGTTGTTGTTCTATTTTTAGTTCAGAGACAATTGCTTTTCCTTTGGTGGGGTCTTGATAGGTTGTTGACGCCCTCTAGAGTTTTTATATTGTTTATAGTCCTGCTAGCTGCTTAGACTTTTCTTGATCATTGGTTGGTTTACTTGCTCTCTTGGAATGTTTTGTGCTAGGTTTCCATGTTAGTTATTTAAAAAATATAAAGGTACAATCTCATGCATATCATTGTTGTAACACCCCAATCCATCACATGAATATAATAGTAAGTCTTATCGGGGCCCGATGCCATATACTACAGATAGAAATAGGAGTTACTAATTGAAACCTTCATCCAACCCAATGTATCCTACCACAGAGTACAGTCTAGTGGAAGTAATTTTAAAGGTTAAAAACAGAACCCACAGTAATCAAGAATGTCCACTAAATAAGAAATAGGAGTGAGTACAGAAAATACACAAAAGTATTCATGGCCTGAAGGCCTTATATTGTTTACTCAAATGTTAATGTTTTCTAAACATCGACACGCAAGACAGCCACACATGAGTTCTAAGTTAACAAGTAGCTATTCGCTTTGGCCTTCGAGGGTCGGTATAGCTATCCTGATCTCCAACCTACTATTTACCACTTGGCTCCGCCACAACTTCAATCAACATCCCACCGTAATGGTGGCAAACAAAAGCAATGGTCAACATTATCTAACCAAATTATAATGACCTTATCCCTCACTCGGGGTGGCGGTGCACCTTCACTATAAGCATTAGCATCAACAATAATATGGCAATAGAAAGCGCAATCTAAGCATTATTCTCCATAGACGATTGCACTGGCGGCCCAATGCGCCATGCACTCAGGGCACATTATCGGTGTGCCGAGATTTCATGCCAAACCACCATTCTCTTAATGACATTTTTGAGCATTAAAATATTTCCCAGGATAAAAGCCAAAGTCTATTTCTCTATGCTTCGATAAAGTCAAGGTGCTCCCAACCGAATACATGCCATTGGCTGACTCCAAGTCGAATGCTATAGAGTGGGTGCAGTTCAGCGAATGCCCTTTGCTCAAACCGTCATGCGCCAAAAGAATTTATTCAACTTTAAACTATGTACCTCAATTGAATAGATCGGGGGAATTTTGACTTCATGGTTTGCTACCGCTCCTATGAAATCTCCTCTCGGCTACAGTGAAAGTGAAGGGATAGATGACACTAACTCTAGAGGGGGTGGGGGGTGGGGGGTTAATAGAGTAATAAAAATATTTTTAATAATTTTAAAAGCGGATTAAAATAAGTGATATCTATATATAAATAGGCAAAAATAAAACACAGAAAATCACAGCACAAAAAAACAATGAGAGAAACTATGCGATATAAAGATTTTATAGTGGTTCCCCTAAAACTTGGGTACATCCACTCTTCTACTACCCTGGTAGGAATCCACTATAGGTTTTTGATCAGGGGCCCTGCCACCACAGGTTTTTTCTCAGGTGCCCTGTAACCACAAGATCTATTTTCAAGGGAGATCTAACAACTCTTTGAGCTTTTGACCATGTGCTCAAAAACCAAACAAAGTCTTTTGATCAGGAGACTTAACAACCAAAGGGATAAATTTTGAATGGAGTTAAAAATCCTTTTACAGTTAAGTAAAAAAGAAATTTGATATTGTCTTCTCTTTCTCAATGTTCTTAGAAGACTAGTGTATTTTTATTGTTGGCAATGCTCCCCCTGAGATGTAGAATAGTTCAGGAGAATAGAAGCTTTGCTTAGGGTGTAGGCCTTCAGATTGCTTGCTAATCTTCAGGAAGCTTTTAGACAGATGATGATAGATTGTCCCTTGAAAGCCTTGAAGCAAAATCTGATGAAGAACTTGAGTTGTATGAGAGCTATTCTTCTTTCAGTTTTCTGTAAATTATTCTTTTTGTCACAGCTAACTAACTTTTAGCTATCTTGAAAAATAATCCTTATATATCTCTTGCAAATTTCAGCCTTTGAATTTTGAATTCCTTTCCTTGATTGAATGCAGAAATTCTGGGAGTTGAAGGGCTTGAATTTGTCTTTAATGAGGTCCCCCATCTGTCCTAAAAAAATAAGCCAAGTAATAACTCTGTGAAGACTATATTTAATGCTGTCATGGAACGACTATTTTCATAAAAATATTGTGCATTAATTATTAGAGCATTACAGACATATTATAATATAATTTTAAATTCCTCTGCCTTAGTCGAACTGAAATCAACAAAGAATTAATCGAACTGAACATGGGAGAAAATAGTCGAACTCAGCAAATTTCCGTCGACCTGAGATCCAAATTCGTCGAACTAAAACCTCTCGTTCGTCGAGCTGAGCTCCAAGATCATTGACAAGAAAATTAACATGCCAATCTGAGCTCCAAGTTCGTCTAACAGAGATTGTATTTCGTCGAGCTGAACTACTGTGATGAGATTAGAGTTCATCAATCTTTGTTATGCTTTCATCGAACTAAGTTCAGAGAAGAAATCTGAGTTCGTCGATCTGAAATCGCCAAAAGTCGATCTTTGATCAGCTAATCTTCGAATGACTTTTATGTCTCTTAGAAAATTTCTTTTCTCTGGAGGTCTTCTGTATCTAAGTCTTTCGAAGGTGAGAACCAATCAATCTAGGTTGTTGACTGACCTGACCCTGATAAAAATCTATGACCCTAAACTATATATGTTGGGTCATCTAATAATCTTAATAGTGAATCTATCCCAAACCAACAATAAACATAGGAAGGGTTCCAACACTATCCCCCTATTTGGGTGAGGTCACTATGAATAACAAAAACAGAAAAATCACAAAGCATAAAATAATATCTGGTAGAATTATAATGTTTCAGCAGATATATAAGCAAGGTGCTTTGTGAAATATTTCCAACAAATAATAATTAAGTTCAAAAAGCAGAAATGGAAAATCTGTCAAACTTTCTTTGTAGCATCTTGTGAAGTTTCACAAGATGGTTTAATGAAGATTATCTCTCTCTTGGGATTAGCTGTTTCTCTTATAGTCATCTTCATGTCTCTGGTCCAAGAACTTTCACAGAAGCATCTCTTAGCACAACTTCTTCAGGATGTAAAGTCATATAAGTATCATCATTAAAAAGTTTTTGTACCTGATATTTATCCAGTTCTTTCTTTCTGTAAAAAGATATAGTTGAATACTGAGAAGTATCTTTGCCTTCTTCCATGGCTTTTCTGATCTGTGAAAGAGCTATAATTTTCATTAATTTAGCCATTCTAAAATTAGGATCCATTTCTGGATCACATATTGGAGACATTGGCCTTTCTGGACTAGCTTGGTCTTGCTGATTTCTTCCAGATGTTTGTTGTTGACTGCTTCTTTGAGAGCTGTGATACTGTCTGTTGTTGTTGTAAGATGGTCTGGATTGAAAGGAAGTAGTGGTGATCGCATTCCGCTTAAGAAAACAGAGCCGAACTAGCATTCCAATTAGGCAAGTATACCTTTTAAACTGTAGCTAGTGGACACAAGTGTCGTATTGAAATCCGGGAACTGTCAAGTACACATACTCACACGAAGACTATTATTTTATTGATGGAAAATCTTTAGGGATAAAGAAAAAATTAAACGCACTTAATGAAAGGAAAATAACACTAAAAGAGAACTAAATACAGCTTAGTAGAGTGCATAAAAGAAGCAAATACAACGAAGGATTTGAACGATGAAATGGAAATGCACTCGATCAAGAATCACCTCGGCTAAAGTCAATTAAAAACACTATAACTAAACCTAAACTTAATAGAGTGAAAGGTCCTTGACCGTGGAGGTTCCTAAAGCTTGAACACGCTTCTCTCGAAGTTATGCCCAACTGAGTTTAGGAAGGTCCGATCGACTCTCATCTAAATCGGAGGCCTAAAGCTCTCTTTATGCGGTGAACCCCACTATTGGATTTTACACCAATCCGGGAGATTTGTTCATCTGCCTCTCTCGAGGGGTGCGCACAACTCTCTTTACTCTGGAATGCACACTTAAAACTATCGGCCTCTTAGCTAGCCAAGAATGAAAGAAATATTGGAAATTATATATCGACAATATAATTACAAACGAGAAAAATAAAAAGTAATTCGAAGGCCTAAACACTAAAAAAAAGGTAAACTCTAAGCATCATAACTTAATCACTCGAACCTCGGAACATCAAGTACTCGCATTATATTTTAAATTTACATTCTTTTGACTTCTCTTTGGCAAATATTAGCATGTGTTCACGAGTTCACTTCAATTACTCGCATTATATTTTAAATTTACATACTTTAGACTTCTCCTTTGCAGAGATTAGGTTGTGTTCGTGAGTTCACTTCATGTACTCGTGTTATATTTTAAATTTACCTATTTTTTACTTCTCCTTTTAAGAGATTAGAAGGTGTTCATGAGTTCACAATAGGTACTCGTATTATACTTTAAATTTACCTTCTTTTTGACTTCTCTTTTATAGAGATTAGCAGGTGTTCAAGAGATAACATAAAGTACTCGCGTTATATTTTAAATTTACCTACTTTTGATTTCTCATTTGTAGGGATTTGCAGGTTTGATCGAGTTCACTGCTGGTACTCGTGTTATATTTTAAATTAAACGGCTTTTGATATCTCCTTTGCGAAGATTGGCAAGTGTTCACGAGTTCACTTCTAGTTCTCGGGTTATATTTTAATTACACCTGCTTTTGATAACTCTTTTGAAGAAATTAATAGGTGTTTACGAGTTCATATCAGGTACTTACATTATATTTTAAAGTTACCTATTTTTGACTTCTCTTTTGTATAGTTTAGCTGGAGTTTGTGAATTAACTTTTGGTACATGCGTTATATTTTATTATTTCCTGCTTTTGATATCTCTTTTGAATAGATTAGCCAGTGTTCGAGAGTTTTCTTCAGGTACTCGTGTTTTATTTTAAATTTACCTGCTTTTGACATCTCTTTTGTAGAGATTAGCAGGTCTTCTCAAGTTCACTTTAGGTACTCGCAATATATTTTAATGTTACTTGCTTTTGACTTCTCTTTTGTAAAGATTAGCAGGTGTTCTTGAATTAACTTCAGGAACTGGCATTAAATTTTAAATTTACCAACTATTGACTACTCCTTTGTAAATATTAGCAGTTGTTTGCGAGTTCACTATAGGTACTCGCGTTATATTTTAAAATTACCTGCTTTTAACTTCTCCTTTGCAAAAATTAGCAGTTATTCTCGTGTTTACTTTAGGTACTCGCATTATATTTTAAATTTAGATTCATATGACATCTCTTTTGCAGAGATTAGTAGGTGTTCGCGAGTTCACCTTAAGTTCTCACGTTAAATTTTAAATTTACCTGCTTTTGACTCCTCCTTTGCATAGATTACTAGGTGTTTGTTAGTTCAATTCAGGTACTCATATTTTATTTTAAATTTACCTTCTTTTGAATACTCTTTTGCAGAGAATAACATGTGTTTATGAGTTCGTTTCAGGTATTCACGTTATATTTTTAATTTACCTTCTTTTCACTTTTGCTTTGTAGAGATTAGTAGTGTTCGCGAGTTCAATTCAAGTACTCACATTATATTTTGAATTTACCACCATTTTATTTCTCCTTTACAGATATTAACAGGTATTTATGAGTTCACTTCAAGTACTAGTGTTATTTTTTAAATTTAACTTTTTTGACCTCTCCTTTGCACAAATTAGTAAGTGTTCGCGAGTTCACTTCAGGTACTCACGTTATATTTTAAGTTATCTATTTTTGACTTCTCTTTTGTAGAGATTATTCGATATTTGTGAATTAACATCTGATACTCGCGCTATATTTTAAATTTACCTGCATTTGATTTATCTTTTCCAGAGATTAACAGGTATTCGCGAGTTCTCTTCAGGTACTCGGGTTATATTTTAAATTTACCTACTTTTTCCTTTTTCTAAGAGATTAACAGTGTTCTTGAGTTCACTTCAGGTACTCACTTTATATTTTATAGTAACCTGCTTTTGAATTCTCTTATGTATAAATTAGAAGGTGTTCTTGAATTAACTTTAGGTACTTGCATTATATTTTAAATTTACCTATGTTTGACCTCTCTTTTGAAGAGATTATCTATTGCTTGTGAATTCATTTTAGGTACTTGCATTATATTTTAAATATACATGCTTTTGAATTTTCCTTTGCAGAGATTATTAGGTGTTCGCGAGTTCACTTTATGTATTCGCAATATATTTTAAATTTACCTGCTTTTGACTTCTATTTTGTAAAGATTAGGTGGTGTTCACGAGTTAACATCAGGTACACCTATAATATTTAAAATTTACCTTCTTTTGATTTTTCTTTTTATAAATTTACAGGTGTTCGCGAGTTTACTTCTTGTACTCGCATTATACTTTAAATTTACCTTCTTATGACTTCTCTTTTGTAAAGATTTGCAGGTGTTCGCGAGTTCACTTCAGGTACTCGCGTTATATTTTAAATTTACCAACTTTTGATTTATCTTTTGCAGAGATTGGCAAGTGTTCACTAGTTTACTTCAAGTACTCTGGTTATATTTTAAAATCACCTTCTTTTACTACTCTTTTGAAGTGATTTACAGGTGTGTGTGAGTTCACATCAGGTACTCACATTATAGTTTAAAGTTAACTATTTTTAACTTATCTTTTATTGAGATTAGCAGGTGTTTGTGAATGAACTTTAGGTACTCGCATTATATTATAAATTTAAATAATTTTTATTTATCTTTTTGAGAGATTAGCAGGTGTTCGCGAGTTCTCTTCAGGTACTTGTGTTATATTTTAAATTTTTCTGCATTTGACATCTCTTTTGAAGATATTAACAGAAGTTTTCTATTTCAATTCAGGTACTCACGTTATATTTTAAAGTTACCTACATTTGACTTCTCTTTTATAGAGATTAGCATGTGTTCTTGAATTTACTTCAAGTACTCGCGTTATATTTTAAAATAACCTGCTTTTATTTCTCTTTTGAAGTGATTAATAGGTGCTCGCCAGTTATCTTCATATATTCATGTTATATTTTAAATTTACCTACTTTTGACTTCTACTTAGAAGAGATTAGTAGTTGTTTGCGAGTTTACTTTAGGTACTCGCATTATATTTTAAAGTAACTTTCTTTTGACTTCTCTTTCATAGAGATTAGAAGGTATTCTGGGATTAAGTTCAGGAACTCGCATTATATTTAAAATTTACCTATTTTTTACTTCTCTTTTGAATAGATTAACAGGTGTTCGTGAATTCTCTTCAGGCACTCGCATTAATTATTAAAATAACCTACTTTTGAATTGTCTTTTGTAGAGATTAGCAGGTGGTTTCGAGTTCACTTCGGGTGCTAACTTTATATTTTAAATTTACCTGCTTTTGACTTTCTTTTGCATGGATTAGTAGGTGTTCACGAGTTTACTTCAGGTACTCGTTGTTATATTTTAAATTTACCGACATTTGACTACTCTTTTAAAGAGATTAGCCGGTGTTGGTGAGTTCAATTCAGATACTCACGTTATATTTTAAAGTTACTTATTTTTTACTTCCCTTTTGTCAAGATTAGTAGGTGTTTTTTAATTAACTTCATGTATTCGTGTTATATTTTAAATTAACATACTTTTATATCTCTTTTGCAGAGATTAGCAGGTGTTCGTGAGTTCTCTTAAGGTACTCACATTATTTTTTAAATTTACCTTCTTATGACTTCTCTTTTGAAGAGATTAGCAGTTGTTCATGAGTTGACTTTAGGTACTCGCGTTATATTTTAAAGTTACCTACTTTTGACTTCTCTTTAATAGAGATTACCAGATGTTCTTAAATTAAGTTCAAGTACTCTCTTTATATTTTCAATTTACTTACTTTTGACTTCTCCTTTGTAGAGATAAGCATGTGTTCGCGAGTTCACTTCAGGTACTCACATTATATTTTAAATTTACTCCTTCTGACTTCCCTTTTCCAGAGATTAGCAGTTGTTCGCAAGTTCACTTCAATTACTCGCGTTATATTTTACATTTACCTGCATTTGACTTTCCTTTTGCATAGATTAACAGGTGTTCGCGAGTTCACTTAGGATACTCACGTTATATTTTAAATTTTCCTATTTTTGACTACACCTTTGTAGTGATTAGTAGGTGTACGCGAATAAATTAAGGTACACACGTTTTGTTTTAAATTTACCTTTTTTGAGTTCTCTTTGTTAGAGAATAGAAGGTGTTTGCGAGTTCAATTTAGGTCGCATTATATTATAAAATTTACCTATTTTTGACTTCCATTTCGCAGATTTTAGTAGGTGTTCGCGAGTTTGTTGCAGGTGCTCGAGTTATTTTTTAAAATTTACTTGCTTTTCACTTCTACTTTGCAGAGATTAGTAGTGTTCGCGAGATAAATTTAGGTACTCGCATTATATTTTAAATTTACCTACTTTTTATTTCTCCTTTGAAGAGATTAGTAGGAGTTTGTGAGTTCACATCAAGTACTGGTGTATTTTTTAAATTTACCTACTCTTGACTTTCCCTTTGTAGAGATTAGTAGGTGTTTGCGAGTTCACTTCAGGTACTCATGTTTAATTTTAAAGTTACCTGTTTTTGACTTTTCTTTTGTAGTGATTAGAAGGTGTTTATGAATTAACTTCGGGTACTCACGTTATATTTTAAATTTACCTGCTTTTGATTTCTCTTTTGCAGAGATTAGCAGGAGTTTGCAAGTTCTCTTAAGGTACTCAAATTATATTTTAAGTTTACCTCTTTTTGACTTTTCTTTTGAAGATATTAGCAGGTGGTTGTAAGTTTATTTCAGGTATGCACATTACATTTTAAAGTAACCTCCTTTTGACTTCTCTATTATAGAGATTAGAAGGTGTTCTTGAATTAAAATCAGGTAATTGCGTTATATTTTAAATTTACCTACTTTGGCTTCTCTTTTGAAGAGATTAGTAGGTGTTCATGAATTTACTAAAGGTACTCGCATTATATTTTAAATTTACATGCTTTTGAATTATCTTTTACAGAGATTAGCAACTATTCGTAAGTTCACTTCAGGTACTCGCATTATATTTAAATTTTCGTCTTTTGACTTTACCTTTATAAAGATTAGTAAGTGTTCCCATGTTCACTTCAGGTACTCGCGTTTTATTTTAAATTTACCTGATTTTGACTTCTGTTTTGCAGAGATTAGCAAGTCTTCATGAGTTCACATAAGGTACTCATATTATATTTTAAATTAACCTGCTATTGACTTCTCCTTTTCAAAGATTAGTAGTTGTTCGTGAGTTCAATTCAGGTACTCAGTTATATTTTAAATATACCTTCTTTTGACTTCTCTTTTGCAGAGATTATCACGTATTTGCGAGTTCACTTCAGGTACTCATATTATGTTTTAAATAAACCTGCTTTTGACTTCTCCTTTGTAGAGATTAGAAGGTGTTCGTGAGTTCACTTTAGGTACTTGCGTTATATTTTAAAGTAACCTGTTTTTTATTTCTCTTTTGTAGAGATTAGAAGGTGCTCATGAGTTCACTTCAGGTACTCGTGTTATATTTTAAAATTTTCTACTTTTGACTATTCTTTTGCAGAGATTGGCAGGTTATCGCGAGTTCACTTAAGGAACTCGCATTATATTTTAAAATTACCTGCTTTTGATTTCTCCTTTACGATGATTGCTAGGTGTTCGCTAGTTCAATTAAGGTACTCGAGTAATTTTAAATTCACATGCTTTTGTCTACTATTTTGAAGAAATTAGCACGTGTTTTCGAGTTCACTTCAGGTACACTTGTTATATAATAAAGTTACGTGTTTTTGACTTCTCTTTTTTTGAGATTAGCAGATGTTTGTGAATTAACTTCAGATAGTCGCTTTATATTTGAAATTTTGATGCTTTTCAATTTAATTGTGAAGAGATTTGCAAGTGTTCGCGAGTTCTCTTCTGGTACTCGTGTTATATGTTAAACTTACTTGCTTTTGACATCTCTTTTTAAGATTTTAGCAGGTGTTCGCTAGATAACATTAGGTACTCACGTTATATTTTAAAGTTACCTGCTCTTGACTTCTCTTTTATTAAGATTAGCAGGTGTTCTTGAATTAACTTCCGATACTCGCGTTATGTTTTAAATTTACCTACTTTTGATTTCTCCTTTATAGAGATTAGTAGGTGTTTGCGATTTCACTTTAGGTACTCTCATTATATTTTAAATTTTTCTGCTTTTGTCTTCTCTATTGCAGAAATTTGTAGTTATTCACAATTTCACTTAAGTTACTCGTGTTATATTTTAAGTTTACATGTATTTTACTTATCTTTTGCAAAAATTATCAGGTGTTTAAGAGTTCGCTTCTAGTACTCGTGTTATATATTCAACTTACCTACTTTTGACTCCTCCATTATATAGATTAGTAGGTTTATCGCGAGTTTAATTTTAGTAATTTCATTATATTTTAATTTTACCTTTTTGACTTCTCTTTAGCATAGATTATAAGGTGTTTATGAGTTCACTTCTTGCACTCGCGTTACATTTGAATTTTACCATTTTTTGACTTATGTTTTGTAGAGTTTAGCAGGTGCTTGTAAGTTCTTTTCAGTTACTCATTTTATATTTTAAATTTACCTGCTTTTTACTTTTACTTTGCAAAGATTAGTAGTGTTTGTGAGTTCAATTCAGGTAATCGCATTATATTTTAAATTTACCTTCTTTTTATTTCTCCTTTGCAGAGATTAGCAGGTGTTTGCGAGTTCACTTCAAGTACACGTGCTATTTTTTAAATTTAAATTATTTTTACTTCTCCTTTGGAATGATTAATAGGAGTTTGCGAGTTCACTTCAGGTACTCGCATTATATTTTAATTTTAATTGCTTTTGACTTTTCTTTTATAGAGAATAGCAGGCATTCGTGAGTTAACTTTAGGTACTCATGTTATAATTTAAATTTACCTGCTTTTGACTTCTCATTTGCAAAGATTAGTAGGTGCTAGCAAGTTCACAATAGGTACTGATGTTATATTTTAAATTTGCCTGATTTTGATATCTCTTTTGAAGAGATTAGTAGGTGTTCGCGAGTTTACTTTAGGTACTCACATTATATTTTAAAGTAACCTGCTTTAGATTTTTCTTTTGTCGAGATTAGAAGGTGTTTATTAATTGACTTCAGGTACTCACATTATATTTTAAATTTATCTGCTTTTGACCACTCTTTTAAAGAGATTAGTACGTCTTCGACAATTCTCTTATGGTACTCGCATTATTTTTTAAATTTATCCGCTTTTGAATTATTTTTTGTAGATATTAGAAGGTGTTCGTGAGTTCACTTCAGGTCCTCGCTTTATATTTTAAATTTACCTTCTTTTTACTTTTCCTTTGCAAAGATTAGTAGGTGTTCACGAGTTAACTTTTGGTACTCGCATTATATTTTAAATTTTCCTGCTTTTTTAATACTATTTTGAAGAGATTAGTTGGTGTTTGCGAGTTCACTTCTGGTACTCATATTATAATTTGAAGTTACCTGTTTTTGACTTCTCTTTTTAAGATATTATCTTGTGTTTGTGAATTAACTTCAGGTACTCGTGTTATAATTTAAATTTACCTGCTTTTGATTTTTCTTTTGCAGAGATTAGTAGTTTTTCACGATTTCTCTTTAGGTACTCGCATTATATTTTAAATTTACCTGCTTTTCACTTTTTCATTGAAGAGATTAGTAGTGTTCACGAGTTCAATTAAGGTACTCACGTTATATTTTAAATTTATCTAATTTTTTCTCTCCATTGCATAAATTAGCAAGTTTTTGTAAGAACACTTCAAGTAGTCGTGTTATTTTTGAAATTTACCTGCTCTTGACTTTTCCTTTGTAGATATTAGCAGGGTTTCACAAGTTCACTTCAGTTACTCACATTTTATTTTAAAGTTACCTATTTTTGAATTCTCTTTTGAAGAGATTAGAAGGTATTTGTGAATTAACATAAGTTACTTGTGTTATAATTTAAATTTAGCTTCTTTTGATTTCTCTTTTGCAGAGATTAGCATGTGTTCAAGAGTTCACTTCAGGTACTCACGTTATATTTTAAATTACCTGCTTTTAATTTCCCTTTTGAAGAGATTAGAAGGTGTTTGCGAGTTTACTTCATGTACTCGTATTATATTTTAAAGTAACCTTTTTTTGACTTCTCTTTTGTAGAGATTAGAAGGTGTTCTTGAATTAACTTTAGGTACTTGTGACATATTTTAAATTTACCTGCTTTTGACTTCACTTTTGAATAGATACGAAGGTGTTCGCAAATTCACTTCAGGTACTCGCATTATATTTTAAATTTAACTTATTTTGATATATCTTTTGAAGAGATTAGATGGTGTCCACGAGTTCACTTTAGGAACTCGCGTTATATTTTATATGTACCAACTTTTAACATCTCCTATGTAGAGATTAGTAGGTGTTTGCGAGTTTCCATTTGGTACTCTTGTTATATTTTATATTTACCTGCGTGTGACTTCTCTTTTGTAGATATTAGCTGGTGTCACGAGTTCACTTCAGGAACTCGAGTTATTTTTTAAATTTACCTGCTTTTGACTTCTCTTTTGTAGAGATTAAAAGGTGTTCCCAAGTTCACTTCTGGTACTCATGTTATATTTTAAATTTACCTGCCTTTGACTTCTCGTTTGCATAAATTAGTAGTTGTTCGCAAGTTCACTTCAGGTACTCACATTATATTTTAAATTTTCCAACATTTGACTTCTCTTTTTTCAAGATAGCCGGTGTTAGCGAGTTCACTTCAAGTATTAGCATTATGTTTTAAATTTATCTACTTTTGACCTTTCCTTTGCATAGATTAGTAGGTGTTCACGAGTTCAATTCCAGTACTCATGTTATAACATTCTTTTAACTTCTCTTTGGTAGATTAGTAAGTGTTTGCATGTTCACTTATGGTACTCGCGTTATATTTGAAATTTACCATCTTTTAACTTCCCTTCTGCAGATTTTAGTAGTTACTCATGAGTTCGATTTAGGTACTCGTATTATATTTTCAATTTACCTACTTTCATTTCTGCTTTGCAAAGATTTGTAGTGTTCACGAGTTTAATTCAAGTACTCGCGTTTTATTTTTAATTTAACTACTATTGATTTATCTTTTATAGAGATTAGTAGGTGTTTGCGAGTCCATTTAAATACTTATGTTATTTTCTAAATTAACCAGCTTTTGAATTCTCCTTTGGATAAATTAGTAGGTGTTTGCGAGTTCAATTCAGGTACTTTCATCATACTTTAAATTTACGTACTTTTGATTTCTCCTTTGCATAGATTAATAGGTAGGAGTTCACTTCATGTACTCTAGGTATTTTTTAAATTTAAATACTTTGGACTTCTCCTTTGTAATGATTAGTAGGTGCTCATAAGTTCACTTTAGGTGCTAATATTATATTTTAAAGTTACCTACTTTTGACTTTCCTTCGTAGAGATTTGTAGGCATTCACAAGTTCACTTCAAGTACTCTTGTTATAATTAAAATTTACCTGCTTTTGACTTCTTTTTGTGGATATTAGCAGGTATTCGCGAGTTCACATCATGTACTCACATTATATTTTAAATTTACCTACTTTTGACATCTCTTTTCAAGAGATTAGCAGGTGTTCACGAGTTCACAAAAGGTACTTGCGTTACATTTTAAAGTAACCTGCTTTTGATTTCTCTTTTGAAGAGATTAGTAGGTGTTCATGAGTTCACTTTAGGTACTCATGTTATATTTTAAACTTTCCAACTTTTGACTATTCTTTTGAGGAGATTAGTAGGTGTTCACGAGTCAACTTCAGGTTCTCACGTTATATTTTAAAGTTACCTATTATCGACTTCTCTTTTTTTGAGATTATCAGGTGTTTGTGAATTAAATTAAGGTACTCGCGAAATATTTTAAATTTACCTGCTTTTGTTTTTCTCTTTTATATAAATTAGTATGTGTTCACGAGATCTCTTCAAGTACTCACACTGTATTTTAAATTTACCTACTTTTGACTTCTCTTTTGAAGTGATTAGCTAGTGTTCGCGAGTTTTCTTCAGGTTCTCGCATTATATTTTATAGTAACTTGTTTTGACTTCTCTTTAGTAGAGACTAGAAGGTGTTATTGAATTAACTTCTGGTATTTGCATTATATTTTAAATTGACCTGCTTTTGACTTTAGTTTTGAAGAGATTAATAGGTGTTGAAGAGTTCACTTCATGTGTTTGCGAGTTCATTTCATGTAACTTCTCTTCAGGTACTCAAATTATATTTTAAATTTACGTACTTTTGACTTTTCCTTTGCAAATATTAGTAAGTGTTTGTTAGTTTACTTCAAGTACTCGCGTTATATTTTTAATTTACCTACTTTTGACTTCCGTTTTGCAGTGATTAGCTGGTGTTCGGCAGTTCACATTAGTTATTCGTATTATATTTCAATTTTACCTGCTTTTGACTTCTCCTTTGCAGAGATTTGTTGGTGTTCGTTATTTCAATTCAAGTACTCGCGTTATATTTTAAATTTACCTTCTTTTGACTTCTCTTTAGCTAGATTAACAGGTGTTCACGAGTTCACTTTATGTACTAACATTATATTTTAAATTTACATACTTTAGACTTCTCCTTTGCAGAGATAACCAGGTATTCGCGAGTTCACTTCATGTTATCACATTATATTTTATATTCACCTACTTTTGTCTTCTCTTTTGTAGAGATTAGTAGTTGTTCACGAGTTCACTTCAGGTACTCGTGTTATACCTTAAATTTACCAGCTTTTGACATTTGTTTTGCAGAGATTAGCTGGTCTTCACGAGTTCACATCAAGAACTAGAATTATATTTTAAATTCACCTACTTTTGAATTATCTTTTGTAGAGATTAGTAGTGTTCACGAGTTCAATTCAGGTACTCATGTTATATTTTAAATTTACCTTCTTTTGATTTTTATTTGCCAAGGATTAGCCAGTGTTTGCGAATTCAGCTGAGGTACTTACGTTATATTTTAAATTTACCTTCTTTTGACATCTCCTTTGTAGAGATTAGCAGGTGTTCATGAGTTCACTTTAGGTACTCGCATTATACTTTTAATTTACCTACTTTGAACTTCACTTTTTCAGAGATTAATAGGTGTTCGAGAGTTCACTTCAAGTACTCTCATTATATTTTAAATTTACCTACTCTTTATTTCTCTTTTGCTAGCTGCTTCCAAGCAGGTTAAGATAGCAATCTTGCTGGATCAGAAGGCTAGGGAAGTCAGCCAACTCAGGAACATTACTCTCATCTAGATTGGCACCATCAAGTACAAAGATTGTATGATTATAGATCTTGAAGAGAAGCTCCAAAGGAAGACGAAAATTGTGACCAGTTAATCTGAGCCCAATACTGTGTTGCCCTTGATAGACTCCTTGTTCTCTTAAAAGGGTAAGAAGGGTTTGGGGTTTAAGGGAAACTCTAGAGTTGCCCCTTCCAAAGGGAACGAAAAAGCTCCAGTACAGCCTCTAGCTTCTATGCCTCCCATACATTTTAAGAAGTTGATGTTGCCATCAAAAAGGTATGACCAAGAAAGCAATTATTGAATCCCTAATTGGATTTGGGCTAGGTTTAGTAAATTAGGTTGAGTTTGACCCACATTGTTTTTCTAGGGTCAAGTGTAGTAGTCCTAGAGTTTAGGCTAGTCTTTGGGTTTATCTTTCATGGACAAGCCAATAGAGGACTTCTGTAGATTCAAGACGTAGAGGAATTCAGAGATCAAAATTATATGTTCGAAGTTCTTCGAACTAAGCTCGACGATCATCGATCTAAGATCGACAAACTAAGACTTATTTCTCTAAGTTGAGCTCGACGATATTCGAGCTCTGGTCGACGATCGATTCTTTCAAAAAGATTCTCAGCTTGACAAACTCAAAGAACAGAATTGGCAAGTTATTCTCTAAATGCAGTTCGCAGAGCTCAGGTCAACGAATAGAATCTCTCAGGTCGACGAACATGGAACTCTGGTCGACAAATTCTGTTCAGAGGTCGATGATTTCTGTCCTGAGGTAGAATGCAAAGTTTTCCTTACTTCTGTCCTTCACTTTCTATATTATTCAGCAGTAATATTCCTGAGTAATTTATGCTCATATTCCCCTGAATATAGCTGTTATTGGCTCCATTAATTATGGTCTTCATTAGGTTAATTACTTGCTTATTTTATTAGGGATAGTTAGGGAAACTCATTTAAGTCAATATTCTAGCCGTTTCTTTCTCCAGGGCAATCAACAATTAATGCCAGAAATTCAAATTTCAAAGGAGAAAATTTTTGACTGCAGAATATAAAAGAGATTTTTTGTTTTCAGCATATACACACTGAGCCAGACATCAGAAGAGAATATACAGTACATAAAGAATACGAAGAGATAAATACTGAACATTCAGAACTCTCTCCAAGTGAAGAAAACATTTTATTTTCATCCTTGTCCATTCTGAATCCTGAAGAAGAACATCCATCACTATCAAGAGTCTTCTTCAATCTTCTCCTCCAGGAACATTCAAGGACAACATCTTTAATCAGTCAAAAAAGTTTCAGGATTAATTCAGACAAGGCTGAAGACCTACACCTTGACCAAGGCTCCAACTTTCTGAACCATCTAGACATCTCAGAAGGAGTCTTGACAACAGCAAATCCACTTGTCTTCTTTGTTGTTTAGAGAAAAGAGAAGACCTCATCACCTCTATCTCACCTACTATATAAAGGGTTTATTAACTCCCTTCAAAAGTTTATTCTTGGTTCTTGCGCACCTGATCAAAAGCCTAAAGAGTTATGAGATCTCGCTGGAAATAGATCTTATGGTGGCAGTCACCTGATCAAAAACCTGATAATGGATTCTTACTAGGGTGGTAGAAGAGTGGATGTACCCAGGTTAGGGAACCACTATAAAATTCTTGTGTTGTCTGTGTGTGCTCTTTTTCTTTCTTTTCTTGTTGTGCTGTGATAGATAGATTAGTTTTACTTGTTTTTTATTTCCTTCTATATTATTATTTGTATCAACTATTTTTAGTATGATATAAATCTTAAAAAAAGCCAAAGTTTTAATTAATCTATTCACCCCCCCTCTAGAGTAAATCATGTATAACCCCCATCTTTTAATTGGAATCAAAGGTGTTCCTTTGGTATTACAAGCTAATAGTTAAACCAAAAGATCATTGCTAGATCTGATTTTCTTTTCGTAGTTTTTTCTTTTATCACATAATGGCACAGATATAAGCACCAGACATCAAGTTTGCAACTAAAATAAATTTTCCATCTGGAAGGCAAGAATCATGATGTATATGAACACTATTGATGAGGATATCTTTAACATAATTTTTATAGGACCACCAGTTCCAGTGGCAACAAATACTGCTAGTTCTAGTACACATGCTATTCCACCACCTGAGTTGACAGATGCTATGAAAAAGGGCAAAATAGCTGATGGAAAGGCCATAAATATTCTGGCTCAGATAATGTTTGATGACATTTTCAAGAAGGTGGCTGAGTGCACATCAGCCAAGGCTATCTAGGATTACTTTAACAAGTTGGTTGTTGTATAAGTAGATGAGAGAAAGGATAGGAGATCCAATCTCATCTCATGATATGAGAACTTCAGAAATGATGAATCATAGTTTGTTATTGACCTTTACAACAGACTGAGCTCAATTATCAATGAGCTAAAGACTTTGGACAATGACATCACCCTGACAGAAGTTAATAAAAAAATCCTCAAGTGCTTCCCAGCTCATGGGATTAAAGAATTTGGCCTTTCAAGGAAGCCAGAAGTATAAATGAGATCTCTAAAGAATCTCTACTTGGAAAGCTCAAGTCTTATGAACAATTGAAAAAGTCCAGAGAGGATGTAGAGAAAATGAAACCTTCATCAGACAGAAAGGAGAAAAATATTGCATTCAAAGTAAATAAAGAATCAGAAGCTATAACAGTCAATGAAGAATTTCTGAGTCTCTTATCCAAGAGATTTTATAAGATGGGAAAGAAAGACTTCATGAGGAAGTCATCAAGGCAAGATGATTAGCCTAGGTATAACAAGACTCCCACTAAAGAACTTGTTTATTTTGGCTGCAGGAAGCCAAGACACTTATTCTTAGAGTGTCCAGAGAACCAAAAGAAGGAGAGAAGAAGAGAAAAAGAAACAAGGAAAAAACACTACAACAAGCCCTCCTCTAGCAAGCACCAAAAGAAGGAGAAAGACTTTGTAGCTGAGACATGATGTGAGATTGAAGATGAATCTTCATATTCCAGCTGTAGTGGAGATGAAGAGGAAGAAAAGTCAAACGAGATTTTACTAATGGCCATCAATGCTTCAGGCATTTGTTCAGAAGCAGAAACTGAATAATCAGACAATGAAGACTCTGAATCTGAAAAAGATCAAGTACTGTCTTCCTTTGATTTTGATTCAGATGAATTTAGATTTGAATTCATGTCCTTATGTATGGATTTTATTAAATCTGAAAAGAGATTAAGCAACTTAGAGAAAGACTAAATGAACAAGAAAACCTGCTTTCTGAAAATAACAAATTAAAAGATGAAATAACATTCGCTAATCGACAGATTATGTCATTTAAATCTGAATTAGCTGAGGCTAGACAACTTGAAGAATCCCTAAATGGGAGAAGTATCAAGCTGATGAACATAACATGCACAGTGAATGCAAGTCTCCATTGCAAGCTTGGATTAGGTGCTTCATCAAGCCAACCCCCACAGATTCAGAAGAATATCTAAACAACTCCTATAAAATTTGTTCTAGAAAAAGTTAAAGAGAAAATAGAAGATAAAAATAATATTAAGCAAATAGAATTAAAATAAAAGAATAAGAAAAGAAGAAAGAATAAGAAAAATCTTAACCATAACAAAGTTTAGCAGATTTCGTCAAACTAAAATCGACGAAATGTGTACAGTTTGTCGAACTCAAGTCGACCAACTAAGAACGCAAATTTTTATTATAACTATTCTCTAAACTGCGATCGATGAAAGCATTATGATTTTTCGAACAGAGATCGACGAAATTGGGGCCCAGAAAATTAATACTTTCATTCTCTGAGTGGAGTTCGACGAACTCATCCCCGTTCGTCAACCTCAGATCGACGAACGTACCAGAATTCGTCAACCCCAATTTTTAAAAACTGAAACTTTAATTTCAACATACCATTTAATCAACCTAGAAAAACATAAATCCCTTTAACCAATGGATAATTCCACTCATAAGATATCATTCCTTAGGTTACAAAAATCAACCTAAATACTAATATATTTCCAACTTTAGTTATGTAAATCAACAATTACCCTTGGTAACCTGGGTTAAGAATAGCAAAACGGTTTTATTATAGGTGAAAGACTATCCCACCACAAAGATAACAGTGGTATCTGGATAGTGGTTGTTCAAAGAATATGACTTAAAACAAGGACAAACTAATCAACTATAAGTCAAAGTTAGGACCAAATGTAATATTTGGTGATTCCAACTGTGGCAAGACTGAAGGATATTTAAAGGTCAAAATTTGAGCAGTCACCTTCAGGAAGGTTTCATATTTAAGTGGACTGAAGCACAAACTTTTATCCATTAGTCAGTTATGTGATGAAAGGTTTCAGGTATCTTTTAACAAAACTTCCTGTATCATTACTTCAGTTGATAACCAAGTATTCTTAACTGGTACTAGAATAGGAAATATCTATATAGTTAATTTTAAGTCTTCTAAAACAGAAATATGCCTGTTTAACCAAACCAGTAATAACAATGATCTTTGGCATAGGAGATTAGGTTATGTAAACCTGAAAACAATTGCTAAACTTTCTAGGGACAACCTTGTTAGAGGATTGCATTCTTGCCCCTGCAAGAAGGAAAGCCTCTGCAGGGCTTTTCAATTAGGCAAGCAAACTAAAAATAGTTTTATGTCACTTAATAAGAGTGATTCACCTAAGATACTGTACTTGCTCCATATGGATCTTTTGTACCAATTGCTGTACAGAGCCTATGATGGATGTCTTATACCTTAGTAATTGTTGATGACTTCTCAAGGTTCACTTGGGTGTTCTTCTTAAGAAACAAGTCAGATAACATCAAGGTTCTTAAGGATTTTCTTAAGATAATAAGGATTGAGTACTCTACTCAAATTTTATTGATCAAAAGTGATCATGGTACTGAGTTTGAGTCTCTTCCCATGCAAGAATTCTGTGAGAAGGAAGGTATCAAGCACTATTTCTCTACTCCTATAACTCTTTAACAAAATGGGGTAGCAAAAGGAAAAAGAGAACACTCATTGAAGCTGCAGGAATATTACTTGTAGATGATCACTTACCCTTATCCTTTTGGGCAGAGGTTGTGAGCACAGCAAACTATGTCCTAAATAGAAGTTTGATATACAAGCTCAAGGGCAAGACCCCCTATGAACTACTCAAAGGGAAGAAACCTAAAGATGATTATTTTAGAGTTTTTGGTTGTCTGTTACATTAATAACATCAACAAGAAATATATTAGAAAGTTTGAAGCCTTCTTTGATGTTGATATTTTTCTTGGATATTCCCAAGTAAGCAAGTCTTATAGGGTATATAATAAATCAACTATGAAAATGGAAGAGTCTATTCATATTTTATTTGAAAAGTCTAATATGGTTTACAAGGAGAAGATAGCTTCTACCAGTAAAACTTTGCAGGTACCTATCTTGTGTGACAAGTTCGATGTGTTGACCCTCACCAATGAGGCTATTACACATCTTTCTCCACTAGTTGCTGAAGAAAGTGAAGATTAAGACACTGAGTACAATGAAGAGCCAACAACAGCTAACTAAGTTCCACTAGAGGAATTAGCTCCATATGTTGTTGATCAACCAGCACCTCCTACTGAGATAGTCACACTTAGAGATCACCATGTATCTTAAGTGATTGGAGACTTATTAGTGGGTGTGCAGAGAAGACATCAACTCCACTAGGACATGATGCATGCCAACTTCATATCTCAAACTGAGCCCTAGTCCATTAATGACGCTGAGTTAGATCCACACTGCATCATTATAATGCAAGAGGAGCTCAACCAGTTTGAGAGATGTAGAGTTTGAGATTTAGTTCCAAGGCCCAAAGACTATCCAGTCATTAGAACTAAATGTGGATTTAGAAAAAAACTAGATGCTCAAAGTATTATCATAAGGAACAAAGCCAGACTAGTTTCTCAAGGATACAGATAAGAAGAAGGAATAGACAATAACCAAACATTTGCACCTATTGCAAGGCTTGAAGCAATCAGTATATTATTAGCCTATTCTGCCTACAAAAGGTTCACAGTTTATCAAATTGATGTAAAGAGTGCATTCCGAAATGGTGAACTTAACGAAGAGGTCTATGTGGAACAATCACCAGGTTTTATATCTTCAACTCATCCCTCCTATGTTTTCAAATTGCATAAAACTCTCTATGGTCTAAAGGAATCTCTAAGAGCATTGCATGAAACCTTAGCCAGCTTTCTTTTAGAGCATAATTTTTCTAGACGCATAGTAAATAGAACTTTATTTTTCAAGCATCATCATGATAAAATCTTGTTAGTACAAATATATGTAAATGACAATATATTTGGTTCTATAGATCCCAATCTATGCAAAAGGTTCTCCAACCTTATGCATTCCAAGTTTGAGATGAGTATAATGGGAGAACTCTCCTACTTCCTTGGTCTCCAAGTGAAGTAGTACCCTGATGGTATCTTCATATCCTAACCCAAGTATGCTAAAGAGATGATAAAAAGGTTCGGGATTGCTGATGCCTCGGCTAAGAAAACACCCATGGCTATAAATGTTGTGGTTGATTCTGATGAACATGGGAAACCCGTTGATCAGAAACTGTATAGGGCCATTGTTGGGTTCCTGTTATATCTCACAGTAAGTAAGCCAGATATTATGTTTGCTACCTGTCTTTGTGCTAGGTTCAAGGTGAACCCTATAGAATCTCACCTTATTTTCATAAAAATGATTATAAGATATATAAAGAGTTACACTAATTTAGGACTATGGTATCCAACAGAGTCAAAATTTGAGTTAACAAGATACTCTAATGCTAACTTTTCTGGATATAGAGTGGATAGTAAGAGCACATTAGGAACATGCCAGTTCCTTGGTGCTAGACTTGTCTCCTGGTTATTCACAGATGTTGTAGATTCAAAACCAACTCCTAGATTATGGTTTCAACTAAAATAAATTCACTCTACTTTGTGACAATACTAGTGCAATTTGTATTGCTAAGAATCCAGTGCATTATAGTAGAACTAAGCATATAGAGATAAGGCATCATTTCATTAGAGAGTGTATGGACAAAAAAGATAATTAATCTTATCTACATCTACACTGATTTCCAAAGAGCAGATATCTTCACCAAACCCTTGGATTAGAGGAACCATCTGTTCTTTTTGAATCAACTTGGTATGATCAATGGAAAAGCTTTAATTAAACTTTCTGTCTGAGGTCGAAGAATTTGCCACAGTTTTTTGACCGGAGATCAACTAACTAAGAAAAGTTCTTGAGAAAATTCGTCGACCTGAGATCAACGAACTCTCTGTGTGAGCCATTTTCGTCGACCGGAGATCGGCGATCTGGCTTCAGAAAATTTTTGTCGACCTGAGAACAACGAGAAGTTTTCCCTTCTTTAGACTGAGATCGACGAACTCTTTTGTTAATAAAATATTTCGTCGACCTCAGATCGAAGAAATAACTTTATTTCGCAGGATGGAGTTTGTCATTTCATATTCTGAAAAACCTTATATCTATGTTTTATTCGTGCTTTATCCCACGCTTTCTATCTCCTTTGCACTTGGTCTCTCGGTTTTCTTTTGAGGGTGATTATGGCGATTCCAGCAAGCACTCTTGTGGCGATGAAGTTCGATACTAGATTTGACATATACTTTGATTCATTCCAGTACTCAGATAAAATCTTCTTAGATATTCTAAAATTGTTTGAAGAACAACAATTGAAGAACCTTATGACAACAAGGATAAAGATTGCTGCAATAGAAATTCGAGAATGGTTTTTAACCTCCTCCACACCAGATGTAGATACTATGACATGAACAATATTGGGTAACATAGTTTCTCTCAACCACTCCCTTTTATCTGAAATATTTGGATTAGTGAATAGAGAAGAAGAGTTGGAAATAGACAATACTGAATATGATGAAATGCTGATTAAGATGGGTCATACTTGAGACAATCCTAATAAACTGCTAAAGAAACACTTGTCTACCAAATATAAATTTTTATTTGATGTGGTGAGAAAGGTACTGTTGGGCAAGCATACTGCCCATCATTATATCACTAAGCAGCAGTTCCTTGTGATGTGTGCAATTGTGAATAAGAAGCAAGTGAACAAGGCTAAAATATTATTTGATCTGATAAAGAAAAAGAACAGCAAGAAAGATGTGTTCTTTGGACGGATTCTTGGAATCTTCCTTCAAGAAAAGGCTATTGAATCCCTAGTCTCCTAGAACAAATTCATCTATGCCTCCAAAAGGCTCACATGTACCTTATTTGTTAAGTGGGAGAGGAATATCCGAATGCCATCAAAGGCTTCTTCCTCTTCTAGGGAATCTAAGGATACCAGAGCTATATAAGCTGCTCCCCAACCCCCTGAAGATGTCTCCTCCATCAGGATTCCATCCCCTCTACCTTCATCTCAACAACTAACACCTCCTCAAGTTCAAACACCTTCAACAACACTCCAACAAATTTCCATATCTCATGCCATACACCAACACCTCCTGCTTCCCCAATCCATCATCCTTCACTAGTTCAATAACCTGAACACCAACCAACTCCACCCCAATCTCCAGTGCATGCAACTCCATCTCACACTCTAGAGTATTTCACTACACCTCAATCCCCTCTTCCTCAATATCTAGTTGATATAACCATCCATAACATTCCATCCATACCAAGTTTTGATCTGCTGTCATCCCCCAACCATACTCCATCACCTCAAGATGAGCACATGTCAGACTCCACACCCTTCCATCCATCATCAGCCACCATCAATCCTTCTGTATCAACTCAGACACCCTATGAGTTCATGCAAATGGATCCCTCTTCCATTCCCTTTCTTCTGCAAATCATCACTCCACTACTCAAATAACTCATTCTAGAGGTTGTTAAACCTCTTGCTGAATCCATCTCCACCTTCTCTGCTCTTCTGTCTACTGCCCCTATTGTTCCTTCTTCTGGGGGCATGGCTTTAGGACCCTCTAAATCTAGGAAGGGGGAAATATTCTGTGAAGAAGCTCTAGTGTCTCCTCCAGCAGCAGCAGCAACAGAAGTAGCAACAGTTTTGCAGATTGTTGAGTTCCCAGCAACAAATGTACAAATGATTCCAAAGGCTGAATCAATTGATTTAGATATATTAAATACAGATGAGCAAGTTGCTCACCCAGAGATTACGACTGTTGGTTATTGTTTTATCAGTCCCACAGTAGATTTGTTTAGTTTATTGAAACCTTTTATTATGGATATATAAATTATCTTCCAGCAGTTTTCTCGGAGCCATCCTTGGCTATAATTTGTTACACTACACCAATAAGTCCTGAAGTTGTTAATCAAATGAAGGCAAGTTTTGCTATCAAAATAATTGAGGAACCATCAGGCCTAAATTATATTATGGATGATAGCCCAATCCCTAATTTAGATGATTTAATTGCTCAAGATTTGACATAAGAACTTGTTCATATTTAGAATGATCCTGACAAAGATGTAGAATATTATCAGATGGTCATTGAGAATATTGCTCCACCTGAAGTTGCTGAACATCAAGCACTTCCTCAAGCTGAAAAACAAATCTCAGAGGAAACTTTAAAGGTGATAGATGCAATGTATGACAATCCTCAACGATCTTCTGATGATATTGATGAAGACGATTCTGATGAATTTGATGATTCCAAGTCCATAAAGAAAGTTGCTAAAAAGAGTAAAGTTGTTCCAAAGGCTGCTCCTAAGCCAAATCCCACCAATGTTACTCCATACTATATCTTGCAAAAGATTACCCCATACCCAGGGATGTTAGTGTGGATATGGCTATCAAAAAATGAGCAGAAGGAAAGAAAGAAGAGAAGGAGGTACAGGTCTCATCCTAAGCAATTTAGGAAAGACCCTCCTCCTCCTCCTCCATCTTCTGGGACTTCTGGAAATGTATCTAAAAGATCTACAACAATCACTAAAACCTATTAGAGATATTCCAAGCCAAGCAGTTAGCAACAGTAATCTAGAAGAAAACCTCCTCCAGCTATATATAAGAGAAGTTCTACAGACTCCTTTGATGATTCACAGAAGGACTCAAGTCCTAAAAGGCCAGCATCTCCTCCAATACCATTTGTAGATCCAGAGCAGGAGAAAACAGCTAAAATGGCCAGATTTCAGGAACTGATAGCACTTTCTCAAATCAACAAGGCAAAAGCTTAAGGAAAGAATCCCTCCCAATATTCAACAATGTCATCATACAGGAAGGAAAAACTAAAGAGATATGTCATGACAAAGAAACAGGCTGCTGATCCTAATAGAGAAATCATTTTCAGACAGCCTTCTGAGAAGCCTGAGAAAGAAAAGCATAAGTAGAACAAGTGATTGCTTTATGTTTTATTCTTATTTCTTTTTAAAACTCGGTGTGTTTAATCATGAAATAGGTATTTGTAAATATTTGTTGAATGATTTATTTCTGTCAGATATATGCGTTTATGCTTTATGACTATTTTTATTATTTGTTTTTTAGTGACCTCACCCAAATAGTGGGATCCCGTGTTGGATTTGGGCTAGGTTCACTAAATTAGGTTGAGTTTGACCCATATTGTATAGCCAGGGTCAAGTCTAGTTGTCCTAGAGTTTAGGCTAGTCTTTGGGTTCAACCTTCATTGACAAGCCTAAAGAGGACCTCAGTACATTCAAGACATAGAAGAATTCATAGATCAAAATTATATGTTCGAAGTTCTTCGAACTCAGCTCGGTGATCATCGATCTCAGATTGACGAACACAGAGTTATCTCTCTGAGTTGAGCTCGACGATATTCGAGCTCGGGTCGACTATCGATTCTTTCAGACAGATTCTCAGCTTGACAAACTCAGAGCACAGAATTGGCAAGTTATTTTCTGAATGCAGTTCACAGAGCTAAGGTCGACGAAAAGGAATTCTCAGGTAGATGAACTTGGAACTCCGGTCGACAAATTCCATTCAGAGGTCGACGATTTCTGTCCCAAGACAGAATGAGAATTTTTCCTTACTTCTGTCCCGCACTTTCTATATTATTTAGCAGTAATATTATTTAGTAATTAATGCATATATTCCTTTGAATATAGTCATTCTTGGCAGCATTAATTATGGTCTTCATCAGGTTAATTATTTGATTATTTTATTAGGGATAGTTGAGGAAACTCATTTAAGTCAATATTCCAGCCTTTTCTTTCTCCAGGGCAATAAGCAATTAATGTTAGAAATTCAAATTTCAAAGGAGAAAATTATTGACTACGGAATATAAAAAAGATTTTTCTCTTTTGAGCATATACACACAGAGCTAGACATCAGAAGAGAATATACAGCATATGTAACGGTCCAGGCCCGCCAACCCGCGGGACCCAGCTGGCACCGCCGGCCCACCAGTAGTCCAGACCCGGGCCCACTACTGGCAGTAAGCCTATCACATTCAAGCCTGCAGGCCGTACACCCCAACCCCTCTCCATTCACAGGCGGGTTGTTGAGGCCGGGGATCGAACCCGAGACCTCCTTGATAAGGAGTTTTCAAACCACTCCTCATCACCAACTGAGCTGCAGCTCAGTTGGTGATGAGGAGTGGTTTGAAAACTCCTTATCAAGGAGGTCTCGGGTTCGATCCCCGGCCTCAACAACCCGCCTGTGAATGGAGAGGGGTTGGGGTGTACGGCCTGCAGGCTTGAATGTGATAGGCTTACTGCCAGTAGTGGGCCCGGGTCTGGACTACTGGTGGGCCGGCGGTGCCAGCTGGGTCCCGCGGGTTGGCGGGCCTGGACCGTTACAAAAAAGTGCACTTTTTATAACGGTCCAGGCCCGCAAACCCGCGGGACCCAGCTGGCACCGCCGGCCCACCAGTAGTCCAGACCCGGGCCCACTACTGGCAGTAAGCCTATCACATTCAAGCCTGCAGGCCAATGCACCCCAACCCCTCTCCATCCAGGCGGGTTGTTGGTGGCCGTAGACCCCTTAGATGAGTCAAACTCGATAGTCAAGCCCGCACTACGGGGACTTCCCAGGAGGTCACCCATCCCAGTACTACTCCAGCCCGAGCACGCTTAACTATGGAGTTCTTTCAACTCTCATCACCAATTGAGCTGGCACTTTTTATAACGGTCCAGGCCCGCAAACCCGCGGGACCCAGCTGGCACCGCCGGCCCACCAGTAGTCCAGACCCGGGCCCACTACTGGCAGTAAGCCTATCACATTCAAGCCTGCAGGCCAATGCACCCCAACCCCTCTCCATCCAGGCGGGTTGTTGGTGGCCGTAGCCCCCCTTAGATGAGTCAAACTCGATAGTCAAGCCCGCACTACGGGGACTTCCCAGGAGGTCACCCATCCCAGTACTACTCCAGCCCGAGCACGCTACCCGCGGGACCCAGCTGGCACCGCCGGCCCACCAGTAGTCCAGACTCGGGCCCACTACTGGCAGTAAGCCTATCACATTCAAGCCTGCAGGCCAATGCACCCCAACCCCTCTCCATCCAGGCGGGTTGTTGGTGGCCGTAGCCCCCCTTAGATGAGTCAAACTCGATAGTCAAGCCCGCACTACGGGGACTTCCCAGGAGGTCACCCATCCCAGTACTACTCCAGCCCGAGCACGCTTAACTATGGAGTTCTTTCAACTCTCATCACCAATTGAGCTGCACTTTTTATAACGGTCCAGGCATGCAAACCCGCGGGACCCAGCTGGCACCGCCGGCCCACCAGTAGTCCAGACCCGGGCCCACTACTGGCAGTAAGCCTATCACATTCAAGCCTGCAGGCCAATGCACCCCAACCCCTCTCCATCCAGGCGGGTTGTTGGTGGCCGTAGCCCCCCTTAGATGAGTCAAACTCGATAGTCAAGCCCGCACTACGGGGACTTCCCAGGAGGTCACCCATCCCAGTACTACTCCAGCCCGAGCACGCTTAACTATGGAGTTCTTTCAACTCTCATCACCAATTGAGCTGCAGCTCAATTGGTGATGAGAGTTGAAAGAACTCCATAGTTAAGCGTGCTCGGGCTGGAGTAGTACTGGGATGGGTGACCTCCTGGGAAGTCCCCGTAGTGCGGGCTTGACTATCGAGTTTGACTCATCTAAGGGGGGCTACGGCCACCAACAACCCGCCTGGATGGAGAGGGGTTGGGGTGCATTGGCCTGCAGGCTTGAATGTGATAGGCTTACTGCCAGTAGTGGGCCCGGGTCTGGACTACTGGTGGGCCGGCGGTGCCAGCTGGGTCCCGCGGGTTGGCGGGCCTGGACCGTTACAAAAAGTGCACTTTTTGTAACGGTCCAGGCCCGCCAACCCGCGGGACCCAGCTGGCACCGCCGGCCCACCAGTAGTCCAGACCCGGGCCCACTACTAGCAGTAAGCCTATCACATTCAAGCCTGCAGGCCGTACACCCCAACCCCTCTCCATTCACAGGCGGGTTGTTGAGGCCGGGGATCGAACCCGAGACCTCCTTGATAAGGAGTTTTCAAACCACTCCTCATCACCAACTGAGCTGGCACCGCGGGACTCATCTAAGTGCTTTGATACCACTTTGTAAGACCCCTTTTTTTTTTTCAAACCCGGGGTCTTATGCCCAGAACCGCCGCTTTGCGGTGACACCTTCGCACCCGGGAAGGTAGTCACTACAACGCGCCGATTCTGCCGGCCTTTTCGATCACAATCAAATAGCAAGTAAGAAGTAAAAGCTGAAGTGCAGTCCACAATATAATATCACATATAAATAAAAACTCCACGAAGGGAGTGTCCATAGAAAACATCAGAGTAATAAGGGCTTATGCCCTGTACATCAAAACCTCACTACAAAGCTCTCAAACAAACTAGAAAGCAAATCTACTACAACTAGGGATCGGAACTCACGGTCCCGGCTGTCTGGACTCCGGTGCTAGATTGCCCCATCTCCAAGTGCACGGACCTCCGAGGCTGCTCCTCCGTGCTGCGCTCCACGTTCCCCTGTAATGGTGTTCGGTCGCCCGTCAGTCAAAAAGACCAAGTCCTATCATCCCCCACCCCTTCCCCCATGCTCTAAGGCACCGAGCGGAGAGGAAGAGAGGGAAGGACATGAAAGTGGAGAGTACAACAAAAACAGGTGACAAGTCCTAACTAACAGTTTATAACAAGTGAGCAACATAATATAAGTGTTGTAATAGGTCAAACGAGAAAAGAAAGTAAGTAAAGTAATTTAAACCTTTACTTATGCGAGTACACATAAGCAAGGGATCTTTTGCAAGGCTCCCATCGTATAAAGAGTCCCATTCCACTTTATACGTTGGGGTGTCGGTTATCACGCAACAAATATAATTATATATTAAATGACCTTGATTTATAAACTTGCCCCACACAAGCTTATAGACCAAGGGGTCGTTCTGCAGGTCCTAAGGTATAAGCGTCCCATTAAACTTATACTTTAGGTGTCAAGTTATTATGATTGATTATGATATGCATCTATATGGTGGGTATGTTATGACATGCAGTGCAACTCACACACCCGACTTTGTGCACACAAACCTTTAGTTCCCCCTTTCTGGAGATAACTCCCAGGTTACTCCCGTAGTGGCAAACGGAAGCGGTGGGTTGGGCCTCGCCCACCTCAAAACCAGTAAAAGCACTACCGGTCTGACCTATCGTACGCTCACGCCTGGTGCACGAGGCGGACTCCTGCGTACTTTGCCGACTGGTCCGCCGGACTTAACCTTTGGCAAGGTGCTACCCACCTTGCCGAGTCAACGATATCGGTGTCGGTGCAATCGATCTCCCCGATACCGAAGACCCACCACCTTTTCCTTCCTATCTATGCACATGCAACGATTATAGTATAAGCAGTAAAAAGGTAAAAGCTCCCGGACAAGTCCGTCCGTAAGGTCTATCAACCGAGCCAAAAGCTCCCCGGACAAACCCGTCCGGCTTGATTCCAAATCCCCATCCCTTAAACACATCGGGATGGCCTAACCATTTCCGACCCTAACTACTGAGTGTGTGCAAATGTGAATCCCTACTTAACTGATTACTCTTTCTTTTGTTTTGAGGTTTACGTTAGCCCAGGACTGCCTCCGGATTATACCCCGTGAAGGGTTCTCAATAGACACTAGGAACTACGATGGTATGAAGACCAAAGTTCCCTTTCGCAAGGCACTTATTTTTGGTTGGTTGATTTCCCTTACCCATTCCTTTCATATTACAGTATACTATCCTAGGGTGATTTTTGACTCTTCGCTCCTACGGGAACGACGATCTTTCGTCGGACCCGCGCACCTTCTAACACTTACTGACTCGATTCTCACCAGACCTTGAAACCTCCTTAGGTGATCCATTCTCTTCTATGAATCCACCAACATGACCTATCCTTAAGTCAACACAACCTAACCCTGTTTACACATTTCCTCATGGTTATTATCTACCGACCAACCTGTACTATATGATGTTCATGAAAACTCGACTCCTACTTTTCATCCAAATACCTCAGATTATTTATCGGGGGTCTATCCTAACAGGATTTGCCTAAATCCAAAGCATTAAATATTTTCCTAATAAATCAGATAATTTATTTATTTATTCTTAAGGGCCTAATATCATCATTTTGAACATGAGGTATGTCATTTTAGTTGATTCAAAACATCAAAGTTCTATGGTAAATACTAGTAGGCCTAAGTATCTATTTTTCCAAGGTTTGATAATTTACAATGATGTCCAAGGGGCCTAAATATAATTTAGTAATAAATCATCTAGTTATTGTTTATTGAAGCATCTATATAAAATATTCCTCCAAAAAAATCTTGAAATAATTACAGGGTGCTGGTATGATATTAAAAACAACATTTACAGAATTCCATATTTTTCTTGCTGGAAATTAAATTATAATAAATCATTTACTAATTAACAATCTAACCGGCTTTGTGAATCAAGTACTATAACAGCAACCCTAAAAATTCTTAAATAATTCCCAGTGCTATACAAGAGCCTAAAAACCTTAAATTCCAGATCTCATAATTTTCCAGCAATTTAACAAGCCCTAATTTATTTTTACAATCTAAAGCCCATATTAAAAGATTGTGAATGAACCTCTACAAATTCTCAACATAAAGTTCTATAAAAATTCAGGAATCAATGTTCTAATCAGCAAGATCTAAATCCAGAATTTTAACTGATTTTAATTAAATTAAAGCCACCAAACAATTGAAAACAACAATTCGGCTAATAATCATTTAACACATGAAGTATAACTTTTATTAATCATAATATTCCAGGAAAATTACCATGTGTCTAGAACACTCTAAAACTCACTCTACCCAAGTTTCATAGCTTTTAGATGAGTTAAATTACTGTTTTGACCCTAAAGGCCCTTCTACCCTAAAACTAGGGTTTAGGATTTGAGGTACCTAGCTACCTCAAAATTCTCTAAGATTATAACCAGAGGGTTAAATATTCATTAACCACCTCTCCACCAAATATCAAGGCCCTACAAGAGCATTTGCCCCTATGTCCTTCACAAACCCCCAAAAGTCCTCACTTTGGGTTTGTACCTGGGCCCTAGGGTAAATCCACCCCAACACATCTCCTTTGCTCCCCAAAGGTTCTTAGGATCATCCTAACCCATTGGTCACAACTTCAACCTCTGTTGAGGTGAGTTGACCACCCAATTGCCACAAGTCCCCCTTTTTCCCAAACTACCCTTCCCTAGGTCCAACTTAGGGCTTAATGGTTCCTGTTCAAAACTCAACCAAATGAGTTGAAATTTGAACCAGACCTAGATATATACACCAGGGACACCTCACCAAAACTTGGGAGGGTATGGAGGTCATTTGACCCTTCAATTTCCTAACCCTAGCTTTTATAGATTTAGATCAAAAACCTAGGTTAAAATACTCCAAATGACACCAAATTTTTATTGTAGATAGGTATAGATATAAGTAAGCTCCTGTCCAAAATTCAAAGCATTATGACAAGAATTGAAGAGTGGGGATTTAATTTTGTGATTTGTCACTATTCTAGAGAGCCCTCACTAAAATGGTTGTTGGGGTCAGCCCACTAATCCAAATTGGTTGAAACAACTTTTGAATTAAACTAGACATCAAGGGCTACAACTTTGATGTTGGTCATAGTTTCTGTAGGAGGGCCTAAGTATTTTTAATAATTATTTTAAAAACCGGCCAGTAAATTAGAATAAAAGGAATTAATAATATGCATGGCACTATTCATCTTCCTCAAAGCCCGAAACCAGGCCGAAAATGGAGGTGTTTGCGGGCCGTTTTCCGGCGGCTAGGGGCGGCGACTCCACCGACCATTGACTCCTTTACCCTCACGGTGGTGGGGGGAGCAGTTGGCCGGCGGTTGGGGCGGCCGGAGGTGGCGGCGGCGCCTCACCCGAGAGCTCCAAAAGCCATTAAAAATGGTGTTTTTTCTGGATTTTCACTCCACCCAACCGGCTTGACTGAACCCGACCTCTACCCTAACAAGTCTAGGATCTAAACACAAGAGAAGGAGAGGGGGAGGACCTGAGTTCGGGCATGGATGCGGGTTGAGCGGCGCGACGTCATGGTGGCGGCGGTGGCGGCGTTTCTCCTCCTTGGTGGCTCCGGCAAGGCTCTCTCCTCCTTCTCTGATTTCGAAAACAGTCTCCCCTCTCTCCTAAGTGAGCATATAAAGAGGAGAGGGGAGAGGGGGCGGTTTTCATCAAGGGGCAAGTGCCTCTTCATGAAAAAGGTTGGGAGGAGAGAGAGAGGGGTGGAGCCACCCCTTGGTGGCCGGGAAACGGTTGGGGGGAAGAGATGTCAGCCACTAGGTGGCTGTGGGCCCCTCTTTGGCTGACCCCATGCCTCCTCACACTTCAAAACACCCACTCACCTCTCCACCACCTTTTCTCTCTCCTAAATATATCAAAATTCTCACTTCTTTCTCTCTCCTAGTCACCCTCACGATTTCTTCTCCCTAAAAGCCTAAAGGCAGCCCATAATTAATATTAATACCTCATAATTCAAAAGAGAATGGAGGCTCTCCCTTTCACCAAAAAAATAATCCTCTTTTCTCACTTTCTCTCTCCTATATTACTCTTCCAAAAATTGACCTAACCCTCTCTCCTAGTCACCATGTTGACTAGCCTAGGGTTTAGGCTATAGGCAGCCATATTATCCCTTACTATTACCTCATGAGCCTACATGAGGGCTTGAGCTTGAGTTAACCTAATTGAACTAGGTTTGACTTGATTTGGGCTTAGGGTTGACTTGGTCAACTTGACCTTTTGGGTCACCATCAAAGGACTCCTAGTGACCCATTGACCTCCTCTAAGGCCTAGGTATGGTTAAGTAGGGTAGGTTTGACATAATGAGGGTGAATTGTCTCAAAGGAAGGTCACCTTGGCCTAACTAGGGCTTGAGTTGACTTAGGTCAACTTAGCCACCAGATTTGCCCCCAATGGGTCTTGGTGACCCATTGATCTCATAATAGGTCTAGGAATGCCTTGGAGTCAGATTGAACTCACCAGGCCACCAAAAATTAGGGTTTTAAGATTTTACTATTTGCAGCCCAAGTGAGCCTCAACTAGTCATTTGGTCTCCTAGGCTCACTAAGGACTTGCCAAGACTGAGTCATGCTCAAAGCCACACCTAGGGGGGGTCTGATTTGAAAAAGGGATGTTACAAATGCCAATAAACAAAACAAAAATTTCGTCCCCGAAATTAAAGTTAAGTCTATGGAAGCTTTTCTACCGAGTTATCTTAAGCTTGTAACATCCATGTTGGTTGAATTGCTTAGCCAAAGTTAATACGCAAGGGCTAGCCCCAATAAACAAAAGACTAGCCTCTAACTTTAGAAGATTCTACTAGTAAGACAAAAAGAAAACAAATAAAATCTCTTGAGGAGTTAGGAGATGCACCTGACTAAATAACTCTGGGTACTTCTCCCGCATCAGGTCCTCGGGTTCCCAAGTATGCTCCTCTTGCCCGTGGTTCCTCCACAGGACCTTGACTAGCGGGATCTTCTTGCGGCGCAAGACCCGTATCCCCCTGTCGTCGATCCGTATTGGCTCCACCTGAACGGATCGATCTGAAGCTACCGGCCCGTCCGGGGCCGAAATCTGCAACTCTGGGCGTAGCAGAGCCCTCCTGAGTGAAGACACATGGAAGACGTCGTGTAAGCCAGCCAGCTCCGGCGATAGCTCCAACCGGTAAGCTAATGGACCGATCCGCTCCAGGATCCGGAAAGGCCCCACGTACCTCGGGCTGAGCTTCTTCCACCGACCACGTACTCGTGAAACCCCGTGCATCGGCCGAATCTTCAAGAATACCTGGTCCCCGACCTGAAACTCTACCTGACGATGCCGAGCATCATAATACTTTGCTTGCCTGCTCTGCGCCTCTAACATCCGGTCTCGAATCAGTCGTACCTGAGCCTCTGTGTCTTCAACAAACTCTGAGTCTAGGAACTTCGGATCCGTATCCTGTAACCAAGATAACGGAGTCCTACACCTTCTCCCATACAAGGCCTCGTAATGGGCCCGGGTCTGGACTACTGGTGGGCCGGCGGTGCCAGCTGGGTCCCGCGGGTTTGCGGGCCTGGACCGTTATAAAAAGTGCACTTTTTGTAACGGTCCAGGCCCGCCAACCCGCGGGACCCAGCTGGCACCGCCGGCCCACCAGTAGTCCAGACCCGGGCCCACTACTGGCAGTAAGCCTATCACATTCAAGCCTGCAGGCCGTACACCCCAACCCCTCTCCATTCACAGGCGGGTTGTTGAGGCCGGGGATCGAACCCGAGACCTCCTTGATAAGGAGTTTTCAAACCACTCCTCATCACCAACTGAGCTGCAGCTCAGTTGGTGATGAGGAGTGGTTTGAAAACTCCTTATCAAGGAGGTCTCGGGTTCGATCCCCGGCCTCAACAACCCGCCTGTGAATGGAGAGGGGTTGGGGTGTACGGCCTGCAGGCTTGAATGTGATAGGCTTACTGCCAGTAGTGGGCCCGGGTCTGGACTACTGGTGGGCCGGCGGTGCCAGCTGGGTCCCGCGGGTTGGCGGGCCTGGACCGTTACAGCATACAAAGAATACAGAGAGAAAGATATTGAACATTCAGAACTCTCTCCCAGTACAGAAAACATTCCATTTTCTTCCTAATCCATTCTAAATGCTGAAGAAGAACATCCATCACTATCAAGAGTCTTCTTCAATCTTCTCCTCCAGGAACATTCAAGGACAACATCTTGAATCAGTCAGAAAGTTCCAGGATTAATTTAGATAAGGTTTAAGACCTACACCTTGATTAGGGCTCCAACTTTCTGAACCATCTCAACATCTCAGAATGAGTCATGACAATAACAAATCCACTTGTCTTCTCTGTTGTTTAGAGAAAAAAGAAGACCTCATCACCCCTCTCTCACCTCTTGTATAAAGGGTTTATTAACCTCCTTCAAAAGTTTATTCTTGGTTCTTAGGAACCTGATCAAAATCCTAAAGGGCTGTAAGATCTCCCTAGAAATAGATCTTGTGGTGGCAGTCACCTAATTAAAATCCTGATAGTGGATTCCTACTAGGGTGGTAGAAGAGTGGATGTACCCAGGTTGGGGAAACACTATAAAATACTTGTGTTGTCTGTGTGTTCTCATTTTCTGTCTGTTCTTGCTGTGCTGTGATTGATAGATTAGTTTAACATGTTTTTTATTTCCTTCTATATTATTATTGGTATTACCTATTTTTACTCTGATATAAATCTTAAAAACAACCAAAGTTTTAATTACTCTATTTACCCACCTAGAGTAAATCAGGTCTAACCCCCATCTTTCAGCAACTATGGTCACTAGATGAATGGTAGATCCACTAGTGTGAACAAAGATGTTCACAATCATGTTGGAGGTTATAGTAGGGGAATAAGTGCTTTGAAGGATTCCCATGAGGAAATTCAAATGGCCTATCCTGATCCATTTATTTTTGGTATCCAGCCCCCACTATCAAGAACAGGGCAGTAGCCTTCACTCAAGCCCATCAAGTCAAGGTTCAGACCAAGGGTAATTCTGTTATCAAGACAAATCTAGATATCTTTGAAGCTTAAACAACATATTATCTACAAGAAGACTGCCTCAATTAGCAGTCATAGCCAGTTAAGAAAGTCCACTGAAAGGCTCACCTTAAGTCAGATCCTTGTAGAAAGGAACTTGAAGAAGGCTATTGTACATCTTCCTTTTATTCAGTCAGAAGTTAACCATATTGCAGGACCTTCTCAGAAAAGAAGATACAATATTCATGAGTGCTGGTGATGTGGGAAAGTGGGGCATTCTTCCTTTAATTGTTGGCACACTCCCACTATATTGAGATCTAGTGTTAGACTTCATTCCAGAAAACTTGCAAGAAGGCATGCTTATTTTTAGGATAATCAGAACCTAGGACCCAATAATTATTGGGGTCCTAAGGTAAGATAATTTATGTGTGGTAGGTTAGTCCAAGTGCCCAGACCCCTATATGGTACTTGGATAGTGGTTGTTTCAGGAACATTGCTAGAACAAGGAGCAATTTATGGTGAACAATCAAGTGAACGATGGAACTAAAGTTATATCTAGTGGTTCGGATAGAGGAGTGACAAGAGGCTATGGTACAATTACTAATAGCATAGTCACAATCTCAAAAGTGGTTTATGTTGAATGGTTACAACACAAACTCATAAGCATAAGCCAACTCTATGATCTTGGCTAGGTCATTTCCTTCCATAAGGATCAGTGTCAAATTATGTGGTCAAGTGACCAAAGGTCATCTTGAAAGGCAGTAGGAGTGGAAATATTTATTACATAAATTTCTTTTGTCTTAACTAAGACTCTCCTATTTTGCTAGTTGTAAATGAGAAAGTCTTATATTGTGTATAATGGCACAAGAGACTACTCATTTGAATTATAAGACTATTGGTAAGCTCTTTAGTGAAGAGCTAGTTAGGAATGGTCCCAAGATGAAATGCACCAAGTAAGGCATTTGTTCAGCTTTCCAAAAGGGCAAGCAGACCAAAGCTTCCTTCAAGGACATTAGGACCAATGATTCTGTGAGGTGCTTAAGCCTATTACATATGGACTTGTTTGGTCCTATGCTAGTTCATTGTATAGGTAGGAAAGTCTATACCCTTATGGTGGTTAATGACTATTCTATGTTTGCTTGGGTTTTATTGCTGAAGAAAAAGTCTGAAACCCTTTATATATTCAAAACATTTATCAAGCAAATTCAGAATGAGCTAGACCACCTTATGGTCAAAATAAGAAGTGACCATAGGACTGAATTCTAGTCTGATAGCATGATAAGTTCTTGTGAAGAGCAAGGGATTCATAAAAATTTTTTATCCCCAAGAACCAAATTTCTGGGCTGAGGTAGTTAATACTACATATCCTGTCCTTAATATGGCCTCTATCACAATGATCAACAAGAAGACTGTCAATGAGATTATGAAGGGCAGAAAATCAAACCTTGCCTATCTCAGGATCTTTTGTTGTAAGTGCTATGTGGTGAATAATGGGAATTCTAATGGTACTAAGATTTTTACCAAGTCCTATGATGGGATCTTTGTTGGGTACAATAATCATAGTAAGGCCTATAAGACCTACAACATGGAAATTCAAGTTGTAGAAGAGTGTGTTACTGTTGTTTTTGATGGGTCAACTATGATAAACAGTGAGCTGCCAAGCTCACCTTATAGTACTGTAAGTACAAATATGGTGATGGACAAGCTAACCATCAAAAATGCTGCTCCATTAGTCCAAGATAGAGTGGATATTATAGAAGAAGGGCAAGGCACACCTGAAGTGGTTGAAGATCAGCAAGATGCTGCGACTATAGCTTATGTCGAAAGAAGATTGACTCCAGCTATCTGGCATATAAAAGATCATCCAATACCCCAGATTATTTGTGATGCAAACCAAGGAGTGGTGACAAGAAGAAAGAGCCTTATTAAAGCAATGTATGCTTGTTTTCTATCACAGGTTGAGCCCAAGATATTTTAACAGGTCAACATAGATCTATTTTAGAATATAGCAATGCAAGAGGAATTGAACTAGTTTAAGAGGTATAAGGTCCAGAAGATGGTTCCCAGACTACAAGGATATAATTTTATTTAACTCAAGTAGATTTAAAGGAATAAACTTGATGAAAATGACATTATAATCAAGAAAAAGGCTAGACTAGTAGCTAAAGAGTAAGAAAACAAGAAGGTATTGTCTTTGATCAAACCTCTGCCCCTGTAGCTAGATTAGACATTAGACTCTTCCATTTCATATGCTGCATTCAAAGGTTTTAAAGTCTACCAGATGGATGTGAAGTCATCTTTCCTGAAATGTGACTTAAAGGAAGAAGTATTTATTGAATAGACTCCAGGTTTTGTTCATTCTAACTCACCTAAATTTATTTATAGACTTAGGAAAGCTCTATATGGGTTAAAGCAAGCCCCTAGGGACTGATATAAGACAACATCTAGCTTACACATTGAGAATAAATTCTCAAGGGGGAAGATAGACAAGACCCTATTCCTAAGGGAATCTAAGGGCAAGATCATCCAAGTCAAAGTTTATGTAGATGAAAAAATATTTGGGTTTACTAATGACAATTTGTGAAGGTCATTTGCCAAAATTATGTAAGGGAAGTTTGAGATGAGTAGTATGGGTGATCTTAAGTACTTCTTGGGTATCCAAGAAAGGCAAACTGAAGATAGAATATCCATCTCACAGTCAAATTTCACTAGGGAGTTGATCAAGAAGTTTTGTATGGAGAATGCCTCCATCATGAAAACTCCCATGGGGTCAAGTATGCCTATAGACAAAGATTATGCAGGGAAACATATTGATGAAACTTTGTATAGGGGGATAATTGGCTCCCTTCTATATCTTACTACTAGAAGGGTAGACATCATGTATGCTACATGTGTTTGTGCTAGGTATCAAAGATACCCTAAAGAATCTCACTACTCTACTACAAAGTGGATTTTGATGTATTTTAAGGGCACACCGATTCTTTGCCTCTATTACCCTAGATATAGGGATACTGAAGTAATAGGCTATTTAGATGTAGTTTTTACAGGCTACAAAGACGATAGGAAGAGCACTTCATGCACCTGTTAGTTATTGGGAGGAAGACTAGTGTCTTGGTGCAGCAAAAAGCAGACCAGTATTGCTATCTAACCAGTTTAGTCTTAGTATATCTCAGCAGGTAACTGCTGTGTACAGTTGTTGTGGATCCAACATTAGCTCCAGGACTATAACCTTCAGATAAGTAGAACCCAAATGTTCTGTGATTCTACTAGTCCAATCTCAATTGCTAGGAATCTTTTCTCTCATAGCAGGACTAAGCATATTGAGATTATGTATCATATTATTAGGGAGCATGTGGAAAATGAAGAAATCTGTCTTGAGTTTGTCCCTACAGACATACAAGTTGTTGATATCTTTATTAAGCCACTAGATGAAGTCAAGTTCAACACCTTCAAGTTTGAATTGGGTATGTTGAACTTGGTATAGCTTCAATTGCTCCATGTAATATTTCTTTTGCAAAACACACCCTTCTTGCAAGTAGACAAGCCTCCAAAATGGTATAAAGACTCTCAAGTCTGTCACTTGATATCAAGACTCTCAAGTGATATCAAATGGTATCAATACTATGATGGACTTAAGTGTCCACTAAAAAGAAGATAGAAGATGCTCTAATTGAGGGGGAGCAAATCCTGCAGTTGCTGGAACAAGTTGAGCTTCCTGTTAAGAGGAAGCCAGTAGCTATAGTGGATCAAAGATCATCATAGCTGATCAACAGGTTCTCAAGACTATGTATATTCTGAGGGGGAGATCAACCCTAGTGGATGACAACTATAGTGCAGTCACTACTCCTGCTATAAAGACATGCTACTGCACGACTAGAGGAATATCCAACACCTCCCTTACTACAGCTGTATGAAGCTTTAAGTGGTATAGGAGTGGCATTGGCTCAAGTAGAACAATGTTAGCAACTAGCTCAAGTGGGTGCAGTGATGTGTTGTATCAGTGTATAATAAAAGAAATGTATGACTCCTTGTTAAATATTTTGATCATTAGGATAATTTCTTAGGTGGAATCAAAAGGTATTTCACCCATAATATTTTTTGATGAGTCAACTATCACCTCCCTCATTAGGAATTTTTTTTAAGAAGCCAGAAATGGGGAGAGGTAGACAATACCCTTAACCCTAAATGGGGAGGAGTAGAGCATATTGAGTTGAATACTAAGTAGAGCTATACTTGCAAGAAAAGGGGATATGGTGGACAATACATGCCCAGGGGGAGATGTGAAAGGGTATTCTTGCTAGATAATGTGAGATAGTGGACAATAAATGACTAGGGGAGATATGGAAGCATACCTGACATGACTAGGCCATATTAATTAAATGCATATTACTTGAAAACATTCCAGTAATATGAAGAGTGCATTGTTAAGCCATTGCATATTATGTTTACACCCTCAAGTTGCTTGAGAAAAGTCCTCCACTTAAGTGTTAAGTAGTGAGGAGAGATGTACGTTTCTTTGAATTTTCATATAGCTATGAATTTTTAAGTGGTAAGAGAAAGCTTAAAACTGCTTCTAAATTTCTTTGCTTTATGAGAAAATGTTTCTTAGTATTGCTGGGTGTTTTGCCTTCTTAAAATACGTGGAGATTGTTGGGAATATATCCCTCAATGTTCCCTAGATATGATTTTAAGAGGCATCACCATTAACACTAAGAACATAGTTGTATTTGATGTTGTTCAAGCTCATCTTGTGCAGGATGTTCCTTGGAATAAGTTTAGACAGGTTGTCTAAGTGGTTGTGATAGGTGGTCACAAGATAAAAAGGTGGAGAGACATAATCTATCTAAGTCCATAAGCATTGAGTAAAGCTAGTTCACTCAACTCCTGATGCAAAGGAAGGATGCTAGAAAGACTGAAAATCATTTAAGTCCACAGGCGTTGAGTGAAGAAAGTTAACTCAACCCAAGATTCTAAAAAGCATCGATTAAAGGGTGGACAATCAAAGCCCAGCAATTTGTAAGATAGAAATGTTGCTAAGTCCACAGGCATTGAGTGAAGATAGTTCACTCAACGCTATATATCAAGATGCATCGAGTAAAGATGAGTCTATCAAAGCCTTAACATTGGCAAGTAGAAAAATCGACTAAGTCAAGAATAATTGAGTGAGGACAGCTCACTCAATGCACGAAGAGAAGCATTGAGTTAAGCTCAAGTATTTGAAGATATTCATAAGAATTATGGCTAAGTCTAGAATTATTTAGTAAGGACAGCTCACTCAATGCAAAAGAAGAAGGCATTGATAGAGCAATGATTAGTCAAAGCCTAAAGAAAGATAGACAGAAAAATCTATGTGGAGATTCGTTGAGTGAGGACAGATCACTCAATAAACTCAATGCCTAGCAGAGGCAGAAAGATTGGCTAATTCCTAATGCGTTGGGTGATGATGGTTCACTCGACGCCAAAGATGATAGACTGCCAAAGTCAAACAAGGCGTTGAATGATTTTAGATAACTCAATACACTCAAAGAATGATTGTCTAAGGAAAAAAGCATTGAGTGAAGGCTATTCGCTTAACACACTCAATGCCTGGCGATTCAGAATAAATTGGCTAAGTCCAAATTTGTAAAGTGACGTCAGTTCACTCAATGGACTCAATGCATGGCGTTATAGAAGAAATTAGCGAAGTCCAGATTCGTTTATTAAAGCTGATAATACGTTTTGTAGACTTAAGTATTATCGCATTTTCTAGTTTTGTAGGTGCTAATCTTGCCTTATTAGCTTACTTTTTTATCTTTCTTATGTAAATATTATTGCTAGTAATATTTTCTTGTCTTTTTGCAGGTTTCCAGAATTTTGGCAAAAAATGACCTGTCATGCCCCCCTGTTAAGCCCTCCCTGAGCGTGTCACAGGGTGTGTCAGCCGATCCCAAGGAAGCTTCTTGTCAGAGACAAAATAAAAGGAAAAATGGTTATCATGCCCCCCTAACACGCCCTCACCGGGCGTGTCTTCGGGCGTGACACGGGGCGTGTCACCCTCTTCCTGAAGTCTATCGCCGCATTAAATGCATTTTCTCCTCCGCACGCTAACAGTACTATGACGCCCCACTTCCCGGGAGTTACCCAGGGCGTGTTCAGTCCCTTTTCCAAGACTGACGGATTTTCGACTGATGAGTATAAAAATATAAAATTTTGTATACTATTATTCGTAAAAATTTAGAAAAAATACCTAAGTTTTTATATATATAACTAATTATTTTTGTCATATTTCATTTTTTATGTTTTTCTAAGTTTTTCTTAATTTTGCAATTTTTTCTTAGGTCACGCCCATAGTCACGCCCGTGACCTTGAGCGTGATAACCCTTTTAAATTCCTTTTTGTTTGTTGTTTTGCTTTATAGGAAAACCCGAAAAAAATGATGGACACCCCCGTGACGTCATCAGACACACCTGCGACAATTCGACATGTCCGTGTTAGCAAGTTTGCCAGTAAAATACCGCGCTGTCGCCACGGCCCGTGCTGCCTGATGAATCAGCTGCCTGACACGCCCGTAACGTCATCAGTCATGCCCGTGACCTGCTCAAATTCTATCCGAAGTTCCGACCTGCTTGACACCTGTCCTAACACGCTGGCAGTCATGCCCGTGACCCAGTCACGCCCTACCCGACACGCCCGTGTTAAGGGCCGTGTCATTTGAAAGTTTTTTCTATAAATAGGGGGGCAGGGCTGAGTTGAATTATTCGAACACCAGCAACTTCCTTAAGAACTGTTAGGACTCCCCAGCTCTCTGACAAGGAACTGGTAGTAGCTTTCAAGTATTCAAAAGTTCTGTAAGTTGTAATATTTTAGCTTTCTTTTCAGCTTTTTAGAAAGTTGTAATAATTTTTCGGACTTCATATAATAGACTCTTCAAAATTCAATTCTGAGTACTTTACTGCTTTTTTGTTAGTTTTTCTTTCCTTTATTTTTTTCATACTATCCCGAATGAAAGGCAAAGCTCTGCTTATGTCCTGGAATAAGATAGTGTGAAACTGCTTTAAAAATTATTTTTAAAAACCTTATTATTTCATACTATCCCGAATGAAGGGCGAGGCAAAAGCCTATGACCTGGATTAAGATAGTGCGAAAGCTCTGCAAAATTTTAGATTTTACTACCCTATCCCAATTGAAAGGTGAAGCGAAAGCTTAATTCCTGGATTAAGATAGATAAGTAAATATTTTTTTTCTGTACTTTATACCGCCCCATCCTGAGAAGAGGCTAAGAACCCTTAACACTTGGTCAAGATGAGCTCTGGGTTGGATATTATTTTCAACTATTTCAACTCTACTTTCTAGTTTTCCTAACTAGGGTTTTCTGTTAATTGTTCATATACCAGGTGAAGAGACACTACATTTATGTTAACCCGTTTTAAACGCAAGCCTCCCTGGTCGTACTTTCGAGTCAGTGATGCTACCAAAGGGACCCTATCGTTAAGTTAGGTAATAAAGATATAAAGTTGTTCTTTAATAGCTGAATTAATATTCAATCAAAGTAATTCTGAAATCGAGGACTACCTTCTAAGTCCATATCTTAATAAAATCACGTATATATATTTTTCTATCTTTGGGTTTTAAATATAAACTCCACCCCATTCGTTCGATAAAATAATAGTCCGTTCTAAAAAGTAGAATAATTAACACCGATCCCAGGAAAAACACGACCTTGATATTTTCTACCAAATACTATATTCCTATGTGATAGGTACTCTTGCCTTAATGTACAGGATATAAGTAAGTAAAAAAGAGATAGACTTATATGCATAAAAGATTATATAAAACCAAATCTATCTTCTTTAAAACAAACTTTACTTATCAAGCTTTTTGGCGCCGTTGCCGGGGACTCATTTATATGTGTTAATATTTGAAAAGAATAGAATGATATTAATTTTATCTTTTCTTTTTCTTAATATTTAAAAACATTAGTTTTTATAAAAATAAAACAAACATAAAATTCCCTGAATTTAAAACTTTGTTTTTATAAAACCTAATTTTTCATTAACAAGTTTATAAACCACTAACAAATTCTAAAAAAAACCTAACCTACTATTTTAACATATTTTATATAAAATGTTTCTAATTATGAAAACTAGTTTATAATAAAAACTGTTTTTTATTATACAACTTGTTTTATAGAAAACCTATTTTATATAAAAAACCTGTTTTTAGTTATTTTCCATTTTAAGTCTTTTCGTGTGTTTGTATTTGTGTGTTTAGATATATTTGTTTGTAACTTAGTTTTTTTTTTACTTAGTTTTTACATTTTTTTTTATTTTTATTTTTTATAAAAAGTCTTTTTTAGTGTATGACTCACAGAACTCCATCTGATTTAACTCTTGAACTTGATCCTGAAATCGATCGTACCTTTCGCAGGCGCTTCCGATCTCTGAATCAAGAGCTTGTATTAAATCTGGAAGAGTCTGTAGGCACCGCACACGTTCAAGAAATGGTAGCAGAGCAACAACAAACGCAAGAGGTGGTCCCCCAAAGGACCATGTCTAATTATGCACGACCCAATTTAGATGACACTGGGTCTAGTATTGTTCGTCCACCAAATGCTAATAATAACTTGGAGATTAAATCGAGTATAATTCAAATGATTCAAAATTCTATTCAATTTGATGGATTGCCCGACGAAGATCAAAACACGCACTTGTCCAACTTCTTAGAAATATGCAACACATTTAAGATAAATGGCATCACTGATGATGCCATTTGTCTTCGCTTATTTCCTTTTTCGCTACGAACGAAAGCCGAAGAGTGGCTAGGTTCTCTCCCCAGAGGATCTATTACCACTGGGCTAAAATGACCGAAAAATTCCTTACGAAGTATTTTCCACCTACAAAAACCGCACGTCTGCGTGCGGATATTTCCTTCTTTGTGCAAGGCGAGTCTGAGTCCCTTTATGAGACTTGGGAACATTTTAAGAAATATCTATGTCGGTGTCCACATCACGCACTACCACCTTGGCTCCAGGTATAAATATTTTATAATGGTTTGAATATTCAAACCAAACAAGCCATTGATGCTGCCGCTGGGGGAACGCTAAATAACAAAACCCCCGAGGCCGCTCAAACCCTCTTTGAGGAAATGGCCATGAACACGTACCCGTTGAACGTGCCAAGGTCACGCCCTAAACAAGTTTGCACTTATGAGCTCGACACTTCTTCTACTTTAGCACTCCAAGTAGAAAATTTAACTAAACAATTGGCAGGAATATCTGCTTCCTCTGCCACAACTACTTGGAATCCGAATAATAATGTAATTGAAGAAATCGATTATATGGGGAACTCTTATAGACCTTCCTATAGTCCTAATATTAACTCAAATAATAATTCTTATAATCCAGGATATAGGAACAATCCTAATTTTTCATGGAGCAACCCCAATAATGCTCAACGCCCTCTGATTGCAAATCCAAGTGGATTTGCACCGCAACCCCCACAACCACAAACACCACCATCACAACTGCACCAATTTAGGCCAACCCCGATAGAAGACATATTTACGAAATATGTCAGTATTAATGAATACAATATCCGGAACGTGACCGGATCTATTAAAAACTTAGAAACACAAATTGGGCAAATATCAAAAATGCTATCGGAATGCCAACCTGGTAATTATCCAGGAAATACGGAACCAAATCCGCAAGATACTGGCCATTCCAGTAACCCACCAAGTGGACAAGCCGTCAAACTACGAAGTGGCAGGGAGCTACCACCACCAATTTGGGTAGAAAAAGAAGCTAAGGTTAGCCTCCCTACACCACTTCCCATTACGTCTCTACCTCCTCAACCCCCGCGAATTTCTTCCCCACATGTTGTTTTACCTTATCCATCTAAATTAAAAGATGATCGAGAAGATGAATAATATAAAAATTTTCTAAAAATTCTAAAACAAATTCAAATCAATATACCTTTCTTCAAGGCAATTGCACAGATGCCTAAATACGCAAAATATTTAAAGCGTTACTTTCAACTAAAAATGGCAAATTTCTGATATCAAAGGGCTAAACCCATCTTTTTGTATGCATAAAATATTTTTGGAAGAAAACCCTCATAAATCTATCTAGCCCCAATGACGTTAAAATCCTAATATGAAGGATGTCATAAAAGTTGAAGTAATGAAATTATTAGACACAGGAATTATCTATCCAATCTTAGATAGCACATGGGTTAGTCCCGTACAAGTCATCCCTAAGAAGGGCGGTATAACGTTAGTGCCAAACGCTAATAATGAACTAATTCCAACATGTACTGTTACAGGTTGGAGGATGTGCATCAACTATCGAAAATTAAATGATGTCACCCGTAAAGATAACTTTCCACTATCGTTTATAGATCAAATATTAGAGCGACTCTCGGGTCACTCATATTATTATTTTCTCGATGGTTATTGAGGGTATTTACAAATTCCTATAGCCCCTGAAGACCAAGAGAAAACTACGTTCACTTGCCCCTTTGGTACTTTCGCCTATAGGCGAATGCTGTTTGGACTTTGTAATGCGCCAGCTATATTTCAAAGTTGTATGCTAGCTATTTTCGGCAAGTTAGTAGAGGACGTTATGGAAGTATTTATGGATGATTTCTCCGTATTTGGAGACTCATTCTATACATGTTTAGATAACCTCGCTCGTGTTCTTCAATGCTGTGAAGACACGAATTTAGTGTTGAACTGGGAGAAATGTCATTTTATGGTTCGCGAAGGTTTAGTTCTTGGTCATAAAATTTCTTCCCAGGGAATCGAGGTCGATAAGGCCGAAATAGAAATAATTTAAAAACTTCCTCCTCCAACAAATGTAAAATCTATTCGAAGTTTCTTAGGCCATGCAGGTTTCTATAAACAGTTCATTCAAAATTTCTCTAAAATAACGAAACTTTTAACTCATTTATTAGAAAAAGAAGCCTCATTTATATTCGATAGTGAATGCTTAGTAGTATTCACTATTATTAAAGATAAACTTATAGACTCTCCTATTTTGGTAGCCCCAGACTGGTCCTTTCCTTTTGAGATCATTTGTGACGCGTGTGATTATGCGGTAGGAGCTGTCTTAGGACAACGAGTAGACAAATATTTTCATCCAATCTATTATGCAAGTAAAACTCTCACATCAACACAAACTAATTACACAACCACGGAAAAGGAAATACTGGAGATTGTATTTGCGTATGATAAGTTTAGATCTTATATCACGCTATCGAAAATTATTGTTTATACAGATCATTCTGCTTTAAAATATTTACTATCTAAGGCAGGCGCAAAACCCCGTTTATTACTTTTGATTCTCTTATTACAAGAATTTGATTTAGAGATCCGAGATAAGAATGGCGTAGAGAATTTGGTAGCCGATCATCTTTCTTGAATAGAGAATGCTTAAATAGATACACTCGTGGAAGCCGACATCGAAGATATATTCCCTGAAGAAAGTCTCCTCGCTCTTGAAAAGGTAACAAACTCTTCTACTCCTTGGTTCGCAGACTTGGCTAACTATTTAGTAGCCCGAGTCCTTCCAAAAGCTTTTTCAATTCAAGAAAAGAGGAAATTCTTTTCTGACTTGAAAAACTACTTTTGGGAAGACCCATATGTATTCTGAGTCTGTGCCGACCAATTAATTAGAAGATGTATTTCAAACGAGGAAGGACTAAAAGTACTACGACACTGCCACAAAGGACCAACCGGCGGACATTATCAATCCAGGCAGACTGCACGTAAAGCCCTTGAAGTAGGATTCTTTTGGCCTACTTTATTCAAGGACGCTTAAAAATTGGTAAGCGTTTGCAACTGCTGCCAACGGTCAGGTAACATTTCTCGTCAGGACGAAATGCCCCAAAACTTTTACTTAGAATGTGAAATTTTTGATCTATGGGGCATAGATTTTTTAGGCCCTTTACCTCCTTCTTTTAAAAATTGTTATATCTTAGTAGCGGTCGATTACGTTTCACGATGGGCTGAAGCGCAATATTTTCCCACCGCTTACTCGAGAGTCGTCGTTAAATTTCTAAAAACCTTATTTTCACGTTTTGGTATGCCTAAGGCTATAGTTACCAATCGAGGTACTAATTTTTGTAACACCAAGATGGCTAAAGTATTAGCCAAATATGGAGTTACTCATAAACTCGCTTCCGCTTATCACTCCCAAACAAGCGGCAAAGTGGAGGTAGTCAATAGAGAACTAAAGCGCATATTAGAAAAGACTGTAGATACCAATCGAAAATATTGGTGACTCAAATTAGATGATGCACTTTTGGCCTACCGTACAACATTCAAAACTTCGATTGGTTGTACACCTTATCGTTTAGTATATGGAAAGGCATGTCACCTACCTGTAGAATTAGAACATCGCGCATACTGGGCACACAAATTTCTTTACTTAGATACTAACTTAGCCGTCGAACAACGAAAATTTCAACACAATGAACTTGAGGAATGGCGTTCAAATGCCTCTAAAAATAATAAATTTTATAAAGAGCGATCTAAGTTTTATCATGTTAGGAAAATTAAATTTCCAAAAATTTTTCACCGGGTGATCTTGTCCTACTATATAACTCACGCCTTAAATTATTTCCAGGAAAATTAAAATCCTGATGGACTGGACCCTTTACTATTAAACAAGTCTGGGCATATGGGACTGTTCTTATTTCTAACCATGAACTCGGAACTTTCAAAGTAAACGGGCACCGTTTAAAACTATATTTTACTGGGGACCCTTTTCAAAAAGAACCTAGAACCCTAACACTACTACATCATCTCGAAATATAAATTCACTTGTATATTTCCATCTTTTATGCTTTTGTATATTCTGTACATATTTTTCACTTCATACCTATGCCTAACATTAGTATGGTGGTGCTTTTAGCTGCAATTATTTTTATCACTTATATGTTTTCAATAAAAGCATTGTTTATTTTATTACTCATCCCAAAACAAGTCAAAATTTTCAAAACCATACTATGTATATATATTCCAAAACTCTTAGTTGGTCAAAAATACAATTTATTCAATTTTCGAATTTAATACTCCTTCTCATAACTAGATAGATATAAATATCTGGAATAAACATGTAAACCCTACATTGTAAATTTCATTACAATCAGAGTTATTATTTTAGCAAGCCTGCTTTAACATATCAAAAATACATATATATACAATAGAAGCAAAACATATTATGTTCACCAAACAAATTTTAGACTGTAATTATCATTACTTCAACCTTGTTAAAATATAAAATATATCAAGGTATTACCATTGCTCTCAAAATCTTTTATCAAAATTATTTTTACAACCCCCTACCTACTATTTCGCTTGGCATATTTCTTTATGCACGCAAGCATCTAGGAGTATGTGCTCCTAGAAAAGAAAAGATCTTATGTCCATGGGAATAAAAAAATTCCGAAAACATAGACATCCAATAAATGCTAAAATACCATATGAAATGGAGTATGTGCTCCTAAACATATGCATTGGATTAATTCAAAGTTCAATTCTGCAAAGTTTTTTTTTTCTATTTTGGAAAATATTTTCCTAAAATAGTTGTAACAATGCATGAATAAGAAAAAAAGGGGTGAGAGGATAAAATTCATCACCACCTACATTCAAAGCCTCTGTATGGGCAAAACCACCAAGTTGATATCCCCTAAAACCACTACAAAATTTATTTAATTTTGCTTAAAATTTTGAGAGAGCTAAATTAATAGGTTATAATTTTTCAACATATCTCATGCAAGATATAGTAGTCATAAAATCATTCTATCTTTGTTATATCTGATTTTAATATTTGCTTACTATTTATTTTCAAGAACTTTTTATGGCTATAAATTCTTACTCTGCTATCATTGATATACATATACGATAGCATTTAACTCTTTATCCACTGGATGTTTATACCTGTTTTATCTTGAAGAAATAAATTGATAGTAAATAGAAAATTTCATAACTTGTAAATATACTTAACTCTATATTTGCTCTGGAATAGCAAAATCTAAGTATGGGGGTATTTGATGAGTATAAAAATTTATAATTTTGTATACTATTAATCGTAAAAATTTAGAAATAAAACCTAAGTTTTTATATATATAACTAATTATTTTTGTTATATTTCATTTTTTATGTTTTCTAAGTTTTTCTGAATTTTGCATTTTTTTCTTAGGTCAAGCCCATAGTCACGCCCGTGACCTAGGGCGTGACAACCCTTTTTAATTCCTTTTTGTTTGCTATTTTGCTGTACAGGAAAACCCGAAAAAAATGATGGACACGCCCGTGACATCATCCAACACACCCATGACAATTCGACATGCCCGTGTTAGCAAGTTTACCAGTAAAATACCATTCTATCGCCACGGCCCATGCCGCCTGATGAATCAGCTGCCTGACACGCCCGTGACGTCATTAGTCATGCCTGTGACCTGCTCAAATTCTATCCAAAGTTCAAACTAGCTCGACAGCTGTCCCAGCACGCTGGCAGTCACGCCCGTGACCCTGTCACGTCCTACCCGACACTCCTGTGTCAGGGGGCGTGTCACTTTTAAATTTTTTTATATAAATAGGGGGCAGGGCGGAGTAGAATTATTCGAACACCATCAGCTTCCTTAAGAACTATTAGGACTCACCAACTCTCATAAGGGTAACTGGTAGTAGCTTTCAAGTATTCAAAAGTTCTGTAAGTTGTATTATTTTATCTTTCTTTTCAGCTTTTTAGAAAGTTGTAATAATTTTTCAGACTTTATAAAATAGACTCTTTCAAATTCAATTCTGAGTACTTTACTGCTTTATTTTTAGTTTTAATTTCCTTTATTTTTTCATACTATCCCGAACGAAAGGAGAAGCTCAGCTTATGTCTGTGATTAAGATAGTGTGAAACTGCTTTCAAAATTATTTTCAAAAACCTTATTATTTCATACTATCCCGAATGAAGGGCGAGGCGAAAGCCTATGACCTTGATTAAGATAGTGTGAAAGCTCTGCAAAATTTTAAATTTTACTACCCTATCCAAATTGAAAGATGAAGCAAAAGCTTAAGTCCTGGATTAAGATAGATAGGTAGATATTATTTTCTGTACTTTATACCGCCCCCATCCTGAGAAGAGGCTAAAAGCCCTTAGAACTTAGTCAAGATGAGCTCTGGGCAGGATATTATTTTAAAGTATTTCAACTTTACTTTCTAGTTATCCTAACTAGGGTTTTCTATTAATTGATCATATACCAGGTGAAGAGACACTACGTTTACGTTAACCCGTTTTAAACGCAAGCCTCCCCCATCGTTCTTTCTAGTCAGTGATGCTACCAAAGGGACCCTCTCGTTTAGTTAGGTAATAAAGAAATAAAGTTGTTCTTTAATAGCTGAATTAATATTCTCTCAAAGTAATTCAGAAATCGACGACTACCTTTTAAGTCCCTATCTTAATAAAATCATGTATATATTTTTTTCTATCTTTGGTTTTTAAATATAAACTCCACTCCGTTTGTTCGATAAAATTATAGTCCGTTCTAAAAAGTAGAATAATTAACACCGATCCCAGGAAAAATACGACCTTGATATTTTCTCCAAAATACTATACTCCTATGCGATAGGTACTCTTCCCTTTATTCACAAGATATAAGTAAGTAAAAAAGAGATAAACTTATATACGTAAAAGAATATATAAAACCAAATCACTCTTCTTTAAAACAAACTTTACTTATGAAGCTTTTGGCGCCGTTGCCGGGGACTCGTTTATATGTGTTATTATTTGAAAATAAAAGAACGCTATAAATTTTATCTTTTCTTTTTCTTGTTATTTAAAAACTTTAGTTGTTATAAAAATAAAACAAACATAAAATTCCCTGAATTTAAAACTTTGTTTTTATAAAACCTAATTTTTTTATTAACAAGTTTATTAACCACTAACGAATTCAAAAAAAAACCTAAACTACTATTTTAACGTATTTTATATAAAACGTTTCTAATTATAAAAACTAGTTTATAATAAAAACTGCTTTTTATTATACAACCTGTTTTATAGAAAACCTGTTTTATATAAAAAACCTATTTTTAGTTATTTTTCGTTTTAAGTCTTTTCGTGTGTTTGTATTTGTGTGTTTAGATATAGTTGTTTGTAACTTAGTTTTTTTTTATTTAGTTTTTATATATTTGTTTTTTTTTGTTTTTTATATAAAGTCTTTTCTTGTTATATTTGTTTTATTTTTGTTTGGATTTTCGACCAATGATTGAGACTTGACGTACGTGTCACGCCCCCCCCCCCCCTCTACACGGGCGTGACGCCGGGCATGTCAGCCATCATATAGAAGAAATCATCCTTCCCACAAGAATCTAGTGCCCAAGGTCAAACCCATATGTGTCACTCCCCCTGACACGCCCACCCTCGGCGTGACATATGGCGTGACCAACCCGACAATGAAATCTATAAATTCAGACCCCCCTTCAATTTCAGCAAGCTTGGGTTGAGTGGGGAGGTGCTTCCCCTTTGGTTTCTTGTCTTTTTCATGTTCGTCCCTCTCTCTCTCTTTCTCATTTTGTGTTTTCCCTTAATTCTAGTTTAGTTTAAGCTTTTGTACTTGCTCTTTTATTTCTTTTAGTAGTTTATTGTTATGCTAGCTTAGGTTTTAATTTCGTGCAAGTGTAATTTTCATTTCAAGTAGTGTAGCTCTCTTTTATTATTAATAAAAGTGCTCTTTTCTTTTTTGTGTTCTTAATGCCTTACTACTCATCCCCCTCTTCCACTTCGCTTTGATTTACTAATCCTCCTTATACTCGATCTTGATGATCGAAGGTTCAAGTGATTAAGTTATAATGCTTTGAATTTACCTTTTCTTTTTAGAGTTTAGGCCTTCGAAATACTCTTGATTTTTCTCGTTTGGAATTATATTATTGATATATAATTTTTAATTGATCTTTCATTCTTGGCTAGCCGAGAGGACGATAGTTTGAACTGAGCATTCAATAGTAAAGAGAGGTGTACGCACCCCTCAAGAGACGCAGACGTCAAAATCTCCCAGATTGGAGTAAAATCCAATAGTGGGTTTCATCGCATAAAGCGAGATTTAGGCCTCCAATTTTGAAGAGAGTCGGTCGGACCTTCATACACTCAGTAGGTCACGACTTCGAGAGAAGCGTGTTCAAGCTTTAGGAACCTCTACGGTCAAGGACCTTTACCCTATTAAGTTTAGGTTTATTTATCGTGTTTTTAATCCACTTTAGCTGAGGTGATTCTTGATCGAGTGCATTTCTATCTCATCGTTCTAATCCTTCATTGTAATCATTTCTTTTATGCTCTCTACTTATCTGCATTTAATTCTCCTTCAGTGTAATATTTCCATTCTTTAGTGCATTTAATTTTCTCTTTATCCCTAAATATTTCTCGTCGATTAAATAATAGTCTTCATGTGAGTAAGTGTACTTAACAGTTCCCGGATATCAATACGACACTTGTGTCCCCTTGCTACAGTTCGATAGCTATACTTGCCTAATTGGATTGCTATTTTGGCTGCTTTTATTTTCCTCAAAGCTTAACGATCACCAAGTTTTTAGCACCGTTGCCGGGGAGCAACCTTCGTTGATATATCGAAAAGAAAACCTATTAATTTTATCATTTCTCATTCTCATCCTCCTTCTAAAAATTTTTTTAAAATCCAAATTTCTTTTATGATCGCTATTAATAGAAACCCACTTCACAATTTTTCTACGCCACCTAATTCTCTCGAAAAGTGCAAAGGGCTTTAAGTGCCACTATCTTGTCTAGTACCTTGTGAACCCTTCATTGGGTAGCCCTTTGGAAGTTCAGGAGTTATACTATTAAAAAATCTATTTAAAAAAAATTATTTTTATTAGTTCTCTTTTTCTAGTTTTTTTATTTCTCTTTTTTTCTGTTCTCTTCTTTTAGTGCATGACCCGCGGGAGTCCGTCAGTTATTTTGGTCTTGGACCACAAAATTGAGCATTCTCTTTGGAGAAGATCGCGATTTCAAGGCCCTACTCTCCAAATACCGGTTGAGGACTCCGAGTCATTTTCTACTTTAAGAATGGAAGAACTCCAAGTGGAGGAAGCCGTGCAAAGGCCTATATCCTATTATGCATGTCCGAATCTAGAGGGAAAAAAATCAAGCATCGTGCGCCCTACTATAGCTAATAATAACTTCGAACTGAAGCCTAACATAATTTAAATGGTGCAGAAGTATGTGCAGTATGATGGACTTTAAGATGAAGATCCGAACGCACATATAGCAAGCTTTCTTGAAATTTATGACACCTTAAAAATAAATGGTGTTACAAATGATGTTATTAGGCAAAGATTATTCCCTTTTTCTCTTAGATCTAAAGGCTAAGTAGTGGCTGAACACCATACCTAAAAACCGTATCACAACCTGGGATCAATTAACTGAAAATTTTTTGGCAAAGTATTTTCTGCCAGCTAAAACCGCAAAACTTAGGAATGATATTTCTGTTTTTGGAAAAATAGACTCTGAAACCTTATATGAAACTTGGGGAAGATTTAAAGAATTATTAAGATGATTCCCACATCACGTGCTTCCTTTATGGTTACAAGTGCAGACTTTTTATAATGGGCTATATCAAAATAATAAGGAAATGATAGACACAGCTTAAGGTGGCACTTTAAACCATAAGACCCCAGAAGCAGCCCTTGATTTTTTCGAGGATATGGTCATGAACACTTATCAGTGGAATATGCCTACGTCCCGCCCAAACAAACCTACAAGTATCTTTGAAGTTGACAAAGTCTCCAAGCTCACTCTGCAAGTTGAAATATTAAGCAAAAATATAACAGAGATGATTGCTGACTCCGCCTCTTAGGTATTGGAATCTGTAACTCCTACCCCCGAATAATTAGATTTTATTAACAATATGCCTAGAAATGCTTTTCATAATTTTTTTGCTGCGAATTTTCCTGCACCCGATTTTGCATTTCCAAATAGTTATAATCCTGCTTTAAGAAATAACTCGATTTTTTCGTGGAGTAATCTTTCGAACGCGGTGCGCCCACCACTTCAAAATGATTTTTCTGCACCACCACCACCTCTTCAAAACTTTCCAAAACCTCTAAGCTTGGAGGTGTTTCTTTCTATATATATAATAATAAATGAAGCAACTATAAGAACCTTAACTGGAAGCGTTAAAAGTCTTGAAAATCAAGTAGGACAGCTCGTAAAAATAATTTCTGAGCGACCCGCGGGGTCTCTTCCTTCCAATACCGAGCCCAACCCAAGATAGAAAGCAAAAGCTATAACTCTTTGGAGTTGGAAGCATGGTTCCGGTAGGGTTAGTGAAGAGCCTGAGGCAAGCACCTCCCCAATTTTTAAAAATCAAAGCTCTGCCTACGTTTTAAAAATTCCACCCTCTGCTGAAGAAGTTATCACCCCCGTTTTAGAAAAAGATCTCTCTCCACCGCCCATTTTCAAAAATAATCAACCTCCACCATACCCTTCCAAACTTAATAAGCAACAACAAGATGATCAGTACTCCCGCTTCTAAGAAATGTTCAAGCAAATCAACATTAATTTGCCGTTGTACGAAGCGATCTCCCAAATGCCGAAGCACGCTAAGTACCTTAAGGACCTCCTGACTAACAAGAAGAAGTTAGAAAACCTTTCGCATGTCACGTTAAACGCTGAGTGATCTTCTATTTTGACAAACTGTTTACTAAAGAAAATAAGTGACCCGGGTAGTTTTTCTATTCCGTGTGTCTTTGGTGATCTTTTTGTCAAGAATGCAATGGCCGACATAGGTGCGAGTATAAATCTCATGCCCCTCTCGTTATTTAAGAAGTTAGGGATTGGTAGCCTCAACCCCACATGCATGAGTATCCAGCTCGCCTACAGATCTGTCAAATACACGCTAGGAATCGTGGAGGATGTCTTTGTTAAAGTCGATAAGTTCATCTTCCCGGTGGACATCGTCATATTGGACATCGAAGAAGACGTCGAGGTTCCCCTGATCCTTTGTCGACCTTTCCATACCACATCCTGAGCTATCATTGACGTAAGCAATTGTAAACTCTTCCTTCGTATAGGCGATGATGAAGTGACATTCTCTATCACCCCCTCGATGAAGAACACCCTAGCAAATGACGACTCCGATTTTTTCTTAGATGCCTTAAGTGATGAATCCTCATATTCCCTCTCCAAATTTGAAAAGGAATTTTCTTCTTTTTGTTCCTACTCTTCTTTTTCAACTTAATCGCTACACCAAAGTAAAGAAAGTGAAGAATCCTCTTATCGTCTATCTGAATTTGAAAAAGAATTTTCTGATTTTTGTAGCTCCTCTACTTTTCCAACTGAATTGCTACAAGAAGCCGCCTTGGCCACCAGCTCCACCCCTTTTAACTTTCATTCTAAAAAGATATACGAAGATATTGTATTTGAAAAAGAAATAATTTCTAAAACCTTGTATGAAGAACCCCCTACATTAAAATTAAAAGAACTTCCTGAACATCTTAGGTATGCCTTCTTAGAAAAAGATTCCATGTTACAAGTAATTGTTTCGGCCTACCTCACGGATACGCAAAATGATACACTTCTTTTAGTTTTACGTAAAGATCGCGGAGCTATTGCCTAGCAAATTTTTTATATCAAGGGCATAAGCCCATCTTTCTGCACTCACAAAATCTTAATGGAAAATAATTCGAGTAACTCCACAAAACCTCAGCGATATAAACCCAAACATGAAACAAGTATTTAAGGGCGAGGTTATGAAACTCTTAGACACATGAATTATCTATCATATATCCGATAGTAAGTGGGTTAACTCAGTCTAGGTAGTGCCGAAGAAGGGAGGGATAACGGTAGTTAGTAATAAAAATAATGAATTAATCCTGACACAGACGGTGACCGGGTGGCGATTGTGTATAGATTATCGTAAGTTAAATGACGTCACCCGCAAGGACCACTTTCCCTTATCGTTTATCGATAAGATTTTAGAACGATTATCCGACCATTGCTTTTATTGTTTTCTCGAAGGGCTCTCGCAGTATTTTCAAATCCACATCTCCCCCGAGTATCAGGAGAAAACTACATTTACTTGTCCCTTCGGAACCTTCGCCTACCAAAGAATGCCGTTTGGATTGTGCAATGCGTCAGCTACATTCCAGCGATGTATGCTCGCTATCTTTGACAAGTACGTAGAAATCATTATGAAGGTATTCATGGATGATTTCTCCGTGTTTGGTGACCCTTTTGATAGTTGTTTAGAAAACCTAAAAAAATTCTTAGAACGATGCGAAGAAATTAACCTTGCCCTAAATTGGGAAAATTCCATTTTATGGTGAGGGAAGTGTTAGTTTTGGGTCATAAAATTCTTGCGAGAGGAATTGAGATAGATACCGCCGAGATAGAAGTTATCGAGAAGCTACCGCTACCTACGAACATAAAAGCTATAAGAAGTTTCCTAGGTCATGCTTGTTTCCACCGCCGCTTCATAAAGGACTTCTCAAAGATCACCAAGCCCCTTACCCATCTCTTAGAAAAAGACGCCCCATTTATTTTTGATGACCTTTGCCTAGTTGTTTTTAATTTAATCAAAAAAAATTAATTAATTCCCGGAATATGATAGCTTCGGTGTGGGACCTTCACTTTTAGATAATGTGCGATGCTAGTAGTTTTGCGGTGGGAGCCGTTTTTGGTCAACGCATATATAAAAACTTCCACCCTATCTATTACGCCAGTAAAATGCTTAAATCTGCACAGGAAAATTACACCACGACCGAGAAGGAGCTTCTAGCTTTAGTATTCACTTTTAATAAACTCCATCCTTATATTACACTTTCAAAAATTATTGTTTTTACGTACCATTCGGCCCACAAATATCTACTTTCTAAATAGGATGCCAAGCTGCGCTTGATTAATCCTCTACGAGTTTGACTTAGAGATCCGTGGTAAGCGAGGAGCCGAGAATCTGGCCACCGACCATCTCTCCTGATTGGATAATCTGTTTATTAAAAAATTAGATGAAAAATCTTTTAACGATTATTTTCCTAACAAGAAGCTATTTTCTATTATCACATCTACTTCTCCTTGGTTCGCACACATCGCCAACTACTTAGTGGCTTGTGTGCTCCCAAAAGAGTTCTCCTCTAAACAAAAGAAGAAATTCTTCTCTTAGTTGAAGAACTACTTTTGGGAGGACTCGCATCTTTTTAGAGTCTGTTCGGACCAAGTGATAAGGAGACGTGTTTCTTATGAAGAAGGTGTAGATATTATTAAACATTTGCAAGAAGGACCGACAGGTGGGCACTATCTAGATTCTTGCACGGCTCACAAAGTGCTAAGCGCATGTTTTTTTGGCCTAGTATGTTTAAAGATGCGCAAGCCTTTGTGAGTAGGCGTGATAGATGCAAACAGTCAGGCAACATTTCAAATAAAAATGAAATGCCGTAAAATTATTTCCTTAAGTGTGAAATTTTCGACCTCTGGGGGAGCTATTTGGTTTGCCCCCTTCCTTCTAGCTTCATAAATAAGTATATTTATTTGTCGTTGATTATGTTTCTGGATGGGCCGAAGCCCAAGCTCTTCCTGCGAACGACACCCGAGTCGTAGTTAAGTTCTTAAAAAAATTATTTTCTCGATTTGGTATGCCGCGCGCCAACGTTAGTGATAGGGGTTCCCATTTCTGTAATGCATAATATTCTAAAATCCTTAATTAATACTGCGTTATGCATAAAATTTCAACTGCCTACCAACCCCAAACAAACGGACATGTTGAAGTAGTGAAAAGAGAAAATAAAAGAATTTTAGAAAAGTCTGTTTCAACATCTAGAAAAGACTGGTAGCCAAATTAGACGACGCTCTATGGGCCTACCGAACAACATACAAAACCGCCATCGAATGTACGCCGTATCGATTAGTTTATGTAAAATCATGCCATTTACCCGTAGAACTCGAACACCGCGCTTTTTTGGACTTAAGGATTTTAAAATTCGATCCCCACTCTTTCGGTTACCTTTGAAAATTTCAACTTAATGAACTCGATGAGTGATGCTATTACGCTTACGAGAATAATAAATTTTATAAAGAGCAGACGAAACATTTTCATGATAAACAGTGAAGGCACCCAAAAACCTTTAAGATGGGCGACCAAGTTCTTCTTTATAACTCTCATTTACGTTTATTTCCGGGGAAATTAAAGTCACGATGGTCTTGGACGTTTTCTGTTTTAGAAGTTTTTCCTTATGGTGAAGTTTTAATTTCACACCCTGATAAGGGTAATTTCAATGTAAATGGTCAGCATCTTAAATTTTATTTCTCTGGTGATGATGATGTCAATCCAAATATTATTAAATTTCTGCTGCATGAACTCTAACTTCAAACTTTTATTTTTTGTAAAAAACTTTAACTATTATTATTTTCGACACAATATGTTGTGACATTATTATTTTTGTTGTGTCGAGATCAAACGACATTTTAAATAATGGGCGCTCTTGGGAGGCTACTCAAGTTATCTTTTTCTATTTTCTTTATTTTACAATTTTTGCCCTGGACGGCTCCGACAAGCTGAAGCTTCTGCGATCGCCTGCTCCAACGTTGCTGAATCTATCAGGAAGTCCAAAGAAGACATTTCATGAAGATCAAAAAGTGCAATCATAGGGGAGCGTGATCACTCAACTTTCGCAGTAAATTAATCTGGGAAAGAACCTGTTTTTCAATACTGTACTTTCAATTCTGAAATTTCATTTTATCTCCTTCTCTAATCTGCTTTCTCCATTGAGGACAATGTCCATTTTAAGCTTGGGGGATGACTTCCTCCTTTTTTCTATGTGTGATATTTTTCTTTTTGTTAATATCTTTCAAAAATAAAAAAAATGAATATTTTAAAAATCCAAAAAAAAAAGAAAATATTTCAAAATAAAAAAAAATTATATGTTTTTTTCATTACTTTAATAGTTTGAACGTTTTGGTATTCCAATAGTACCCCTTGTTTTTGTTTTGTTTTTCTCAAAATCTCATATAAACAACTTAAATAATTATAATATTTCTAATCGCCCTTGTTAATTGTATTTAACAAGTAAAATGTTGGTCATGCTGTGTTTCTAATTTGCGGTAGCATGTTAATGTAAAATGTTTTTTCTATAACTCGCATTTTCATTAGTGTTTTCATTCTTTATTTTCATTACTTTCTCAAAAATTCATCATCCACTATTTTCTTTTTAATTTTTGGATAATTTTTGTAAGATCAACTTTTGAATAGCGTAGTAGATGTGAACGATCCAAGTCACCTATTATATAAATTTTCAAGATAATTTCATCATTCTTCTTTTATTATCTAGGACTTGCTTTTTAAAAATTTTCAAATCAATATTTTAAATAAATTTAAAATCATGAAAATGATTTAGGCCATATTTTGTTTTCGTTTGAGCTTTCCTGCCAACCTAAAAACTTTCACCACTAGTTGGCCGTTTTTGAGCCATTTTTCCAATTTAATTTGATAGCTCCTCTTTTCATATCATTTTCACCAATGCAAAAATTTCCAACCTATCTAATCACACTAGCCTTTTTGAGTTTCATTAAGAATTTTCATGATTATTTTAGGTTATTTTGTGATATTTTTGGAGAAGTTTTTGAAAAAAGTATGCTCAAAAGAAATGTTTGTTTTTTTTGCCCAATTCAAAATGAAAATAAAAAAAATTTTGGCCTTTGTTTTGAAAAAAAAGAAGAAAAAAAATGGAAAAGAAAAAAAGAGAGAAAAATTTTTTTTGTTTAAAATGAAATTTTTTGAAACTCTTTTTTTTGATTTAGTGTGATTTTAAGCCTCCCTATTTATCTTTGAATTCCACTCCTAATCATAATCCTAAACCAAACTCTTCGGTCCTATTAAGTCCTTTTGATTCATGCTTTTGAATTATATTTAATAACTAAGAAAATAAGAAATGTATATCAGTATTAGTTTTGGATTTAAACTTAGATTTTTGTTATTAAATTGATATAATTATAATGCGTTGCTTGGATTTAGTAATAACTCAATGCATTTCTTTATTTTTTTTGCTTTGCTTAAATTTATTTAAAGAATTTCGTCAAAATTTTGGATGATTTATTTTCGTTAAGTAAAGTTTATAAAAGTTAAACCATACCTAAAAAATTGTTTTAGATTTACGTTTCACCTTTTTCCTACTTAGAATTTTGCATAGTACTTTTGTGGGCATAATTAGAACTTTTTGATTTGTCCTTTTTATGATTATCTAGTTTTTATATTTTTACTTGGGGACAAGCAAACTTAAGCTTGGGGAATTTGATAATTTTTTTGTAGCCTAAACTATTATCGTATTTTCTTATTTTATAGGCGCTAATCTTGCCTTATTAGCTTACTTTTTATCTTTCAATGTAAATATTAATGCCACTAACTTTTTCTTGTCTTTTTGAAGGTTTCTAGAATTTTGGCCAAAAATGACCTATCACGCCCCCCCCTATCACGCCCTCCCTGGGCGTGTCACATGGTGTGTCAGCCGATCCTGAGGAAGCTTGCCATCAGAGACAAAATAACAAGAAAAACAGCTATCATGCCCCCCTAACACTCCCTCACCGGTGGTGTTTCCAGGCGTGACACGAGGCGTATCGCCCTCTGCCTAAAGTCTATCACCGCATTAAATGCATTTCCGCCTCCGCACGCAAATAGTACTATCACGCCCCCCTTCACGGGAGTGAACCAGGGTGTGTCCCAGGGAGTGTTAGCTCCCTTTTCCTTCACTAACAGATTCCCGACCAATGATTGAGACTTGACGTATGTGTCAAGGCCCCATACACAGGCGTGACGCAGGGCGTGTCAGCCATCGTATAGAAGCAATCATCCTTCCCGCCAGAATCAAGAGACTGAGGTCAAACCCGTACGTATTACGCAAGCTGACACGCCCGCCCCGGCCGTGACCTAGGGTGTGACTAACTCGAGAAAATAATCTATAAATTCAGACCCCCATTCCATTACACCAAGCTTGGGTTGAGTGGGGGAGGTGCTGCCCCTTTGGTTTTTGGTCTTTTTCATGTTCTTCCCTCTCACTCTCTCTTTCTCATTTTGTGTTTTCCTTAATTCTAGTTTTTTTTAAGCTTTTGTACTGGCTCTAGTATTTCTTTTAGTAGCTTAATGTTATGTTAGCTTAGGTTTTAATTTCGTACAAGTGTAATTTTCATTTCAAGTAGTATAGCTCTCTTTCATTATTAATAAAAGTGCTCTTTTCTTATTTGTGTTCTTAATGCCTTACTACTCACCCCCCCTCCTCCACTTCGCTATGAATAACTAATCCTCATTGTACTCGTTCTTGATGATCCGAGGTTCAAGTGATTAAGTTATGATGCTTTGAATTTACCTTTTCTTTTTAGGGTTTAGGCCTTCGAATTACTCTTGATTTTTCTCATTTGGAATTATATTGTCGATATATAATTTCCAATTTAACTTTCATTCTTGTCTAGCTGAGAGGCCGATATTTTGAAGTCAGCATTCAAGAGTAAAGAGAGTTGTACGCACCCCTCAGGGGAGGCAGACGTACAAATCTCCTGGATTGGAGTAAAATCCAAAAGTGGGGTTCACTGCATAAAGTGAGCTTTAGGCTTCCGATTTCGATGAGAGTCGGTCAGACCTTCCTAAACTCAGTTAGGCACAACTTCGAGAGAAGCGTGTTCAAGATTTAGGAACATCCACGGTCAAGGACCTTTACCCTATTAAGTTTAGGTTTATTTATCATGTTTTTAATCGACTTTAGCCGAGGTGATTCTCGATCGAGTGCATTTCCATCTCATCGTTCTAATCCTTCGTAGTAATTGCTTATTTTGTGCTCTCTACGAAGCTGCATTTAATTCTCCTTTATCATAATATTTCCTTTCTTTAGTGCGTTTAATTTTTTCTTTTTCCCTAAATATTTTCCGTCGATAAAATAATAATCTTTATGTGAGTAAGTGTACTCGACAGTTCCCGGATTTCAAAACGACACTTGTGTCCCCTAGCTACAGTTCGATAGGTATACTTGCATAATTGGAATGCTAGTTCGACTCTCATTTCTTAAGCGGGAAGCGATCACAAAAAGCCAGTTCACTCAATGCACTCAATTCCTGGGATAAAACTTTAAATTTGGCCAAGTCCACAGATGCTGAAGTCTGTATGAGTCAGCAAAGTTTTAAATTGGTGTGGGAAAGATATAGTACACGACAAATGGCGGCGCATACCTACTATTTGACTTTTCCTATAAAAGCAAAGTTTCAGCCAACAACTTTAATGGGGCCTTCGGGTCAAAAAGTCATTGGATCGCGGAAGATAAAAGGGATAAGTTCAATGGATGTAAAGACAACTTTTATGGTTTGATCATTTCACAAAGAGGCGGAACTTCATTATCTTCTTCCTCGCCATTATTACAGAGCTTGAAGCTAGAGTTTCAAACCCACTTAACTAATTAAAGTTCTTACAGTTAGCAGTAGCAGATTTCACTAGGTACAGAAAGTTTAGAAAGGATTTTTGAGAAAGATGACTAAGTAAATCCTTCAACTTTCTACAGTTAAGGTTAGCTTTTGAAGATTAACAAAAACTGTCAATTCTTCAGTCTTCAGCGGCAATTTCAGAGACTTGGTTTCAGAGTTACTTCCAGCACAAGCAGTAGCTTATTAAATATCAACTTTCTTGTTGTTCAGAATAAGTAAGGGCTGAGATAACTTAGCTCAGGAAGCAGTATACCTAGAGAACTTCTATGGTGTCATATCAATAACAACAACCACTTTTGTTTATGTGGGATCCTTTGGATCTGAGATATAGGCCTATTATATAAAGGGTGAGGTAGGATCATATGTTGATTTGAGTTGTATGGCATTACGCCTGATGCAGGGCAGTTTGCCTGAGGTAGTAGAGTCATTCTCTTTGAGTGTTGGACTTTTGGATCTAAGGTTAGATCTAGATTTAGATCTTTGGTAGGGCATTTATACTTGAGCTGTAGGAGAGTCATTCTCTTTGAGGTAGGGCTATCTACCTAGCCTGAGTGTAGGGAATCTTGTGTGCTTGAGGTATGTGATCTTCTGATCACAGACTTATAATACCAAGCTTGCTCTGAGGTTGGCCTTTGTGCCTGAGGTCAGTCTTGGAGGAGACTAAAAGAACCTGAGGGATCTGTGTTGAAAGATCTAAGAAGCTGAGATTTAGAGAAGTGCCTTATCTAATACACTATTAGAAAAGTGGGAGGGATAATGGATATACCTATAATTTCAGGAACCATTATAAACCTTGTGGTGATTTTATGGTGTGTCTTGAAAGCTGATAGTAATTAACTCACAATGCACAAAAAAGAAGGAAAACTCTAAAGAGACCAAAAACATATTCACCCCCCACCCCTCTAAGTGTTTAGCTGCACTTGAAAACATCAAACTTTCATTAAAGTTACTTGCTTTTGACATCGCTTTTATAGAGATTAGCAGGTGTTCTTGAGAGGTCTAAGTTGTTAGCCTAAATCACCTAGAGCGGGGTGAATAGGTGAAATGCGTGTCAAATGCGGAATTAAAAATTAACACAGCACACATCAAGCAATCACAGACGACAAGAGATTTATAGTGGTTCCCCAACCTTGGGTACTTCCACTTTCCTCACCGATCTAGCAAATCACTAGACTCGGCTACTCCACTATCTCGGATTGAAAACAATCCTACACCTCGGAACCACGTTCCTACAAAACTCGATCCAACTGGATCTACAAAACTCGGAAGAAAGATCTTCCTACAAATCTCGGAGATAAAACTCCTACAAAAAAATTTTGGTTTGAGAATAAAAATTCAAAACAATAATATCAGATCTGGATCTTTGACAATCTTCTTCTTTAGGGACTTCGGCTTGATCAGAAAGGTTGAAGATGACTAGAGAGAGATCCACGAATCTGAAAACTAGAACCACCTCGATCAAGAAGATAGATCTGAAATCTTTGACGCTCGGCGAGATCGATTGATTCACTTTTGTCTGGATCACTGGAGAAATAGTCATTGAAGACGGAGATCGGCGATCCAGAGTTTCTTCCGTGAGCAATAATGGCGGCGGCGGCGTGAGAATTAGGGTTCACGGAATTTTCTCTTTCTTAAAAAGAATATCTCTGTAATCTTGTTAATAAGTCAATTCTGAAATGACCTATTTATAGGTGGACTCCAACGGTCATAATCTTAATTAAGGATGACACGTGGACCAATCAGAAATGACGGATTCAAAATACTTAGCGAATTCGAACTCAGAAGAATTCTGGAATAGAGAACTGCTATACTCGAGTAAGAGAAGATATACTCGAGTATGGGAATCCAGATACTCGAGTGATAGAGAGAAATATACTCGAGTAGGAGAAGAGAAATTTACTGAGAGAAAGATGAACTACTCGAGTATCAGAAGAGATATACTCGAGTATCAAAAAGAGATATACTCGAGTATCAGAAATATATACTCGAGTGAAAGGAAGATATACTCGAGTGAAAGGGGAAGTTACTCGAGTATCAGAATATGTATCCGGGAAACATCACTTACTCGAGTATCAAAGTCAATTACTCGAGTATGGAAATACTTACTCGAGTATCAAAGTCAATTACTCGAGTATGGAAATACTTACTCGAGTATTAAAACAACTTACTCGAGTATCAGAATACTTACTCGAGTATGACTACTTGAATTTGCAGAAAAGAGAAGAAAAAGATCTACTCGAGTATGATACATGATTTACTCGAGTGATTAAGTTACTTACTCGAGTATGACAACAACTTACTCGAGTGACTAACTAACTACTCGAGTATAGAAATATATACACGAGTATTCAGACCCTACTCGAGTAAGTCTAACTGATTACTCGAGTATGTCTAACTAACTACTCGAGTATTAAGTCTGATACTCGAGTATAACAAAGGGGTTACTCGAGTATTTTGGACTTAGAAATTTTTCTGAGGAAATTAGCTCCAATGCTTCTGTCCATCAATCCAAGTGCATATAGGAAGTGTATCCCAATAGAGAGGCTATACATGGGCCAACACTTTGGATCACACAATGAGGGATTACATTGTATGGTCCTGTGTTTGGTGACCCATTATAGACTGATATTGGTCTACACTTGGCAAATAGAACCTGCACACATACAACTTAAACACAGCATCAAATACACCTTAATTCATCTTAGTTCAAGGTCTGACCTCCTACAAATCTGAGGTATTGTGGAGACAAATCCCAACAATCTCCCCCTATTTGTAGATGTCAGCATCCTCTATACTAAGGTGAATTATACAGAGTGAAAAGAACAATGCACATATACTTGAAAAACAAAACATAAGCTAAAGCAAGTTAATTAATGAAATAGCTATAATCAGAATTAAATATATATATATATATAGAAATGTTTTAAGCACAGAAACAAAAGTCCAATTTCACATTCTCAGTTCAACTCAAGATGGGGCATCCTTGTGCATCCTTTCTCTTTTCAGGTCTTGCCTCTCTAGGTGGCTGAAAGGTTTTGAAAAGTAAGTCCTGGGCCTAGGAGGAGCAGCTGGGTTGTTATGCCCCTAATTTCTATCATGTAGCTTGATCTTTATCTGAGATGCTTCATAGGCTTTCCACTTTGAATAACTGTAGTAATTATCTCTATTCTCCCCAAGATCAGTCACTTACCTCAAAGTATCAAGAATTAGGGACTTAGAGGTAGGACTCCACACCTCAGCATGAACAACAGGTGGTCTACCTTCAGAAGCTGGCTCTTTTCTGGGTGCAGAACGACTGGCAGAAGCGCTGTCACCATATTTTCTTTTCCTCTTAGAAGGGCCTTGAGAACTGGAAGGAAAATCATCTTGCCATGCTTCAGTATAGGATAGGGGAGGCTCAGTCACATCACCCTCAGGTCTGGGTGAGAAGACTGGCACACCTCTTTGAAAGGTTGCTTGAGCTGAGACATCTGCTGGAGGCTGTTCTGCAAGAGGATTTAGATGCTGAGGTATAATGGTAGGGTCCAGTTGAAACTCAGGAAAGTTTTGATTATGCAGCCAGACAGCAGTGTCATAGGTATAGAATTTGACTGACTGGAGCTGGGAAAGAATGGATTCTTTCAATCCTTTTACTAGATCACTTATATCCTCTTTAGATTGGGTAGATAGTTGTTTGACCTGGGCTTCAGCTTGTTCAGAAAGTTTTTCAACTTGTTCTTTTACGATCTTCTCCCCCTTGCTGATATCTATGGATAGCTGGGCAATTGCTTCATCTCTGAAGGTGCCCACTTCATTACAGACTTTCACAACATTAGTTTTAGCTCTCTCATCTAGCTTGAGCTGATTGTGAGCTACTATCTCTCCCTGGTTTCTTAGCTCACCTATGCTTGTTATGGTGTGATCTATGGCTTTGCCTCCAATATTGAACAGCTGCTTGAGAGTGTCAGTGTTTGCTTGTATTTCAGCAAAGCCTCTGCTCATCTCCTTTTCAAGAGCAGAGACCTTGGAGGTGACTGACTGCAGAGAGGCATCAAAGTAATCTCTCTGTTCTTTGAGCATAAGCTCAATCTTGCTTACAAGATCTGAAGAGGAAGAAGAAGAAGGGGCTGAGGTTGATGCAGGGACTGATGGAGCAGGAGTAGTAGTGGTCCAATTAGGGATCTCTGTAATGATCACTGAGCTAACAGCTCTTTTGAAGGGTTCTATATCAACAGCTTCTTCTAGATTGAGGAAAGATGGCATGGAGAAATCCAAAGTCTTCAGAGGTGCCTCCACAGGCTCTGGAGACATTTCCTCATCATCAGACAAGATAACATGATCTGATTTGTTGGGCTCACTATCAGGAGTCTTGGAAGGAGACTGTACTGGAGACTTGGCAGGAGACTTGGCAGCTGAATCATTCTGAAAAAGAGGAGCATCTGAGCTTAGCTCATCAATAAGTCTGTTAATATCTTCAGCTGTAGACAGTAGGTGAACTGTATCTGGAATTTCAGATTCAGGAATTGCTGATTGAAGATGAGCTGGAGTAGGAGAAACTGGAGGAGTAGCAACTCTGACATCTTCTTGTGCTGGAAGCACTGATTCAGAAGAAACTTGATTCTGAGAAAGAGAAGAGGCAGGCTCCCCCTCAACTAAAGCACCAGAGGTAGCAATAGTTTGATGTAGAGGAGGAGATGGGATCTTGTCTTCAGGTAAACTGCTGTCTTGTTGTAGTTCTGAGATGGTATCAGCCTTTGAGGCTTGGGCAGGGTTCAGGATCTTGAGGTCATACCTCTGAATGGAAGAGATAGAAACTTTCTTCATGTGGTGAAGAGTAGTCCCTTTGGAGAAGTCAAATACTGTAGGATTGATCTCATGGAGGAGGAGGGAGATAATCCTAGCAAAACTGGGATGTTTGACGCTTTCTCGGATTTTATCCAGTATCATCATTCCGAACTGGAATTTCTTCCTACAGACAATAGCTTGCATAACATCGAAGAGATTTTGGGATACATCTCTAATGGAGTAAGTCTTGCACCATAGGATTTTGGCAATGATGTCAACGAGAAACTTCCCTTCTGGATTGAACAAGGATCGATTCAAGGTTTCACCTCCACCTTCAGGATCTCGACCATAGAATAGAGAGGTGCGGTCGGCATCTGCCTTGTCTAGGTCATCTTCTTCGTCGACCACTGGCATCTGAAGCAGAGTGGCGACTGAGGTTTTATCTAACCGAATTTCAACTCCCCTTACCTTGGATTTCAGAACGGTGCCATTGTGTCTAACCTTCAGATTTTTGTAGAACTCTTCAACATCAGGAAGCAAGAGGCGGCAGGGTTCTTGAAGAACGAAGGTCAATCCGGCCGTGTCCAGGAGAATCAGTAGGTTCTTGAAGTCATCCGAGATATCTTCAATGCCATCAGTCACTAATTCAGAGCCGATTCCAAACTTGGAGGAGGGAGGAGCCATCAGCGATTCGGAAAACTTGCGGCGAAGGAGGACGAAGAGCAGGAGTCGGGAATACGAAAAGTCAGCGGCTACTCGAGTGAATGAGAAGTGGAAAGGACTTATTCGTTTTGAATATATATATAAATAATCCTAATTAGGTTTAAAAAGGATTAACTATAATGACATACCTGAATGAGGCGGCAATTTGCTAGGTGCGAGTAGAGAGTTTGAAAATCCAGAACAAATCCGAGTATTCGAGTAGAGGATGACATCATACACGAGTATGGGGTTTAGTATACTCGAGTAGGTCACAACATACACGAGTAATCAAGAATTCATACTCGAGTATGTAATTAGTATACACGAGTATCAAGTTCTTGACGAGTTTTCATACTCGAGTATTAGAAGTTCATACACGAGTAACTGTTGGATTACTCGAGTATATGAAGCTTTTTACTCGAGTATTAGCCGTTTACTCGTGTAAGTGTAACGATGCTCGAGTCTCTAATACTTGAAGGAATTTCCCTGGTAGATGATTATTTCCACTGAAAAACTGTACCTCTGAGCAGCCAACATTATTGATATCTTCTTAATTTGAGAGTCCATCACTGGTCTTCTTTGTTAAGCAGTCCAAGCTCAGTTTTGAAGAACGAGAACTTGGACTCGTACAGCGGCTTGGTAAAAATATCTGCAACTTGCCTGTCTGTGGAGACATACTGTAGATCTATGTCTCCATTCTCCACATGCTCCCGGATGAAATGATAGCGAAGCTCTATGTGCTTGGTCCGGCTGTGAGAGACTGGGTTGTTGGCTATTGCTATGGCGCTGGAAGAGTCACAGAACAGGGGAATGTTCTGGTACTGCATGTTGTAGTCTTCAAACTGATTCTTGATCCAGAAGAGCTGTGCACAACAGCTGCCTGCAGAGATGTACTCTGATTCAGCCATTGAGATGGCTACACAGTTCTGCTTCTTACTGCTCCAGGAAATAAGTCTCCTTCCGAGAAATTGGCAAGTCCCGGAAGTGCTTTTCCTGTCGTCTTTGCTACCTGCAAAATCTGCATCTGAAAAACCAATTAGTTCACTATCATTACTTCTTGGGTACCATAAGCCAAGATTTGGTGTACCTTTGAGGTATCTCAAGATTCGCTTTGCAGCGATGTAGTGAGATTCCTTAGAGTTCACCTGAAATCTAGCACATACACATGTTGAGAACATTATATCTGGTCTACTCGCAGTAAGATAGAGCAAGGACCCAATTATGCTTCTGTACTTGGTTTCATCAAAAGGTTTCCCTTTCTCATCCTTGTCTAGAGACATAGCTGAGGCCATTGGAGTTCTCATAGAGGTTGCATTCTCCATTCCGAATTTCTTATGTAGCTCTTTGGTGAACTTGGTCTGTGAGATGAAAATCCCATCTTCAGATTGTTTCACCTGAAGCCCTAAGAAATACTTTAGCTCTCCCATACTGCTCATTTCAAACTTCCCTTGCATAAGTTTAGAAAACTTCTTGCAGAGGTTGTTATCCGTAGAGCCGAAAATAATATCATCGACATAGATCTGCACTAGCAAAATCTTGCCTTTTATTTCCCTAAGAAATAATGTTTTGTCTATCTTTCCTCTTGTGAACTTGTTCTCAAGAAGGAAGCTAGACAGAGTCTCATACCAAGCTCGAGGAGCATGTTTAAGACCATATAGTGCTTTCTGTAATAGATATACATAATTAGGATGGGTTGAATCAACAAAACCTGGTGGTTCCTCTACGAACACTTCTTCCTTTATGTCACCATTCAGGAAGGTGGACTTTACGTCCATCTGATAGACGGTAAAGCCCTTGAGTGCAGCGTAGGCAAGAAATAACCTGATCGCTTCCAGTCTTGCCACTGGAGCATAAGTCTGGTCGAAGTCGATTCCTTCTTCTTGACGATATCCCTTGGCGACAAGTCTGGCCTTATTCTTCACGATTATCCCATCTTCATCCATCTTGTTCCGGTAGACCCATTTTGTCCCAATGACATTCTTACCTTTGGGTCTAGGAACAAGTGTCCAAACCTTGCATCGTTTGAACTGATTCAATTCTTCTTCCATGGCTAGAATCCAGGATGCGTCGGAGTTGGCTTCCTCAAATTTCTTTGGTTCAACCTGTGAGAGAAAACTTAAGTGTAAATTCTCGTTAGTTGTACCTCGACGAGTTCTGACGCCATCCCGAGGATCTCCTATTATTTGGTCAACAGGATGATCCTTCAAGTGTCGGAACTCTAAAGTCCTTGCATCTGGGATCTCTTCAGCCACTGGAGTTGCATCTTCAGCTGGGATGTCTTCTTCATCTTGATCATCCTCCTCTCCAATGGTGGTTGTAGAGGGGACCTTGATGAATGTCTCATCTTTATCTTCACTAGGTTCATCCAAGCTAAGTTCTTTCAACTTTGTACCTGCATCTACAATAGGCACACTAGACGAGTTGCTTTGCAACAGACTCGTCTCATCAAATACAAGATGTATCGACTCTTCCACCACCAGAGTTTTTCTATTGAATACTCTATAAGCCTTACTATGGCTACTATATCCTACAAAAGTACCTTCAAAGCTTTTCTCGCTAAACTTGGTAGAGTGATACTTCTCGTTGTTAAGCACGAAGCATTTACAGCCAAAGATTCTAAAGTATGAAATGGTTGGTTGCCTGCCTTTTAGAAGTTCGTAAGGAGTCTTATCATGGTTCTTGTTGATGAGTGCTCGATTTTGCACGTGATAAGCGATGTTGACGGCTTCAGCCCAGAAATACTCCGGAAGTGAGGCATCACTCAACATGGTCCGACAAGCCTCTATGAGTGTTCTGTTCCTTCTCTCAGCTACTCCATTTTGTTGTGGAGTGCGAGGAGAGGAAAACTAATGAAAGATACCTTGACTTTCACAAAATTCTGTCATGGCTCCAGATTTGAATTCCGTTCCATTGTCACTTCTGATTTTGACTACGGAACAGTTGTATTCATTCTGGATTTGCCTCACAAAATTAGTGAAAATACCGAAGGTATCTGACTTGTGTTTCAGAAAGAACACCCACGCAAAGCGCGAGTAATCATCCACAATAACCAACGTATATTCCTTACCTCCCAAACTTCTAACCTGCAGTGGACCAAACAAGTCCATATGGAGAAGCTGCAAGCTTCTATTGGAATCCTTGCCTATTATGCTTTTAAACGAACTTCTTGTTTGCTTGCCTTTGATACAAGCGTGACAAGGACTGTCCGTAACGCACTTGACATTAGGTGCATCCCGCACTAAGTTTTGAGAGAATAGTTTATTAATAGTTTTGAAATTAATATGTGCTAGTCTCTTGTGCCATTGGTCAGCAAGAGAAGCACTACTTTTTGCCAAAAGACACACTGGTGCCGAAGAGTCTATACAAATAAAATTCAGACAGAAAATATTTCTGCTTCGAGTGCCTGATAAAATAGTTTCCATATTGTTAACCGATTTTATCAAACACTTGTCAGCATGAAATTCAACTACATATCCTTTGTCGCATAGTTGGCTTATGCTGATGAGATTGTGTTCCAATCCTTCAACATAGGCTACATCCGAAAAGTATACGCTACCGTTAGAGATCATACCATAGCCTTTAGTTATTCCTCGATCTGAACCTCCAAAGATGACCTTTGGTCCGTTGCAGACTGAGGTGTAATTCTGTAGTAGGCTCCTTGTCCCGGTCATATGCCGAGAACATCCACTGTCCAAGTACCAGATTGGCATTTTGGTGGCCTTTGGACATACCTGCAATTACAATCATTTAGCCTTAGGAACCCAAACAAGTTTGGGTCCTTGGTCTCGAGTTAGAATACTCCCCCTATGAGTATTAGCCTCATGAGTGGTCACTCTCACGTTGCTAACTTTAGGGGTTGCAGCATTTTCAGGATTGAACCAACAATCACTGGCAAAATGACCAATTCTGCCACAGCACCAACAGTTGAACCTGTTGTATCTTTGCCTTGTGTAGTCCTGCTTGACTTTCTGGAATGAAGGCCCAGCAGGAGCTTTACTCTTGGAGGAAGAGGCTTCATGATGATGGCAGTTACATGAGGTCTTCTCCTTCATAGGCTTTTCTACAATGGGTTTTACTTTTGGTGCCTTTTTGAAATTATGACAATGAGCATAAGGTCCATAGCTTTGAAGCTGAATCTCCTCATAGGGTACCTTGAAGACACTCTCGCCAAAGTTACGAGGACGAGTCCAACCTTGGTATCTTGACTTAGGCTTCTCAGGGATCGGCCTAGAAAAGTGTCCGTAGGTGGACTCATAATCGAGTTCGTTCATGGGAAAGATAACTTTCTTGAACACAACAGGTTCCAAGGGAGCTTTCCCTTTTTCTTCAGCTAGAGCCTTCCGGGCAGCCTTATTCTTTCTCTTGGCCTTGTTTCTCCTAGAGGATTTACTAGAAGAGGCAATGTGGCCTAAACCAGCACCCTTGGCCTTAGTAGAGAATTCAGCAATGATTGGAAGAACTGTCTTAGGCTTGGAGAAACTCTCAACAAGCTTCTTTTCAGCCTCGAGTTGTCGTTCCAATTCTTTGATGATTTCCTCTTTAAGGTCGATGTGCTTGAGAGCTTTATTGTATCTCTCCATAGCTGCATTGAGGTTCTCTTGAAGAGAGTTAGTCTTATCGACTTCTTCTCTCAAGCTGCTCTCACTACCTCGTAGAGTATTTATCTCTTTGGCTTGAGTTTTCATTAATCTACGACATTTTTCGTAGGCGGTGAGTAACTCCTTATACTGACCCATGAGCTCAGATTCATCTTCAGAGGAATATCCCTCTTGCTCATTGTCATCATCAGAATCAGAGAGAGGAGTGTGAGATTTTACCTCCCCAGTAAACTGGGGGACTTGTTCATCATCTGAATGAGCCATGAGCCCAAAGTAAGCTTCCTCTTCTTCACTCGACTCAGATGAGTCAGAGTCGCTGAGAGTTTTGCTCTTCTTGGATACTAAGCTTTTCTCTTTCCTGCTCTTATGGTGTGAGGATTTCTTTTCCTCTCTTCTTCCACCCTCTTTCTTTTTGTGAGGGCAATCGGCGATGACGTGACCTGGCTTATTGCAACAATAACAAATGATGTCAGTTGAGATCTGTTTGTTCTGTTTAGAATTATACCTGTCATGGCTGCTTGAGCCTTTCTTCCGATGATCACCGTCATGTCGTGATCTTCTATATGAGGCATCCTTGCCTCTCTATTGCTTCTTCTTGTTCAAGAACTTCTTGAACTGCCTTGAGAGTAGGGAGAACTCTCCATCAGATAGTTCTGAGCCAGATGAGCTAGGATCAGATGATTCTTCTTCATCAGCCTCAGGAACTGGGGCAGGAGAGCTAGCCTTTATCTTCCTTGAGCTATCTGCCTTTAGAGCGACAGATTTCTCCTTGGATGCAGACCTGCTTGTCTCTTCTTTAGCTTTTCTTGAGTTGATTTGCAGCTCGTAAGACATAAGCTTTCCGAACAGATTCTGCGGGTCCGTCTCAGCTAACCTTCCAAACTCCCGAATGGCACATACCTTATTGTCCCATTCCTTGGTTAGGGATCTTAAGAATTTGTCATTGAGTTCCCCGTTGGTGAAGACTCGGCCATAAACTCTTAGGCCGTTCACTATCTTGAAAAAGTTCTCGAATGTGTCAGCTATGGCTTCCTTGTGACCTTGCCGGAAGGCTTCATACTTTTGATTCAGAAGGGATCTCCGATCATCCCTCACTTCCTCTGTACCTTCCATTAGAGTCACTAGGGATTGCCACATCTCCTTGGCAGATTGGCAATGAATCAGATTTTGCAGCATTGAGTCATCGACTGCACTTGCTATGATATTCTTTGCTTTCTTGTCCAGAGAGACAAGTGCAATCTCATCCTTGTCTAGATCCATCAATTTCTTTGGTACCTTTTTGGTTGGATCTATTGTTGATGCGGTCATAGGTACATGAGGACCTTCTTCAACAATCATGAAGATCCGAGGGTCTACAGCTTCCATGAAGAATTTGACCCTTTCCTTCCACATAGGAAAGTTGTTCTTGGTGTAGATAGGGAGCTTGGCAAAATCTTTAGTCTTACTCATGCTTGATACTCAACTTAGAAGGATACGATCAAGGTGTTAACCTTTTAATGATCAACCTCCCTCTGATACCAATTGAGAGGTCTAAGTTGTTAGCCTAAATCACCTAGAGGGGGGTGAATAGGTGAAATGCGTGTCAAATGCGGAATTAAAAATTAACACAGCACACATCAAGCAATCACAGACGACAAGAGATTTATAGTGGTTCCCCAACCTTGGGTACGCCCACTTTCCTCACCGATCTAGCAAATCACTAGACTCGGCTACTCCACTATCTCGGATTGAAAACAATCCTACACCTCGGAACCACGTTCCTACAAAACTCGATCCAACTGGATCTATAAAACTCGGAAGAAAGATCTTCCTACAAATCTCGGAGATAAAACTCCTACAAAAAAATTTTGGTTTGAGAATAAAAATTCAAAACAATAATCTCAGATCTGGATCTTTGACAATCTTCTTCTTTAGGGACTTCGGCTTGATCTGAAAAGGTTGAAGATGACTAGAGAGAGATCCACGAATCTGAAAACTAGAACCACCTCGATCAAGAAGATAGATCTGAAATCTTTGAGGCTCGGCGAGATCGAGTGATTCACTTTTGTCTGGAGCACTGGAGAAATAGTCGTTGAAGACGGAGATCGGCGATCCAGAGTTTCTTCCGTGAGCAATAATGGCGGCGGCGGCGTGAGAATTAGGGTTCACCGAATTTTCTCTTTCTTAAAAAGAATATCTCTGTAATCTTGTTAATAAGTCAATTCTGAAATGACCTATTTATAGGTGGACTCCAACGGTCATAATCTTAATTAAGGATGACACGTGGACCAATCAGAAATGACGGATTCAAAATACTTAGCGAATTCGAACTCAGAAGAATTCTGGAATAGAGAACTGCTATACTCGAGTAAGAGAAGATATACTCGAGTATGGGAATCCAGATACTCGAGTGACAAAGAGAAATATACTCGAGTAGGAGAAGAGAAATTTACTGAGAGAAAGATGAACTACTCGAGTATCAGAAGAGATATACTCGAGTATCAGAAAGAGATATACTCGAGTATCAGAAATATATACTCGAGTGAAAGGAAGATATACTCGAGTGAAAGGGGAAGTTACTCGAGTACAGAATATGTATCCGGGAAACATCACTTACTCGAGTATCAAAGTCAATTACTCGAGTATGGAAATACTTACTCGAGTATCAAAGTCAATTACTCGAGTATGGAAATACTTACTCGAGTATTAAAACAACTTACTCGAGTATCAGAATACTTACTCGAGTATGACTACTTGAATTTACAGAAAAGAGAAGAAAAAGATCTACTCGAGTATGATACATGATTTACTCGAGTGATTAAGTTACTTACTCGAGTATGACAACAACTTACTCGAGTGACTAACTAACTACTCGAGTATAGAAATATATACACGAGTATTCAAACCCTACTCGAGTAAGTCTAACTGATTACTCGAGTATGTCTAACTAACTACTCGAGTATTAAGTCTGATACTCGAGTATAACAAAGGGGTTACTCGAGTATTTTGGACTTAGAAATTTTTCTGAGGAAATTAGCTCCAATGCTTCTGTCCATCAATCCAAGTGCATATAGGAAGTGTATCCCAATAGAGAGGCTATACATGGGCCAACACTTTGGATCACACAATGAGGGATTACATTGTACGGTCCTGTGTTTGGTGACCCATTATAGACTGACATTGGTCTACACTTGGCAAATAGAACCTGCACACATACAACTTAAACACATCATCAAATACACCTTAATTCATCTTAGTTCAAGGTCTGACCTCCGACAAATCTGAGGTATTGTGCGTGTTCATGAGTTCACTTCTGGTACTCGGGTTTTTATTTTAAATTAACTATCTTTTAACTACTCTTTTGAAGATATTAGCATGTATTCGTGAGTTCATTTCAGTTACTCATATTATAATTTTAAGTTACATGTATTTCACTTCTCTTTTGTAGATATTAGTAGGTGTTTTTGAATTAACTTTAGATACTCATGTTAAATTTTAAACTTACCTCCTTTTGCTTTCTCTTTTGCAGTGATTAGCAGGTTTCCGCGAGTTTTTTAGATACTTATGTTATATTTTAAATTTATCTACTTTTGACTAATCTTTTGAAGAGATTAGCCGGAGTTTGTGAGTTCACTTCAGGTACTCGGATTGTATTTTAAATTAACCTGCTTTTGACTTCTCTTTTTTAGAGATTAGAAGGTGTTCTTGTATAATCTTCAGGCAGTCACATTGTAATACCCCAAAACCCAGTTTTGGTTTTCAGGCTAAGTGACACGGCCTGGGACATGGGCGTGTCCCAGGGCGTGTCAAGCAAATACTCGAGCTTGTCTCGAGTAAGTTTCAAAGTTGGGTTTCAGGTGTTTTTGGAGTGACATGGCCTTAGACACGGGCGTGTCCTCCTCGGGTTGCTGCAGGTCGCGCGTTCGACGATCGTTGAGCATCGTGATCGATGATCGACGAGAAGAGGCGACACGGCCTATGACACGGGCGTGTCACAGGGCGTGTCCTTCTCGACGATCTGTGAGATTATGTCGATAATCGGCGAGAAAAATCTCGGCGATCGACGAGATTCATCGAGAGAGGCGACACGGCTACAGACATGGGTGTGTCTCAGGACGTGTCAGGTTAGGCGGTGGTCACGGGCGTGTTCAACCCGTGTGGTGAGGCGGTTCTTTGCCGCTTAAGAGACACGGCCTATGACACGGGCGTGTCACAGGCCGTGTCAGGGCCGAAAATGTTATTTTCTGCAGACCTCGACCGTTTGTTTCCCTCTTTCCAGATCTGGTGGTCTTCAGTTTTCCCAGCCCCTTTAAGACCCCAAACCAGCAAACTTATCCTCACTTTATCTTCTTAAGTGAGAGAAGGAAGGAGGAAAAAGAAGGAGGAAGGAGAGGGATATCCAGCTTGTCCATGCTCGGATTCGCGATCAGAGGCTATATTCGGGAAGGCAGAGCTCCAAACAGTGCTATCCATGGCTCCAAAACGTCCTCCAAGGGTAACGACTTCCTCCTTTGATATGTGAACTCCTTCCTTTTTGCATATGCATGAATCCTCTACAGAAGTAGAGTTGAATTCACTTGGGATGTTGAACTCCATCTCTTGATTCTTGTTGGAGTAGTCCCGGAAGCGAGAAGTACGGGTAGGCATGTTGTGTGAAGCCCATTTTGACAGGTTGGTCCGGATTGGTGATGATTGTATGCATATCAGAGCAAGACTCTGTATTGTTGTGATGCGTGTGATCTCAGCCCATGTAGCTGTGAGTGCTACTTTTAGGGGGGTTGATGCTGTGTGATCTCAAACCTTGTAGTTGTGATGTTACTTGTTAAGCCGGTGGGGTTGCAACTATGGAAAAGCCTGTGTGGCGAACAGGCAAGGTGAAGTTGTACCCATGTCAGTTCTGATCGACGTCTAATGTATGTGAGCTACGGGAAAGGCTGATCTATACCCGCATTCTAGTTGTCTAACCGTGGGGTGCTTAAGTCCCTGTTAGGATCACAGAATGAGAATCGCTCCGGCTATTTGAGCCATGGAGGATTGGAATGCTCACGAATTGCCGTCATGTCTAGAACCTCTGAATGGTGGTGGGACCCTGGTTTTCCGGTACTTGAAGTGATGGATGATGAATTTTACGGGCGTACAAGTGTGATGTGCTAAAGCATGCCCTTTTGATTGTATATAAGTGCTATGCAGGGAAGGAATTCCGCTGTCCCATGCCAGGGACAGGGCAGTTATAAATGTTCAGCCAAATGCTGACCGTTGCTTTGTTTGCCACTGTTTGGTGGATCTTTTGCGTGCAGGTCAAGAAGGGCCAAGCAGGGATTAGGGTGGAAGACCCTAAGCTGCTGCTGATAAGTGCTAGCCCTCGAAGGCTAGTTTTGTACCTTGTGTAAGAACTCATGTATGGCTGGCCTGCATGCCGATGTATGGAAGATACCTTCTTGTATAAAGAGAAACACTTGTAAAAGGCCATAAGACCATACTTATGGTTTTATATTATGGCATGTTTGGTTTAGCTGTGGACTTCGGTGTTGATGTTTGAGTTCATTCTTGCAACCCTTTAAACTTCCTATAGAATGCTCTGTGATAGGATGCGTATTTGGTATTACTTAGTAACATCTCCGCCTGTTTGTAAGACATGGTGTGGGGCCCCGGCCGGACCTTCTACTATGTTGCACGTAACGGGTAGGGGTGTTAAAATTTGGTATCAAATTCCTTGGTTCCCACCTCTGAATTCGTGGACGAATTCTTTTGTGGGGTGGCGAGCTCGTGTGTGAGTGTATAAAATTGAACTCAAACATGTCCACATAGGATTGAAATGCACTGGTGTGTTACACCTGTGTGTTTGTTTTGACTGTTTGTTGTGTGGCTTGTCGCTGAATTGTGTGGTTTGACACATATAGGTGACGCAAAGTGTTGAGGGTCAGTCAGAACCTCAGCATTCTGTTGAGAGTGCGGCACCGGCAGAGGTGCCCACCCCTCCTCCATCTGCTGAAACTGTACGTTTGATTACAGAAACGGTACTTGCGGTGATGAATGCTCAGCAGGCAGGGAAAGCTCGGCCTGAGGCTCCCGTGCATGTGGTAGTGAGTCAAGAACCGGTGGACATAGCGGTTGATCAGCGTGCCGCAGATCAGCAGCTGAAGCGGTTTATGATCTTTCATCCTCCGATGTTTACCGGGGCGGGTTCCCCAGCTCAAATAGAGGATTGGCTTGCTCGGATCAAGCGCATCTTGATCGCCCTTCGGGTTGAGGAGGAACAGAAAGTCACGTTAGCCAATTTTCTTCTTGAAAGAGAAGCTCGGCTATGGTGGGATGAGGTAGAACTGCACCATTTTGCAGGCAGACAATTTACGGGAGTCTCTATGGACGAGTTCTCTCGGTTGTTCTTGGGCAAGCATTTGCCGTTGCAGCAACGGATTGCTTTGGAATTGGAGTTTCAGCGGTTGACTTTAAAAGAGAGCAGCGTGGATGAGTATCTGCATGAGTTCACGCGTTTGGGGCGTTATGCGGGCGCTATCTTTGCCGAGGAAGAGCGCAAGACCAGTCAATTTTATGCGGGACTGCGGGATGAGTTGCAGCATTTACTCTCGAGTTCCGTGAATCAGGGATTTATAGCTTTGGTCTGCACCGCGAGGGCATTGGAAGCAGATTTGAAGCGAGGACAATCTAAAGGACCTTTGGCTGTTGCAAAACCGGAGTTCAAACCGCCGCGTCCAGAGAGAAGTGGATTTCGAAAGAAATGGGGTAAGAAGTCCAGACGTTCTGGGCAAGCTCCTTCATCAGTTACTTTGGAAGCATTGTCGGGCTATGACTCCCGCACTTGCTATACGTGTGGCAAGCCGGGACATCTTGCTCAAGACTGTCGGGTTGGGCCTCCGAAAGGTGACAAGAAGCCGGGCGCGTCCTATGCGGATAAAGGAAAGGCGGTGGCGGAGTCTTCTGCTTCGCAAGTGCAGCCTCGAGTTTTCAATCTGCGACAACAGGAGGCCATTAAGCAGGCCGACGTCGTCACACGTGCGCGTGATGTCTTTGTTCTTTTCCCTTTGTGTAGTGCTGCTATATTTTTGGTGTTTATTGTGCTGTTGCTATGTTAGGCTTCGTCCTAATTTGGGAGCATCCGGCACGAGCACTGTTTGATACTGGTGCGTCACATTTGTTTCTGTCAAAGGATTTCATATTGCGCATTGGCGCACCGATACGAGGCACGACAGAAAGTTTGAAGGTACTCTTACCTAATGGATGTATTTTGTGCGCGGATCAGTCTGGGTGTGTCGAAGGGAAAATAGGAAGTTGGGACTTCAGATTAGAAGCACTTATGCTGCCGATTTCGAAATTCGACATAATCTTTGGTATGGATTGGTTGTTAGAGAAGCATGCTCGCATTGATTGTAATGCTAAGGAAGTTGTGCTGGGACAGAACACCAAACAAGAAATAAGGTTTAGCGGCATGCAGGGGATAAATGATATGTTGATATCCACTCTGCAAGTTCGGAGGGCCATTAGAAAAGGTGCCGAGTTGTTCTTCACGCTAGTACCAGCGGTAGATCCAAAGGCTAGTGTGAATGAGGTACCTGTTGTGTCGGAATTCTTGGATGTGTTTCCAAAAGACCTTCCGGGGTTACCACCCCAAAGAGAAATCGACTTCACGATAGAACTGGTACTGGGTGCAAACCCTGTTGCCCGTTCCCCCTATCGTGTAGCGCCAAAGGAAATGGCAGAGCTGAAGGTTCAGTTGTAAGAATTGCTAGATCAAGGTTTTATAAGGCCAAGTCAGTCACCTTGGTGTGCGCCGGTTCTTTTTGTGAAAAAGAAGGATGGCAGCTTGCGTCTATGCATAGATTATCGAGAACTGAACAAGCTGATAGAGAAGAATAAGTATCCGATCCCACGGATCGATGATTTGTTTGATCAGCTAGTGGGCTCTTCGGTGTATTCTAAGCTGGATTTGAAATCAGGTTATTACAAGTTGTGGGTTCGGGAAAGTGAAATACCCAAAATGGCATTTGGCACACGCTATAGGCATTATGAGTTCACGGTGATGCCCTTTTGATTGTCTAATGCAACTTCAGTGTTTATGGATTTGATGCCCCAAATGTTTAAACAATATTTGGATATCTTTGGGATCGTCTTTATTGACGATATCCTGGTGTATTCCCGATCCAGAGAAGAGCATGCAAATCATTTGAAGATGGTATTGCAAACCCTGAGGGAAAAGAAACTCTATGCCAAGTTTGCTAAGTGTGATTTTTGGTTGTCATCCGTGGCTTTTCTGGGCCATGTAGTTAGTGGAGAAGGCATTACAGTCGATCCTGCCAAAATTGTTGCTGTGCAGGAGTGGCCTGTTCTTTTTTCAGTAGCCGAAGTAAGGAGTTTCCTTGGACTTGCGGGCTACTACAGGAGTTTTGTGGAAAATTTCTCAAGAATAGCATTGCCTCTCACTACCCTAACACGGAAAGAAAAAAGGTTCGTTTGGTCGCCCGAGTGCGCACGGGCTTTTGAAGCGTTAAAGAGTTGGTTGACTACGGCTCCAATTTTGACAACACCTTGTGGCATAGATGGTTTGAGGTGTATAGTGATGCATCGGGTAGCGGCTTAGGCTGCGTTCTCCTTCAGCGTGGTAAGGTGATATCATATGGTTCGCGCCAGTTGAAAGCCCATGAGCGGAACTATCCAGTCCATGATTTGGAATTGGCCGCAGTCATCTTTGCACTTAAGTTGTGGCGTCATTATTTATATGGTGTAAAGGTGGATATCTATACAGACCACAAGAGTCTGAAATATCTTTTAGATCAAAAAGACTTAAATATGCTACAGAGGAGGTGGATGGAATTTCTTGGTGATTATACCTTCCAAATTCATTACACCCCTGGTAAAGGGAATGTAGTCGCAGATGCCCTGAGTCGTAGGACTCCGGTAAGGGCGAATTGGTTGTCATACCATGATGAACGGTTGATCCACGAGTTCGAATGGATGGATATTACTTGTGTGGAGAAAAACACTGCTGCGACCATGTGTCTGAATTGGACAGAGGTACAGTATGACCTAATGGATAGGGTCCGCCAAGCGACGGAATTGGATGATAGTTTGCAGCGTTATACAGCGGAAGATAAGAGCTCTCGGTTTTCTTTTGATAATGGACTTTGGAGAACAGACGATCGAGTATGTGTTCCTTGTCAGAGAAATCTTCGTAAAGAATTCATGTACGAAGCCCATTTTTCAAGGTATTCGATTCATCCTGGAAGTTCAAAAATGTATAAGGATCTGAAAAAAAAACTTTTGGTGGCCGGGTATGAAGAAAGATATAGCACGTTATGTTGCTAAGTGACATACATGTGCTCTGGTGAAAGCGGAATGCCAAAGGCCAGGAGGATTCCTGAAGTCATTACTGGTCCCAGTGTGGAAATTTGATGATATTTCCATGGACTTCGTGCATGGATTGCCGAGATCTCAGAGGGGTTATTATGCGGTTTGGGTGATTGTGGATCGGTTAACAAAGGTTGCTCATTTTATTCCAAATCGAAGAGATGATCAAGTGGACAAATTGGCTAAAATGTATGTAGATTCGATCGTACGATTGCACGGAATTCCCCGTAGCATTGTTAGTGATCGAGATGGACGCTTCACATCAGGAGATTGGAGGCTAATTCATCAGCTGTTGTGCACAAAGTTGCATTTCAGTACGGCCTTTCATCCCTAGACAGACGGTCAAACTGAAAGAACCAACAGGACGTTGGAAGATATGCTTCGGATGTGTACTCTAGATTTTGGAAGTCGCTGGGAAGATCATTTGTTCATGATTGAATTTGCCTATAATAATAGTTACCAGGCTAGAATTCAGATGGCCCCTTTCGAAGCTTTGTACGGCAGGAAGTGTCGCACATCATTATCTTTGGCGGAGACGGGTGAAACGAAGCTTTACAAGCGGCAAGATGTGACTGATATGCATGAAACGGTACGTACAATTCGTGAAAGGTGGTAATTGCTCAAGATAGGCAGGACAAATATTACAATGCCAAGCACCGAGACGTAAAGTTTGCGTTGGGTGATTGGGCATATTAAAAATCAAGCCTTTTAAAGGTGTGTCCAGGATACGGCGTCTGAAAAAGTTGAGCCCGCGCTATCTAGGACGTTTTGAGGTGATTGAATGCATCGGTGAGGCCGCCTATCGGTTACTACTACCGACTGAGTTAAGTAGTTTACATGATGTGTTTCATGTATCGGTGCTGCAGAGAGTAATAAAAGAGCCGTCGCAAGTGATAGTTGCAGATCGGGTATTAGTCGATAGTGGGCTAACTACGAAGGTTAGGCCCATTCGGATTGAAGATGCCGCCGAGAAGCAATTGAGGAACAAAATAATTGGGATGGTCAAAGTCTGGTGGGATAATTGTTGCCAAGAGGAGCTTACTTGGGAGCGTGAGCAAACCATGCGGACAGAATTTCCCGAGTTATTTTTTAATTTGTTGTGTATTAGACCTTGTAATAATCAATAAATATAGACTTTATTGAGTTTTTCAGTCATTCAAATTTCGGGACGAAATTTTCTGCAAGGAGGGGAGGATTGTAATACCCCAAAACCCAGTTTTGCCTTTAAGGCCAAGTGACATGGCCTGGGCCATGGGCGTGTCCCAGGGCGTGTCAAGCAAATACTCGAGCTGGTCTCGAGTAAGTTTCAAAGTTAGGTTTTGGGTGTTTTTGGAGTGACACGGCCTGAGACACGGGCATGTCCCAGGGCTTGTCCTCCTCGGGTTGCTGCAGGTCGCGCGTTCGACGATCGTTGAGCATCGTGATCGACGATCGACGATCGACGAGAAGAGGCGACAGGGCCTGTGACACGGGCGTGTCACATGGCGTGTCCTTCTCGACGATCTGCGAGATCATGTCAACAATCAACGAGAATAATCTCGGCGATTGACGAGATTCGTCGAGAGAGGCGACACGACCAGAGACACCTGCATGACTCAGGCCGTGTCAGGTTAGGCGGTGGTCACAGGTGTGTTCAACCCGTGCGGTGAGGCGGTTCTTTGCCGCTTAAGAGACACGGCATGTGACACGGGCGTGTCACAGGGCGTGTTAGGGCCAAAAATGTTATTTTCTGCAGATCTCGTCCGTTTGTTTCCCTCTTTCCAGATATGGTGGTCTTCAGTTTTCCCAGCCCCTTTAAGACCCCGAACCAGCAAACTTATCCTCACTTTATCTTCTTAAGTGAGGGAAGGAAGGAGGAGGAAGAAGGAGGAAGGAGAGTGAGATCCAGCTAGTCCAAGCTCAAATTCGCGAACGGAGGCCATATTCGGGAAGGCAGAGCTCCAAGCAGTGCTTGCCATGGCTCCAAAACGTCCTCCAAGGGTAACAACTTCCTCCTTGGATATGTGAAATCCTTCCTTTTTGCATATGCATGAATCCTCTACAAAGATAGAGTTGAATTCTCTTGGGATGTCGAACTCCATCCCTTGATTCTTGTTGGAGTAGTCCCAGAAGCGAGAAGTATGGGTAGGCATGTTGTGTGAAGCCCATTTGGACAGGTTGGTCCGGATTGGTGATGATTGTATGCATATCAGAGCAAGACTCTGTATTATTGTGATGTGTGTGATCTCAGCCCATGTAGCTGTGAGTGCTACTTTGGGGGGGAGGGGTTGATGCTGTGTGATCTCAACCCTTGTAGTTGTGATGCTACTTGTTGAGCCGGTGGGGCTGCAACTGTGGAAAAGCTTGTTTGGCGAACGGGCAAGGTGAAGCTGTACCCGTGTCAATCCTAATCGACGTCTAACGTATGTGAGCTACGGGAAAGGCTGATCTGTACCCGCATTCTGGTTGTCTAACCGTGGGGTGCTTAAGGCCCTGTTAGGATCACAGAATGAGAATCGCTCCGGCTATTTGAGCCATGGAGGATTGGAATGCTCACGAATTATCGTCATGTCTGGAACCTCTAAACGGTAGTGGGACCCTGTTTTTCCGATACACCGATAATGTGCCCTGAGAGAACGGAACGTCGGGCCGTCATGCCGATGTTTCTGATGGATGATGACTTGTACGGGCGTACAAGTGTGATGTGCTAAAGCATACCCTTTTGATTGTATATAAGTGCTATGCAGGGAAGGAATTCCGCTGTCCCATGCCAGGGACAGAGCCGTTATAAATGGTAAGCCAAATGCTGACCGTTGCTTTGTTTGCTACTGCATGGTGGATCTTTTGTGTGCAGGTCAAGAAGGGCCAAACAGGGATGAGGGGGGAAGACCCTAAGCTGCTGCTGCTAAGTGCTAGCCCTTGAAGGCTAGTTTTGTACCTTGTGTAAGAACTCATGTATGGCCGGCCTGCGTGCTGATGTATGGAAGATACCTTCTTGTATAAAGAGAAACACTTGTAAGAGGCCATAAGGCCGTACTTGTGGTTTTATATTATGGCATGTTTGGTTTAGCTGTGGACTTTTGCGTTGATGTTTGAGTTCATTCTTGCAACCCTTTAAACTTCCGCTAGAATGCTCTGTGATAAGATGCGTATTTGGTATTACTAAGTAACGTCTCCGCCTGTTTGTAAGACATGGTGTGGGGCCCCGGCCGGACCTTCTACTATGTTGCACGTAACTGGTAAGAATGTTACAAACATTATATTTTAAATTTACCTACTTTTGACTTCTCTTTTGAGGAGATTAGCAGGTGTTCGCAAATTAAATTCTGGTACTCGAATTATATTTTAAATTTACATGCTTTTGAATTATCTTTTTCAGAGATAAGCAGATATTTGCATGTTCATTTCAGATACTAGCATTGTATTTTAAATTTACCATTTCTGATTTTTCCTTTGCAAAGATTAGTAGGAGTTTACGAGTTCACTTCAGGTACTCATATTATATTTTAATTTTACCTACTATTGACTTTTGTTTTGCAGAGATTTGCTCGTTTTCATGAGTTAACATCAGGTACTCACATTATATTTTAAATCCACTTTCTTTTGACTTCTCCTTTGTAGAGATTAGTTGGTGTTCATGAGTTCAATTCGGGTACTCGAGTTATATTTTAAATTTACATTCTTTTAAATTCTCTTTGCCAGAGATTAGCAGGTGTTTGCGAGTTCACTTCAGGTACTCACGTTACATTTTAAATTTACTTATTTTTTGACTTCACTTTTGTAGAGATTATCTGGTGTTCACAATTTCACATCAGGTACTAGCATTATATAAAAAATTTACCTGCTTTTTACTTCTATTTTGCAAAGATTAGTAGGTTCTTGTGAGTTCAATTCAAGTACTTACATTATATTCTAAATTTTACCTTCTTTTGACTTCTCTTTGATAGAGATTAGCAGGTTTTCGCTAGTTCACTTCTGGTACTCGCATTATATTTTAAATTTAACTGCTTTTGACTTCTCCTTTGTAGAGATTAGTAGGTGTTCGCGAGTTTAATTTAGGTACTCGGGTTATACTTTAAATTTACCTACTTTTGACTTCTCTTTTGTAGAGATAAGCACTGTTCTAGAGTTCACTTCAGGAACTCGCATTATATTTTTGATTTACCTTCTTTTGACTTCTCTTTTTAAGAGTTTAGCAGGTGTTCGTGAGTTTGTTTCAGGTAATCGCATTATATTTTAAATTTAGCTGCTTTTCACTTCTACTTTACAGAGATTAATAGTGTTCGCAAGTTCAATTAAGATACTCACATTATATTTTAAATTTACCTTCTTTTAATTTCTCCTTTGTAGAGATTAGCTGGTGTTTGCGATTTCACTACAAGTACTTATGTTATGTTTTAAATTTACCTACTTCTGACTTCTCATTTGAAGAGATTAGCAGGTGTTCGTGAGTTCACTTCAGGTACTCAAGTTATATTTTAAAGTTACCTGTTTTTTATTTCCCTTTTGCAGATATTAGCAGGTGTTTGATAATTAACTTAAGGTAATTGAGTTATATTTTAAATTTACCTATTTTTTATTTTTATTTTACAGAGAATAGCAGGTGTTCAAAATTTATCTTCAGGTACTCGTGTTATATTTAAAATTTACCTGCTTTTGACTTGTCTTTTGAAGAGACTAGCAGGAGTTCATGAGTTTACTTCAGGTACTCACATAATATTTTAAAGTAACGTACTTTTAACTTATCTTTTGTAGAGATTAGAAGGTGTTCTTGAATAAACTCTAGGTACTTACGTTATATTTTAAATTTACATGCTTTTGACTTCTCTTTTGAATAGATTAGTAGGTGTTCGTGAATTCACTTCAAGTACTTGCATTATATTTTAAATTTACCATCTTTGGAATTATCTTTTGCAGAGATTAGTAGGTGTTCACGAGTTCACTTCAAGTACTCTCATTATATTTTAAATTTTCATGCTTTTGAATTTTCCATTATAGAGATTAGTAGTTGTTAGCGAGTTCACTTCTGGTACACATGTTATATTTAAATTTTACATGCTTTAAACTTCTATTTTGTAGAGATTAGCTGTTATTTGCGAGTTCACATCAGGAACTTGCATTATATTGTAAATTTACCTGCTTTGACTACTCCTTTATAGAGATTAGTAGGTGTTAGCGTGCTCAATTAAACTACTCGCGCTATATTTTAAATTTAACTTCTTTTGACATCATTTTGTCCGAGATTAGCAGGTGGTTTCGAGTTCAATTTAGGTACTCCTATTATATTATAAATTTACCTATTTGGACTTCTTCTTTGTAGATATTAGCAGGTTTTCGCAAGTTCACTTCTGTTACTCGGGTTATACTTTAAATTTACATGTTTTTACTTTTGTTTGGCAGAGATTAGTAGGTGTTCGCGAGTTCACATCTAGTACTCGCATTATATTTTAAATTTACCAACTTTTTATTTATATTTTGTAGAGATTAGCAGGTGTTAGCGAGTTAAATTTAGGTATTCGCATTATATTTTAAATTTACCTTCTTGTGAAATCTTCTTTGCGAAGATTGGCAGGATATCACGAGTTCACTTCAGGTACTCGGGTTATATTTTAATTTACCTTCTTTTGACTACTATTTTAAAGAGAATAGTAGGTGTTCGTGAGTTCACCTTTGGTACTCATGTTATATTTTTAAGTTACTTATTTGTTTATTCTCTTTTGCAGAGATTAGTAGGAGTTTGTGAATTAACTTCAAGTACCCGCATTATATTTTAAATTTTCCTACTTTTGACTTCTCGTTTACAGAGATTAGTAGATGTTCGCGAGTTCACTTCAGCTACTTGTGTTATATTTTAAATTTACCAGCTTTTGACATTTTTTTTGAAGAGATTAGGAGGTATTTATGAGTTCACATCAGGTACTCACGTTATGTTTTAAAGTTACCTGCTTTTGACTTCTCTATTATAGAGATTAGTAAGTGTTCTTGAATTAACTTCAGGTACTCACGCTATATTTTTAATTTACATACTTTTGACTTCTCCTTTATAGAGATTAACAGGTGTTTGCTAGTTCACTTCAAGTACATGCATTATATTTTAAATTTACCTTTTTTTGACTTCTCCTTTGCAGAAATTAGCAGTTGTTCACAAGTTCAGTTCAGCTACTCTTGTTATATTTTAAATTTACCTTAATTTGACATCTCTTTTACATAGATTAGTAGGTGTTCGCGAATTAACTTCTGGTACTCGCGTTATATTTTAAATTACCTACTTTTGACTCCTCCTTTTCATAGATTATTAGGTGTTCATGTGTTCAATTCAGGTACTTGTGTTTTATTTTAAATATACCTTTATTTGACTTATCTTTTGTAGATATTTCAGGTGTTTGCGAGTTTGCTTCAGGTACTCACATTATATTTTAAATTTACCCAATTTTCACCTCTGCTTTACAGAGATTAGTAGTGTTCGCGAGATCAATTAAGGTACCCGCGTTATATTTTAAATTTACCTGTTTTTGATTTCACTATTATTGAGATTAGCAGTGTTTGCGAGTTCACTTCAAGTACTCTTGTTATTTTATAAACTTACCTACTTTTGACTTCTCCTTTGTATATATTAGCAGGTGTTCGTGATTTCACTTCAGGTACACATGTTATATTTTAATATTATTTGTTTTTTACTTCTCTTTTGTAAAGATTAGCAGGTGTTTGTGAATTAACTTCAGATACTCACGTTATATTTTAAATTTAGCTGTTATTGATTTAACTTTTGCAGAGATTAGCAGGTGTTCGCGAGTTCCATTCAAGTACTTGCGTTATATTTTAAAGTGACCTATTTTTTATTTATATTTTGTAGAGATTAGAAGGTATTCACGAGTTTTCTTCAAGTACTACTGTTATATTTTAAATTTACCTGCTTTTGACTTCTCTTTAGAATAAATTAGAGGTAGTTCGTGTGTTTACTTAAGGTACTCACATTATATTTTAAAGTAACTTTCTTTTGACTACTCTTTTGTAGATATTACAAGGTGTTCTCATAATAACTTAAGGTACTCGCGTTATATTTTAAATTTACCTGTGTTTGACTTCTCTTTTGAAGAGATTAGCAGGTGTTTGTGAATTCACTTTAGGTACTCATATTTTATTTAAAATTTACCTGCTTTTGAATTATTTTTTGAAGAGTTTCGTAGTTGTTCGCAAGTTCACTTAAGGTACTGACATTATATTTTAAATTTACCTACTTTTGACATTTCCGTTGCAGAAATTAATTAGTAGGCATTTACGAGTTCACTTCAGGTACTCGCGTTATATTTTAAATTTACCTGTTTTGATTTTTTTTTTGTAGAGATTAGCTGATGTTCACGAGTTCACATCAGGTACTCGCATTTTCATTTAAACTTACCTGCTTTTGACATCTCAATTCTAGAGATTTACGGGTATTCTCGAGTTATATTCAGGTACTCGCATTATATTTTTAATTTACCTTCTTTTGACTTCTCTTTGGGAGAGATTAGCAGGTGTTCGCAAGTTCAGTTCTTGTATTCTTGTTATATTTTAAATTTACCTATTTTTGACTTCTCCTTTGTAGAGATTAGCACTTTTTTGCATGTTCACTTCAGGTACTCGAATTATTCTTTAAATTTACCTTCTTTTGACTTCTCTTTTGAAGAGATTATCATGTGTTCGCGAGTTCACTTCAGGTACATGCGTTATATTTTATGTTTACCTACTTTTGATTTCTCTTTTGCAAAGATTATCTTGTGTTCGTTAGTTCACTTTTGGTACTCGGGTTATATTCTAAATTTACCTGCTTTTGACTTCTTTGTTGTAGAGTTTAGCAGGTTCTCGTGAGCTTGTTTCAAGTAGTCCCATTATATTTTAAATTTACCTGTATTTCACTTCTGCTTTGAAGAGATTAATAGCGTACACAAGTCCAATTCAGGTACTCGCGTTATATTTTAAATTTACCTGCTTCTGATTTCTCCTTTATAGAGATTAGCAGGTGTTTGTGAGTTCACTTCAAGTACTTGTGCTATTATATAAATTTACCTGCTTCTGACTTCTCGTTTACAGAGATTAGCAAGTGTTCGTGACTTCACATCTGGTACTCAAGTTATATTTTAAAGTTACCTATTTTTGACTTCTCTTTTTTAGAGATTAGCAGGTGTTTGAGAATTAACTTCAGGTTCTCACCTTATATTTTAAATTTACCGGTTATTTATTTCTCTTTTGTAGAGATTAGTAGTTGTTCGCGAGTTCTCTTCAGGTTCTCACGTTATATTTTAAATTTACCTGATTTTGACATCGATTTTGAAGAGATTAGTAGGTTTTTGTGAGTTTACTATATGTAGTCGCATTATATTTTAAAATAACCTGCTTTCGACTTCTCTTTTGTTGAGATTAGAAGGTGTTCTTGAATTAACTTCTGGTACTCGCGTTATATTTTAAATTTAACTGCTTTTGACTTCTCTTTTAAAGAGATTAGTTGGTGTTCGTGAAATCACTTCAGGTACTCCCATTATTTTATAAATTAACCAGCTTTTGAATTATCTTTTGCAGAGATTAGTAGGTGTTTGCGAGTTACTTCAAGTACCCGAATTATATTTTAAATTTACCCGCTTTTGACTTTTTCTTTGCAGAGATTAGTAGGTGTTCGCGAGCTAACTTCAGGTACTCGTGTTATGTTTTAAATTTAAATTCTTTAGACTTATGTTTTGTAGAGTCAGTAGGTGTTATTTAGATCACATCAGGTATTTGTATTATATTTTAAATTTACCTGCTTTTGACTTCTCCTTCGCAGAGATTAGTAGGTATTCTCGAGTTCAATTCGAGTACTCACATTATATTTTAATTTTACCTTCTTTTGAAATCTCTTTGGCAGAGATTAGCAAGTTTTCTTGAGTTCACTTCAGGTACTCGCATTATATTTTAAATTTACCTTCTTTTGAATTCACATTTGCAAAGATTAGCAGGTGTTCGCGAGTTCACTTTAGGTACTCGAGTTATACTTGAAATTTACCTACTTTGGACTCCTCTTTTAAAGAGTTATCAGGTGTTCACGAGTTCACATCAGGTACTCTTGTTATATTTTAAATTTACCTACTTTTGACTTCTCTTTTGAAGATATTAGAAGGTATTCATGAGTTCACCTCAAGTACTTGCATTATACATTAAAGTAACCTGCTTTTGACTTCTCTGTAATAAAGATTAGAAGGTTTTCTTGAATTAACTTATGGTACTCGCGTTATATTTTAAATTTACCTTCTTTTGATTTATCGTATGCAGAGATTAACAAGTGTTCGCAAGTTCTCTTCAGGAACTCGCGTTATATTTTAAATTTAGTTGCTTTTGATTTCTCTTTTACGAAGATTGACAGGTGTTCGCGAGTTTAATTCAGGAACACGGGTTATATTTTAAATTTACATGCTTTTGACTATTATTTTGAAGAGATTACCAAGTATTTGTGAATTAACTTCATGTAATCACATTGTATTTTAAATTTACCTGCTTTTGATTTCTCTTTTGTAGAGATTAGCAAGTGTTCTCTAGTTCTCTTAAAAAACAACTCGTATTATATTTTAAATTTACCTTCTTTTTACTTCTCTTTTAAAGTGATTAGCAGGTGTTTGCGAGTTCACTTCAGGTACTCGTATTATATTTTAAAGTTACCTGTTATTACTTCTCTTTTGAGAGATTAACAGGTATTCGCGAGTTCACTTCCGGTACTTACATAATATTTTAAAGTTACCTATTTTTAAATTCTTTTTTGTAGAGATTAGCAGGTGTTTGAGAATTAACATTAGGTACTCGTGTTATATTTTAAATTTACCTTCTTTTTATTTCTCTTTTGCAAAGATTAGGAGGTGTTCTCAAGTTCTCATCAAGTACTCGCGTTATATTTTAAATTTACATGCTTTTGATATCTCTTCTGAAAAAATTAGCAAGTGTACGCGAGTTCACTTCAGGTACTCGCGTTATATTTTAAAGTTACCTTATTTTGACATCTCTTTTACAGATATTAGCAAGTGTTCTTGAATTAACTTCAGGTACTCGCATTATATTTTAAAGTTACCTACTTTTGACTTCTCCTTTGCAGAGATTACCAGGTGTTCATGAGTTTACTTCAGGTACTCGCGTTATATTTCAAATTTACTTACTTTGGACTTCTCCTTTGCATAAATTAGTAGTTGTTTGCAAGTTCACTTTATGTACTTGCGTTATATTTTAAATTTACCTGCATTTAACTTCTCCTTTGTGAGTTCACATCAGGTACTCGGATTATATTTTAAATTTACCTATTTTTGACTTTCCTTAGCATAAATTAGTATGTGTTCGTGAGTTAAATTGAGGTACTGGTGTAATATTTTAAATTTACCTTTCTTATTTCTATTTGGAAGAGATTAGCAGGTGTTTGCAAGTTCACTTTAAGTACTTGTGTTATATTTGAAATTACCTGCATTTGACCTCTCTTTTGCATAGTTTACAGGTACGTGCAAGTTCGTTTCATGTACTTGCGTTAAATTTTAAATTTACCAGCTATTCACTTCTACTTTGTAGAGATTATTTATTTTTGTGAGTTCAGTTCAGGTAATCGCGTTATATTTTAAATTTAATTGAATTTTATTTATCCTTTGTAGAGATTACCAGGTGTTTGTGAGTCCACTTAAGTACTCATGTTATTTTTTAAATTTACCTACTTTTGACTTCTACTTTGCAAAGATTAGCAGGTGTTCGCAAGTTCACTTCAAATACTTGCATTATATTTTAAATTTACCTCATTTTGACTTCCGTTTTGCAGATATTAGCAGGTGTTCGGGAGTTCACTTCAGGTACTCCTATTATATTTTAAGTTTGCTTGATTTTGATTTCTCTTTTGAAGAGATTAATATGTGTTCACGAGTTTACTCCAGGTACCTGCATTATATTTTAAATTTACCAGCATTTGATTTCTCCTTTACAAAGATTTGCAGTTATTCGCGAGTTCACTTCAGGTAATCAAGTTATATTTTAAATTTTCAAGTTTTTTACTTCTATTTAGAAGAGATTAGCAGGTGTCCATGAGTTCACTTTAGGTACTCACATTATATTTTAAAGTTACCTAATTTGACTTCTCTTTTGCATTGATTAGCAGATGTTTGTGAATTAACTTCAGGTACTCGCGTTATATTCAAAATTTACCTACTTTAAATTTCTTTTTTGCAAAGATTAGCAGGTGTTCGCGATTTCTCTTTAAGTACTCGTAATGTATTTAAAATTTACCAGCTTTTGACATCTATTTTGAAGAGATTAGTAGGTGTTCACAAGTAAACTTCAGGAACTCACGTTATATTTAAAATTTACCTGCTTTTTACTTCTCCTTTTCATAAATTATAAGCTGTTCGCAAGTTCACATCAGGTACTCGCATTATATTTTAAATTTACCCTTATTTAACTTCTCTTTTGAAGAGATTAGTAGTTGTTCGCGGGTTCACTTCAGGTACTCGCGTTATATTTTTTAGTTACCTACTTTTGACTTCTCCATTGCAGATATTACATGGTGTTCATGAGTTCACTTCAGGTACTCGCTTTATATTTTTAATTTAGCTGCATTTAACTTCACTTTTGCTGAGATTAGCAAGTGTTCACGAGTTCACTTCAGGTACTCGCATTATATTTTAAATTTACCTACTTTTGACTTTTCCTTAACATAAATTAGTAGGTGTTCGCGAGTTCAATTCAAGTACACATATTATATTTTAAATTTACATTTTTTTACTTCTCTATGGCAAACATTAGCAGGTATATGCAAGTTCACTTCAGGTACTCGTGTTATATTTAAAATTTACCTGCTTTTGACATCTCTTTTTCAAAGTTAGCAGGTACGCACAAGTTCTCTTCATGTACTCGCATTAAATTTTAAATTTACCTACTTTTCACTTCTACTTTGTAAAGATTAGTAGTGTTCGTGAGTTCAGTTCAAGTAATCATATTATATTTTAAATTTAATTGTATTTGATTTATCATTGTATAGATTACTAGGTGTTTCCGAGTCCAATATAGTACTCGTGTTATTTTTTAAATTTACCCACTTTTGACTTCTCCTTTGCAAAGATTATCTGGTGTTTGCGAGTTCACTTGAAATACTTTAATTATATTTTAAATTTACTTTATTTTGACTTCTCTTTTGCAGATATTAGTAAGTGTTCGGGAGTTCACTTCAAGTACTCGTGTTATATTTTATATTTACATGCTTTCGATTTCTCTTTTGTAAGTATTTGCAGGTGTTCACGAGTTCACTTCATGTACCCACATTATATTTTAAATTTACCTGCTTTTGATTTTTCATTTGCAAAGATTTGTAGGTGTTCGCAAGTTCACTTCAGGTACTCCTGTTATATTTTAAATTTTCCTCTTTTTGACTTCTCTTTTGAAGAGATAGCAGGTGTCCACGAGTTCACTTAAGATACTCATGTTATATTTTAAAGTTACCTATTTTTGACTTCTCTTTTGTATTGATTACAAGGTGTTTGTGAAATAACTTTAGGTACTCGCATTATATTTTAAATTTACCTACTTTAAATTTAAATTTTGCAAAGATTAACATGTGTTCGTGATTTCTCTTCAAGTACTTGTACTATATTTAAAATTTACCAGCTTTTGACATCTATTTTGAAAAGATTAGCAGGTATTCGCGAGTTCATTTTAGGAACTCACGTTATATTTTAAATTTACCGGCTTTTTACTTCTCTTTTTCATAAATTAGCAGTTGTTCATGAGTTCACATCAGGTACTCGTGTTATATTTTAAATTTACCTGCATTTGACTTCTCTTTTGCAGTGATTAATAGATTTTCACGTGTTCACTTCAGGTACTCGCATTATATTTTAAATTTACTGGCTTTTGACTTCTTCTTTATATAGATAGTAGGTGTTTGCGAGTTCAATTCAGGTACTCAAATCATATTTTAAATTTACCTTCAGTTTACTTCTCTTTTGTAGATTTTAGTAGGTGCTATCTTTGCTTCAGGTACTCGTGTTATATTTTAAATTTACTTGCTTTTCACTTTCGCTTTGCAGCGATTAGTAGTGTTCCCGATTTCTATTCGGGTACTCTCGTTATATCATAAAATTTACCTGCTTTTGATTTATCCTTAGTAGAGATTTGTAAGTGTTTGCGGGTCTACTTAAGTATTAGTGTTATTTTTAAAATTTTACTGATTTTGACTTTTCCTTTGTAGAGATTAATAGGAGTTCGCAAGTTCACTTCAGGTACTTGCGTTATATTTTAAATTTACTAGCTTTTGACTTATCTTTTGCAGAGATTAGCAGGTGTTCAAGAGTTCACTTCAGGTACAAAAATTATATTTTAAATTCACTTGATTTTCGTTTCACTTTTGTAGAGATTAGAAGGTGATCGCAAGTTAAATTAAGGTACTGGGCATTATATTTTAAATTTACCTTCTTTTGAATTATCTTTTGCAGAGATTTGGACGTGTAAAAGAGTTCTCTAAAGATACTAGCCTTATATTTTTAATTTACATGCTTTTGACATCTCTTTTAAAGATATTAGCAAGTGTTTGCGAGTTCACTTCAATTACCCGCATTATATTTTAAAGTTACCATCTTTTTACTTCACTTTTATAAAGATTATTATGTTTTCTTTAATAAACTTCAGGTACTTGAGTTATTTTTTAAATTTACCTATTTTGACTTCTCCTTTGAAGAGATAACAGGTGTTCGCGAGTTCACTTCAGGTACTCACGTTATATTTTAAATTTACTTGATTTTGTATTCTCCTTTGAATAAAATAGTTTTTATTCGGAAGTTCAATTCAGGTACTTGCATTATATTTTAAATTTATCTACATTTGACTTCACTTTTGTTGAGATTAAAAGGTGTTCGCAAGTTCATCAGGTACTCACATTATATTTTAAATTAACCTTCTTTTGACTTCCACTTTGCATAGATAAGTAGGTGTTCGTGAGTTCAATTCAGGTACTCATGTAATATTTAAAATTTCACTTCTTTTGACATCTCATTGGCAGAAACTAGCAAGTTTCTGCGAGTTCACTTCAGGACTTGCGTTATATTTCAAATTTACCTGCTTTTGACTTCTCTTTTACAGAGTTTAGTAGGTACTCGCGAGTTCACTTCAGGAAATCACATTATATTTTAAATATACCTGCTTTTTGCTTCTTCTTTGTAAAGATTAGTACAGTTCGCGAGTTCAATTAAGGTACTTGAGTTTTTTTTAAAATTTAACTACTTTTTATTTCTCTTTTACAGAGATTAGTAGGTGTTTGCGAGTCCTCTTAAATACTCATGTTATTTTTTAAATTTACCTGATTTTGAGTTCACCTCTACAAAGTTTAGCAGGTGTTCGTGAGTTCACTTCAGATACTCATATTATATTTTAAATTTACCTGCTTTGGACTCTTATTTGGCAGATATTAGCAGGTATTCGCAAGTTCACTTTGGGTACTGACATTATATTCTAAATTTAGCTGCTTTCAATTTCTGTTTTGTAGATATTAGCAGGTGATTGCGAGTTCAATTCAGGAACTCGTGTTATATTTTAAGGTTACCTACTTTTGATTTATCCTTTGCAAAGATTGGCAGGTGTTTGCGAGTTCAGTTCAGGTACTCGGGTTATATTTTAAATTTACCATCTTTTGACTTATCTTTTGAAGTGATTTGTAGATGATCGCGAGTTCACTTCAGTTACAGTGAGAGGTAATAATAGTGAGAGGTAATAATAGCAGATCATTGGAACATACTAGCAGATCATTATTGCTTGCCACAAGCGCACGACTCACAAGTGGGGCGGTCGAATGCCAGATTGACATTCTCTCTAATTCTGGCCTTACCAAAGCCCCATGGTTGCACCATAAATAGCATTCATTATTTGTTAACAGTGAAAGGTAATAATAGCAGATCGTTGGAACATACTGTTGTGTATAATAGAATTAGTAGTAGACATTGTAATCATAGCACATGCTCTCTAGCAGTTTTTAAATCCATACCACTTACCTTGTCCACAAGGAATTTCCATAGCCTGAAATCAGATATATTCTCATCTGCAAAGATAATTGGAAGTAGCAATGAGATAAAAATAGGGCAATCGACCAAAAAACAATGAAATTCATGCAAACATATGCACTGTTTATTGTCGCAGGTTTCAGAGGATCGAATATCACAATTAATCCAAGACTACTGGTACTTGTGGTTCAAGTTTTTGGAAAGACTTCCAACCAAGTTTTTGGAAGATGGTTTTGATTTTAAAACCGATGAAGAAGGGTGTGATTATGAATCGAAGAAAGCAGAAGATGGTTCTCCTGGCTATTCTTGTGAAGACTCAGATGGTCAAAGAGATGGGGATCATTTCCAGAAAGGACTAGCTGAAGGGATAAGAATTGTTCGTGCCGAGCACGATCCGTGTCGTTTGAATTGTCCCGGTACTATTGGGACCTTGCATTGTGTTTGGGGGGACTTATTTTCACCGGTCAAGCGGTCATGACCGCATGAACCGGGCCTTAATAAAGACCCGGTTCATGCAGTCGTGACCGCTTGACCGGTGAAAATAAGTCCCCTCAAACAGAGCCTAAGTGTATTATCACAATTGCACGTGAATATCTTTGCACGGTCACTCATATTTCTATAAATAAATGATCGGCACTCTCATTATAATACTCTCATCATCTATATTACAACACAAATATCTACCATTTAGTTTGATAGTAATTAGAGGGGAAAGAAGATTACCAAAATTTAATCCACCACAATTATATAATAGATACGAAAAGACAAAAAATTTAATTGGGCAACGAAGTCAAACATTGTGTTATATGTACTTGGGGGAAAACCATATCAATGAGTTTATTGTTGTAGAATTATACACTTTACATGATGGGAAAACATGGGAGCATGTCAAAACTGAAGGGATAAGAATGTGCTTGCCTTCTTCTGTTCCTTCACTGCAGCTTTCAGGTGCATAGCCGGTAAGAACTGAACTGAGCCGAAATGCATCAAGCAATCAATCACAAAAAATAAAACTAAAATCGAACCAAAGCAAACAGTTCAGTCCTGAGAAATTTAGGCTCTGTTTTGCATGATTGTGGCGTAAGCGGTGGTACCGTCGTTCGTGAGCGTCCAACCTCACCTAAGAAATTTCATCCACTTTTATGTTCAAAACTAATTTCTTTTCTTGATGACGGCCATAACCTTTGTCATGCCAAACATACATTATATTGTTGTGGTGTTTTTTCCCAAACTCATCGGAGCAAAAAAATAATCTTGTCAAACTGAGCTCTAATAACTTGTACTGTTAAATACATATGCTGAGCTCTAATAACTTTACAACAAACATAAATACCTTCTTTTGGGCATTTCAACGAACTCCTTGAGGCAAGTCTTTGACCCCACGGAGCAAACTTTCGCATTCATATAGATTTCCCATCGTTAGTTAAATAGATCATGTCGTTTAAATGTTTCAAATGCATACAAGTACAGAAAGAATAACCTTGTGATAACTCAAATAGGTTCTGATAATAAGATTTTGCATTAGGCTCAATCACTAATCTAAGAAATTTCGATGCTAAATACTGAAAAATTCAGAAGAGTGCAGTGAAAAATCAGTGAATAAGGAGGAAGAAGATACAGTGAAAAATTAGTGAAAAATTCGATGCTAAATACCTTTTTTGTGAAAGCCTTGTGGCGGTAGAAGAGAACTAGCTAGCGAGAGGAGGAGAATGGAAATATGCGGTTATGATTCTCGCCATCGCGCCAGAAGTCGCGTGCCGCCAGAAGTCGCGTGCCGCCAGAAGTCGCGTGCCACCTCCTCACCGTCACAGTGTTATGGTTGATAATCCATCTTGCTCTAGCCAGAAACTTGCAAGATCAAAGTTCATAGAATGCACAAATATCCTAACTATACTAGGCCATGGATGCGGGAGAGAGAGGCTGCAGGAGAGAGAGTAAGGGATCGGGAACATGGAAAGGCTGCGGGAGGAGTATACCTGATTGCATTCTCTTTCTCGGCAAGCTCCAAGGATGTCGATGGCGGCCGCGATCAAGGAAGAGGGGAGGAAGTGCTTTGGCGATGGCAAGGAGAAGAGCAGGAAGATCGATCCAGCGTTCTCTTTTTTTGTTGAAATAAAGGAACGAGGGAGGGATTTGCTGCGAGCGGAGCTACGATGTGCGTTAGGGATTTGCTGCACTGAAGAGGAAAGGCCTTGCGGGAGAAGTGCTGGAGATGAATGGAGAAGGCCTTGCATTTGCGATGTGCGTGAGGAGGTTTCGGAGCTAGGGCGCCTTCAGTCGGTAGTAGCCATTTGCGGCAGGTTGAGTGAGGAGGTTGGAGATGAATGGTGAGAGGGAGAAACTCGAGCGGGGAAGGTTGGTTATTGGGTAAATTGCGAGAAAGCGAGAGGGTAAAATGGGATACGCGATTTTTCAGTCAAATTAAGTCGATTGAAGTGAGGCCCGACCGGGGGGAGCCTGCTCAGCGTCGGGTAAAGGGGAAGGGAATAGGAGTTCGCCGGATATAGGGGAGGGGAAGCTACTGCTGGTCGATTATATCTGGAAGGGGAGTGTATAGTTTATATATATTTATATAATATAATTATATTAATAACATAATAATAATAATAATAGTAATAACATTAGTGTTATATTATTACAAAGTGTCTAACGCATGCCGATTCAAATGAAATTCACACCCTAGGTGTTAAGTACATTGGAAAATGTGTACCTGATTTGAAGAAGTCCAACTTAGCTCAATGATATACATCAAGGTGTATTTGATGTTGTTTTGAGTTGACATGTGCAGGTGAAGAAGTGTTAAAGAATGCAGAAAAATATTCTAAGTCCATGTGTCGACACCTAAAGAAATAGTGTTGACACTTCAGAATATTTGTGTCGACACTTGAAGGAAGTTGTGTCGACACAGAGAAAGATAGTCGACCACATTTGTGTCGACACTGGGAAGCAGTGTCGACTAACTAAAAGATAGTCGACCTCGACATAGAAGGAGATAGTCGACCACATTTGTGTCGACACTGGGAGGCTGTGTCGACACAATGAGACAGAGTCGACACACATTTTGGCAGAAGTTGACAATACTTGTGTCGACACCAGAAGACTAAGTCGACACATTTTGGCAGAGTCAACAATTGATGTGTCGACACCTGAAGGCAGTGTCGACACCTGAAGGCAGTGTCGATAAATACTGAGTTCTGAATCTACAACAACTGTGTCGACACACAGGACTTGTGTCGACACACTGCAAAGTCAAGACCAAGTTATTTTCTGAAGAAAGATGAAGTGTTGAGTCGACATAAATTCTCTGTGTCGACTCATTCTCAAAATAAAGTTTTGAAGAAGCTGTGTCGACTTAAAGGCAAACTTGTCGACATCATCAAAGGCTGTGTCGACACCAAAGTTACTTGTGTCGACACATATAGACAGTTGGTCTCGACACTTCCTGACAGTCTGTCTCAACACTTTGCTAACCAAGACTAAGGCACAGGATCTGTTTGAAGACTTGACAGCTGTGGGTTACAGCCAGTTAACTGATGTTGTCAGACTTGTCAGAAGACAGTTATAAACCTGATCAGCCAGTTACCATTAAGAAGGTCTATAAATAGACAGATTCAGAGAGAAGAAGATAGATTGAACTTTGGCAATCAAATTGAGAAATCAAATCAAGAAGGAGTAATACACTAAAGAAGATCTTCATCAGAAGATCTAAGAAGACGATCTCAGGATCGATCTAAGAAGAGTTCTAACAAGAATTCAGAAGTATCATCAAAGGTGTTGGATAGAGAGGGATCCACCCATTTTTGAAGAAGAAGAAGGAAGCCATCAGTGGTTTCTCAAGAAGCTGTCTGGAAATCAACTCAGCTAAGTTCAGATTCAAGAAGCTTTGAAGAAAGCTCAGATTCAGTTGATTTCATTAGCTGATCAAGAATTGTCTTGTCCTCTTCTCTCTCAACAAAGGCAAGACATTAAAACTTCTTTTCTAAATTTCTGTAGGATCTGTTTTACACAGATCTGAGTTGTAAGCCTGTGATATAAAGGCTAAGTGTAGGAGAGTTGATCTCTGAGTGGTAGGGTTGTTTGCCTGAGTGTAGGAGAAGGTTCTTCTCTGAGTTATAGGCCTTGTGGCAAGGCTGAGGTAGGGCTGTTGTGCCTGAGTTGTAGGAACCATTCTGGGTTCTGAGTTGTAGGAACCTATCCAGGTTCTGAGCTGTAGGATCTGTGGATCTGAGAATAGTGGAAGTTTGGCCGAATCTAGCATACTGCTAGATAGGTGAAGGGGGAAAGTGGATGTACCCAAACCTTGGGAAACCACTATAAAACATTGTGCAATCTGTGATGATTCAATTTCTGTGATTGCTGTGCTGAATGTTTTAATTCTGTAATTGAATTCTGCCTAGAAGTATAAACAAGCAATTAGAACCTATTCACCCCCCCCCCCCTCTAGGTGTTTAGGTTGTCTTGAAAGTAAAACTATCAAGTGGTATCAGAGGGAGGTTTCTTAAAAAGGACTTAACAGTCTGAGGTAGATCTGAAAGGCAGAATCAAGATTCAAGAAGATGGGTTCTGGAGAAAATCACAAGGAGTTAGGGTCAATGAAGTTACCCATCTGCAGGAAGGAAATCTTTGGAATTTGGAAAGAAAGAGTCAGATTATTCATGGAAGCATCTGACCCAAGAATATACATCACAGTTCAGGAAGGACCTTTCATTCCAATGAAGGTATTAGTTCTTGATGCTAATATTCAAACTCCAAAGAGTTATTTTGAAATGACCAAGGATGAAATCATTTTGGCAACTATGGACAAGAGAGCTCAGAATATTATTGAGAGTGTCATAGATGATTCTACATTTCAGAATTCGATTCACTGCAAGACCTCCAAAGAAATGTGGGACACCTTGATTATCTACATGGAGGGATCTGAAGAAGTAAGACAGGATAGGAAGTCTATGCTCAACCAGGAATATGAAAGTTTTAGACAAGGAAAAACTGATAGCATAACTGAATGCTATAAGAAATTCTATAGAATTGTGAATGAGTTAATGTCCTATGGAAGAGTCTTCAGTACCTATGAACTGAATGACAAATTCTTAAGATCCTTAACAAAGGATTGGGACATAAAGATCTGTGTCATAAGAGAAGTGGCTAAATTGGCAGAGATCTCTCCTCCCACCTTGTTTGGAAAGCTGCTGTCCTATGAAATGCAACTTATGGTGAGGAAGGAGGAGGAAAAGAATTCAAGAGGAGAGCATAGAGAAAAGACTGTGGCATTCAATGCAGAATCGATCAGAAAGAATAGGAGGATATCACCATCCCCTCCTAAGGAAATTGCAGAAGTCAGTTCAGAAAATTCAGATAATCAGGGTTCAGAAAGCTGTGATTCAGATGCAGACTTTGCTGCATTCACAAGGCAATTCCAGAGGTTCTTGAAGAAGAAGCAGTGGAAGTCTAAGCCCTCCACTTCACAGCAAGTTGATGACTATTATCAGAAGAAAAGGTCATCAAGGAAAGAAAAGAGCAGATCAAAACCAAGCAAGGCTACTACTTCAAGGATTGTCTGCTATTGTTGCAATAGACCTGGACATGTAGTGGCTGACTGTCCTGATAAGAGAAAGGAGTCTTCAGACAAGAATAAGACTCATAAAAAGGGCAAGAAGGAGAAATCTTTTGTTGCAAAGAAGGATAAGAGCCTATCAGATCAGTCAACTTCAGAGTCAGAATCTGAAGCAGAAGCATACATTGGACTATATGCTGCATCTGAAGAAGAGGCGTTTCTACAGTTGCTAGACTCCATCTATGATCAAGAGGATCATCAGTGCATGGGACTGATGGCAGGATCAGAAGAGGACATATGCCAGAATCAGTCTGGTCCTAATAAGGTACAATGTCCTTCTATGAAATCTGTTTGTAGTACAAGTACAGAATCAGCTACATCTGCATCAAGTGATGTAGATGCTTCTGAATCTGAAGGAGATGTCTATCAATTGATAGATAAGTATGGGGACTTGTTGCAGGCCCTTAAGAAAAGCAAGAACCTAGTTAAACTTCAGGCTCATGAAATTGATAAACTAAGGGTAGCTGCAACTGAGTTAGAGAAAGTAATTGATCAGAAGTTAAATGAAATTGCCAAGCTAAAGAATATAACTATTATTCAGATGGTCACAATTAATTATACCAATGATCAAGTGAAGAGTCTGGAGGCCAGACTAAGAATTGAAAAAGATTTAGTGGCTAGTTACTCTAAGCCAAAGTCTGTCTTACCCTTGATAGATGAATTTGTGAATCAAAAGGGTAAGGCAGGATTAGGATTCAAAGGTAACTCCAGGGCTGGCCAATTCAAGAGGAAAGGTAAAGCTCCTGTCAAGCCACTGAACTTTTCAGTCCCTATTAAGTTTAGAAAGGTGGAAGTGCCTTCTAACCTATATGATCATGAAAATATTCATGGTCATATTAAGTCTAATGTTCTGAAAAACAAGGGTGTAAATGCCAACAGGCCTACCCATGTTCATAAACCCAATGGTTATAAAAAATCAGTGGGTGAAGCTGCTGCAGCACCAGCAATGGAAAGAAATTCTTTTGTCAAGGATGTATCTAGAACTAGATACAATAGGTTTGAATGTTGGTGCTGTGCCAAGAGAGGCCATTTTGCACTAGACTGCTGGTATAACACAAGTATTAGAAAGAACAATAGTCTACCTGTTAGAAGAGATAATGGTAGGTTTGTTTATGCTAACTTGAACCAAGGACCCAAGACTTGCTTGGGTTCTAAGGGAAAGTAAATCTGTGTAATAGGTGTATCCAAGTAGCCATACCCCTATATGGTACTTGGATAGTGGTTGTTCCAGGCACATGACTGGAATAAAGGGGCTGTTGAAGGAGTATTCATCTGTTAAAGATGGACCTAAAGAGATCTTTGGTGGATCTGAAAAAGGAGTCATCAAAGGGTTTGGTAACATTTCTTCTAACCTAATTACTATCACCCAAGTGGCTTATGTAAAAGGTTTGAAATATAATCTAATAAGCATAAGCCAGCTGAGTGATTTAGGATATGACATTTCATTTGTTAAGGATGGATGTCATATCAAAAGGTCAAGTGATCAAGAGATCATTTTGACTGGGTATAGGAAAAGAAATGTATATTGTCTTAATTTTGTATGTGAGAATAAGGCTTCTCCCATCTGTCTTGTAGCTGATGACAATGCTTCTCATTGTGTTAAGTGGCACAAGAGATTGGCTCATCTTAACTACAAGACAATTGGCCAACTCTTTATCAAAGAGTTAGTGAGGAATGGTCCTCAAGTTAAGTGTATGAAGGAAGGGTTATGTTCAGCTTGTCAAAAGGGCAAGCAGACAAAATCCTCCTTTCAAAGCCTTGAAAACAAGGATTCTGTGAGATGCTTATACCTCTTGCATATGGATCTTTTTGGTCCTATACCAGTTCATAGTCTAGGTTGGAAGGTCTACACTTTTGTGGTTGTAGATGACTATTCTAGATTTACATGGGTGTTCTTTCTGAGACAGAAATCTTAAACCCCAAGTGTCTTACTTAATTTTGTAAAGCAAATTCAGAATGAACTAAATAGTACAGTGGTCAAAATCAGAAGTGACCATGGTACTGAGTTTCAATCTGAAAGCATGACAAAGTTATGTGAAGACTTTGGGATTTTCCAAGAGTTCTCCTCACCAAGAACACCTCAGCAAAATGGAATTGCTGAAAGAAAGAATAGAACATTAATTGAAGCTGGTAGAACTCTATTGAGTGATACCTCTCTACCAGAATATTTCTGGGCTGAGGCAGTAAACACTGCTTGTCATGTGATCAATAGGGCTTCTATCACCAAGAGCCACAAAAAGACTCCCTATGAGATTATGAAAGGTAGAAAACCAAATCTATCCTACTTCAGAATCTTTGGTTGCAAATGCTATATACTTTACAATGGTAAGTCATATTTGACTAAGTTTGCTGCCAAATCCCAGGATGGGATATTTGTTGGATACAACACAAATAGTAAGGCTTATAGAATCTTCAACTTGACTACACAAGTTGTTGAAGAATCTGTGCATGTTGTGTTTGATGAAACAAGATTAATCAACTGTGAGTTGTCTTGTAGATCAAATGACTCAACAGGTATAAGTAAAAGAATGGACAAGCTCTCCATTGCTGAAGCTTCAAGGGAAGATGGAGTATCCTTCGTTCCAGGGTCCGACCTCCTGAGTGACTACCGCACTCCCCGGAGTGGACCTCCTAAAAAATTCTCGCTACCTCCCTCTCATCCACAAAATGAGACAACAACCCTGAGAGAGTCTTTCGATATAATTATCCGTCGCGTATGAGATAGTATGCAGACTTGTGCTTGAATCTCTTCTTATCCATCCCCTCAGGGAACTCCCTTATGGATAGGAAATTTGTGAATGTATCCATCCAGGAGGGTTGTTGGTCCACCTCCATCAACTCCCCCTCTTGGACGGATGGACGGAATAGGTCAGTGATGGTACCCCCACCCGTGGGCCAAGCTTGGCAAACTTATACACCCGTTCGTTTTCTTTCCGGTGTACATGACGGATGGTGAAGGTTTGGAATACTCTTATGATCCCCTTGATTTTGGCTAAGTATAATTGCAGGGTGAATTCCCTAACTTCGAACTCCCCGTATCTGGGAAGCTACCACCATGGAGTTAGAGAGGACCTCCACATCATGCACCCCCAACTCCCTATCCAGGCGCAGACCCGCGATCACAGCCTCATACACGGCCTTATTGTTGGTGATGGGAAAATGCACTACCTCCGTCTGCTTGATCCTTGTCCCCTTAGGGCTTTCAAAGGTGACCCTGACATTCAGGGAGTGTCTTACCGAAGCACCGTCCACCATGAAATTCTAAGGAATAGGGTGAGTGAGTTCCTCCTCCTCAACCTCGACAATATAGTCTGCTAGAAAGTCAGCCATTGCCTGTGCCTTGATCGAGAGTCGGGGAACGAAGGAGATGTCAAAATCGCTCAGTTCCACCGACCACTTGGCCAGCCTCCCCGAATGCTCTACCCCTTCAAAGATATTGCGGAGGGAGTGGTCAGTCACAACTCAGATAGAGTGTTCCTGGAAATTGTGTCGGAGTCTTCAAGCCGAGACGACCAGAGCGAAAGCCAACTTCTCTAGGATGGAATAACGGAGCCCCGCCTTCCTCAGGACCCTGCTGATGTAGTAGATGGGTATTTGTTTCTTACACTCCTCCCTGACCAACAAAGAACTCAGGGCCTCTGCCCCAACCACTAGATTTAGGGACAGGTCTTCCCCTTCCTTTGGCCCTTGGAGGAGTGGGGCCTAGGTGAGCTGCTTCTTCAAGGCCTTGAATACCTACTCGCACTCCTTAGTCCATTCAAACTTTTCCCCCTCTCAATGCATTGAAGAAAGGGGAAGCACTTTTCCCCTTCCCGGGAGTGGAACCTACTAATCTCGGCAAACCTTCCTGTCAGCTGCTGGACTTCCTTGGCTTTCCTAAGCGACCCCACCTCCATGATTGCCTTGAACTTGTCTGGATTTGGCTCAACCCCCACGAGATTGATGAGGTGGCCCAAGAACTTCCCCTTGCTGTCCCCGAAGACACACTTAAAAGGGTTCAGCCTCATTTAATATTTCCGCAGTGTGCCGAAGGTCTCCACTAGATCCCGGATGTGGGAGTCGACCTCTCAGCTCTTTATCATTTTATCATCTACGTGGACCTCCAAATGCCGCCCCCTCTACTCCTGAAAGACACAGTCCATCATATTCTGATATGTCGCACCTTCATTCTTCAGCCCGAAGGGCATTATCTTATAGCAGTAGCATCCGTCCCCCATAATGTAGGAGACATCCTTTACATCGGGGGCGGGGGTGCATCCTGATTTGGTGATAATCTTAAAATGCATCTAAAAAACTCATTACAGGGAAACCGACGGCGTAGTCATCCAGCGCGTCGATCCGAGCAAAGGGGTAACATTCCTTGGGACATGATTTTTTAAGCAAAGAGAAATATACAAACATACGCCACCGGCCGTCCCATTTTTTAACCATAACAACATTGGAGACCCAGCCAGGGTATTGAATTTCGGATAAAAAGCTAGCCTTGAGGTGCTTGGCGATCTCCTCCCTGATCTGCTCGACAAGCTTTTGCGCGGTGGACCTCTTCTTTTGTTGGACGTGGAGAACCTCTGGGTCCATGTTAAGACGGCGACATATGACATCCGCGTCGATCCCGCGAATCTCGGTCGTACACCAGGCAAAGACGACCATATTCTTTTGGATGCATTCCAACATCCTTCCCTGGTCCTCCGGGGTCATCACCCCACTGATGCGGATCTTCTCCACCCTGCCTCCCTGGGTTAGATCCTCCATCTCCACTACCTCCTCCGCTGCCTTCATCCTTGACTACTCCTCCCATTCGGTGGCATCCCTCTCTCCCTAGGCTTGAACCTCCTCCTAATTAATGGCCATCATCTTAGCCAGAAGTTCTAAAATCTCCTCCGTCTCTAATTCCTAGATGTGGGCTTCCCCCTCCACTACCTCTTCCTCCTCCACTCCTTCGGACTCCTGCCCGGCCAACTCCTCAATCCTCATATCCATCTCCTCGGCTCCCTCCTACAAGGAGATGGAGTTCACGACCATCACATAGCACTCCCTTGCCGCCCTGGGATATCCACGGACTCGGACCTGGACCCCCGCCGCATTTAACTTGAGACATTGGTGAAAGGATGAGGGGACACATCGAAAGGTGTTAATGAGGGGCCGCCCAAAAATGGTGTTGTAGCTGCTGGGGGGCGTCCACGATGACGAACCTGTAGTTCCTGGACTGCCCCCCTAGGATTACATGGAGTCCCACTCCTCCTTCCACTTACTTCCTTTCTCCAGAGAATCCGAATAGAGGTTCATCCGAGGCCAGCACCCTCTTACCCTCCACCTTCATTGCGTCGAACGGATTTTTGAAGATGACGTTGATGGAGCTCCAGTTATCGACAAGGATCTGGGCGACGGTGAAGTTCTCGATGTCTGTCTGATTGAACAACGCATCATAGAAAGGGTCCTCATGACTCGACATATCCTTCTTAGAAAAGGTAATGCTCTCATCCGGGGGTGGGGTCTGGGATGTCAAGCCGATGCTCCTTTGATACATGACATGGAGGCTCGCCTTGCAAAAAGCCTTGAATCTAACCCCCCTGGTGATCAATCTGATCCCTCCTCGTGTTCTGACATCGGCCCGGTCTTTGCATCTGTCCTCCTCCGCCCGAGGCCCGACCTCCTCGATCAGCACACCATGCTGGTCCTTCCCCTGCTACTGCCCCCTGTTTCGTCTCATCTCGAGGAACTTCGGGCACATGGATGTGACGTGCCCCTCCTCCTGATGGAAGTCAAAGTAGTGTAGGTACACCTTGACCTCCCTCCTACACCTTGGCTGTCCTCTCCCCCTTCCCCCTAGGGCAATCGACTTGGCCTCCTCCTTATCGGGGGAGGCGGTCTTTGACCCTACCTCCCGCCCTGGGGGTAAAATGGACCGTGGCCACCCTGGCGAATATCCCCTACATGATAACCCCTCCTTGGCCTTTGGTCCTTCCACTCTGGCCTCCATCCTAGCCGGTCAGTCTGAGCCTGATGCCTGATGAGTCCATATTTTAAACTTAATTCTGGACTCATCTGGGCTCATTTGCATGTCTTTGTACTACCATTTTGCACTATTAGCACTCCTTTTGGTTCGCTGCGACATTCCACGTCTTGTGCACTTTATTAGCCTATTTCTGTGCGTGTTTGTATTTCCCTCTTGCTTTGCATTTTATTAATATCTGTGACTGCAATGATCGATAACCCGTCCAGTTTTCCTGCAGGTTCGGGGATCGTGTGGGCGCCCGGGATAGGGCTTTCACCATTTTTTTGGCAAAGGAGTCAATGGTCGTGCATTTTTACCCACGCACGACCATCGACCTCTTTGGCGCACGATTATCGGTCGTGCGCAGTCTGGCTTCTCTTGTGAAAGTTCTGTCCCGCCATATCGCACGGTCACCAGCTATACCACGCACGATCACTGCTCGTGCGCTCCCGATCGTTCGCATTGACGACCTATTTTATGCAATCCCTGTCTCTGCTATCGCACGAGCACTGACCATTCCTCGCACGATCACCGATCGTGCGTCTTTGCTCGTGCGCTTATTTCTTTGACTTCCTTGGCAAGCTGCAGGTTTTCAGGTGTGCTGCGCACGGTCATCGACCGAACAACGTGCACGACCAGTGGTCGTGCGTCGTTGATCGTTCCATTCGGCCTGGCCGAAGTTCCAGCAGCCCGGCCTCAAGGAATCGTCGCCCAGCATAGCAGCTCCGCCCCTCTTGGTGGTGCTCCCCTGCAGCCCGGTGACCTCCTACCTCCTCCGGTATGACTCTGAAGAAGGCGGTTCGGTTCTCCTCATCCGGTGTGACTCCGGTGAACCCCATGGAAGAGCGATTCTCCACATTTATCGTTCCTCCTCCTCCTCCTCTCTCCTCTCTAATTTCAGATTTTGGGTAATGAATTTCTATCTCTAAAACTTGTGTGATTCCTCTTAATACTTTGTGAGATTGGTGGATTTCTAGAATGCTAATTTTATCCTAAATCTTGATAATTGTTGCATTATATAAATCATAAATTGTATTGTTTTCTTTCCGACTTTTCGCGGAGATTTTCGTAAGGATAGGTCGTCTTGGGTGTTTGTAAATCGGGGTTGGTTTAGCCCTTTGATTTCGGACGATTCAAGGGGATTTGGTATATCCTCGTTGAGATTTGTTTTGAGGGCTGAATTCGGACTACTTTTGGAACGTTGCTTGAGTCCGGAACAACCTCCACATTGATATAGAAAATGCTTGGAAATGAATGCTTAGGTGTTGTGTTGGGTTATGCAATATGTATGTGGATGTTCGTGTAGGTGTGGTTGGGAAATACCCATTTGTGAGATCGCGCCGTTACGAACAAAACTCCGCCGGAAATTCCAACTTTGCACGCACTTTACATGTTCGTAGAAACGCTTCATAGGACGTTTTAAATGCACGTTAGGTGTTCGGGCAAATGTCCCTTAGGTTTATCCCTTTTGTTATTTTCATTTCTAGCATCGCGTAGGGGTGGCCTGCATCAATTTGGTATCAGAGGGAGGTTTCTCAATTTCTCAACTTGACAACGATCCGCTCGATCCGAGCTACCCCCACTTGCACTTAGGTACGTTTCGTTCGTTTTAAAAATTTTATTTTTAGTTATATAAAAAACAAAAAAAAAGGTTTTAAGTGTTTCTTAAGTCGACTTTTCTTTTCCGATAGTCTGCCATGGCACGCGTTGGGAGTCCCCTTCCCCACTTTCCCGATTGGTGCATTTCGCAAGGAGATGAACCGCCAATTTGACGACCTTCATGACTTATTGACACAGATTAAAGGTCAGCGTCCGACGCCCCGTCCTGAACCCCCTAGGCGACAGCTTAGGGCCAATGTTCCTTCCAGTACGGTTACCCCAGCGATTACAACACCACCGCCGCGCACTCCTAGTCCTGTTAGAATTCCTGCCCCAACCTACGATGGGTTAGGTGGACCGCGTGTATTTTTACGTTGGGTGAGCGATATGGAGCAATATTTGGAGCGATATCACATTGGGGACCCCCACAAGCTTTCCGTTGTGAGGCTACAATTATTGGGTCGAGCTCAGACCTTCTGGCGCAATGAGGAGAGACGTTTTGGACCGTCCTTTGACGGCTCACGTGTAGGTTGACCACTTATGAAGGATTTATTAACGGATGAGTATTACCCTTCATACTACCGTACTCAGTCATCCGATTACCTGAGTGACGCGCCGCCTAAGATTTTGCCTATATCGAACAAGCACGTCCCCCCATACTCCAGTATGAGGACGTCTCATAATTTTACTTCTCCCCGCCAGGCCACTACACCCCTTTCTGATTATAAGAGTGACGATAGGCCACACGTTAGATCTTTGTCCCAAAAGGATCTTACCATTTTGAGTACCCCTGCCCCTACTGTTAGGGAGAGGGAAAAGGTTAGGTCCACTGTCCCGCCACCTGTCATAGTCATTACTAGGGATGCTCCAAAACCGCGAGTTGAGCATAGGAAGATAGTTAAGAATTGCAAGGAGAGCGCAACATGTTATGCTGGTGGAGCGATTGGCCACTATGCCGTGGAGTGCCCCACTAAGCCTAGAGCTTTTGCTCTTTTAGCTTCGACGTCTGAGCCCGCCACTGAGGGCGAGGCAGATTTATCTGACGATGAGGAGAATGGATATCCTAGCGACTTGGATGATGATTCTTGGGATGATAATTATATTTCGACTTGTGAGAGTACCCCATTAGCCACTACGTGTCATGATAGTGATGTTTCAGATCACCCTACTGTTGAGTACCCTCTCGAGTCTCTGATCCCTATTTTGAGTGAGCCTTGACCTGATCTTTCTGCGATCCGATCTGAGCTATCTGAGGAGCCCGAGATTGAGGATTTCTCAATTACTATTTTGGATGAGTTTCCTCCTGAGGGAAGGGTATCTTTGGACGATTCTTTTGATGTTTGCCCGGACGTGAGTTTCCCGGATGATTGCCCCTTATTTGAGTCACCATTGAGTGAGATTCATTTGGATTTGGATTTAGTCCCGGGCTCGATTTTACCGACCCTCCCTCCTGTTTGTGTGCCTACATTTGATATCATTTTACGACATGGATCTGCTAGTCATAGTCTACGCTTTTATGATATACCTACTTGGATACCCCCTACACTAGCGTTGGCCCATCGTTTAGATGTTCTCGAGCCGATCCTAATAAATGTTGATCTTGTCACTGCACCACTTTTTCTTGCTCATGCTACATACGAGACGGGTCACTTCCCGAGATTTCTCCCGACGGATAGTGTTTTGTTGGTGACTATGTGTGATTTTCCTATGCTGGTGCATTTTCATTTGATGTCTTTACGATATTGCCACCAATCAAGTCACCTTGCACATCTTTTTCATTCGCCCCGAAAAGAACTTCATGTATACAGGGCACCGCCTTATACCTGTGCCTTTGCTTAGCTTCACTTGCACGACTATACATGTTGGAGAGCTTCTGACTATGGAGTGATTGATCTGAGTTTAGTCTTGTCGGCCCTCGAGTGGATACCTTCGGGTTCTGAAATGAATTTCACACGTTGGAGCGCCGATCCTTACATGATTTTCCCGGATTTCGGATTTAATGTAATTTTTTCGGATTTTTACGATGCAATCGGTTTTACGCCGTGTTTCAATTTTTCGGATTTAATTTGGCATATCTTGTTTCCACCTGAGTGGCTTTCTCCGACGTTTCTCTCTTCCACATCAGATTCTCTTGGGTTGAGAGGTGAGATTATTTCCGTGTCGCTCTTCCAGTTGGGTTTTCTGGTTCTCGCATTGGATGGTAAGAACTGCACTGTTTTTCGTTATGCTGACACATCTGCGAGGTTTTTTGCTGTTCTTGCTCATGACAGGTTCTGTTCTATTGCGGACGCCCCGTGGATGTTCGCTCTCGCTATGCCCCCCGTGGATGTTGTTGTCTCCTACTATTCTCTCCTTGGCCACTCATCGGTGATGAGTGATTTTGAGCGGGGGAGGATTGATGGCGAGGACCCCCCACCATTTGTTCGTGTCGACATGGATTTCACGTTTGACCGCCGCCGCTACATATTCGTGGACATTGATGGTCGTTGCCGCAACCGTCGTCGCCACCACTGCCATCGCCGCGACATGTTCGTAAACTTTGTTGATCGTTGCCGCAACCGCTGCCGCATCCGTTGCCGCAACCGTCGCCACCGCCACCGTCGCGTCAACTTGATTTAATGTTATTTCAAAATAAATTAAATAACATTAAATCCTTTCTCTTGTTTTCATTTAATAAGTTTATAAGTTTATAAATTAGAAATTATAAACTTATAAAAATATTTATCATTATGTTATTTTATGTTGTTTTAATTTTAAGTATTAAGGAGGGCTAGGATTAGTTAGTGATGAAATGAAGGGTGAGAGAGTTTATTTCATTTGCTATATATATGTATGTGTGAGGAAGAGTTAAGCATTGAAGAAAAAAATTAAAGAAACCTAATTTGCTACCTACGGTGGACAGCAGCCCCCCTCCTCTTCCATTCGGCCTGGCCGAAGTTCCAGCAGCCCGGCCTCAATGAATCGCCACCCAGCATAGCAGCTCCTCCCCTCTTGGTGGTGCTCCCCTGCAGCCCGGTGACCTCCTACCTCCTCCGGTGTGACTCCGAAGAAGGCGGTTCGGTTCTCCCTCATCCGGTGCGACTCCGGTGAACCCCGTGGAAGAGCGATTCTCCACATTTATCGTTCCTCCTCCTCCTCCTCTCTCCTCTCTAATTTCAGATTTTGGGTAACGAATTTCTATCTCTAAAACTTGTGTGATTCCTCTTAATACTTTGTGAGATTGGTGGATTTCAAGAATGCTAATTTTATCCTAAATCTTGATAATTATTGCATTATATAAATCTGAAATTGTATTGTTTTCTTTCAGACTTTTCGCAGAGATTTCGTAAGGATAGGTCGTCTTGGGCGTTTGTAAATCGGGGTTGGTTTAGCCCATTGATTTCGGACGATTCAAGGGGATTTGGTATATCCTCGTTGAGATTTGTTTTGAGGGCTGAATTCGGACTACTTTTGGATCGTTGCTTGAGTCCGGAACAACCTCCACATTGATATAGAAAATGCTTGGAAATGAATGCTTAGGTGTTGTGTTAGGTTATGCAATATGTATGTGGATGTTCGTGTAGGTGTGGTTGGGAAATACCCATTTGTGAGATCGCGCCGTTACGAACAAACTCCGCCGGAAATTCCAACTTTGCACGTACTTTACATGTTCGTAGAAATGCTTCATAGGGCATTTTAAATGCACGTTAGGTGTTCGGGAAAATGTCCCTTAGGTTTATCCCTTTTGTTATTTTCATTTCTAGCATTGCGTAGGGGTGGCCTGCATCAACGGTTCTCTGCTTAAACAACTTTATATTTTTTTTATATCTACCCCATACTTTTAGACTCTTTGGAAATATCAATTTATAATAGATTCTCTCTTTATTTTAATTTAATCAAAAAAATTTTAGTGTTCCCCTTATTTTTTTATTTTTTTTAGATCATTTCATTGGGATGAGAGGCTAAAATTCATTATCCTTTGATAACTGTATGCAATTTTTTCTTTTATTGTTAGTTCATACGTCATTAGAATTTAATATTCCATGGTAAACATATGAAACCCCCAAAATAAAAAAATTGATGGATTAAGAGGATAAAATTTGATATTCCTAATTGAATTGTTTTTTTATGAAGAGAGAAAAAAGTTGTTCATATTAAATAAGGATGAGAGGATAAAAGTCATTATCTTGTGGTAAACATATGCAATCATGAAAAAGAAAAAAAAGAAAAGTTTGAGGTGAGGGGATAAAATTCATCACCTCTAATCAAAAACCTTTTTATACCCCTTTGTCCCTCCAAAACCAATTAGCCACTAAAATTACTATTACAAATAAATTAAAATAAAACGAGGGCAGAAGTACAAGTTTACATTTTTTTATTTAAGTTTATTTTAGGTTAGGGACTTTATAATTCTAATCTATTTATGTTGGCAAAATTACTCATTATTGCAAGCAAGTTAATTTCTTGCTCTATTCATTTTAATTTCATAATTTAGGACTTAATTTTTAAATCAATAAATTTTATTTATAACTTCCTTTTGAATTAATGAATGTTAGTTTAAATTAAAAAATTTTATTAAAGTCTTATGAATACTTCTCATTCTTTTGCTCTGAAATATCAAAAGCTTAAGTATGGGAGTATTTGATAACAATTTATTTATCTATATTTTAGTATAAAATTTCATTATAAATAAATAACTTTTATTGCTTTTATCTTTATTTTTATCTAAAATGTCTTCTTATGGATTTTTAAGGATTAACTAAGTTGCTGGTAGAAATTTGGAGCATATAAGAGCAATCAGGAGTCAAAAGGGAGCAATTTTGCAAAAAATCAAACTACAAACCCTAATGTCACGAGAGTGACTTAGGGTATGACATAGTGTCATAACCAGGGCCCGATCCTCGATCTAAAAGGTGCATGCAATGTAAAATAAAGTTACACGCCTAAGGTCATGCCCGTAAACTTTCCCCCAAGCCAATCCAATAACTCCCCAATAATGACTCCAAGGACACGCCTATGACCTTCAAATTTCATCCCCGTGAAAGTGTACGGATCATCCTTTACATGATAATCCCTCCATATTTTCTCGACAACTACAGTTTCTAGAAGTCACTTCCATAGGTCATGATCGTGACCTATGGGTGTGACATGCCTGTAATGCTAAAATTCATGTAGATCACAACCTTTTAACCTCTAGTGATCATTCCCCTGGTTACGAGCATGCATTATGGGCCTGTAATCCGATTTTTCACATATATAAAGCTAGCTGCTCCAGAACTCAAGAAGTCAAACTCCAGCCCCGTTTGGGGAACTTGTAGTTTAGTTTACATATTTTCTTTTACATACTCTTTAATTCCAAGTATGGATTTCTTTTTCATTCACTGTACCTTTTATTTCCTAGTGTAGATTTCCTTTCCTTGCACTTTTACTTTTCTCTCCCTTCGCAATAAAAATGTTCTTCTTTTTTAATTCTTCTCTCCTTTTCATAATCATGTCAAGCTAATATTTATAAGTATTTGATCGGATGATTTCCTTTGGATTTATGATTTTATAATTATCTCTCCTTAGCTCTGAATCGAAGTATTGATTTATTTTTTATTAATACCGATTAAATATATCAATATATGATTTCACAATTATTTCTTATTCTAGTTAGCTGAGATTCATTAAAATGAATCGATCACTTGAGAATAAAAGGAGTTGATTACAACCCTCGAGAGACGATGACAAAACTCTTTCAAATAGGAGTCAAAGCCTATAGAGGGATTCACCTCGAAAAAGCGAGCCTTAAGTTATTTATTTGAATGAGAGGTATTACTCCAAGTTAAAGTACTCGACAGCCTCAAGTTTAATATGGCCTTCATCATAAATTACAATACTTCTTCCGATAATGTACACTTGGCATTGTCGGTCATAGTTTAGCCCATCATTGAGTGTTGATAAGAAAATTAAGGGAAAGATTTTTCTCCAAACATTATCTACGATGAACGCAAGCATACCTATTATGTATTGCATAGGATATGAAAAGACTATAAAGGTCATATAAATCCACGGGTAGGTCGAGTACTTCTACTTATAGAAAACAAACTACTCTTTTATCGGAGAAAACACTGAATTGAAATTAAGTTAAGTTAAAAATTAATTGCAAAAAAGAAAAAGAAAAACTAAGACTTGAATAATTGTACATAGACATAAAAATCACATCAAAGAAAAGAAAACTAAACTCACCTTTAAATGAATGATGAAAGAAAATTTTTTAATTGTTCTAAACAAAGACTTGATCATCGAGACTCCCAAATTATAAATGCATCTCTCTCGAGTATTATGCCCAACTGAAAATAGGTTGATGGACCAAACTCTCATTCTCAAATTGAAACGCCTAAAACTCACCTTAACGAGGTGAATACCCCTATAGGATTTGACTCTTATCAAAAATATTTACGTCTTCAACTCTTTAGGGGTGCGTGCAACTCTTTTTATTCCCGAGTAATTGATTCATACGCATGAGCCTCTCGGCTAACTAGAGTACAAAATTTAATACCAAAATCCATAACTAGAATATGGAATTGATAACGATATAAATCGAGATAAATCAGGTAGAGAAGAACAAAAATAATATATTTGGATGAAATCAAATAAAGGCGCGAAAATAGGACAGAATAAAAACTACCAAATAAAAATGTTTACAAAAAGAGAACTAAAGCTAGAAATGAGATTATCAAAATAATTCCTAAGTTATGAAATTTTAAATTACGCAAAATAAAAAACTTTAAATTAAAATCTAATCTTTGAAGTAAAATATAAGAATAATAGAATTGAAAAATAATCTCTACCCAAACGATTAGAGGGGAAATTTATTCATGACATAAAGGAAATTGCAAGAAATAAAACTAAGTTATTATTTCATTAAAGAAGGAGATTACAAAATTTAACCCTAAGTTAGGAAAAAGAAATTACATGACATATTTAAAATTACAAAAAAAATTACAAAAACATTAAAATATAATATATTAAATTTATGTGGGGAAGTGGAAAATTGCCCAAGGAGGGCTGCCCATGAGGGGGAATTATTGTGGGGGTTAGTATTATTTTATAGGTGAAAATTCTATGATACACGCCACCTTTTTCATGCACGTGACTAGGGGATGTCTAATAATAAATGGCATTGAGGGAACTGATTCTGGCGCGGCATCAGGCCGAATGCCTCGGGCTTGAAATTTAAGTAAAATGTTGTAATGCCATTGAATTTTTGATAAATTATTTTAATCTTTTAACTTAAGCAATTTTGGGGTAAGGGCGTTATGTTATCTCGGATTTAAAAGGGGGATGTCGTTGGTGCTTTTTCGTGTTCGTTTAGTCAGGTTGACCGAATTTTGATCTTGTTAAAATTTAGCTCTTAGACTTAATTAAATTAATTAAATTTTTAAGAATCATAATTTCGAGCCAATAAAAATTAAAATAATTAATTTTAAAATTTTAACATTAAGAATCGGAATTCTCCAAGTATTAATTAAAACAAACCTAGTTAAATAATTTTAATTTCTTTGCCTAATCTTTGTTCAGAGTAGTCAAAGAAGGCATTGGAAGTGGCAAAAAACATAAAATTTTTACCTTAATAACTTGATTTTCTTTAATTAAAAATAAGGACAACTGTAGTTTTTTAGTTTCAATGTTTTATTCTTTCTATATCCTCAAGCCAACCCAATAACAGGAGAGAGAGAAAATGAGAGGCGGAAAAATCCTCTTTTCTTGAAGCTTTTCGTCCACCCAATCAGGATTTTCGGTGCTCAAAATCTTCGACAGAGTATAGATTCAGAAAGATCTCATCGAGATCTTCGCAGTCTTGGATAGTATTTTTTGTTTTGTTGAGATTTAAAGTTGGGGTTAGTGGCCTGAACCATTTTTAGCTAGGTCTTTATATTTCTTCTTGTCGGGCTATAGTGTAAGCTGATCCTTGGTGTGGAGGGCTTAGGAGGCAAAAATCTATTGTCTGATGTTGAGTCAAGTGGTAGTTGCCCCCTCCTTAATTAATCTGTCTTAAATTTCAAGAATTTCTCTATGATTTACTTCAGAACTTACTGTATATTCTTTCAGTTTTACTTCAGAACTTGCTTAAAATTTCTTGCATAATTAAATTCATTCCCCTTGTCTACTTAGTTCATTATTTTCTTTAAATAAAGAATGGACGGCATAAATTAGACTGGATAGCTCCTTTCTTAAGTAAGAAAAAATTGGAATGCATCATGAAAATTTAACTACATAGTCAATTTCTACACTAAGTCAAAATTTGACTGCATAATCCATTTCTATACTAGTCAAAATTTGACTACATCATGAAAATTGGACTGCATAATCCATTTAAACACTGAGTAAAAATTTGACAGCATCATGAAAATTCGAATGAATTGTCCATTTTTGAACAAAGTCAAAATTCGACTACATCATGAAAATTTGATTGCATAGTCCATTTTTGCACTAAGTGAAAATTCGTCTGCTTTATAAAAATTTGACTGCATAGTCCATTTTTCTGCACTATATCAAAGTTTGTCACAATCATGAAAATTTGACTACTTAGTCCATTTCTGCGCTTAGTCAGAATTCAATTGTATCATAAAAATTTGGCTGCATAGTCCATTTTTGCACCAAGTCAAAAATTGACTGCATCACAAAAATTTGACTTCATCACAAAAATTTGACTGCATAGTACATTCTACAGTAAGTCAAAATTTGACTACATGTTGAAAATTTGACTGCATAGCCCATTTTTGCAGTAAGTCAAAATTTTCCTACATACTCCATTTTTACACTGAGTCAAAATTCGACTGCATCATGAAAATTTTATTGCATCATCCAAATTCAACTATAAGAATCTGGCTAAGTCCAAATTCAACTTCTTTACCCAAAATCAACTCCGTGAATCTTGCTAATTTAAAATTCAACTACTTCATCCATATTCGAATACATGAATTCGTCTAAGCCCAAATTTGACTGCATCATAAAAATTCGACTGTATAGGTAAAAATCTGCCTAAGTATAAATTAGTTGCATAGCTGAATTGTATTATATAATTCATTTATGGACATTTTGAGTTCTTGGGAATGTCCTTTGTACTGACAAATATGCCTTCTACATTTTTGGACATGATGAATAAAGTGTCCAAGGTCTTTTTGGATCATTTTGTGGTGGAATTCATCGATGATGTTCTAGTATATTGAAGAGGTGCTTAAGAGCATGCTTTTCATTTGTACTTCGTTTTGGCTAATCTAAGAGAGAACAAGTTGTATGTAAATAAAAGTAAGAACAAGTTTTGGTTATCTGAAGTGACTTTCTTGGGGAAAATTTGTTGTAGCCTTTGGTTCGCATCTCTTTAGTTTGACAATATCAAATCTCGTGTTGTATATGATCATACAAGGTTTGGGAATAGTGCACAGGTCTATAGGTACAAAAGATTGAAAAATTAAGCTCTAGAACCTACTACTGAGCGCTAGCGCTACTTCCCGCACTAGCTTCTGGAATTAATTTATAAAAAGCACTCTACGACTTACCATAGGGTGATGGCTCCATACCGTAGAGAGCTAGCTCTCTCAACAAACATCGAGACATCACGCAATTGCCAAGCTATAGCTCTGTACTGCGTCGCGATAGCTCTAAAAAGAGGAAAAATATTTTCTCTATTTTTTTCCGAAATTGCTTGACAGGTGTCACATTAAAGTGCATTGACCAACTGTCGGTCGCTAACTGTACCGTCGTCGTTAGATTATTTTTATCGAGGCATGTAAAAATGCGCGTCTTTTCCTAGAGAGATTAAGAGAGACATATTCTTATTATAGGGTTCGTGTGTCGTCTCAAAGCAACATTCCACCATCTCCATCAAAGGAAAAAAAGTTGTCTCCCTCCCATTTATGAATGAAAATATCTAGCAAGTAAAAGACTACAACGATTACGAGGAGTTGATTGGTTTTAATAGAACAATGATCCTTCACACTGGTCACGCAATGCTTAACAGAGAAATCATCTTGATGGAGAATCACAATAAATATTCTTTAATCTCTTATTATATTTTTCTCTTTTCTATTAGTTTTGTGAGTGTGGAAAATCCACCGGTGAAGGTCTTTGGAATTTGGGAAGGATTCTGTGAGAAATCATCCTGGGGAGGGATGTATGGATCGGGGGATCTAGTGGGCCTCTAAGATGCTTTCGGGAAGGAGGGTAAAGAGCTGGCTTAAAGACCTTTCTGTTAAGGGAAAGGGAGAGAGCCAACCGATATGGGTAGTGGTTCGGTTTAGAAAATGAAAATGAATTTGTATTCCATCCCCTTCGATCTTCGTCATCATGAAGATCTAGTTTTCTATAATTATAAACCACTTTCATTTCGTTTGAATAAAATTATTATTCATTTTTCATTCTTATTGCAATTTTATAGTTGTATGTCAGTTGGTCCCTAAAGGGTTTGTATGTCTTTAAGGCGATGTTTATCCAAGAAAATGAGTTCTCAGTCCTATCGTTGCGCGCTAGCAAGCTAGCGCCCTACAGTAGCATCCAAAACTAGTTCTTTTGAATATAACTATTTTTAAAATTTTAAATTAGTTTATAAACTTTATTCACCCCCCCCCCCCCATCTAAGGTTGGCCACTCGATCCAATAAGAGGTATGAGATTGAGGTAACTTCAAAAAGGATTAAAATCCTGAAGAAAGATGGCAAAAAAAATTCAGGCTTTCCCTGAGGGATATGGTATGAGTAGACCTCCATTATTTATGGGTAGTGATTACATCCATTGTACATATGGGAAATGATCAAAACTAAATACACTGTACCGACTATCATTGTAGGTGATCAAGTGTTGGAGAAACCATATGACAAATGGAATGATTCTGATAAACCGAAATGTACTAATAATGCGAAAACTATGAACTCTCTTTTTCATGCGTTAGACAAAACTGAATTAATCAAATTCGCAATTGTGAAACTGCATTTGATATACGACAATTACTTTAGCAAACACATGAAGGTACTTCTCAGGTAATGGAGTCAAAGATATTTCGACTAGAGTCTGAATATGAATATTTGTGAATGGAGATCGAAGAGGAGGTGGATAACATGTACACACGCTTCACCAAGACCTTCAACGCCTCTAGATCTCTCAAAAATACATTTTCAAATGGAGACTTGGTGCAAAAAATCCTACAATGTCTTCCTCTATGTTTCAATCCAAAAGTGACCGTCATTGCTAAGTCATGGAATATCAACACCTTGGAAATTGAAAGCCTCATTGGGAATCTGAAGACCCATCAACTAGAGCTGAAGATATAAATTGAGGAATATTCAAGGGAGACAAAGAAGAATGCTCTAGCACTGATGGCATATGTGCCTGATGAAGAAGATTAAGAAAGCTTTTGTGTTCTAGAATTTAGAAGATTCTTGAAGGATCCCAGGAGGCAAGGGAATTTAAATAGTTTTCTAAAGAAACGTGTAGTAGAGAAGAGGAGATGGATTAGATCGTCAAAGGGTTCATAGTGCGATGAAGAAAAGCATATTCCTGAGTGCTTGCTATATCATAAGTCTGGGCACATGAATAGATATTGCACAAAGATCCAAAAAGAAGATAAAAAGAGGTAGGGTAGAGACAAAGGAATAAGGAAAGTGCTCAAAGAATCGACATGGGGCGATGTTATCTTTAACAAGTCGAGCACCTCTGTTTCATGTAGTGAAGACGAGGTGAATCTCTATCTAATGGGGGAACATCACAATGACTCAGATGACAAATCCAGTGCCCAAAGCTATAAAGAAGTAACTCCTCCCACCAACAAAAACTCCTTGAATTATATGAAATATTATGTGATAATTAGATAATTTGAGTAATAAAAACAATGCTTTAAAATCTTAAAACAAACAAAAAAGGAGTTAAACAGAGTGAAGAACAAAATGATAAAATATGGAAAAGGGAAGGTCGTGTGCCAAGAGTGTTCTCACTCCTTGAGCACGATAAGAGACATGGAAGAGAATCTCTCCTAGAATTTCTCCAAAAATAAAACTCTTACTAAAGAGAGGAAGGACTTGGAAAGGAAATTTCAAACTTCTCATAGCCACATTGAAAATGGGAAGCAATTCACAAACCGATGTGTGATGCTGGTCACAGAGAACACCGCATTAAAGGCAAAGATACATGACCTGAACCATGTCATCCAAAAGTTTGGAATTGTCCAAAAATCTCTTGATATGCTATTTTGTTTTTAGTGTCCGAGAACTGTAAGATTTGGTCTGGGATACAAACACCGTGAGATACCTCCCGACAGTATTTTTACCTCCGGCGATTGCTCGTTTCCAATAAATCCATCGAAAATCTTATGAAACATAACGCTAATCAAAGTAAATCTGGAAACTCACATCAATCTTCATGCAGGAGCCCAAATACAATACATAATATAGTATCCAACAGTTATATTAACTATACCAAGTGTAAAAAGTTTGGTCACACGTCCGGCTCTTGCTTGAAGAGAGGTTCAAATAAAGTAATTCAAATCTACGTACTGAATGAGTCTACCAACATTATGGGTGGAACTACTTGGGTAACCAGATCTTTACCCACATCCTCTTTTTGAGTTTGTTGGCAAGCTAAGGATAGGTAAACATTTTTGGTACTAGAACACAAGATCGTTAGCCTGGAAAAGAAGAAATGAGATATTGATGATGCATATTTTAGCTTAATTTATTAGGGTAAAAATATGTTATTTTCGTTTTAAATCTCTTTCTTTATGTTATTTTATGCTTCTTTTTATGTAAATATTATAAATAATATTTATTTTCATGTTTTTGCAGGTTTCAACAAATTTCCAAAAAAAATCCCCTGACACGCCCCCCTGACACGCCCTCCCCGGGCATGACCCAGGGCGTATCACCTGCTCCCGATGTTGAAAGCCGCCAGATGAAGTTCCCGCCAAAAAATCCCCTGTCACGCCCCACCGACACGCCCTCCACGGGCGTGTCCCCGGGCGTGACAAGGGGCATGTCGCCCTCTGCCCGAAGTCTGTCGCCTCCTTCAATACATTCTACACCGTAGCACGCAACAGTACTGTCACGCCCCATGTCACGGGTGTGACCTGGGGCGTGACTGCCCCTATTCCGACTTCTGATGGACCTGCGACCACTGATTTTGACCTGACACGCCTGTCACGCCCCCCTGTCACGGGCGTGACCTAGGGCGTGATCACCATCGTACCGAAATAATGATAATTCCCGCCAGAATTCAGCTCTCGAGGTCAACTCCGTACCTATCACGCCCCCTGACATGCCCTCCTACGGCGTGTTGCCGGGCGTGACCAACCCGTGGGAAAAGTCTATAAATACCAGACCCCCCCTTCCATTTCAGCAACTTTTGGGAAGAGGGGAGGTGCTGCTAGTTCATTTCTTTGGGTTTTAGGGTTTTATTTTCATGTCTTGTTCTCTCTCTCCCTCCATTTCTAGCTTTTATTTTCATGCAATGCACTTCAGTTTCCTGTAATCTTTTCTTATTAGCATTGTAGTAGTAGTTAGCTTCTTTTCATGCACTTATAACGTCCATTTTCTAATTGTAATCTCTCTTCCTTTTTAATAAAATTATAATCAGTTTTCACTTTCTTCAGTTTTTCATGCACCTTTATTTACCCCTCTCTTTCCCTTTTACCATGATTAACTAATCCTCCTTGTACTCGATCTTGATGATCCGAGGTTCGAGCGATTAAGTTATGATGCTTTAATTTACCTTTTCTTTTTAGGTTCTAGGACTTGAATTACTCTTGATTTTTCATGGGTTGGAGGTATATTATTGATATATACTCTCCACCTTCATTCTGGGCTAGCCGAGAGGCCGATAGAATGAAGTGAGCATTCAAGATTAAAGGGAGTTGTACGCACCCCTCGAGAGAGGCAGACGTCCAAATCTCCCGGATTGGAGTAAAATCTAATAGAGGGGTTCACCGCGTAAAGCGAGCTTTAGGCCTCCGATTTAGATGAGAGTCGGTCGGACCTTCCTAAACTCAGTTGGGCACGACTTCGAGAGAAGCGTGTTCAAGATTTAGGAACCTCCACAGTCAAGGACCTTTACCCTATTAAGCTTAGGTTTATTTATCGTCTTTTTAATCGTCTCTTACTGAGGTAATTCTAGAATCGAGTGCGCCTCTTTATTATTAGCTCTAACTCTTTTTATCCTGCAAGTAGTTTAGTTTTCTTTTTATTTTAGTACTTTAATTCCTGTTTTTAGTTTAACATTTAATAGAAATATCATTCGATAAAATAATAGCGAATACCTCTGAGTAGAAGTAGTCATTACGCCATAGGGAAATACGACCTTGATACTAATCTTTAGTATCCTATACTATAACCGATAAGGTACGCTTGCCTTTATCGGATATAGAATCGGAGAATATTCTCAACCATCGCATCCACTTTCTCTTTTCTAACCCTCTCTTTGTCGTTGCGAATCTCTGTATCAAGTTTTTAGCGCCATTGCCGGGGAATGTTTTGATATTTTGAAAAAAGGATAGCTATTAATTTTATCTTTTTTGTTTTGTTTTTTTTCTCTCGTCTCTCTCACCCCACTCTCGCGGTTGATTAATTTTATTTTGTAATGTGTAATCTTTGTTTTATTTGTGGAGAGTTCGGTCACTCTCGTGAGGAATGTTGGGTAAGATATCCTTCACTCGCCCATGATTTTATCCCTTCCGGATCGAATCAATTTGGCCAAAATGATCCGTCTGTGAATTTTTTTTCATGGGGTTACGATGGTTTTCAAACGCCTTCCTACCCTTCTCCTCCGAATTTTTCTAATTTTAATTTTTTTGGAAATTTCTTTAATGGACATTTTGATCCTAGCCCTACTTTGAACTACTCAGGGTGGCAACACCCTGATCATTCTTGGGGCCAAGGTGATCATCAATCCATTCCATCTTAAGATTTTTCCACTTTTTCTCTGCAAGTTTGCGCGCCTCCCATTTTTGATTATAGTGAAAATGAAATCATTTTTGATTGTGTAGCATTTGATACACGCATCAATGCTCACTTCAAAGTGATTTTTGACGCTTTGGCTACTGAGGCCGCATCTTTTTCTTCCCCTGCTCCTCCTATTTATCTTTCGAATGATGAATCTTTGGATATTCCGCAGTGCCTTCAATCACTTGCGGAAGACAATTATTCAGAAATTCCATTGTGCCTTCAACCTCTCGAGGAGGAAATTTCCCCAGATATTCCGATTTTTTTTCAAGTTTCCGAGGAAGACGAACTTTCTTGTGTTCGATCTTCTGAATTTATTGATTTTTAGGATATCCCGGTTTGCTCCCAATTTACCGAAATGATTGATATTCAGGTGGAGCAACCAGATTTTTCTATCCAACCATTTTCTTGTGATCAACCGTCGTCGCCTTCTTCTTTTTCTTCTCTTCCCCCCCCCCCTTGTGAAAATTCTGTTTTCTTTTCTTGTTTTATTTTTCCTTCTAGTTTTGTTTCTACTTCTTCTTCGCCCCCTTCTAATAGTATAGTTTATTTTTCTAGTTTTTTTTCTTTTTCTAAATCTTCTTGTTTTTTGTTTTATTTAAAAAATAAAAAAGTACAAAAAAATATTTTTATTTACTTAAAAAATGTTTTGGCACTCGCGCCGAAATGCATATTGCGCAAGCTGCCATTACATTTCTCTTTTTATTTTCCATTTAACTAACAAAAAAATGTCGAGCTCAACGACGTTTTAAATAAAGAGCGCTCTTGGGAGGCACCCCTTGCTTATCTTTTTCTTTTTTGTTTTTCCGTTTTTTTTTTATTTTTTGTTTTGTGCAGGAATAAACTCCCGCGTGTTTATGCAGCTTATCGCCTCGCAACTTGGACTGAAGCTGATCTTTAGCTCAAGTTTGGGGGATGCATTTTCCAATGTCTGAGCATCAAACGCTAGGGAAGCATCTTCTCCCTCTCTTTGCATTTCTTTTTTCTCTTTTCTCCCTCTTTTCTCTCTCTTTATACTTAACTTTAAACATTGGGGACAATGTTTAACTTTAAGTATGGGGGAGTGTTCCCTTAATATTTTACTTTAGAAAAATGGAAAAAATTAATTATAAAATTTTTAGAAAAATAATAATAAAAAATTGTATATATAATATTTTTGAAAAATCCAAAAAAAAAAATTAGAAAAAAAATTCCAAATTAAATTGAGTTAATTTTTGCCAAATCAATTAGTACCCCGCTACTTTGCTTTTTATTGTTTTTTCAAGCTCATGTCTACTTGCTTAGTTAGAATAACTTTTATTAATTTTCTGTTTAAATAGGTTTAGCGAGTAGTATGTTTACTCATGCAGTTTTCCTATTTAGGGTAGTATGCTATTTTTGAAAAAAATTTGAATTTCTCTTTACTTTTCCATAGCCTTTCTTTTATTTCTTTTACTTTTATAAAACCCATCATCCCTTATTTTTCATTATTAAAATCTTTTTAAACGTTAATTAGTATTAAGTGTAGTAGACACAAAACGGTCTAGACGCTGATTATCATTATTTTCATGAAAGCAAATTCTCTATTTTTTATTTTTTTGTGCTTATCCTCTTTTGAAATTTCAAAGCTTTACTTTGAGTAGATTTAGGAAGCATGAAAATGATTTAGGCATTTCTTTTGTAACGTTTGAGCCTTTGCACCTCGCCTAACAATAACCATTGCTAGCCATTTTTGTGCCTTTTCATTTCCTTTTTGTAGCCCCACTTTTTATTTCACCACGGCCAAATAGCCTACCTACATACACACTTTAAAATTCTTTTTGAGCTTTAATTGCTAATGTGTATCTTTTTGAAAAAATTAGTGGAAAATCTTTGTGTTATCTTTTGCTATAAAAGTGAAAAGTTTTAAGTATAAAAAAAATGATGAAAATTATTGAAAAAAAAGTAAAAGAAAAGAAAAGAAAAGTATTTATCTTGGCTAGTTTTATTTTGGCAAAGCTCATTTTCTTTTTGTTTTAAGTGTGCAAATATCCCTCGTGTTTATCTTTTTGAATATCGCACCCTTAAAAACCTAAGCCTAACTATACGCCTAATTAAAGCCCTAATGATTCATGCTTTCTACGTTTACTTTTTAGTATAGTAGCGAGAAACTAGATTGAGTAAGTATTTTTTATAGAAATATTGAATTTTGTTTTGATTGACTATGGTTTTAATTTGTCTCTTAGACTTTAGTAGTGACTCAATGCGCTTTTTACTCATTACTTTATTAAGTTTTAATTCTGTAAAAATTTTGGATGATTTGTTTTTATATTTAGTAAAATCTATAAAATTCTATGCTAAGTTAAAGTAGTACTTTTCGGTTCTTTTTCAAAAATTTCTCTACCTCTAAATTCCCGTCTTACTCGTTTATAGCATTTTAAAAATTTTCAAGTAATTCCCTTTATTTTCTCTAACTTGTAGTCTTTGCTTGAGGACAAGCAAAATAATAAGTATGGGAGAATTTGATTATTCATATTTTAGCTTAATTTATTAGGGTAAAAATATGTTATTTTCGTTTTAAATCTCTTTCTTTATGTTATTTTATGCTTCTTTTTATGTAAATATTATAAATAATATTTATTTTCTATTTTTGCACGTTTCAACAAATTTCCAGAAAAAATCCCCTGACACGCCCCCCTGTCACGCCCTCCCCGGGTGTGACCCAGGGCGTGTCACCTGCTCCCGATGTTGAAAGCTGTCAGATGAAGTTCCCGCCAAAAAATCCCCTGTCACGCCCCACCGACACGCCCTCCACGGGCGTGTCCCCAGGCGTGACACGGGGAGTGTCGCCCTCAGCCCGAAGTCTGTCGCCTCCTTCAAAGCATTCTACACCGCTGCACGCAACAGTACTGTCACGCCCCATGTCACGGGCGTGACCTGGGGCGTGACTGCCCCTATTCCGACGTCTGATGAACCTGCGACCACTGATTTTGACCTAACACGCCTATCACGCCCCCCTGTCACGGGCATGACCTAGGGCGTGACCACCATCGTACCGAAATAATCATCATTCCCGCCAGAATTAAGCTCCCGAGGTCAACTCCGTACCTATCACGCCCCATGACACGCCCTCCTAGGGCATGTCGCCGGGAGTGACCAACCCGTGGGAAAAGTCTATTAATACCAGACCCCCCCCCCTTCCATTTCAGCAACTTTTGGGGAGAGGGGAGGTGCTGCTAGTTCATTTCTTAGGGTTTTAGGGTTTTATTTTCATGTCTTGTTCTCTCTCTCCCTCCATTTATAGATTTTATTTTCATGCAATGCACTTCAGTTTCCTGTAATCTTTTCTTATTAGCATTGTAGTAGTAGTTAGCTTCTTTTCATGCACTTGTAATGTCCATTTTCTAGTTGTAATCTCTCTTCCTTTTTAATAAAATTATAATCAGTTTTCACTTTCTTCAGTTTTTCATGCACCTTTATTTACCCCTCTCTTTCCCTTTTACCATGATTAACTAATCCTCCTTGTACTCGATCTTGATGATCCGAGGTTCGAGCGATTAAGTTATGATGCTTTAATTTACCTTTTTCTATTTAGGTTCTAGGCCTTGAATTACTCTTGATTTTTCATGGGTTGGAGGTATATTATCGATATATACTCTCCACCTTTGCTTTCATTCTGGGCTAGCCGAGAGGCTGATAGAATGAAGTGAGCATTCAAGAGTAAAGGGAGTTGTACGCACCCCTCGAGAGAGGCAGACGTCCAAATCTCCCGGATTGGAGTAAAATCCAATAGAGGGGTTCACTGTATAAAGCGAGCTTTAGGCCTCCGATTTAGACGAGTGTCCGTCGGACCTTCCTAAACTCAGTTGGGCACGACTTCAAGAGAAGCGTGTTCAAGATTTAGGAACCTCCACGGTCAAGGACCTTTACCCTATTAAGCTTAGATTTATTTATCGTCTTTTTAATCGTCTCTTGCTGAGGTAATTCTAGAATCGTGTGCGCCTCTTTATTATTATCTCTAACTCTTTTTATCCTGCAAGTAGTTTAGTTTTCTTTTTATTTTAGTACTTTAATTCCTGTTTTTAGTTTAACATTTAATATAAATATCATTTGATAAAATAATAGCGAACACCTCTGAGTAGAAGTAGTCATTACGCCCTAGGGAAATACGACCTTGATACTAATCTTTAGTATCCTATACTATAACCGATAAGGTACGCTTGCCTTTATCAGATATAGAATCGGAGAATATTCTAAACCACCGCATCCACTTTCTCTTTTCTAACCCTCTCTCCGCCGTTGTGAATCTCTGTATCAGATATGATGACCGTTGGAGACAGCTGTAATGGATATATTCATGATGTCGACAACATGGGAAACAAATAATTTTCTATCTCAAATTTCTATTTGTAGATGGCTTAAAGCACAAATTTATTTCAGTTAGATGACCTTGCTTTAAGGGCTCTAATGGGGTGTTTTTAAAACCTCTTCAAATATATGTAATAATATAAACGATAAATCGAACACCATATTGCTAATTGAAACCATAGTTCTATGTATGAATCCTTAGGAACTAAATGCATAGTTATTAAAAAGATCATTAACCAGCTGATTGTGTCTCACAGTAACGGGGGTGTAGGTGTGTGTACATTAGAAATGCTAACCTGTAAACCATGTCATGTCCTTAACTTGGGAGGGTTCCAGTAGGTCCTTGTGCGGTATTGGGGGGAAAGAGTGTTAGGTTGAGCGAGTTCTTTTATTTGCATAAGGGATTATGATAACTAAAATTTGTGCGAATTTTTACTTTAATATTTTGTTTAATATTTAGTATTAATTAATCATAATTTATTTATTCTGGTTAATGAAAAGTATCTTTTTTTATTTTTGTTTAATAATTTAAGTCATTTTTTTGTAGGATTTATACCTATTTTAGTATTTATTTTAGTTTAATAATTAATATAAAATCAAAAACAAATATAGTATTTTTATTTATAAATCAAATATTTTATATTTTAGTCTACTAATTAAAATGGTATTTATTTTCAAAGGTTTATTGATGTGGCTGCGCTCCTAATATTTGCACAAGAAATATTTATCACAATTGTCGCATTGCCCGAGAAATTCGTGTAGTCTACGTTGACCCAAGTCAAAATCTCGTTGCACTCATTCAAGCCGATCAAGTGATTTATATCACAACCACCCATTCCGCTCTTCTTCATGCAAGCTCATGACAAATATAATAATATGCATTGAAGCTACCCGCATTTCCTTACATGGATGCCCATACATGCCGCCACGTCATTGTCAAGAACTCTCAATATGGTCGGCGCCATCTAAGTCTAAGACATTCAACTATTTTCATTCACATAATTATCATGCACAATGCCATCGCTGTCACTTTTGCATGTTGCCGCCACCACCTCAAAATCCAAGTGCGCACCATGCAAGCCCATATAACCTAATATTTTACTACACCTGTCAAACCGAAAATTCAGTCTCGATAGAGTTCACCCTTGGAAAAGGGGTGATCGCGCACCTACTTCTCTCCTACCAGAAAAACAACAATGAAAAAGAACAAGGGAATAAACCAAGGGCCCAATGCGGAGGAACCACCACACACCCAGAAGATCACTGAGCGCTTCCCCTTCTTAGCCAAGTGTCGGGCTAAGGTACCTCAGAAAGCACTAGAATACTAGAAGATAAGTAAGCGTGTCTTCTGAGGTAACCCTTAGGTCCTATTTATAAGATTCTGAAAAGGGCCTGCAAATTGCTGGCCTCTGCTGTTCTGAACAGCTATATACAGCCTAACTAGGTCTGCCAACAACGTAACTCCGCAATTCAAGATGGATATTGGCACCCCCTGCAGGGTCATCTTAGTAATTTGGCCTCTGGACCCCACAGGAAAGTGTTTCCTAGCCTCCGAGTCAACTCACAACCACACCGAGAGGGAGCACGCTTGAGCAGACTCCCTTAGGAGGCATGGGCCAGGGCTGACCGGGGATGACTCGCCTAGAAGGCGCGGTCGGATTTGGCTTAGGCTGAACCGCCTAGGAGAGGCGGGTCGGGGCTAACTCGCCAAGGAGGTGCGGGTCGGAGTTTGCTTGGGCTGACCCTCCTAAGAGAGGCGGGTCGGGCTGACTCTCCTAGGAGGCACGGGTCGGAGTTTGCTTGTTTTCTCATCTTGATCCAGTCGCCAAACACGGGGTTGTAAATAATCCCCGCTCTTTGTGAGCTTTGCAAAAGCTCGGAAACAAACATCCAACCTCACTTGTTCGGTGAAAGCCCTGCTAAGCTGGAGGGAATCGTAAGGTGGGGTCCCACCTTTATAATATAAATATGTCGTTGGTCCTTTGGGAAAATCCCTCCTTTACATGTCCTTCTCCGCGATCTGCAGCTGAACAATTCCTATATCTGAGGAGATACGGGCTCGCCTAGAGGCTGCGAGGGAGGGTACTCAGGAGCTAGCCCTCGGTGCTGCCCCATGGTTGGCGCGTAGGTCGTCGGGTCCCCTCTTCTAGCCAAAAAAAGGAAAGGTCATCAGGAGGTCTCCTACACGTGACGACCCCGCATCCTATTCTGTCGGTAGTACATAGCTTGCCCTTGAGGTATGTGATTCTTCTATCTGATTCATCGCTCGGCTTTCTGATTCATATTTCTACAAGAGGCGCCTTATAATGATGGAGAGGATGGGGAAGAGATAGGGCGTTCCACCTTGCTGATAGTTGATCGGGTCACTAGTCCCTCGACACAGAGGCATGTTCCTCCTGCGATGCCTCCATCGCTGATGCCCCCTGGTATGGGGAAGCTTTTTATTAAACTTGGAGAAGAAACTTTCCAGGGGCGGGCAGGTACCTCTCAACTAGTTGTCGATGCGGGCTAGGTACCGACTCTGGGCGAGCTTTTCACTTTTGCCAGCTTACCATTGCCTGCTCTCTATAACTTATTCCTGCAGGTTATAATATGTTCTCTTCATTTGACATCGAGATGAGTGAGGGGTACTAATGACTAGTTTTAGTCATCATTTTTTGGGTTAGTTTAGCATAAAAAGTTCTTAGGTTTAATTATATTTTTATGTATTTTATGTTTGTTATGTTTTAATATCTTATTTTATGTTTGGTATGTATGTTATGTTTGTTTTGTTGTATTTTATGTTTGATGACTAATGTTATGTTTTATTTTATTTTTTTATGTTCGAGCCTCCTTGGTGGTGTCCAAACTCGTGAGCCATGCAACCCTCTTTCAGTGAACACACAATGTAGCCCTCTCATTCGGCCGGCTCAAGATTCAGCAGGCCCCTTTATCTCAGGTCTAGCCCGGCACTCCTTGATTCAGTCGGCCTCTTTATCTAAAGTCCAGCCTGGACCTCTTGGATGTAGCCGACCCCTTTATCTCAAGTCCATCTCGTTCCTCCTTGATGCATCCACCCGCCACCTTTGCATGGCTCTCCACTTAATGCTTGGCCGGCTCCCTCCCCCCTTCTTCTATTCCGATTTTTTTATTTTTTTATTTTTATTTCTTTAAATAACATGCCTTGAACATTGTTCTCTCTCTCCCCCTCATTAATTTAATTCATGCACTACTCCACCCATGCATGCCCCCCCTTGGTGCCCTTTCATCTCCACCTCCTTCTAGAACCTTCACCCTCATCTATATAAGGAGCACTTGCCTCATGCTTTAAGGAGGTTAGACATTGGATAGAAAGTAGAATGCTAGTGCAAGAGAGTTCTTTTCTTTTCTTGTTGTTAAGTTCTTTTTATTAGTGTAATTTTTTTTTCTTGGTAGTATAATATTGTCTCTTCTTTTATTATTGTGTTCTCTTTTTTTATCAATCAATGAAAATTAAATTTCTTTATCCTATTGTGGTTTCCTTCTTGAATATGCATAGCAAATTTTCTTTAGCATTCGATCATGAGGATCCATGAAATGAGATGAGATTTTTCTTTGCTTTTTAGTTTTATTTTTGATAAATTTTTTCTAGATCCTTCTTAATTTATCTCGTGTCGACTCCATATTTCCGGTATACGGTAGTAGGCAATTTGATCTCATTTCATAGTAGTCAAGAGACTAATTGATTTGAAAGATCACTAAAAGAAGGAAGGAGTTGCACGCAATCCTAGAGATAGGACGACATAAATCCTCCGGATTGGAGTCAAATCCAATAGTGCGGTTCACTTCAATAATGCAACTTTAGGCCTTTTGATTTGTAAAGAGATTTCGGTCAAAACATCTAGAAGTTAGGAGATTTAATGCTCTAGCGAGATTATTTCATATTTTTTGATCTGCCACGGTCGAGAATGATTTGTAATTATAAAACTTCATTTCTATCCTTCTTATCTCTTTTCAAGGTGAATCATTGATAGAATGCTATCTTTTGAATCTTATGTTTTCGTTTAAATATTATTTTTGTTTAATTTAAAATTCTCAAAACACAAAAACAATCGTATGGTAGGATAATAGTGGGAGCGTGCGTAATAGTAATTGACAACCTCGAGTTTTTAGTACGACCTTGGTACTACAATTTGATAGGTGCAATTACCTTTTCGGGTTGAAAGTAATTCAATTCACCAAGTTTTTGGGGCCGTTGCCTGGGACCATTTTTAGTCAATATTAGGAAAACGCTTTCGCTATTACTTCTGCAAAAATCAAATAATAATAATAATAATATTATATATTATAATCGACCCACGTCATCGTTTTCTACCCCACTTAAATTCTCTCGAAGAAATTCAAAAAGGCAAGGGGGCTTTAATTCCCTCCATTATTGCTTTGTACCGTTGAGAACCCGTCACTAGGTAGTCCTTCGGGATGTTCGGGAGTTAATCCATTTAAAAAAAATCTATTTTTCAAAATAAGAGAACCAAAAAAATTTAATCATTACCTTTTTTCTTCTTTAAGTTTCTATTTCTATTCTTCTCTTTTCCTTTCCTCCATTCTCCTTTTATTTTTTTTTCTTGTGCATGACCCACACGAATCCGTCGCTATTTGTTGACTTGGACCCAGAAATCGAGCGCTCCTTTCGTAGAAACTTGCGATTCGGGGGTTCCACTTATCAAGAAGCGGTTAAGGATTCTGATGGTGATTTTAACTTCAACTCTGAAATGGAAGAACCCAACCTAGAAATAGTCCAGCATAGGACCATGTCCGATTATGCTCAACCCAACCTGGGGGGTATAGAATTAAGTATTGTTCGACCTGCTATTGCGAACAATAACTTTGAACTTAATCCTGGCATCATACAAATGGGGCAGCAATATGTACAGTTCGGCGGATTACAAGATGAATATCTGAACATGCATATTGCTAGTTTTCTCGAGGTCTGTGATACCTTCAGAATCAATGGTGTCTCAGATGACGTAATTAGCCTAAGACTTTTCCCCTTATTCCTAAGAACAAAAGTCAAATAGTGGGTGAGTTCTCTCCTAAGAGAATCAATCACAACTTGGAATATTTCAACACATAAATTTCTCGCTATATATTCCACCCCCCCCCCCCTCTAAAACTTCGATACTTCGAAATGATGCTACCTCTTTTTCTCAAATTGCTTCCGAGACCCTCTATGATACTTGTGAGAGGGTCAAGGAACTTTTGAGATGCTGCCCTCATCATACTCTGCATGTATGGTTACAGGTTCAGACATTCTATAAAGTGCTAAATAAAGATCCCAAGCAGATGATAGATGTCGCTTTCGGTGGATATTTGGACTGTAAAACTCCGGAGGGCAAACTTGAGCTTATCGAGCACATGACAATGAACACCTATCAGTGGAACTCGCCTAGGACATGCCCAAATAAACTTGCAGGTATCTACGAAGTGGACTCTGTGTCCCAACTTGCGCTTCAAGTGGAGATGCTGAGAAAGAGAGTAGCAGAGATGACTGCTGCCTCCGCCCCTCAGGTATATGAAAATGCAAATGTTACTGCCGAGCAGGTATATTATCTAGGGAAGATACCCAGGCCTGCTCAAAATAATTTTTCTAATATTTCTAATTTTTCTATTCCTCATATTTTTATTAATGCTTCGAACTCGTATCACCCTGGATGGCGCAATCATCAAAATTTTTCGTTGAGTAACCCCTCAAATGTCACATGTCCACCACACGATTTCACTCCACCACCACCACCACCACAACATTAAAATCAAAATCAAAACAAAAATTTTAAAAAACCTCCATCTTTGGAGGAAATTTTTTCTATATAAATAAGCAAAAATGACGCGACCATTAAAAATTAAACAGGGTGTAACATCCCATTTTCAAATTGGACCCCCCCTAGGAGTGGTTTTGTCATGACTGGGTCATGACAAAACCCTAAGAAGCCCCAAGGAGACCAAGTGGGCCTAGTGGTGTGGTTAAACCATTATGGTCTGCAAATAGTAAACTACTAAACTTTAGGATAGAGTGACCTAGGGCCCTCAACATACCTCCAAGACCTCCTTATGGTCACTCTAACCCCTGACAAGAACTTTAGGACTCATCAGGGTGAATCCTAGAACCTGTGTTGACCAAGGTCAACCCTAACCCTAATTAGGTCAAATTGGCCTGTTCAGGGTTGATTGACCCTACCTAGGTCAAGTAGGCCCTACCAAGGCCCCACTGGACCCAAAGTGAGGTCAATGGGTCACCTAAGACCCATTGGAGTCAACCCTAGGAGCTAGGTTGACCCAAGTCAACTCTAACCCCAAAATGGTCAAAGTGCCCTTATTAAGGGTCAAATGACCTACAAGGTGCCCTAACAACCCTACCCACCCCTACCTAGACTTTAGGGGAGGCTAATAGGTCACCAAGGACCCATTGGTGGTGACCCAAAAGGCCAATTTGACCAAGGTCAACCCTAGGCTAGGTTAGGTCAAATCTAGCTCAAATGGGCTAACTCAAGCTTGGACCCATTAGCCATTTGGGCTAACCACCTCTTAGACCATGCTTAATCAGATTAGTGGGCTGACATGGGGTTAACAAATTGATAAAAATCGGCCAGGGTGACTAGGAGAGAGAAAACTCAAAATGGGTTAATGGAGGAGAGAGAAAGAGGAGGAGGAAATGGCATTCAAGGCTAGGGAGGCCAAGGGCCTCCACTAATGGCTGGATTCAACTCCTCTGGGGAAGAGGAGGAGTTTCCAGCCGTTTCCCGGCCTTCCCAAGTCAGTTTCACCCCTCCCCATGCATGGCCGAAAACCCCCTTCATGGCCATCAATGGCTTTGAAGAGAGACCCCTCCCCTCCCCATTCTCTTCCATTAAAAAGCATCCCCAGGTCCAGCGGAGCCGTTTACAATCTTCCCCCATCAATTTTCTTCAACTTCACAGTGTAAACGCAGAACTCCGGCGATCTCCTCCACCACATGGCATCCCGGCGATCGGCGCGCATCCAAGCCACAAGAGAGGTCCTCCCTTACTCCTTCTCTCATGGATAGATCTTAGATATTATTTAGGGAGAGGATCGGGCTCAATTGAGCCCGATCCATAGTTTTGGTTTTCACGGATTTTGCCAAAAAAATGGCTTGCGGGATCGCCGGAAAAAGCCTCTCCGGCGGCCGTGCCGCCGCCTGGCGGTAGCCACCACCTCACCGGAGGTGATGGTGGCGGTGGCCGGCCGGGGAGGTGGCTGGATGGCCGGCGGCAATGAGATAAAGGGGCTCCAGGTTCGGGAAATCCCCACCCTTGGCTGGAGGTAGGAGATGAATGGATGCCATCCAAATCGCTTCAAGATCCGTGCAAATAGTGAAAATCATGATAGTATAGTTTGGATATATTATTTGTATTTCTGTCACAGTTTTACCTCTTAATGTTTGTATTTATTAAAAATACCTAGAGCCCTCTACAGAAAAGGTAGTGAACATGGAAGTTGTAGCCCTTTGAGTCTACTTTATTTTAGAATTGATTTCACCCAATTTGGATAACTGTGCTGACCTCAGCACTCAGTTTGGTGGAAGGTGTCCTTAGGCTAGGTCAGACACCATTTTGGTTGCCCACATCAAACCAGACCTCCAAATGACATAAAATTTTATGTAGGGGTCATTCTTACCTACACCTATGACATATCCAAAAATGGTAATTTTTGGATAACATTTTTCTATAGTTTTTGTTAAAATTTAATAATCATATCTTAGAGTGATTAAGGGGTCTAATGACCTCCAAATCCCCCAAAATTTTGGTGGGAGGTCCTTAGGGACCTAGGGAAGCTCTGTATAAAGTTTCATTTAATTTGGAGATGTTTTGGGTGGGTAATTACCCAATCCTAGGTTAGCCCATTAAGGGGCAAATAGGTCAAAAGTGCACTTAGTGATTTTAGTTGACCAAACTCCCTCACCAGAGGCTGAAACTTGGTCCACTGGTTTGTAATGGGCTTTAACACTCCCTTATGGTGTATGGAGTGGTTTGGGGTGAGTATGCCCTAGGACCCAAGTCCAAACCCCTAGGTTGGACTTTGGGGGCTTGTGAAGGGCATGGGGTCAAATGACCTTGAATGGAAGTGATTTTTGGTGGAGAGGAGACTAGTGAGGTTAGAACCCCCCCCCTGACCAAAGTCTTGGAAGATTTGGAGAGGGTTACCCTCCCTTAAACCCTAACCCTAGTTTAGGACACCTCCTTTGTTAAGGTAAAATAGGTCACCAAAACTTGCCTAAAGGCCATGAAACTTGGGTAGAGTACTTCTTGGGTTTAGGGAAGTCTCTGGGAAGTAATATTGAGAGCCTTGGAATTCAATACATGATAGTTCCTTCATATCTCACAAAAATAGGCTTTTGGGTATTTTAATTAATTTGATTTCTCTGGTTGATTAATGGATATGAAATTTTGGCAGAGAGCTTTTTAGATTCTTATACATATGCCTGAATTTTGCTGGAATTATTAACTGATTATTTTAAGTACTTCATTCACAAGCCATTGATTTTCTAAAGATAGTCAAATAATTATTATGGGTTGTTCCCTCACTGAAATCTGGTGTAACTTAGGCAAATGAGTTTTTATGACCTCTTACATCTCTGGTAATTATTGTAGAATTTTTGGATCTATAATCATAGGGGTTGATTCACAAGGCTTGCAATTTGTAGAATTTATAAATGATTTTTAAATAATATTTTTAGGCCTTGTAAAATTATAGTTTTTGGTCAGTGAACATTTATGGACATTGTAGATCCCTGGTAACTTTCTTATAATTTTATGATGAATGAATGTAGTACCTCATGCTCAAAATCACTCATGGCTTTAATTTCTGGATAATTAAATAAATATTAAATTATTTAGGAAAAATTTGGAAGTGCTGGATTTAAATTATAAAAGTCATGATAGGCCCTTAGTAATTATCTTAGGGTGTTTGGATGAGAAATTGATGCACTTCCTATCATACTTGTTGTTAGCTCAAGTTGGTCTGCATATAGTGAAATCATAGAAATTATAATACCATGGTCATAGGGCGACAAATCATGTGTAAATGCCGTGGCAAGATGATTCGGAGGTTATCAATGAAATTGGGTATGGGATAGTGGTTAGGTTAACTAAGGATGGGTGGAGCTCGGGTTCGACGGAACATCGTCTTTCCTGGGAGCGGGTGAAGGAGTTAAAACACATTAGGGTTAGAACCAGAGTAACATTAAGGGTTTGGGAATGGGGTATTAACCAACAATAATAAGTGCCTTGCGAAAGGGAACTTCGGGCCGTAATGCACCGTCTTGGTTCCTAGTGCCCCTTGAGAGCCCTTCACGGGGTATGCCGGGGGCAGTCCTGGGCTAACGTAAATCTTAAAACAAACGGAAGAGTAATTAGCCTAATAGGGATTCACATTGCACACACTCATTAGTTAGGGTTGGTAATGGTTAAGTCGTCCCGAGGTGTTCAAGGGGACGCCGTCCCGTGGTGCTCTAAGGGATGAAGTCTGGGGATGAGCCGGACGGTTTAGTCCGGGGAAGTTGGTCTCGGATGTGGTTTATACGGACGGTTTAGTCCGGGAGTTTGACACTTTAAAATTGTTATATATTAAACGGATGCATGTGCATAAAAATAGGAAAGATTAAGGTGGTGGGTTTTCGATATCGGGGAGTTCGATTGCACCGACACCGATATCGTTGACTCGGCAAGGTGACTAGCACTTAGCCAAGGTTAAGTCCGGCGGACCAGTCGGCAAGAGTACGCAGGAGTCCGCCTCGTGCACCAGGCGTTGAGGGCGTACGATAGGTCAGACCAGTAGTGCTTTTACTGGTTTTGAGGTGGGCGAGGCCCAACCCACCGCTTCCGTCTGCCACTACGGGAGTATCCTGGGAGTTATCTCCAGAAAGGGGGAACTAAAGGTTTGTGTACACAAAGTTGGGTGTGTGAGTTGCACTGCTTGATCATCATACCCACCATATAGCTGCATGCCATAATCATTCATAACAACCTTGACACCTAAAGTATAAGTGGAATGGGACGCTTATACTTTAGGACTTGCAAAACGACCCCTTGGTCTATAAGCTTGTGTGGGCAAGTTTATAAATCAAAGGTTAATTTCAATATATATATATGCTGCTGATTGATAGCCGACACCCCAACGTATAAGTGGTATGGGACACTTTATACGATGGGAGCCTTGCAAAAGATCCCTTGGCTTATGTGTACTCACATAAGTGAAGGTTTAAATTACCTTACTTATTTTCCTTCTCGTTTGACCTATTACAACACTTAAGATTTATATTGCTCCCCTGTTATAACTTGCTAGTTAGGTCCACCGTCATCTGCCTTGGAATTTATCTCCACCTTCATGTCCTCCCCTTTCTTCCTCTCCGCCCGGTGCCTTAGAGCGTGGGGGAAGGGGTGGGGGATGATAGGGCTTAGTCTTTTAGACTAACGGTTTTCGGACCACAACATTTTAGGTGTACCATATGGAAGGGTCACGGGCTTTGCAGTTTCTGACGGAGTTGACCCCGCGACCATGTTACCATTGTCACCAGCCGGGACATACACGGGTCAAATGTCCCTTGATGGGTGGGATCCCACCAGCTCAGCAGTCAGGAGGCCGAAGACGTAGACGCAGACGGGGATTGCGAGGCGGCGACTGCAGGCCGAAAAGGAGGAAGTACCCAGAGATGCAACACCAGCAGAGTATGGGGTCGGTGGAGACGGACCAGTCAAGCTTGGGTGCTCTCGGTTTAGTGATAGTTACGGTGACTCTTAGTTTTAGTTCAGCTTCCGTTGAGTGACCATGTAGTGAGGTGATGGTGTACCGGGCATGAGCCCCTATATTTCTAGTATCTTTGTACTCTGATGTTTTCTGTGGACACTCCCTTCGTGGAGTTTATATATATGTGATTTTCTTCTGGTGGACTTGCTTACTCTTCTTGCTTGCTACTTATTGTGATCGAAAAGGCCGGCAGGATCGGCGCGTTGTAGTGGCGACCTTCCCGGGTGCGAAGGTGTCACCGCAAAGCGGCGGTTCTGGGCATAAGACCCCGGGTTTTCAAAAAAAAAAATGGGGTCTTACACAGGGTCGACGAAAAATCTAGAAAACACGGTCGGGCAACTCGCGAAGGTTGTCACTGAGAGGCCACTTGGGACTCTTCCGTCAAATACTGAACCCAACCCAAGGGAGCATGCAAAAGCGATTTCCCATCAGAGAGGTAAAGTAATTCACGAGCCCACCACCAGGGAAGAGCAAGAGGTGATTACCTCTCCTACTGCTGAATAAACCATCATTACGGAAATGAATGATAAGAATTTTCAAAAAGAAAAGAAAAATTTGTTTTTTAAAAAGATAACGATAATTTTTAAAATGATGCTCTGGAGTTTATAAAAATATTTCCGCCACCTCCCTATCCCGCTATGCTTAGGAAAGACAAATTAGATGATCAGTACCAACGCTTTCTCGAGATGTTCAAACAAAGCCATATTAATCTGCCGCTTCGCGAAGCTATTAGTCAAATGCCTAAGTACGCTAAATATCTTATGGATTTGTCGACTAATAAAAATAAACTGGAAAATCTATCTCATGTAATGTTGAACGAAGAGTGCTCGGCGGTCATTAATAATTCTAATCTTCCTAAAAAGATAAACGATCCGGGTAGCTTTTTTATTCCTTGTGTTTTTTGTAATCTTTTCGTAAAGCACGCGTTAGCGGATCTAGGAGAGAACATCAACTTGATGTCATTTTCCTTATTTAAGAACCTAGGATTGGGCACTCTCAACACTACGTGTATGAGTATCCAGTTAGCCGATCGATCAATCATGTATCCGTTAGGTATTATTGAGGACGTGCTAGTGAAGGTCGATAAATTCATCTTCCCGGTTGATTTTGTTATAATTGATATTTAGGAGGACGTCGAGGTTCCTCTTATCCTTGGTCGTCCCTTTTTAGCCACTTCTCAAGCGTCATTGATGTGAGTAATGGGAAGCTCTTTCTTCGTGTGGGATATGATGAGGTTACTTTCTCTTTAAATCCACCTATGAAAACTCTTTGAAAAATGTTGATTCTTATTTTTTCTTGATGTGTTAAATGAAGAATCCTCTCTTTCCCTTTCTAATGTTTCTTCAAATGTTTTTTCCTCTTCTTTTTTCTGAAATATCTTCAAATGTTTTTGAAGACACGATTATGACCGTGGAAGCCAATTCTGAAATGAGCCTGTTTTTAGACAAAAGAATTTTGAAAATCAAACTTTTGAAACAGAAAATTTTTTGAAAAACTCTTATGATGAACCACCCAACCTGGAATTAAAACCACTCCCCTAACATCTTAAATATGCTTTTCCTGGAATTTTGTTTCTAAATTTCCCAATATAATTTCGGCCTTCCTTTCTCAATCCAAGAACGATCAATTGATCGAAGTGCTAAAAAGGCATCGCCGAGCTATAGCATGGCAAATATCTGATATTTCTTGCATAATCCCCTCTTTTTGCACCCAAAAAATATTTCTCAAAAATAATTCTAAAAGCGTAATCCAGCCTCAACGTCGTCTTAATCTGAACATGAAAGAGGTCGTGAAGGGAGATGTTCTTAAATTATTAGATGCGGGAATAATCTACCCAATTTTCGATAGTAAGTGGGTAAGTCCAGTCCAGGTTGTAACTAAGAAGGGTGGGATCACGGTAGTGATGAATGAGAACAATAAATAATTCCAATTAGGACAGTAACAGGATGGAGGATGTGCATCGACTTTCGTAAGCTAAACAATGCCATTCGTAAAGATCACTTCCCGCTCCCCTTTATCGATCTGATTTTAGAACGGTTATCCGGGCAAAGTTTCTCTTTCATTCTCACCGGTCTCTCAGGGTATTTCAAAATCCCTATTGCACTCGAGTACCAATTGAAGACCACATTCACTTGCCCCTTTGGAACTTTCGCCTACCATAGGATGCCTATTTATCTCTACAATGCACCAGCTACATTTCAGCGGTGCCAGTTAGCCATTTTAGTTAAATACATTGAGAGTATAATGGAAGTCTTTATTGACGACTTTTCTATTTTTAGTGACTCTTTGTAACGCCCCCGATTTTCCTGCGTTTATTTGTATTCTCGTTGGCGTTACGATGATGCATTTCCGTGGCTTGTGCCATGTGTGGAGTATGGTTTAGCTCCTTTGAACTGAGTGCCCTGTTTGGTAGCCTGTTGGCAAGATCTCCCTAGCAAGCCGAGTCGTTTTGGGTGACCCGGTGTGCCCTCTCGGGGGGATGTTTGTGTTTGGCTTTGTTTGGGTATAACTCGAGTTCTGTTCGTCAAAAGTTAATTTCGACTTCGCCGTTGTGTTCGTAGCGTGGGTATTTAGCTACGGTGCGAATTTCGTCGAATTCCGAGGTGATTCGGTTTTCGTGTCGTTTGGTGTGTTATTAGTATTTGTGATCAATTAATTAAATTGATTTGGCTTATTCTGTAGCCCTTCGGTTTTGACCGATTGTTAAATTCTGCGGGAGAATTTAATTGGGCAGTTATTGCCTTGCCTTGGTGGCAGCCATATTTTTGGCTTATACTTATTTTGGTATTTACTTAATGAAATTAAGTAATTAGGCGTTTTAGGGTTCGGTTATGGATGAACCGGCGTTTAGCTTTTCGTATAAAAGATTTTCTTAAGAAGTGACGGCCCACTTCTTCTTCTTCCTTTCCTGAGAGAGAAGCCGTCGCTGCATTTTTCGCGGAAATCAGAGAAGAAACCGCCCGTCCTGTACCTCCTTTGATCGGCAATTCCGGGCTTGTTCTTGGATGGAATTCGATTCCGAAAACGGCGTTGTCTTGCTCTCTCCGAGATCTTCGTTTCGACGGTAAGATATTCGATTTTCATGGAGTTTTGATGAGATTTGGGTTTCGGTTTTGTAGTTTTCAGCCATTAATGGCCGTGAGATTTATTCTAGGTGCTGCGGCTGTTTGTTCCGTGTGAAGAGGAGGAGAGCCATCCAGGCTTCGCTGAAAGTTGAGGCAAGTGGTATTCTTGCCCTTGCCAAGTTTCTTTTTGATTATTTTTGCTGAAATTGAAATCCCTGTTAGCTAGGTTTGAGGCCTTGTTGTTCTCATTTTTTTTATTGCTATCTATAGGAATTGGTTCTTCCTATTGACCCCCCCCCCCTTCTTGTATTGATGGAACCCAACTTTGCCGGCGTAATGCCGTTTATCTTTGTTCAGATTTGCTCTGGTTTGGGTGTAGCCGAGAGGGAGTGTTAGGAGGGGAGGGGGTGTTTTTCCCAAATTTGTTAAGGGTATTACTCGAGTATGGGAGTATGTTACTCATTAGGTAGAAGTGGATTACTCGGGTATTAGTTCTGGAGTACTCGAGTAGGTGGTAGATACTCGAGTAGTAGCCTTGAGCTACTCGAGTAGTGGTTTCGAGATACTCGAGTAGTAGCTTTGAGATACTCGAGTAGAAGGCATTAACTCGAGTATTTGCCTTGGAGTTACTCGAGTAGTAGGCAACTACTCGAGCAGGCGTTCTGGGTTACTCGAGTAGTAGATAACTACTCGAGTAAGGGTTTTGAGTTACTCGAGTAGTAGGCATCTACTCGAGTGCAGGTTTATAGATACTCGAGTAGCTGGTTGGAGTACTCGAGTAGCTGTTTGTGGATACTCGAGTAGCTGGTTGGAGTACTCGAGTAGCTGTTTGTGGATACACGAGTAGCTGGTTGGAGTACTCGAGTAGCTGTTTGTGGATACACGAGTAGCTGGTTAGAGTTTGGTTTTGGCTTAAAGTGAGGCTATCTCACTCAGTGCCAAGGTTTAGGCAGGCACTGAGTGGGTCTCACTCAGCGCCTTGTCGTGTTGATTCTTTTCAACACTCTTCCTTAACCTTGTTTTTCGTTCCCGAGTGGTTTTCTTGTATTTCCTTGTCGGTCGTTTTCTTTACCTTCTTAAAGGCCGAATCGTGGGTCATGGATAGTAGTGGTGGTTTGTAGCTCTTCAAGAGGGTGGAGTTGTTTGATTTAGCTAAGGCCACTCTTGTTTTTCTTGCTCCAGGTACGGGCTGGGCATGTGTGGGTGGAAGGTCCCTTGTGCTTTCACGTGTAGACCCTTGAGCTTGCTGACTTGGACATGGTGGATTGGGGGACTGCGTTTGCCTTCGATCCGGTTCCTCGTTATTTGTTTTTGCTACTACCACCTCCCACAGTTAGGGTGTTAGAAGTTTCTTCCTTGGTAGTTTGCAGCACTTTTGGCTCTCGGTAGCCTAGTAGGCCCGGCAGGATGTTGCTCCTGAGTGGTGTTGTTGCTGTTTCCTTTGCTCGTTGTGCTTTTCTTGTTGTCCTGTTTTGGACAGTTGTGGCTCTTTCTACTGCATGTTTTTCAATTACTTCTTCCTTTTGGTTGACTCTTGCATGCAGTTGTTTTTACCTTGTTGCTTGCTGAGGTATTCTGTTTTCTTTTGGAATACCCCAGGTTCTGAGCCGTAGCCAGTCGGGTGGCTAGTTTACAGTGGTGGTGTTGGTGGTCTCTTGGACCTTGGAGTTCTGTTTGCCTTGTTGGTGAGGTAGTTTTTCAGTACTTTCTTACAGACATACATATGTGCCAGTGGGTTCGTGTCAGGTTGTTGGCGCCCACTGGTAGTTTTTCTTACCTTTGTACTAGATATAGTTACTTATGCTGCTACCATTTTCTGGAGATAGTCTACTTGCTCTGAGAAGGTTTTATGCTAGGTTGCTAGTTATTTCCAACCCTAATTAGTATTATAAATAAAGCTCATGATCAGCATGTTTTACAAGTCTTAATCACTATTTTCCAAATCACGTATGGAAACCATTTTCTTATATATTATATAAATTAAATGTAGTGTCTTGCATAGCATGAGTGGTTCTCTTGGGACCCTTATGCGCTCTTTAGGGTGTAAAACCTAATTAACGTATTTTTTCCTTCCGCAGCGTATAAATATAGTTTTTCTTTTGTGGACTAGGTGATCCACTGAGCCGAGGGATACGGTCTCTAAAATATAACTGATTTTCTATTCATAAAACACAGGATTTTCTTGCATAAAGTTTGTAGTTGGTTTTGCCTGAGCGTCAGCGGTTATCCCCTGCTTGGCGTGGCATCATGACGCGTGTTTTCTCATACTCTGATAATTCCTATAATTGGAGAAAATGCGGGTTATGACAGTTGGTATCAGAGGGTGGTTGCTTGACAAGTTAGTTGAACAACATTCCTTTATTTGCTTTAGTAGTTCGGTATCATGTCATTCACACATCGATATGTCATCAGCACGTCTTGGCAAAATCACGAACACTACACTCATGGCATAACATGAAGTATACGAGGCATATTATGTAGTATGGGATGCATAATATGTGTTCGTATATGGATCCACCATAGGGGCTACAAGTGAGGGTTATGTAGTATGGGATGCATAACCTCACCACATGACTGCGACTAGCATGTTTCTTTTTCGTTGCATGGGAATGTTATGTAGTATAGGATGCATAACATTTTCATGTGTACGCCGCTCATAACATGCATAAGGGCCTTTTTAGAATGCATAGCACAAACATGCATAGCATATCATTACATAAGCACAACGTGCCAAGCTAAAGATTTGCAGGATGACATATGTACACACATAAGTTTTCAAATTAATTTAAAGTCATGCATTCCCGATCTAGGCACAGGAGTTAGTAAGGTGGTGGTTAACCATCCTAGGTTAGGGCATGTCATCAAATTTTTGTTAAAAAGATAAACTCTCGGAGCAAGTTTAGCAGCTTTAAGTCTATATCTATATATGTATGGCCTGTGCTTGTGTTTGAGTTCTAGTCGTTGATTGGGGATCTGATTTGGGGAGGTTTGATTATAGGATGGCTAGGCGACCTGCGACTCGATCGACTCCCCTGTCTGAAGGTGAGTCGTCTGGGGCTCAGCGTGATGCGGTAATCGAGAGTCTGCGTCTGATTAGCGAAGCTATGGGCAGGCAGTTGGGGGAGGTGCAAGCCCAGATTCAGTCTTTGGTGGCTGTTGTGGCAGGTCAGGCTCAGGGTGCGCAAGTTCCTGCTGGGGGGTTAGCTGTTCCTCCTCCCCCTGCGCTCGTGAGACCTCCAGTGGTGGTGCCAGTGGAGATGGCCTTCATCTCGCAATTTCAGAGACTGAGCCCTCCCACTTATGACGGGAAGGCAGATTTCATGTTTATAGATGATTGGCTGATCTCCATGGAGGAGATGTTTTCGTATTCAGGGATTGCAGGTGACCAGAGGGTGATGCTAGCCACCTATCAGCTTAAAGGATTGGCTAAGAGTTGGTGGCTGAGAGAGAAGGAGAGCTTAGTAGCTGGATGCTCTTGGGAAATGTTTAAGGAGATGTTGTTAAGGAAGTTCTTGCCTTCGGTCGAGCGTGACCTCCTCATGAATGACTTTCTCTATCTGTAGCAAAGGCAACTCACGGTGGGTGAGTATGAAATAGAATTTAGTAAGTTGAGCCGTTTTGCCCCTGCCTTGGTCAGCGTTGAGGCTGATCGAGTTAAGAGATTTCTTGGTGGTTTGAGGAGCGAAGTGCAGCAGTTGACCAGTGCTTATGGGTCAGTGACTTATGCTGGAGTTGTAGAGGCTGCTCTTAAGGTTGAGGCTATTGAAACGGCAAAGAGCAGAGGCCAGCAGTTGAGAATGGACAAGAGATAGTCTGTGGAGGGGAAGAAGCCCCTGGTACCCGATGCTGTTACGGGAAAGAGGAGCCGAGTGGTGTGCAGTTTCTGTGGCCGGCCAGGCCATCCTGTCGAGAAATGTTTTAAGAGGTCAGCAGCTCAGAAGAAGGAGCAGGTTCATGCGATCCAAGGTGCTCCTAGGAGAGATGTCTCCTGTTCAGTTTGCAAGCGATCCGGGCATGATGCGGCCCAGTGTAGGACCAAGGACAGGGTCTGCTTTCAGTGTGGGCAGAAGGGTCACATCAAGTCCCGGTGTCCTCAGGTTCAGTCAGTTCTTCCTGCAGTTCCGTTACAGGCTTTACCTCCACCTCCGCGTGTGGACAAGGGAAAAGGGAAGCTGAACGTGATTTCTTCTGAGGAGGCTCAGACTTCGACCCAGGTTATTTCAGGTTAGTTTATTGTTATTTTTCTAGCCTGGTAGTTTTATTTGCTAGAGTGTTGCGGTATTTCTATGGTAGTTCCTTAGTTTGTGTGTTCCTATAGGTAAGTTTAAGGTGAAGAACCGCTGGGCGCGTGTTCTGTTTGACTCCGGCGCTACCCACTCGTTCGTGGCTAGAGCCTTTGTAGAGCGTCATCGATTGACTCTAGATCATGTTCGGGATTCCTTCTGTGTCAAGTTTCCTTCTGGTGAACCTGTGTTGCCAGATTTGGGCATTTTGGATTGCCCGGTTTTGTTGGGGGACTTTCTTGCGAAGGCGGACCTGAAAATGATTGATCTGGAGGACTTCGATGTTATTTTGGGCATGGACTGGCTCTCTCGGTATGATGCGGTCATTCAGTGCAAAGGAAAGCGCTTGGACTTCGTCAGGGACGACGGTCAGCCCGGCAGCGTGTATGCTGCTCTGTGTCAGGATTTTCCTGTCATCTCTGCGGTATGTGCTCAGAGATTGTTTCTTTCTGATTGTTGTGTTTGTTTAGTCTCGGCGATTGGAGCCGCTGTTAGCGTGCCACGCTTGGAAGAGATTCCTATTGTTCGTGGTTTCGCCGATGTTTTTCTTGATGATCTTCCTGGTCTTCCTCCTGATCGGGATGTTGAGTTTGTGATCAATTTAGAGCCGGGTACACGTCCTATTGCTAAGGCGCCGTACCGGATGGCCCCTCGTGAGTTAGAGGAGTTGCGAGTTCAGTTGGATGAGCTGTTAGCTAAGGGGTTTATTAGGCAGAGTTCGTCGCCTTGGGGTGCTCCTGTTTTGTTCGTAAAGAAGAAAGATGGGTCGATGCGGCTCTGCATCGACTATAGAGAGTTGAACAAGGTCACTATCAAGAACAGGTACCCTCTGCCGAGGATCGATGATTTTTTTGACCAGTTGCGTGGTAGCACGGTGTTCTCCAAGATCGATCTTCGTTCTGGTTATCATCAGCTTAGGATCCGTGAGGCGGATATTCCGCAGACTGCGTTTAGGTCGAGACATGGACACTTTGAGTTTTTGGTGATGTCGTTTGGTCTGACCAACGCACCTTCAGCCTTCATGGATATGATGAACCGGGTGTTCAAGGATTTTCTCGATAAGTTCGTTGTGGTCTTCATTGATGACGTGTTAGTTTATTCACGCAGTGCTGAGGAGCATGAGCAGCATTTGCGTTTGGTCCTATCGAAGTTGAGGAGCCACAAGTTATTCGCCAAATTGAGAAAGTGCGAGTTTTAGTTGCCTCAAGTTTCTTTTCTAGGCCATGTGGTGAACAAGGAGGGGATCTCGGTCGATCCAGAAAAGATTGCAGCAGTGATGGATTGGAGTAGACCGAGTTTGCCTAAGGAAATCAGGAGTTTCTTAGGGTTGGCTGGTTATTACATGAGATTTGTGGAGGGTTTCTCTTCCCTAGCCGCACCTTTGACCAAGTTGACTCAGAAGAATGTGGCGTTTGTTTGGAGCGAAAAGTGCGAGGAAGCTTTTCTTGAGCTAAAGGAGAGATTGTGCACTGCTCACGTTCTGACCCTGCCTACCGAGGGAGTAGATTATGATGTTTATGTGGATGCTTCGCTTGTAGGTCTGGGATGCGTATTAATGCAAGATGGAAAAGTAATTGTCTATGGGTCAAGGCAACTGAAGACTCATGAGAAGAATTATCCCACGCATGACCTCGAGTTTGCAGCGGTTATTTATGCTTTGAAGTTGTGGAGGCACCTACTATATGGAGCTCAATGCAAGATCTTCACTGACCATAAGAGCCTAAAGTACGTGTTCATGCAGAAGGAGTTGAATCTGCGTCAGCGGCGGTGGCTGGAGTATGTGGCTGATTATGATGTAGAAATCCAGTATCATCCGGGCAAGGCCAACGTGGTGGCCGACGCCCTGAGCCGAAAGACGGGAAAGAACTTTAACATCTCCGCCGATCGTTTAGTGGAGGAGTTCCTCCTTATGGATATATCAGTGGGATGCTGTAGTTTGCAGAGTAGTTTGTCAGTGGCAGAGCCGTCCTAGATTTCTTTGACTAGGCTGCACCAGAAGGACGATCCTGATCTTATGCACCTTTTCACCAGGACTGAGAAGGGAGAGTTGCTCGATTTTGCTATCGCTGATGCTGGTACTTTGAAGTACGGCGGCAGGTTTTGCGTTCCCACGGTTGGGGATATTAGGAGGATGATTTGCAGTGAGGCTCATGGTTCCAGCATTTCCTACCATCCAGGATCTACGAAGATGTACCGTGACTTAAGACAAATTGCCTGGTGGTATGGCATGAAAGGAGATATAGCCCGATTTGTTGCCGAGTGTCACACTTGCAAACGTGTGAAGGCCGATCATGGAAGGCCTGGTGGTAAGTTGACTCCGCTAGAGTTCCCGACTTGGAAGTGGGAAAGTATACCTATGGATTTCATTACGGGTTTACCAAAATCCCTGAGAGGATTTGATTCGGTTTGGGTTGTAGTAGATAGATTGACGAAGTGCGCTCACTTCGTGCCTTATAAGATTGATTACCCGATGAAGAAGATAGCGGAGTTATACATGAGTGAAGTCATCCGACTCCACGGTGTGCCGGTTAGCATCATTTCTGATCGAGACTCTCGGTTCACTTCTCGTTTTTGGCAGAGTCTGCAGGAGGGTTTGGGTACGGATCTGAGGTATTCTACTGCCTACCACCCGCAGACCAATGGGCAGACGGAGAGGGTGAACCAAATTGTTGAGGATATGATCTGGTGCTATATTTTAGACCACGGTGGAGCGTGGGATGAGCGATTGCGACTCATGGAATTTGCCTACAACAACAGTTATCAGGAAAGTTTGCAGATGGCTCCGTTCAAAGCCTTGTATGGGAGGTGCTATAGGACTCCGTTGTTTTGGGCTGAGGCTGGTGAGAGGCCTTTGTTGGGTCCCGATGCGCTTGAGGAAATGGAAGTCGCAGTGAAGCTTATTCGGGAGAAGCTTCGTATAGCCCAGGAAAGATATGAAAAGAACGGCAATCGGCGTAGGTCTGCTTTGGAGGTTTCCGTCGGGGACCTTGTATTCCTCAAGGTTTCCCCGATGGTAGGTGTTAAGAGATTTGGTAAGAATCGGAAGTTAGACCCAAGGTATGTGGGCCCGTTTGAGATTTTGGAACGGATTGGTGTGTCAGCTTATAGATTGGATTTGCCAGCGAACTTCCCAGGTGTGCATAATGTTTTTCATGTTAGCCAATTGCGGAAGTGTGTTCGCAGCAGTGGGCAGCTCTTAGATGTTGTGCCCCAGTTGGAGCCCAACCTCTCTTTTGTTGAGGTGCCGGTTCGTATTTTGGATACTCAGGAGCGTGTGCTGCGAAAGAAGTCCATACCGATGGTTAAGGTTCTATGGAAGAATCAGGATTTGGAAAGCGCGACTTGGGAGTTAGAGTCGGCTATGAGGAGGGCTTACCCTCACCTGTTTCATTGATTTAATCGGTATGTTTTCCTTCTTGTAACTCCTGTTAGTTGTTCCTCCTTCTTTAGTAGGAGTGTCGTGCGTAAAGTTTCGGGACGAAACTTTCTTTTAGGGGGAGTGACAGTAACGCCCCCGATTTTCCTGCGTTTATTTGTATTCTCGTTGGCGTTACGATGACGCGTTTCCGTGGCTTGTGCCATGTGTGGAGTATGGTTTAGCTCCTTTGAACTGAGTGCCCTGTTTGGTAGCCTGTTGGCAAGATCTCCCTAGCAAGCCGAGTCGTTTTGGGTGACCCGGTGTGGCCTCTCGGGGGCATGTTTGTGTTTGGCTTTGTTTGGTTATAACTCGAGTTCTGTTCGTCGAAAGTTAATTTCGACTTCGCCGTTGTGTTCGTAGCGTGGGTATTTAGCTACGGTGCGAATTTCGTCGAATTCCGAGGTGATTCGGTTTTCGTGTCGTTTGGTGTGTTATTAGTATTTGTGATCAATTAATTAAATTGATTTGGCTTGTTCTGTAGCCCTTTGGTTTTGACCGATTGTTAAATTCTGCGGGAGAATTTAATTGGGCAGTTATTGCGTTGCCTTGGTGGCAGCCATATTTTTTGCTTATGCTTATTTTGGTATTTACTTAATGAAATTAAGTAATTAGGCATTTTAGGGTTCGGTTATGGATGAACCGGCGTTTGGCTTTTCATATAAAAGCTTTTCTTAAGAAGTGACGGCCCACTTCTTCTTCTTCCTTTCCTGAGAGAGATGACGTCGCTGCCTTTTTCGCGGAAATCAGAGGAGAAACCGCCCGTCCTGTACCTCCTTTGGTCGGCAATTCCGGGCTTGTTCGTGGATGGAATTCGATTCCAAAAACGGCGTTGTCTTGCTCTCTCCGAGATCTTCGTTTCGATGGTAAGATATTCGATTTTCGTGGAGTTTTGATGAGATTTGGGTTTCGGTTTTGGAGTTTTCAGCCATTAATGGCCGTGAGATTTATTCTAGGTGCTGCGGCTGTTTGTTCCGTGTGAAGAGGAGGAGAGCCATCCAGGCTTCGCTGAATGTTGAGGCAAGTGGTATTCTTGCCCTTGCCAAGTTTCTTTTTGATTATTTTTGCTGAAATTGAAATCCCTGTTAGCCCAGGTTAGAGGCCTTGTTGTTCTCATTTTTTTTATTGCTATCTATAGGAATTGGTTCTTCCTATTGACCCCCCCCCCCCCTTCTTGTGCTGATGGAACCCAACTTTGCCGGCGTAATGCCATTTATCTTTGTTCAGATTTGCTCTGGTTTGGGTGTAGCCGAGAGGGAGTGTTAGGAGGGGAGGGGGTGTTTTTCCCAAATTTGTTAAGGGTATTACTCGAGTATGGGAGTATGTTACTCGTGAGGTAGAAGTGGATTACTCGGGTATTTGTTCTAGAGTACTCGAGTAGGTGGTAGATACTCGAGTAGTAGTCTTGAGCAACTCGAGTAGTGGTTTCGAGATACTCGAGTAGTAGCTTTGAGATACTCGAGTAGAAGGCATTAACTCGAGTATTTGCCTTGGAGTTACTCGAGTAGTAGGCAACTACTCGAGTAGGAGTTCTGGGTTACTCGAGTAGTAGGTAACTACTCGAGTAAGGGTTTTGAGTTACTCGAGTAGTAGGCATCTACTCGAGTGCAGGTTTGTAGATACTCGAGTAGCTGGTTGGAGTACTCGAGTAGCTGTTTGTGGATACTCGAGTAGCTGGTTGGAGTACTTGAGTAGCTATTTGTGGATACTCAAGTAGCTGGTTGGAGTACTCGAGTAGCTGTTTGTGGATACTCGAGTGCTGGTTATGTTCGTATACTCGAGTAGGGGCTTTGGGTTACTCGAGTAGTGGACTCGAGATACTCGAGTAAGTGGTTTGGTTTACTCGAGTAGTAGGCATCTACTCGAGTGCAGGTTTGTAGATACGCGAGTAGTGGCTTTAGCATACTCGAGTAGTAGGCAACTACTCGAGTAGCAGGTTGGGGACTCGAGTAGTTGGAAACTACTCGAGTGCTGGTTATGTTCGTATACTCGAGTAGGGGGCGACTACTCGAGTAGAGAGTTGAGGTACTCGAGTAGTAGGCGACTACTCGAGTAGAGGGATGAGGTACACGAGTAGTTGGTAACTACTCGAGTACTGGAAAATTCCCTGCCCTTTTCTTCTGTCTCAGAATCGTTCGACTATCGTCGATCTCGGTTTCTGCTTTAGGCCGTTCGACTATCGTCGACCTCCGGTCGACAATCGTCTAGCTCCGTTTTACCTTAGTGGGATTGGGGTTAGAGTTTGGTTTTGGCTTAAAGTGAGGCTATCTCACTCAGCGCCAAGGTTTAGGTAGGCACTGAGTGGGTCTCACTCAGCGCCTTGTCGTGTTGATTCTTTTCAACACTCTTCCTTTACCTTGTTTTTCGTTCCCGAGTGGTTTTCTTGTATTTCCTTGTCGGCCGTTTTCTTTACCTTCTTAAAGGCCGAATCGTGGGTCGTGGTTAGTAGTGGTGGTTTGTAGCTCTTCAAGAGGGTGGAGTTGTGTGATTTAGCCAAGGCCACTCTTGTTTTTCTTGCTCCAGGTACGGGCTGGGCATGTGTGGGTGGAAGGTCCCTTGTGCTTTCACGTGTAGACCCTTGAGCTTGCTGACTTGGACATGGTGGATTGGGGGACTGCGTTTGCCTTCGATCCGGTTCCTCGTTGTTTGTTTTTGCTACTACCACCTCCCACAGTTTAGGGTGTTAGAAGTTTCTTCCTTGGTAGTTTGCAACACTTTTGGCTCTCGGTAGCCTAGTAGGTCCGGCAGGATGTTGCTCCTGAGTGGGGTTGTTGCTGTTTCCTTTGCTCGTTGTGCTTTTCTTGTTGTCCTGTTTTGGACAGTTGTGGCTCTTTCTACTGCATGTTTTTTAATTACTTCTTCCTTTTGGTTGACTCTTGCATGCAGTTGTTTTTACCTTGTTGCTTGCTGAGGTATTCTGTTTTCTTTTGGAATACCCCAGGTTCCGAGCCGTAGCCAGTCGGGTGGCTATTTTGCAGTGGTGGTGTTGGTAGTCTCTTGGACCTTGGAGTTCTGTTTGCCTTGTTGGTGAGGTAGTTTTTCAGTACTTTCTTACAGACATACATATGTGTCAGTGGGTTCGTGTCAGGTTGTTGGCGCCCACTGGTAGTTTTTCTTACCTTTGTACTAGATATAATTACTTATGCTGCTACCATTTTCTGGAGATAGTCTACTTGCTCTGAGAAGGTTTTATGCTAGGTTGCTAGTTATTTCCAACCCTAATTAGTATTATAAATAAAGCTCATGATCAGCATGTTTTACAAGTCTTAATCACTATTTTCCAAATCACGTATGGAAACCGTTTTCTTATATATTATATAAATTAAATGTAGTGTCTTGCATAGCATGAGTGGTTCTCTTGGGACCCTTATGCGCTCTTTAGGGTGTAAAACCTAATTAAAGTATTTTTCCTTCCGCAGCGTATAAATATAGTTTTTCTTTTGCGGACTAGGTGATCCACTAAGCCGAGGGATACGGTCTCTAAAATATAACTGATTTTCTATTCATAAAACACAGGATTTTCTTGCATAAAGTTTGTAGTTGGTTTTGCCTGAGCGTCAGCGGTTATCCCCTGCTTGACGTGGCATCATGACGCGTGTTTTCTCATACTCTGATAATTCCTATAATTGGAGAAAATGCGGGTTGTGACACTCTTTCTCTTTATGTTTACAAAATCTAGCTAAGGTCTTAGAACTATGCGAGGAAATGAACCTAGTTTTAAACTAGGAAAATGCATGTTTTTGGTGAGAGAAGGTCTAGTTTTAGGACATAAGATCACTGGTAGGGGAATCAAGGTCGATCGAGCTAAGATCGAGGTGATTGAGAAGCTGCCGTCGCCTCCGAACATTAAAGCGATTTGGAGTTTTCTAGGCCATGCGGGGTTTTATTGGCGATTCATTAAAGACTTTTCTAAAATAATCAAGCTTCTAACCTAACTTCTTGAAAAATGAAACCCCATTTAATTTTGACGAATTATGTATAGTTTCTTTCGAATTGATTAAATCCAAACTTATTAATGCTCCAATTATGATCGCCCCACTTTGGGATTTTCCTTTTGAAATAATGTGCGATGCGAGTAGTTTTGCGATCGGTGTGGTGCTAGGACAATAAATAACTAAGAATTTCCACACAATATATTATTCGAGCAAAACGCTTAATTCGGCGCAGGAAAACTACACCACAACCGAAAAGGAACTCTTAGCTATTATTTTCGCATTCGATAAATTCCGACCATACATTACTCTTTCTAAGGTTATCATTTTTACAGATCATTCAGCTTTGAAGTACCTCCTTTCTAAACCGGACGCCAACCCTCATCTTATTCGCTGGATCCTCTTACTTCAAAAATCTGACTTGGAGATCCGGGATAAGAAAGGAGCAGAAAATTTAGCTGTTGATCATCTTTCTCGCCTCGAAAATCCTGAAATCGGTGTTTCAAATGATAATTTTCTTAATGATTCTTTTTCGGATTAACAAATTTTAAACGTTTCTTCTTCTACTCCCCGGTTTGCCGATCTGGCCAATTATCTTATTGCCTGGGACCTTCCAAAAGAGTACTCTTCTCTTCAAAAGAAGAAATTCTTTTCTGAATTGAAGTAATATTTTTGGGAGGACCCCTTTTTATTCCGCATTTTTGCGGACTAGGTGGTAAGAAGATGTGTTTCTCGGGAAGAAGGTCAATAGATTTTGAATCTTGTTCATGAAGGTCCTACTGGCGGGCCTTTTCAAGCAAACTACACCGCCCACAAAGTTCTTAGTGTTGGCTTTTATTGGCCAAGCATATTTAAAGATGCAAAAATCTTTGTGAGCGGGTGTGATCGGTGCCAGCGGATTGGAAACATATCCATTAAAAATGAAATGGAATAAAATTATTTCCTTGAGTGTGAAGTTTTCGATTTGTGGGGCAGCGACTTTGTATGCTTGTTTCCCTCATGCTTAGGTAATAAATATATTCTAGTCGTCGTAGACAATGTTTCTAGGTGGGCCGAGGCCCAAGCTTTACCTAGTAACGATGCTTGAGTAATAGTTTCTTTTCGAAAAAAAATATTTTCCCATTTTGGTTTTCCTCGAGCGATCGTTAGTGATAGGGGAAGTCATTTCTGCAATGCTTAGCTCGCTATATCTTTAACTAAATACAGCGTTATGCATAAACTATCCATCGCTTATCAACCCCAAACGAACGGTCCGGTCGAGGTAGTCAATCGCAAACTTATAAGAATTTTGAAAAAACCATTTCTACTTCTTGTAAAGATTGGTCATTAAAGTTAGACGATGCTCTTTGGGCATATCAGACAACGTACAAGATCACTATCAGTTTTACTCCTTTCCGATTGTTCTATGGAAAATCGTGTCATCTCCCATTAGATGTAGAACAACGTGCATACTGGGCACTAAAGTTATTTAATTTCGATCCGCACTCAGGCGGTGAGCACAGAAAAAATCAATTAAATGAACTCGACGAGTGGCGAGCAAACGCTTATGAGAACAACAAAATCTATTGATAACGCATGAAATTTTATCACGATAAGAACTTGGGCCCCCTAAAACGTTTAAATTAGGCTATCAGGTTTTTCTTTTAAATTCGCGCTTAAGTATTTTCCCTGGAAAGCTTTAGTCTTGATGGCCTGGACCGTTTACGGTCAAGCAAGTTTTTTATTATGGAACTGTGTTGCTCTCGCACCCGGACAAGGGTGACTTCAAAGTTAATGGTCATAGACTGAAGTTGTATTTTTCAAATGATTCGATATCTCAAGCAAAGTAGCATCTTATTTTTTTTCTCTTAATGTTTATTTTCATGTGAAACTCTTTCTTTTTCTGGACTTCTTATTATTATTTGGAACTTTATTTTGTTAAATAAAGAACACTCTTGGGAGCCTTCCCAAGGATTTGGCTACTTTTTTTTTGTATTTTTCTCTTCCTCCAGGTGTCCATACAAGTAAAAGTTCGTGATTGTCGCTCCAATGTTGCTGATTTCAAGAAGGTTCAAGTCAAGCATGCTGGTGATAAAGTCAATTATAGCGAAAGCATGGGGGAGCAACATCGTCTTTTGGCCTCACAAACCCAGGGATGTCCTGTTCTTTTTTTTTCTTTTTTTTACTTTACCGCATTTTCTATCCCCCCTCTTCTCCTTCTCTTTCTCGTTTATTTTTTTTCATTGAGAGCAATGAAAAATCTAAGCATGGGGGAGGGTTTCGTTTATTTTCTTTCTTTCTACAAAAAAAATATCAAAAAAATTTATTATAGTTATATTAAGCCTCTTAGGAGTAATACTTTTTCTTTAGCTTTATAAAAAATCCAAAAAAAAACTAGAAAATACAAAACCCAAAAAAATCAAAAATCCAAATAATTTTCTAAAAACTATTTGAAAGTCAAAAGCAAATATTATTTTCTATCTTTATTTTTTATGTTTCTTCTAGTGGTGTGTATGCCCCAGCGTTTCTTCAGTTCTAAGTAGAATTTCTTTGAATCGGATTTCTAAATCTATTATTTTAACATAGCTAAGTTTTACTATTTTCTAGTTATTAAATATAGTCATCTGTTTTTTTTACATTGTAAGTTAGCAAATGGTAATTTTTTTTATTCTATTTAATTGCGTATGAACGGTTGCTAGATAACGTTATCACTTTTCATTTTGGGGTAATTCTTCCTTGGTGTCTATAACTTATCTCTAGCGACTCTCGAAACATTTGCACCTTTTTTCACGAACTTTAGAAATGATTTAGGCCACCATTTGTCCCGTTTTAGCCTTTTTGCCCACCAAAGTATTTCACCATTGCAAAAATAATTTTGGGCCTTTTTCCTTTTTCTTTGTCTAGCTCCACCTTTCATTTTTTACTAAAGCCAAAATGCCCTTCCTATTTCACACTAGACATTGATCTTTGTTTAATTTCATTATTTTGATGGGTTATATCTTTGAAAAATGAAATGGAAATCTTAAGCTTACATTTTCAGCTCTCCAAAAAAAAAATTATTATCCACAAAAATCAAATAAAAAAAAAAGAAAAGAAGAAGTTTACTTCTGCCTGATTTTTTGAAAAGAAAAAAATGCATGGACTTGTGTTTTTTAGTTTGAATTTGAGAAAATGGCAAACTTATCATTTCTCATTTTTGGTTTTATTTGAAACTCATCCTTGGTTTAGTGTGTTTTAACCGTCATTTTTTATCCTTGATTTTCTATTCCTAATAATTTACCTAAGCCAAGTCTTTAGGCCTATAAAAGTCCTTTTGATCTTTAGAACGTGACACAAACTTGCGTAGTGGAGAGAGTGTGAACGGACAATCCTTTGGCCATGATCATTGATGGATTTATTTAGAGGTTATCTTGAGGTGATTTAGGGGTAATTGTTATTCTAGCAACCTAATAGTTCATTCAATGCACCATTTATTTAGAATCTATACTTTTTTCTTTCTTATTCTCCTAAAATTTTTGTTACCTTGTTTTAGGAATTTAGAAATGTGTAATTCTTCCTTATGTTCCAATGAAATTTTTAGGTCTCCATTTTTCAAGTTTTCTATTGTGGACTTCTCGCCCCACTAGTTGTTAACATATAAAATAGTATAGTTTAATTTTTAATATTTTGGTTTTTTTAATTATGAAACTTAAAATTGATTTCTTTACATTTATTCCTATTCCCTAGTTTTTAATTCCATTTTCTTGAGTGCAAGCAAAAACTTAAGTATGGGGAATATGAAGATTAGTTTTAGTCATCATTTTTTGGGTTTGTTTAGCATAAAAAAATCCTAGATTTAATTATATTTTTATGTATTTTATGTTTGTTATGTTTTAATATCTTATTTTATGTTTGGTATGTATGTTATGTTTGTTATGTTATATTTTATGTTTGATGACTAATGCTATGTTTTATTTTATTTTATTTTTGTAGGTTCGAGCCTCCTTGGTGCTGTCCAAACCCGTGAGCCTTGCAACCCTCTTCCAGTCCACACACCGTGCATCCCTCTCATTCGGCCAGCTCAAGATTCAGCCGATCCATTTATCTCAAGTCCATCCCAGCCCTCCTTGATGCAGCCGGCCCATTTATCTCAAGTCCAGCGCAACACTCTTTGATGCAACTGGCCCCGTTATCTCAAGTCCATCATGTTCCTCCTAGATGCATCCACCCTCCACCATTGCATGGCTCTCCCCTTAATGCTTGGCCAACTCCCTCCCACCTTTTTTATTCCTATTTTTCTATTTTCTATTTTTATTTTTTAAATAACATGCCTTGAACCATGTTCTCTCTCTCCCCTTCTCTCCCCCTCATTAATTTTATTCATTCTCTTCTCCACCCATACATGGCCGCCCCCCCTTTTTTCCCTTTCATCTCCACCTCCATCTAGAACCTTCCCCCTCATCTATATAAGGAGCACTTCCCTCATGCTTTAAGGAGGTTGGACATTGGATAGCAAGTAGAATTCTAGTGCAAGAGAGTTCTTTTCTTTTCTTGTTGTTAAGTTTTTTTATTAGTGTAATCTTTTTCTTGGTAGTATAATATCGTCTCTTCTATTATTATTCTGTAATCTTTTTTTATCAATCAATGAAAATGAAAATTCTTTATCTTATTGTGGTTTCCTTCTTGAATATGCGTTGCTAATTTTGTTTCGAATTCGATCATGACAATCCATGAAATGAGATGAGATTTTTCTTTGCTTCTTAGTTTTATTTTTGCTAACTTTTTTCTCGATTCTTCTTTGATTTATCTCGTGTCGACTCCGTATTTCCGGTATATGGTAGTAGGCAATTTGATCTCTTTTCATAGTAGTCGAGAGACTAGTTGATTTGAAAGATCACTCAAAGAAGGAAGGAGTTGCACGTAATCCTAGAAATAGAACGACGTAAATCCTCCGGATTGGAGTCAAATCCAATAGTGTGGTTCACTTCGATAATGCAACTTTAGGCCTTTTGATTTGCAAAGAGATTTCAGTTAAAACTACTAGAAGTTAGGAGATTTAATGCTCTAGCGAGATTACTTCATATTTTCGGATCCGCCACGGTCGAGAACTATTTGCAATTATAAAACTTTATTTTTATACATCTTATCTCTTTTCATAGTGAATCATTGATCGAATGCTATCTTTTGAATCTGAAGTTTTCGTTTTAATATTATTTTTGGTCTAATTTAAAATTCTCAAAACACCCAACAATCATATAGTAGGAAAATAGTAGGGGCGTGAGTAATAGTAATTTGCAACCCCGAGTTTTAAATACGACCTTGGTACTATAATTCGATTGGTGCACTTGCCTTTTCGGGTTGATAGTCATTCAATTCACCAGGTACTCGCCTCCCCCTAATATGGATTACATTTCAGAGTACCTAGGGGACCTGCTTGATGCCGAGAAGATGAAGTAGCAGGTGACGCGGCTATTCCAAAAGCACACGCTATTATTGCACGAGGTCTTCTGTAATTCCCCAAAAACACTATAGGTATGGGAAGTGTTTTTATGGGTTCTGGAGCCCTGGGATTTTCCTGGCTGGATGTCACGGGCGTGTAAGGGGTGCCGAGACGGGCGTGTCAAATTTGACACTAGCGTATCAACATGTCGTGTCCTTCTTTGGAAACTGGGTTGTGTCAAGGGGTGTGTACACAGCTTGGGACACGGGTATGTCGTAGTAGACACAGCTTTGTCAATCCTGACACGGGTGTGTCAGGACCCGTGTCCACTAAGAGTCGTGTCGGTTCCAAAGAGCGATTATGGAAACCGCCCACCGAAACGGGTGTGCCAATTTGGGCAACACTGGCGTGTCACCTTCAACACGGGCGTGTCTCAACCCGTGTCCTGCTCTGGATCGACAATTTCGTGTACAAGCAGGGCACACGGCTAGGCACATGGTCGTGTGCAAAGCCGTGTTCGGCCATCTGAAATGATTTTCAGAGTTAATCTGGGCCGTTCATTTTAATTAAATACGATCCAACGGCCTTGGCTTTCCTCCTAATGGTTTATGGATGGGAGTGGGGAAGTTATTCCTCATTTCATCTTTTACTTTCTCTTTCTAAGGAGAAGAGAGAGGGGAGAGCAAGAGGAGATAGGAGAAGAGGAATCCGGCCTCCGGTGGTGCTACGGTGGTCTGAATTGCTTGCTGAAGTCAGATTCATGGAGGCAAGAGCGTTGCAGTACTTTCAAACCGTGTACTTTTCTCCATGGCACCAAAACGTGCTGCAAGGGTAACAATTTCCCACTCGGACATGTGAAGTCCTTCTTTCCAACATTTTCATAGGAATCCTCCACCAAAAGGCAGAACGCAAAGTTATTCCCGTGGGATCGGTAGTTCATTCCTTGCTTTGTTGCATTAGAACCGAAAGTGAGTAGTACGGTTAGGCATTCTGTGTAAAGCCCATCCGGAAGTGAGTAGTACGGATTGGTAATGCATTGTTTGAAAATTGGAGAAGACTTCGTGTTCATTAAATGTTTGTATGGATTCCCTTTATGAATACTTGTGGCTTGGTGAAGCAGGAAGTACTGGAGGAAGTCCAGGAAAATGTTAGAGTTGATACTTGGTGTTTAACTTGTGTGGTCATGAGTACCATGTTATATGTTATTGGGTCGTTGTGCAACAACTAAAAGCCTTAGTGGCAAACGGGCAAGGAGATGCTGTACACACGTCGGTCTGGTGTGACGACTGACGATGATGAGCAACGTGCAAGGCAGATCTGTAACAGCGTTATGGTTGTCTAACCTTGGGTGCTTAAGTCCATGTTAGGTTCTCATAGCAAGAGTCTTAGGCCTGCGAGCCATAAAGACTAGGAATGCTCATTTTGGACTGTAAGGTTGAGAGACCTTGAATCAGTGGTGGGACCATGGATTTTCCGGTACACCAATAAGGTGCCCTGAGTGCACGGAGCATCGGGTCGTCGTGCCGTCGTTTGTGTTATGTATTTGTTAGTGCGGATGTGCACAACCGTGGTGGATTGCAGTATACATATGCTGGTTAATAAAATGATTTGCAGGGAAGGAATTCCGCTGCTCCGTGCCAGGGGCAGGGTCATTATAATTGGTTAGTTGAATGTTGATCGTTGCCCTGTTTTCCGCCGCTTGATGCATTGTTTCTTGCAGGTCGAGGTTCTCCAAGCGTGAAATAGTGGGCTGAAGCCCAGGTTGTGCAGCTTCCCTTGAAGGCTTTACTTTGATTTACTGTAGTTCATGTGTGGCCGGCCTGCATGCCGATTTTAGTAAACCACAATCCTATTAAGAGAAACTTGTAAGGCCATAAGGCCATGTACCTTGTGTATTGGTTTGTATACATTCCTAATTGTTAGTAGTAGACATTTCTGTTATTGTTATTGAGTTCAAAGTTTTCAATCATGAAGCTTCCGCTAAAATGCTCTGTGTTAGGAATAGTTGGTAGTTTTGATATTATAAAGTGACCTCTCCGCCTGTTCGTGGAATATAATGTGGGGCCCCGACCGGACCTTCTATTATATCCCATGTAACGGGAAGGGATGTTACAATTTGGTATCAGCTTGTAGGTCTTTTTCTTCCGAATTTGTGGGCGAACTCTTTTGAGAGGCGGCGAGCACGTGTATGTGTTGTCGTTATAACACAAAATGAACTCAAGAATGTCCACTTAGGAATAAAATACACTTGTTTGCGGAATTCGCATATTTCTTTTTGTTTGTTTGCTATTTTGTTTAGTCGCTAAGTTGTGTTTCTTACACATATAGGTGACTAGAAGTCATGCAGGACAGTTTGAACCCACCGTTCCGATGAGAGTGCGGCACCAGTGGAGGTGCCCACACCTCATCCATCTACTGAAACTTTTCATATGATTACGGAGATGGTACTTGCTATAATAAATGCTAAGCAGGCTTGACAGGCGAGCCCTACAGCGGTGCCAAATAAGGGTGGGCTAAGGCAAGAACCGGTAGAAGTTGTGGTTGATCTCCGAGCAGCAGATCAATAACTGAAGCGGTTCATGAGCTTCAATCCTCCAATATTTGATGGGACCGGTTTGACGGGCCAGGCGGAGGATTGGATCTCAAGGATAAGAAGGATCATGACATCAATCAGGGTTGAGGAGGAACAGAAAGTAACGTTAACCACCATCCTGCTGGAGGGAGAGGCTCGGTTTTGGTGGGATGAGGTCGAACTGCATCACTTGCCAGGAAGGAAGTTAACTAAGGTCTCGATGGTCGAATTCTCTCGGTTGTTCGTGGCAAAGCATTTGCCGATATCGAAAAGGAATGGTATGGAAATGGAGTTTAAACGGCTAACGCAAAGAGAAAAGAGCGTGGATGAATATTTCCATGAGTTTATTCGACTGGGACGTTATGAAGGATCTATCTTTGTCGAAGAGGAGCATAAGACCAGTAGATTCTATGAAGGACTGCGGGATGAGCTATTATTGAAATACTTAATTCAAGAGCCTAAACACCTAGAGGGGGGTGAATAGGATCAAATTTTTCTTTTAATATTTTAGGCAATTAAACAGATCTTACTTTGCACAAACAAAATAAAACACAGCAAAGAACATTCACAGCACAAAGAACACCAGATATATAGTGGATTCACAAGATATGGGTACGTCTTATTTCCCCCATCGCCTATATAGTAGAGTTTTGGATTTAGCCTAACTTCTTTCGTCTTTCTCAGATCTAAAGATCCTACAACTCAGAACCAGAATGGTTCCTACACCTCAGTCTTTTGCAAGTCCAACCTCAGATCCTTCCCAGAATCATACCTCAGGCCTCAGCCCTACCTCGGCCCTTATCTCTAGGCTTACAAATCAGACTTTTGCATGTCCTACCACTCAGGCTCATAGCCCTACCTCAGCCTTTATAAATATAGGCTTACAGCTCAGATCTACAACAGATCTTACAAGTAATTGTGTAACAAAAGATATACAAAAGATATCACCAGATAGATCCCTCTATTGATGTTCTTCTTGATCAGTTCTTGATCTTCAGTCCCAACCAGACTTAGCTATTTAAAAGCTTCTTGATAGAACAAAATAAGGTTCGTCTGTTCTTGATATAGAAGTTGATCCACTGTTAGCTCCTTCCTTGAATTCAATATGAGATCTTAATCTTCTCTGCTAACAATTCTAGATCTGCCTTCTTAAAGGGTTTCACCTTTTCTGATTGTGAATCTTCTCTCTCTTTGTTGATGTCTTTTCTGGCCTTCAATGAGTTGTTCTTCATGCTTGTTATTAAGGATAAGCCCTTTAAATAGAGATTCCTCATGGTTACTGGCTTATCTAGTTTGTAACAACCTTCTGTTAGTTCTGACATAAGTGTTAGACCTTTTGATAATGACAGTTATTGACCCAACAGTCATGACAGCTGATTCCTTAGAGATTCAGTAACTCAGCATGATCCACTCAGCAATCTGTTTCTAATGTGTCGACACAAGTAGACAAAGTGTCGACACAAGTCTTGATGATGTCGACACAATACTCCAAGTGTCAACACATGTATTCTTGTGCTTCTCGACACATCTTGTATTTGTATGTGTCGACACAAGTCCAGTGTGTCGACACAACTGCTCCTGGTCTCAAAATAACTGCTGGGTATCGACACAGCCTCTGCTTTTGGTGTCGACACAATCCTTGCCTTAGGTGTCGACATAAGTCCTGCTTTAAGTGTCTACACAATTCATTCTTTTGGTGTCGACATAAGTCCTGCTTTAAGTATCGACACAATTCCTGCCTTTGGTGTCAACATAGCTTCTGGGTGTCCACACATTTCCTGGGTGTCGACATAATTTCATGGTGTCGACACAAATCTGGCTTCTGGTGTCGACACAAGTTCTGGTTCTGGTGTAGACACATTTCTTCGGTGTCGACACAATCCTTTGCTGCTGGTATCAACACAAGACCCTTGTGTCGACACAATTCTACACAAGTGTCGACACTTGTACTTAGAATATTTTTCTTCCAATCCTTAACCCTGCACAAGGAACCTTAAACATACATAAAATACATATTGATATATATCATTGAATAGGATGAATCTTTTCAAAATCTGTTACATACTTCTACTGTACCCAACAATCTCCCCCTATTTGGAGAAGTCATGACTCTTAGTCAAAGATATACACCAGTCAAGATAAAACACATAAGACATAGTTGTATATTCATTCCAGTGCAAGTAAACATTCAAACAAAGTAAACAATCTAAAATAAACAGTAAAACTGATTTTGTGATGCAAAAAATATTTGTTTTACATGTTTTTTCTGAGAGCAAAAATAAAAAAGATACATTGTTTCTTATTATAAGCCTAACAATCCTAAGATTTGCTTGGCTCCCTTATGCCAATGCCTTGACGAGACTTCATCTTTGCTTTCACAGCTGGTTCTGAATCTTCAGCAGGCTTCTTTCCTTTAAGATCCTTTTTATTTTGTTCTTTAGCTTTTATTCTTTTCCTTTTAAAGTAGTGAAAGGGCTTAGGAAAATACTTGCTGGGCTCTATAGCATTTGCAGGTTACTTCCCAGCTTTTGTTCTCCTCCTATGCTGAAGAATGGCTTCCTATCTAGCTTGATATTTATTCCACTCCTGCTCTGAGTACCACTTACCCCTATCATAGGTCTTGTCCTTAACAGCCTTCCATGCAGTCTGAATGATGTTCCTTGATGTAGGGCTCCATTGTTCAAAGTTTGGCCTGAACTCAGCCTGTTCTTTGAATCTCTTCTTAGATGGCAATTCATCCCTTTGAGCTTCTTTGGCAGCCTCTGACATTTCAACTTTCTCAAAGACCACATTATGTGCCTCTTGTGGAGGGTTGTACATTTTCTGCACTTGGTCATGAACCATCTCAAAATTCGAAGGAGGATATATAACCTGAGATTCTTCTTGCTGATCTCCCTCTACATATGCAGGTTGTATTCAAGATTCAGCCATATTATCATCATCACATAAAGGAGGGAAGCCAAGAGTAGCTCGGATGGTATTGGAAACCCATTTGGCATGCTCAGAACTAGCTTGGACTAACACTCTCTCCCCCTTTAGGACTTCTCTTTCAATATGATCTCTGAGATCATTCTTGTGAAACCTGACTTGACCTTCCAGATGATCAATCCATTCTCTATAGTAGACCCCAAATTTTTTAATTTGAGTGGTAATAGCTGTTCGGGCAGCCGCTATCGCCATTTTTACCGCAGCTAGATCATTCTCAATTAGTTTTGTAACTTCTATTTTAACAGCAACAGATAGTGCTGCAATCTTTGTGAGAATTTCCTTATGAGAATCCGTGAGATTCTCATATGTTCTAAATTGATTTTCTAAGATATATGCATATTTCTCTGCCAAATCAGCTCCTTGAGTTTTCAGTTCCTGCTGCTGAGTGGCCAAATCAGCCTCTGTCATTTCTTTCTTGTGCAGACTCACTTCAAATCTAATTGACTTGATTTCCTGAGCTAACTGGTTTTGCAGCGCCTTATGAGATTCATCCACATACTTTTCAAGAGCAGTCCTTTGCGCATCCAGTTTTAGTTACAATTAGACCATTAAGGAATTTAAGTCCATACTTGGAGTTGTAGGTGGTGTGGCTATTTGTAAGGCCCTCTTATATCTAGAGCTTTTCTTCTTCATTACAGCAAGTTTCCTTTTCTTAGCCAAGTTGGCTTCTTCATCATCAGAAGATGAACTTTCTATGTCAACAGTCTCTTTGTCTACAGTATCCTTCAGCAATTCCTCCCACTTAGTCTCTGTAAGTTCTTTGTCCTGTGGTTATTGCTCCCCCTCAGTCCTTACTGCTGGTGAGTCAGGGAACAACTCCTCCATGGTTACTTCCTGCAATATTTGAACAGGAGGAATAATATTAGTTGGTAAAATACATGGTTTTCCCTGGACTTCAATGTCCTTGTCCAATGACCTTTCTAGGAAGGATATATTTACTTGCCCAATCTAAGCAGTATCCTTCATATGCACCTCAGGTGCCTCTTTCTCTACATGCATTAGTGTTTCCTTATTTATATCAAAAACTATATCCATCACAGTATCAGCTGCTAATTCACTGTCTAGTGTAGCAGCATCATTTACTCCCCCTTGATCAGGCAGATCTGTAAGTATAGTGTCTTGTACAGCTTGTGCAGGGTCATCTCCTCCTGGAGTAGAGATTCTTTGTTGATCTGGGAGAATACAACTATCCACTTGTCCTTGTGCATCTTGATGTTGTTGTCTGTCTTCATCAAAACTGAAGACCACTTCTTCTTCTGAATCACTAGATGATTCTTCCTGTTTAATAACTTGCTTCTTCTTCTGTATTATTTTGGTCTGTTTTTGAGGAGTAGTAACCTTCTTAGTCAACACCCTATCCCATCTTGACAGAATCCTGGTGTCCATTCTTCTTATATGATTGATGTTTGTACCAGGAAGTGGGCTCATTACTTCTAGTATTATAGATGATAGGCATAGACTCAGAATTCTCCCCAGGTTCGGTTTCTTGATACTTTCACATTACTTATCAAATACTATGGTTGTCCAATCAGTCTTGAGCTTGAATATTTTCTTGGTCATTAGGTGGAACATGGTTGCTGAGAATCTGTCATGTCCACCTGTTTTACAAAGAATGACCTTCCCTACAATCTTAGAAAGGAATTTCCCTTGTGAATTAATCCCTTTTCGGTTGATAGATGACCCTATCTTAGTTTTTGGGTTTAACCCACACCATTGTAAGGCCTCTTTAATAATAGATGGTTATACGTCATCTTCATCCTTAACCTTTGGGAATTGGAGTGCGTTTCAGATTGTTTTCAAGGTAATCTTTACCCGGGTATCTTGAACAATAGCTTTCATCTTCTTCCTGTCTGCATCTGTAGTTGCAGAAGATAAAATTCTAGAACTTCTTTCTTCCATATCTTGGTTGGTTCAGAGAACTAGAATTCCAAACCGATGTCTAAGATTAGGAAAATTACTCCCTGAATCTTCGGAGATGCTGTTGTGAACCCACCACGCACCAGCTAATATCCTTCATTCACCTTTTCTTCTGGATAAGGCACCATTACCGGAAGAGAGAGATGGAGGTGAAAAGGAAAGATGATTCTCATCGACAGAGGGTGCAGACCCAGGAAATAAGAAAGTGTAGTCGACCAGATTTTGGTTTCACCTATTTATAGTCTAAGTGTAAAGGGGCGTTCAAAAGACGCGCCTTTGCACTAGGACTAGTTGACAAAATCTTATATGTGTCGACAGAATAGGTCTAGGTCTCGACAATACTGAGGTTTTAGTCGATACATATATATGTCGACATACTTATGTCAGTGTCGACATGTCTCGACACAGAGTGTCGACTTTGATTTTGTGTGTCGACACAAAAATCAGCTAACTGAAAGTCTCGACATAGTTTTGTCTACACCAACTCTTGTGTGTCGACACTAAAGTCCTCTAGTTATATGGTCTCGACATAGTTGTGTCAACACCTTTTCTTCAGTCGACACAGATATTATTTCTGTGTCGACACATCTGTATTCTTTGTCGACACAACATACTGATAGTGTCGACACAAGGTCTGCTTGTGTCGACACAAACTTGGTACTTAGCCAAATTTCCTATGAAAACTTGAGCTTACATGATCTACTAAAGGTAGCTTGTGCTAACCAAATCTAGATTCTACATACCTAATTCAATTTTAAAATAATTGAATTTAGTTTAATCTAAAGGTGTTGTAAAAATATCAGAAATTTGATTATTTGAATTCACAAACTCTATACTAATATTTTCTTTTTCTACATGTTCTCTGATGAAATGGAATTTAATTTCTATATGCTTTGTTCGACTGTATGATACAATATTCTTAGCAATAGAAATAGCACTACTAGAATCACAGAATAATGGAATTCTACTAACCATGATGTCATAATCTTCTAGTTTGTGCTTTATCCACAATAGTTGTGCACAGCAGCTGCCTGCATCTACATATTCTGACTCAGCTATTGATATAGCTACACTGGTCTGCTTCTTGCTGCACCAAGACACCAGTCTTCCTCCTATGAATTGACATGTTCCTGTAGTACTTTTCCTGTCTTCTTTGCGTCCTTCAAAATCTTCATCTGAGAAACTAGTTAGTGTTAAATCTTTATTCTTAGGGTACCAAAGACCTAGATTTGGTGTGTCCTTGAGAAATCTCAAAATCCTTTTTACTGCAGTATAATGAGATTCCTTAGGGCATGCTTGGTACCTAGCACAGACACATGTTGCATACATGATGTCAGGTTTACTAGTAGTCAAGTAAAGTAGGGAGCCAATTATACCTCTATACAAAGACACATTAACAGGTTTCCCTTCTTCATCTTTGCCTATAGGTATACTTGTTCCCATTGGAGTTTTCATGGTGGAAGATGAGTCAATTCCATACTTTTTAATCAACTCCTTAGTGAATATAGATTGAGATATGGATAGTGCATTATCAGCCTGTCTGACTTGAAGTCCCAAAAAGAACTTCAGTTCACCCATATTGCTCATTTCAAACTTCCCTGGTATAAGTTTGGAAAACTTCCTGCAAAGGTTCTTCTCAGTAGATCCAAAGAAAATGTCATCAACATATATCTGGACTAAGATTATCTTGCCTTTGGATTCCCTATAGAATAGAGTTTGATCTCTCTTTCCCCTTGAGAATTTATTCTCAATAAGGAAAGTAGACAAGCTTTCATACCAAGCCCTAGGGGATTGTTTCAAACCATATGCTTTCCTAAGCCTATATACATAATTAGGACAGTTAGGATCTACAAAACCTGAGGGTTGTTTAACATAGACTTCCTCTTTCAAGTCACCATTTAGAAATGCTGACTTCACATCCATCTGAAATACATTGAACCCTTGATAGGCTGAATAGGCAAGGAACATACTTATAGCCTCCAGTCTTGCTTCTGGGGCAAAGGTTTGATCAATGTATATTCTTTCCTCTTGTCTGTAGCCTTTTGCTACCAGCCTAGCCTTGTTCTTGATGATTTTTCCATTTTCATCAAGTTTGTTTCTGTAGATCCACTTGGTTCCTATGATATTGTGATCCTTAGGTTTAGGAACCAGTTTCCAGACTTTGTATCTCATGAATTGGTTCAGCTCTTCTTGCATTGCATCAACCCAGTTTGTATCAAGCATTGCTTCATCAAACTTTTTGGGTTCTATTTGAGAAAAAAAGCTAGAACACAAAACTGTTTTCATGCTCTTGCTCCTTGTTAGAACACCTTGACTTGCATCTCCAATTATCTGGTGAGCTGGATGATTCTTTAGGTGTCTTCTTGCTGGAGGAAACCTGTCTACCTCATGACCTTCTTAATTTTCCTCCACCTGATGCTCCTTATTCTCTTCTGCTTCCAGTGTGTTTTGTTCTCCCCCTGGACAGCATGCATCATTCATCCTAGCAGGAGCTTCATCATTGATGGTCATCTTGTCCATCCTATCTATTAGACCTGTAGAACTAACTGAAACACTAGACAATTCATTGTTAATCAATCTAGACTCATCAAAGACAACATGAACTGATTCTTCTACAACTTGGGTAGTCAAGTTGTAGATCCTGTATTCCCTACGGTTGTTGTTGTACCCAACAAATATCCCTTCTAGGGATTTGGCAGCAAACTTTGTTTGGTAGGGCTTACCATTCACTAGGATATAGCACTTGCTACCAAAGATTCATAAATAATAAATGTTTGGTTTTCTGTCTTTCAAAATCTGATAGGGATTCAACTTAAGTTTCTTACTGATGGATGCTCTATTTAGAACATAACAAGCAGTATTTACTGCCTTAGCCCAGAAATATTCAGGGAGAGTATTGTCACTGAGTAGAGTTCTACCAGCCTCAATGAGAGTTCTATTCTTTCTTTCAGCAATCCCATTTTCCTGAGGTGTTCTAGGTGAGGATAACTCCTGATGAATCCCAAGTTATTCACAAAATTTTGTCTTACATTCAGACTGAAATTCAGTTCCATGGTCACTTTTGATTTTGACCACAAAATTGTTAAATTCATTCTGACTTGTCTAACAAAAGTCGGGAAAATACTAGGGGTTTCAGATATCTGCCTTAAGAAGAATACCCATGTGTATCTAGAATAGTCATCCACAACAACTAATATGTATGATTTCCTACCATGACTTTTAATAGGCATAGGACCAAACAAATCCAAATGTAAGAGATATAAACATCTCACTGAATCTTTGGTATCTAGTGCTCGAAAAGAGGCCTTAGTATGTTATCCCTTTTGGAAAGATGAACACACTCGCTCTTTCATGCACTTGACATGAGGACCATTCCTCACCAACCCCATGCTGAACAGCAGTCCTATGGACTTATAGTTCATATGAGATAGCCTCTTATTCCATTTGATATATACCGAGGCATTCTCATCTGCAACTAAGCAAATAGGTGAGTTGTTTAACTCACAATCTAAGTTAAGACAATAAACATTTCCTTTCCTAGTGTCAGTCAAAATGATCTCTTGATCACTTGACCTTTTAATTTGGCACTCCCCTTTGTGAAAGGAGATGTCATAACCTAGATAACTAAGCTGACTTATGCTTATTAGGTTATGTTTTAGACCCTTCACATAAGCCACTTTAGTGATTGTAATTGAGCCACTAGAGATGTTACCAAATCCTTTGATGACTCCTTTTTCTAATCCACCAAAGATGACTTTAGGACCATTCTCTATAGGTACAAAGTCCCTCATCATTCTTCTTGTTCCAGTCATATGTCTTGAACAGTCACTATCCAAGTACCATATAGGGGTATGGTCACTTGGATTCACCTGCAACAAATAAAGGATTACTTATCCTTAGAAACCAAGTTATTTTTTGGTCCTAGGTTCTTATTAGTCTTGGAAAGAACAGGTTTACCTACAGATTTTCTGATAGGTAAACTACTCTTGGTTTCAACACATGTTAATCCAACAGTACAAGGCAAAGTTGCCTACCTTTCCACAACAACAACACTCAAATCTATAATATCTTTTCTTAGGTACAGACTTCACAGTCATGTTGCCAATAGTCTTTTTGAGTGTGAGTACTGGAGCAACAACCTCCATGAATTCCTTTTGAATCTGATGGGATTTCAAATAGAGTGGCCTCTTGGCATTTGCACACTTGCCATGGTGAACTCCAAACTCACAATGACCATGAGTAGTTTCATGATCATACCTGTTTGTAGGATTCATCACCTTCCTAAAGAAGATAGGGGATTTTGCAGGTAGAGGCTGAACTTGGGTCTTACCTTTTCTTTGTAAATAGGTGGCCCTAGTTCTTCCCTTAAAACCTAGACCAGTCTTCCTTTTTTGTGAGATGAAATTATCAATTAAGGATAAGACAGATTTTGGTTTGGAGAATTTAGCCACTAGCTCTCTTTCATACTAAAGTTTTGCCTCCAGTTTCTTGATATGATTCTCCTTGAAAGAGATTGTGCCCATCTGAATAACAGTGACGTTTTTCAGTTTGGTAACCTCATTCAATTTCAGATCCAACAGATTTGCTGAATCTTCTGTAGCCATCTTAAGAGACTCAATCTCCTTGGTTTGCTGTTTGACAAGAAGTTTGCTTCTCTTTAGAGCTTGCAACAATCCACCATACTCATCAATGAGTTGGTGTACATCCCCTTCATACTCAGAACAATCCCCATCTCATGATGCTGATGCTTCTGATTTTTATCCAGTAAAATAATCAAGAGATGTAGGAGTGTTATATACCTTATTAGGACCATTTTGATCCAGGCACTGATCATTTTCTGTTAGGGCCATCAGCCCTCTATAGTAGTATTCTTCCACTCCATTTATGGAGTCCAGCATTTGTTGAAATTTTATCTCCTTAGAATCCTCTTCAGTTGAGAATAACCCAACATATGCTTCAGCCTCTTCTTCTTCTCCTGATTCAGATAATGAAGAATCTTTCCAGCTTTTCTACTTTTGGGCAACAAAATATTTTTCTTTCTTGCCCTTCATTTGTTGCTTCTTCTTGTCTTTTGATTCAGCCCTCTTGTCTAGACAGTCTGCTATGACATGTCCTTACTTGTTGCAATAATAACACACAATCTTAGAATTAGATTGTTTACTAGATTTAGAAGCATACCTGTCTTCCTTAGCAGTTTTCTTTTTCTTATAGTACTCATCCTTTGAAAAGGATGAAGAAGGTCTGGTTCTCCACTTCTTCTTCTTCATGAATCTTTGGAACTACTTTGTGAAGGCTGCAAAGTCCTCATTTGAGGTGTGGCTGTCTGATGAAGTATTGTCAGGAATCCCTTCTTCTGCCTCAGCACTCCTTCTGGGAGGGGAAGGAGATTTTCTCCTGCCCTTTCTTGTGCCTTCAGCTTTGAAGGCAACTGACTTTTCCTTCTATTCAGATCTGCTGCTCTTATATTCCTTCTTCCTGGCTGTAAGCTGCATTTCATATGAAAGCAGCTTACCAAACAGTGTGGGAACATGTGCGTCTGCCAGCTTAGCAACTTCTCTGATTGCACAAAACTTGGTGTCACAATACTTTGTCAGAAATCTCAGAAATTTGTCATTCAGTTCATAAGTGCTGAAGACTCTTCCATAAGTCATCAGCTCAATTATAATCCTGAAGAATTTCTTGTAGCATTCAATTATGCTGTCATTCTTGGCTTGCCTAAAGCTTTCATACTCCTGATTCAGTATAGATTTTCTGTCTTCTTTGACTTCTTCTGTTCCCTCTATGTAGACAATAAGAGTGTCCCACATTTCTTTGGAGGTTTTACAATGCACAAGATTCTTAAAGGTTGCATTATCTATGGCACTAATAATGATATTTTGTGCCCTTTTATCTAAAGTTGCCAGGATGATTTCATCCTTTGTCATTTCTGAATAACTCTTAGGAGTCTTTATATTTGCATTCAGTGCTGATACTTTCATTGGAATGAAGGATCCTTCCTGTACTGTGATGTAAATTCTTGGATCAGAAGCTTCGATAAACAATCTGACCCTCTCCTTCCATATGCCAAAATCTTACCTTCTTACAGATAGGTAGTTTAAATGATCCAAACTCTTTTTCGTTCTCACTTGAACCCATTCTCTAATTCTGAAAATTGCCTAGGAAAATTACTCAGACTATTAATTCAATCCTTGAGCAACCTACCTCTGATACCACTTGAAAGACTTAATTCAAGAGCTTAAACACCTATAGGGGGGTTAATAGGGTCTAATTTTTCCTTTAATATTTTAGGAAATTAAACAGATCTTACTTTGCACAAACAAAATAAAACACAGCACAGAACATTCACAGCACAAAGAACACTAGATATACATTGGTTACCCAAGATATGGGTATGTCCACTTTCCCCCTTCTCCTATCCAGTAGAGTATTGGATTTAGCCTAACATCTTTCCTCTTTCTCAAATCCAAAGATCCTATAACTCAGAACCAGAATTGTTCCTACACCTCAGACTTTTGCAAGTCCTACCTTAGATCCTTCCCATAATCCCACTTCAGACCTAAGCCCTACCTCAGCCCTTATCTCTAGGCTTACAACTCAGACTTTTGCAAGTCCTACCACTCAGGCTCATAGCCCTACCTCAGACTTTATAAATATAGGCTTACAACTCAAATCTACAACAGATCCTACAAGTAATTGTGTAATAAAAGATACACAAAAGATATCACCAGATAGATCCCTCTATTGATGTTCTTATTGATCATTTCTTTATCTTCAGTCCCAACAAGACTTAGCTGTTTCAAAGCTTCTTGATAGAACAAAATAAGGTTGGGCTGTTCTTGATGTAGAAGATGATCCACTGTCAGCTCCTTCCTTGAATTGAAAATGAAATCTTAATCTTCTCTACTGACTGTTCTAGATCTGCCTTCTTAAAGGGTTTCCCATTTTCTTGTTGTGAATCTTCTCTCTCTTTGTTGATGGCTTTTCTTGCCTTCCCTGAGTTGTTCTTCTTGCTGGTTGTTAAGGATCAGCTTTTTACATAGAGATTCCTCATGGTTACCCGCTTATCTGGTTTATAATAACCTTCTGTTAGTTCTGACACAGGTGTCAAACCTGTTGGTAATGACAGTTGTTGACCCACCAGTCATGACAGTTAATTCCTTAGAGATTCTGCAACTCAGTATGATCCACTCAACAATCTACTTCTCGTGTGTCGACACAAGTAGACAAAGTGTCGACACAAGTCTTGATGATGTCGACACAATACTCCAAGTGTCGACACATGCATTCTTCTGCTTCTCGACACATCTTCTATTTTTATCTGTCGACACAAGTCTAGTGTGTCGACACAAGTCCAGTGTGTCGACACAACTGCTCTTGGTCTCAATGTAACTGCTGGTTGTCGACATAGCCTCTACATTAGGTGTCGAAACAATCCTTGCCTCGGGTGTCGACATAAGTCCTGCTTTAAGTGTCTACACAATTCCTGCTTTTGGTGTTGACATAAGTCCTTCTTTAAGTATCGACACAATTCCTGCCTTTGGTGTCGAAATAGCTTCTGCGTGTCGACACAGTTCCTGGGTGTCGACACAATTTCTGGGTGTCGACACAAATCTGGCTTCCGGTGTCGACATAACTTTTGGTTCTGGTGTCAACAAAATTCTTAGGTGTCGACACAAGTCTCATGTGTCGACACAATTCTTCACAAGTGTCGACACTTGTACTTAGAATATTTTTCTTCCAATACTTAACCCAGCACAAGGAACCTTAAACATACATCAAATACATATTGATGTATATCATTGACTAGGATGAATCTTCTACAAATCTGGTACATACTTCTAGTGTACCCGACAAAGGTTTTTGCTCTCGAGTTCTGTGAGCCAAGAATTTCAAGCATTGATCGGTACGGATAGGTCTTTGGAGATGGACTTGAAGAGGACACAGGGCAAGAGGAACTTGGCAGTGACATAGCAAGAGTTCAAGACGCCGCGTCCGGAGAACTCTTGGTTCCGTAAGAGATGGGGAAAGAGGTCCAAATATGCTGGACAAGCCCCTTCGAATGTTGTGACAGAGGCATCTTTTGGGTATTATTCTCGAGCTTGTTACATGTGTGGAAAGCTGGGGCACTTTTCTCGTCACTGTCGCTCTTGCCCTCCAAAGGGGGAAAAGAAGGCGGGAGCGTTGAATGCTGAGAATGGGAAGACAGTAATGGAGTCTTCTGCATCGCAGGTGCTTCCCAGGGTCTTTAATCTCGGGCAATAGTAGGTTATCAAATAGGTTGACGTCGGCACAGGTATGGGTAGTTTATAGTTTTACTTTGTGCCTTGTGCTATTCTTGTTTTAATTTTTGTAATATAGGTTTTGTCCTTATACGGGACCATCCGGCAAGAGCCCTTTTCGATACAGGTGCCTCGCATTCATTTCTGTCTGAAGACTTTGTCTTACGGATCGGGGTACCTGTACGGACCATGACAGATAGTATTATGGTGCTCCTACCAAACAGATCTGTGTTGTGCGCGGATAAGTCAAGTTGTGTGGAAGTAAAGATAGGAAGTCGGGATTTCTTGGTGAATGCATCAGTACCGATATCTGAGTTCGATATTATCTTTGGTATGGACTAGCTTTCAGAGCAGCATGCCAGTATAAATTGCACTTCCAAAGAGGTTACACTGGGTCAATATACCGAACAAGAGACTAAGTTCAATGGCATGCGAGGGATGAGTAGGATACTGTTATCTGCCCTCCAAGTCGTTAAGGCAGTTCGGAAGGGTGCAGAGTTATTCTTCACACTAGAGGCTGTGGAGCCTAAGGCCAGTATTAGTGTGGTGCCGGTTGTGTCAAATTTTGCTGATGTGTTTTCGAAAAGTCTTCTAGGGTTTCCACCCCATAGGGAGATCGAATTCGCTATCGAGTTGGTACCAGTTGTGAAACCTTTAGCCCGCTCGCCATATCGAGTAGAGCCAAAAGAAATGGCGGAGTAGAAGGTTCAATTACAAGAACTACTAGAGCAAGGCTACATAAGTCCAAGTCAATCACCTTAGTGCGCGCCAGTTCTCTTTGTGAAGAAGAAGGATTGTAGCTTGCATTTATGTATTGACTACAGAGAACTAAACAAGCTAACAAAAAAGAACAATTATCCGATTCCACGGATTGACGACTTGTTTGACCAGTTAGTTGGCTCGACTGTATACTCCAAGTTGGATTTGAAGTCAGGTTATTATCAGTTGAGAGTTCGTGAAAGTGACATACCCAAAATAGCGTTCGGAACACGTTATGGTCACTATGAGTTCACGGTAATGTCGTTTGGGCTGTCCAATGCTCCATCGGTATTCATGGATTTAATGCATCGGGTGTTTAGGTAATAATTGGATCTGTTTGTAATCATCTATATCGACGATATCCTTGTATACTCCCAAACTAAAGAAGATCATGCAAATCATTTGTGGTTGGTGTTGTACACCCTGAGGAAGAACAATCTCTACCCCAAGTTCTCTAAGTGTGAATTTTGGCTATCGTTAGTGTCTTTCCATGGCCATGTGGTTACTGGAGAGGGCGTTGCGGTGGATCCGGCTAAGATTGCTGTTATACGGGAGTGACCCGTTCTTACTACTATGGCGGAGGTCAGGAGTTTTCTTGGACTGGCTGGCTATAACAAGAGCTTCGTAGAGAATTTCTTGTGGATAGCCTTGCCTCTATCTACACTGACGACGAAGGATCAAAAGTTCATTTGGACGCCTGAATGTGCACGAGCTTTTGAGGGGATAATGAGTCGGTTGACTACGGTGCCAATCTTGACATTGTCACGTGGTTTGGACGGCTTTGAAGTGTATAGTGATGCATCAGGGAGTGGCTTAGGCTGTGTTCTTTTACAGTTTGGGAAGGTGATGGATTCTGGCTCACGCCAGTTGAAGGTGTACGAATGGAATTACCCCGTCCATGATTTGGAGTTGGCGCGGTAATATTCACACTTAAACTGTGGCGTGATTATTATATTGCGTGAAAGTGGATATATTCACGGACCATAAGACCCTAAAGTATCTGTTGGATCAGAAGGATCTCAACATGCGACAGAGAAGGTGGATAGAGTTTCTTGGAGACTACAACTTTCAGATTCAGTACAATCCCGGTAAGGGGAATGTCGTCGTGGATTCCTTGAGTCGTAGGACTCCGGCAAAGGCTAATTTGTTGTTAAGGCATGATGAAAGCCTAATTCGAGAACTAGAAGTCTAAGACATTTCTTGTGTTGACAAGGATTCTACTACAAGGCATGTTTGAACTGGACAGAGATACAGTGTGACCTTACGGATAGAGTTCGGCAGGCAACAGAACCTGATGAAAGTCTACAACGGTATGCAACAGAGAGTTCAGATTCTCAGTTTCCTTTTGAGGACGGCCTATTGCGGTGAGATAGACGTTTGTGCCTCCCATGTAGGGGTAAAATTCGTGAAGAATTTATGTATGATGTGCACTTCACAAAATATTCTTTTCACCCCGGGAGCACAAAGATGTATAAGGATATGAAGAAAATGTTCTGGTGTCCTGGAATGAAGAAGGATATAGCACATTATGTTGCGAAATGCCAGACATGTGCCTTTGTAAAGGTAGAATGCCAAAGGCCAGGTAATCTTCTGAAGTCGTTACCTATTCCTGTATGGAAATTTTATGACATCTCGAGTGATTTCATATATGGGCTACCGAGATTGCAATGTGGTAATGATGTAGTTTGGGTGATTGTTGACCGATTTACAAAGGTGTCACACTTCATCCTGAACCGAAAGTATGACTCAGTTGACAAATTGGCTAAATTGTATGTGGATAACATTGTACGATTGCACGGTGTGCCCTGTACCATCGTTAGTGATCGTGATGGGTGTTTCACTTCGGGAGATTAGAGGCTAATTCACCAGGTGTTGGGTACGAAATTGCATTTCAGTACGGCCTTTCATCCTCAGACGGATGGTCAGACCGAAAAGACCAACAGGACAGGAGGATATGCTCTGAATGTGTGCACTAGATTTCCGAAAGAGTTGGGAAGATCATCTATATATGATCGAGTTCGCCTACAACAATAGATATCAAGCTAGTATTCAGATGGCGCCGTTTGAGGCCTTATACGGTAGGAAGTGTCGTACCCCTATGGGTTGGGCGGAGGCTGGCGAATCGAAGTTGTACAAGAAAAAAGAAATGGATGATGCTAACTAGAATATTCGGTTGATTCGAGAAAGATTTTTGGTGGGTCAAGACAGGCAAGCAAAGTACTACAATGCCAAGCACCGAAATGTAGAGTTTGCGGTGGGCGATTTGGTATACCTTAAAATTAAACCCTTCAATGTCATGTCCAGGATACGGCATCTGAAAAAGCTGAGCCCGAGGTATTGGGGACTATTTGAAGTAGTAGAGCGTGTTGGTGAGGTTGCCTATTGGTTAATGCTTTCAACAGAACTGAGTGGTATTCAGGATGTGTTGCCTGTCTTGGTATTAAAGAAAGCAGTGAAAGAGCCATCTAAGTTGGTTGATGCGGATCAAGTATCTGTCGATAGTGGGCTAACAACGAAGGTTAGGCCTATTCGGACGTGGATATGATGGTTCAACAACTACGAAATAAAGCTTTCGGGATGTTCAAGGTCCGATTGGACAATTGTGGCCGAGAGGAGTTGTCATGGGAGCAGGAATAATGCATGTGTACTGATTTTCCCGAGCTATTTTTGTAGTATTATTCTAACCATATTTATGGAAAATAGTATATATTTGCATAGTATATAAGTTTGTTTTGTGCTTAGTGAATTTCGGGACGAAATTCTTATAAGAGGGGGAGAATTGTAATTCCCCAAAAACACTATATGTATGGGATTTGTTTTTGTGGGTTTTGGAGCCCAGGGATTTTCCCGGCTGGAGGTCACAGGCGTGTAAGGGGTTCCGACACGGGCTTGTCAAATTTGACATGGGCGTGTCAACATACCGTGTCCTTCTCTGGAAACGGGGCTGTGTCGAGGGGCGTGTACACAGATCGGGGCACGGGTATGTCATGGTCGACACGGCCGTGTCAATCATGACACAGGCGTGTCAGAACCCGTGTCCACTAAGGGTCGTGTTGGTTCCAAAGATCGGTTATGGAACCCGCCCACTCACACAGGCGTGCCTGTTTGGGCGACACGGGCATGTCACCTTGGACACGGGCGTGTCTCAACCCGTGTCCTGCTATGGATCGACGATTTCGTGTGCAATAAGGGGACACGGCCAGGCACCCGGCCGTGTGCAAATCCCTGTTCGGCCATATGAAATGATTTTCAGAGTTAATCTGGGCCGTTCATTTTTATTAAATACGATCCAACGGCCCTGGCTTGCATCGTGATGATTTATGGACGGGAGTGGGGAAGTTATTCCTCATTTAATCTTTGGCTTTCTCTTTCTATAGAGATAAGAGAGGGGAGAGCAAGAGGAGGTATGAGAAGAGGAATCTGGCCGCCAGTTGTGCTACAGTGGTCCGAATCGCGTGCCGAATTCAGATTCGAGGAGGCAAGAGCGTTGTAGTCCGTTCCAACCGTGTACTTTTCTCCATGGCGCCAAAACGTGCTGCAAGGTTAACGATTTCCCACACAGACATGTGAAGTCCTTCTTTCCCGCATTTGCATAAGAAAACTCCACCAAAAGGTGGAACGCGAAGTGATTCCCGTGGGATCGATGGTTCATCCCTTTCTTTGTTGCATTAGAACTGGAAGTGAGTAGTACGGTTAGGCATTCTGTGTGAAGCCCATCCGGTAGTGAGTAGTATGGAATGCTGATGCTTTGTTTGCAAATCGGAGAAGACTCTGTGTTCATTGAATGTTTGTATGGAGTCCCTTGATAAATACATGTGGCTTGGTGCAGCAGGAAGTACTGGAGGAAGTCCAGGAAAATTTGACAGGTTATACTTGGTGTTCAACTCGTGTGGTCATGAGTACCATGTTGTGTGTTGTAGGGTCGTTGTGCTACAACTAAAAGCCTTGGTGGCGAACGGGCAAGGAGATGATGTACCTGGTCGGTCTGGTGTGATGACTGACGATTATGAGCAAAGGGCAAGGCGGATTTGTACCCGCGTTATGGTTGTCTAACCTTTGTTGCTTAAGTCCCTATTAGGATCTAATACCGAGAGTCTTAGGCCTGCGAGCCGTAAAGATAAGGAATGCTCATTTTGGACCGTAAGGTAGAGAGACGTTGAATCCGTGGTGGGACCCTGGATTTTCCGGTACACCAATAAGGTGCCCTGAGTGCACGGAGCGTCGAGCCGTTGTGCCAAAGTTTGTGTTATGTATTGGTTAGTGAGGTTGTGCACAACCGTGGTGGATTGTAGTATACATATGCTGGTTAATAAAATGCTTTACAGGGAAGGAATTCCGCTTCCCCGTGATAGGGGCAGGGTCGTTATAATTGGTCAGCTGAATGCTGACCGTTGCCCTGTTTGCCGCCGCTTCGTGGATTGTTTCTTACATGTGGAGCTGGCCCAAGCGGGAAATAGCGGGCTGAAGCTCTAGTTGCGCTGCTGCCCTTGAAGGCATTACTTTGCTTTACTCTAGTTCATGTGTGGTCGGCCTGCATGCCGATATTTGTAAACCACACTCCTATTAAGAGAAACTTGTAAGGTCATAAGGCCATATACCTTGTGTATTGGGTTGTATACATTCCTAATTGTTAGTAGTGGACATTTCTGTTGTTGTTCTTGAGTTCAAAGTTTTCAACCATGAAGCTTCCGCTAGAATGCTCTGTGTTAGGAATCATTGGTAGTTTATATATTATAAAGTGAACTCTCCGCCTGTTCGTGGAATATGGTGTGGGGCCCCAAATGGACCTTCTACTATATCCCATATAGTGGGTAGGGGTGTTATATCTTCAGCAGAGTGGAGAAGGACAAAGCCAAGATGACGGGGTGGCTCACGGCCTTGGAGGAGGCGAGGCGCCCAGCTAATGGGGATGGAGTGACCTCTCTGGGAACATACATCATGCGAGTCGAGGAGCGACTCAGGCATGCCAAGGAGCTGGTCGATCTAGCGCAACGGGAGTTGACGGTGGTCCGCGAGTATCACTATCCTCGCATACCGCCCCAATCTATCATAGGGAGGTGAGGTAGGTGGATGTGGATTCAATACTTAGCGGCCAGCCTCTTTCCCGCTGCTGGCTGATGGGCCCGGATCAACTCTGCATGCAGGGACAAAAAAGCATAGTAGGGTGAAGTTTTTATTCGGGACAGTTGAATTTGTAATAATTCAGGACCACCGTCGCCCGCCAATGGGCGAGTATTCGCTGCATTTTTGCATTCACTGCGCTGGTGCTTCGTTTACTCTGGGGGGTGCAGATGAGACGCTTTGGTTTTCCCGGCTCTTCCTCAAGCAGGCTCGGTATTGTCGAGCTGACTTGCCTAGCCTGCATACATGGCTCCGGCGGGAGCGAGCCGGTCGCCTGCGGGTTGCGTATCTGGGCGACTTGTGAGCTTATCCTAGCGGGTTCGCATAACAGCCGCTCGCCTCTTATGCGGATGCGATTGAGATTAACTCTCGGCTGCGAACTCGCGGCCTGTTGGCAAATTGATATGAATTCGATTCGGGTTCGGAAGTCTAAATGTCGGGTCTAATTTTGTTATCCGCACTTTTCCTGCCGGCAAAATGTTTTCCCGCCCTTTCCGATTCTATAAATAGGTCTTGTCGACCATCTCACCTACCGCATTTAAGGTTTCCTATCACTCTTCATCTCTTGCGTGAACCTCTTTATCCCATTCGGCGAAATTTCTGCGAGATGGTTGTCGACATTGGCGAGGTGGATGTGAGGAGAAAGTGCGTTTAGACGTTTTTCGAGCACGATTTCCCCACCGCCGTACATCACTGAGAGCGAGTTCCTAGATGCCGTTGGAAACTCCGTTCTGCCGGGTATTATAGCGATACGACCCGAGACGTGCGAGCGGATAAACGACCTTTCTGTAGAGGAACTTGCGTTCCCTACGGCTCAATTCGAGGCGGGCCTCCGACAACCTTTATAGCTGGAAGTCCTCAAAATCTTCAAGTACATTAGGGTCATCCCCGGGCAGATGACCCCAAACTCAGTTATAGTAGTGGTCGGGTTTGCCTGCTTACAGCGGGATAAGAGGATCAATTTCAACCATGCGGTCTTCTACAAGCTATTCTCCTACCGGGCGAACAAAGACGTGACAGCCTGCTTCTCCATCAACCACGTGAGTTGGGGGAAATAATCAACAAGAGCCACAACTGGCTCAAGAAATTCATCTTCGTCAAGGGGGACTTCAGCAACATCCCTATCTCGCCAATCAAACTCAGCGAAGCGAGCTACCGCCCCTTATACTAGGGGGCCATGAAGTGGAGCTGTTCGGGTTCTTTACCCGGAAGAACTTTGAAGTGGATTTCCTCCGCAGGAATCTGGACAACCTCGTCCAGGTCCCGCCCGGGGAAGGTAAGTTGTTCATGCTTTCGCCTTTCAATCAATCATTTTCATGCTCTAAGCCTTATTCATCTCGCAAGCGAGTGAGACATTACCTTACACCCCCCCTTACGAGAGCGTGCAGCTCGCTTCCAGCGAGCTTGCCCGGGCAGAGACGGCGGCCTTCGCTCACCACGATTTCACGGTCCCTGCAGCCCCAAAACAACCCAATCGCGAGCAACCTTAGGCTACTCCATTGCCTAAGAAACCAAAGAAAGTAGGCGATGCGCCTCCCTCAACTCGCAAGAAAGGTAAGGCCCTAGTGGGCCAACCATCTAGGGATCTCGCCCCCGCGGCCCCTTCGACTGTTAGCTCTCTCGCCGGGGAGGCCTACACCTCTGGGCCGCGAGAAGGGGTTCAGCCCGCTACGAAACCAGTACCAAGAGGGCACCATAATTTTGTATACAACTAGGGATCTCTTGATGAGCTCGGCGTCCCGCTCCTTTATTGGTATAAGGAGACGAACTGGGTTTGCATCTCCTCGCTACTACCGAGTTGGGTGGAGCAGGACACCATTGGCGGAGAGGCTTACAATCTCTCGATTTTCCTCTACTCTTGGGATGATGCCTCCCTCTATAACGAGGAGGCCACGCGGGTGTTGATTCACGAAAGCGCGCGGGCCCAGTTCCGCAGGCTTGAGATGTCCCACATGGTTTGCCGGTGGTGCCTCCAGGTGGAGAAGAATGCCCCCTCTCTAAATAAGCCGAGGCAGACGACCAAAGAAAGCGAGTCGACGCAGCCGAGGCTGCCCTCGCTCAGTACCTGGGGGGTGGTAAGTTTCTCGACTCGCACTAGTGTTCAATTGTTTTTATTTAAGCTAATCCCAGTGACACTCCTTTTCGCAGGACGCGGCGATGGCCAGCCAGCTGGGCATCAATGTCGCTACCCTTGAGTAGGAGAAGCAAGTGCTGCAGGCGCGGGTGGGTGAGTTGGAGACGGTAGTGGCCGCTATGCCGCCGTCTAGCAGCGGCTGTCAGCTCGCGCACTACAGCATGTTCGATCTTGAAGTCATGTTGCAGAAGAATGTGGCTGGTGCGACGAGGTATACCCTCTGAATGCTTCGGCGGGCTGACCAGATCAAAAGCAAGGGCGACAAGTTTTCGGCGAGCGACGTGGTACCAGAATTGTTCCTTCCAGTAACGAGGCCGGGAGACGGGTCATACCCTCACATATAGAAGGACTCGCCGTTCGGGGCTCGCCCCGCCGGAAGCCGGCACGTCGGCCATCATTATTTTTGATGTAGTAGGGATGTATGCCAAAGCTCGGGATTTGTAATAACCATAATTTTTGATCGATCCAATGTACTTAAAACTGTTTCTGTATTTTGCTCTTATAATGTAAATGTTCTCTCATTCCATTTGCGATTTCTTTAGCCTCTTCTTATCCGTTATTACTTGTGATTTAGGTCATCTGTTCGTCCCAGATTCAGAATTAGGCTTATAAGTGATCGACACAATAATCAGCCGCACCGCAATTCGACCACACGTGTCCTCTGCCCGGGCTCGCTACGTCATTTGTGGCGTATAGCGGGAGAGAAGGCTTAGCTAGCGTCCATACCTCCCGACTTCACGCGAGCCGGTTAGCCCCCTAGGGGCTTTGTGTGGTCGAACTCTCACTGCCTGGAGTCGGCGTTTCTAGCCCGCTGGCCCGCTAAGGTCATCTCGGCGACCCTGCGACTCTCTCCTTCGTAATACAGATGTTTAGTTCCTTACCTTAGGCATTGCGTTCACCAAGACTTCCTTCTCTTTCCAGACAACGGGGGGTCTGGGTGAATCCCCGGAATGACTCCTAGCACCTGCCAGCTTAGTGAGAGTCTGGCAGCTGAGCCCGCTCAGGGTCTGAGTAGACTCCTCATAGTGACATACAACCCTGCCATTTTAATGGGAGCCTGGCAGCGGGATCTGCTTGGTGTTTGAGTAGACTCCTCTGAGTGATATCCAGCACTATCATCTTGATGGGAGCCTGGACGCGGTATATGCTTTAGGTATTACGTAGACTCCTCCAAGTGATATCCAGCTCTGCCACCTTGATGGGAGACTAGCTGATGGATCTACTTAAGGTCTGGATAGACTCCTCCGAGTGACATCCAACCCTGCCAGCTTGATGGGAGGCTGGCTGCGGGATCTGTTCGGGGTCTGAGAGAGACTCCTCCGAGTGACATCCATCCCTGCCAGCTTGATGGGAGTCTAGCAGCGGAATCTGCTTGGGGTCTGGGGTAGACTCCTCTGAGTGACAACAGCCCTTCCAAGTTGATGGGAGCCTGGCAGTGGGATCTGCTCGTTTTCTGTGGTAGACTCCTCTGAGTGACATCCAGCCTTGCCAGCTTGATTGGAACCTGGTAGCGGGATCTGCTCGGGGTCTGGGGAAGACTCCTCCGAGTGACATCCAGCCCTGCCAGCTTGATGGGAGCCTGACAGCGGGATCTTCAAAGTGTCAAGGTAGACTCCTCTGAGTGACATCCAACCCTGCCAGCTTGATGAAAGCCTGGCAGCGGAATCTGCTCGGGGTCTGGGGTAGACTCCTCTTAGTGACATCCAGCCCTGACAGCTTGATGAGAGCCTAGCAGCGAGATCTGCTCAGGGTTTGGGGTAGACTCCTCTGAGTGACATCCAGCCCTGCCAGCATGATGGGAGACTAGTAGCGGAATAATCTTGGGGTCTTGGGTAGACTCCTCCGAGTGACATCCAGCCCTGCCAGCTTGATGAGAGCCTGGAAGCGGGATCAGCTCAGGGTCTGGGTAGACTCCTCCGAGTGACATCCAGCCCTGCCAGCTTGATGGGAGCCTTGCAGCATGATCTGCTCGGGGTCTGGGTTGACTCCACCGAGTGACATCCAGCCTTGCCTGCTTGGTGAGAGTCTGACAATGTGTTTTGCTCAGGGTCTGGGAAGACTCTGCCGAGTTACTCTAGCTCTGGCAGCTTGGTGAGATCCTAGAAGCGGGATCTGCTCGTGGTCTGGGTAGACTCTGCCGAGTGACATCCAGCACTTCCAGTTTTGTGAGAGCCTGGCAGCGAGATCTGCTCGGGGTCTGGCTAGACAAGCATTTAAATTATTCATCACAAGGGCACAAGTACATCAAAAGAGGCTAGGGTCTCGCCCACTCTAGGTGAAAATGGCACACCACTTACATGACTCAGGGGAAAAAACACTTTAAGTCGTCACCACTCTAGGTGAGACTTAGGGTCTCGCCCTCCACATTTTGGAGGCTGTACGGTCCTTACTTCAACGCTTCTTGTACTATGAATGGGCCTTCCCAGTTGCGGTTGAGCTTCCCCACAGCGGCTGACCTTCCTACGACATCCAACTTTCCCAGAACCAAGTTCCCCTCCGCAAACTGCTCTCCACCTCTTCACCTCTTTTTATAGGATGGTGGAGAGGTCGCGCAGTTCTTCCACCATGTCAAGGGAGAGCCGCAGCTCCTCCTCATTCTCGGCTCTCCACTACTCCCTATCTTCCCATGTCTCGACAACCCGAGGCGTACGGACTTCGAACTCCATTAGGAGTACCGCCTCGCACTCATTCGAGAGTTTGAAAGGATTCTCCCTTGTGGCTGTGTTTGGTGTGGTCCTAAGAGCCCAAAGGACCGAAGGGAGTTGCTCCACCCAACTGCACCTCAAGTTTTCCACCTTCTTCTTGAGGAGGTTGACAATGATCTTGTTTGCCGCCTCCACCTGCCCGTTGCTCCTAGGGTGATGAACTGAAGCGATCTTGAGATCTATTCCGTGCTGCCCACAAAAGCTGATGAATTCAGCGTTAACGAAATGAGGACCGTTGTCTGTGACAATTGCCTAGGGCAACCCATGCCGGCAGATGATTTCTCCAAAAATGAAGTTCCTGATGACCTTGGAGTTCACTTTGGCTAATGTCTTGACTTCCAACCACTTGGAGAAATAGTCAATCATGACCAACAAGAATCTCCTCTGCCCGTTGTACTAAGGGAAAGGCCCTAACAGATTCATTCCATAGATTGTAAAGGGCTAGAGTGTTGTGATGCTCCTGAGGCGTTGAGCTGGTTGCAGTTGAATGGGAGTGAACAGCTGGAACAGTCTACACTTCCTTACGAACTCCGCGACGTCATAACTCAATGTCGGCCAGAAGTACCCCTTCCTGATGATTCTTTCTTCTAGGGTCCGACTCCCAGAATGGCTCCCACACTCTTTGGAGTTGATTTCCTACAAGATCGTCTGGACCTCCCTCTCAGCCACGCAACGGGCCAACATTCCCGAGAGGGCCTTCCGGTACAGCTGCCCATCTCGTATGAGATAATATGCTGACTTGTACTTGAATTCCTTCTTGTCCATCCATTTGGGATATTCCCCGGAGGAGAGGAAGGTTTTGAACGGATCCATCTATGAGGGGTGCTAGTCAACCTCCATCAGCTCTCCCTCCTCGATGTAAGGGCGGTAAGGTAGGTGATGGTACCCCCCACCCAGGGACCATACTTTGCCAGTTGATCTACTTGCTCATTCTCCTCCCTGTGTAACGCCCCAAAACTCAAAAGTGTGACGGGTGGCATTTGAGCCAAATATGGGATTTTGAAGAGGTGACACGGCCTGGGACACGGGCGTGTCCCAAGGCGTGTCGTGCTCGGGTTCGGCATTGTTCGTGTGGTCGATGATTTTTGGGGTCAATGGTCGTCGGGGATTGAACATGGCCTGGGACACGGGCGTGTCCCAGGGAGTGTTAGTCACTCAAATCTTTCCACTCAACGATCGTTGAGTGAGGGAGCTCGGCCTGAGCCCAGGCGGGTTCGGGGTCAGACACAGGCATGTCAAAATAAACACGGGCCTGTCGAATGCCCATGTCCTGCTCGGGTCATTTGGAAAATATTGCTAAGGCAGTAACACGGCCTTGGACACAGGCGTGTCCCAGAGCGTGTCTAGCACAAGGCATGTGACACGGGCGTGTCACATGGTCGTGTCGTGCTATGGTTGTTTTTGACTTGTGTGGTTGGAGGAACATGCCCAGCTACATGGGCGTGTACTAGGTGACACGAGCGTATCAAGACTGACACGGGCATGTCGAGTGCCGTGTTCTTATTATGCCGCGATGGTTTTGATGGCGAATGGGTGACACGGCCTTGGACACGGCCGTGTCGCAACCCATGTTCGGCCCAGGTTTTTTATTTTCGGTCTAAATCACCGCCGTTTGTTTCCTTGTTTTGAGATCCGACGGCTGGGGGTTGCTTGCTCAGGGATATACCCGAGTTTAGGGTTTAGAAAACCTCATTTGCTTGGGTTCACTTTCTTTCTAAGATCTAGAGAGAGGAGAGAGCAAGGAGGACGAATGAGGGTTAGATCCAGTCACCGGCGGAGTTTCGGAGCTCCAAATCGCGATCCGACTTCATATCTACGGAGGCAAAGAGATTGTGGTTCTTTTCATCTGCATAGATTTCCATGGCACTAAGGAAAAACGCTAGGGTAACGTTTCTCATCCTAGGACATGTGAAGTCCTCTTTCCTTTGCATAGGAAGCCCTCTCCGGCGAGTGTGCGGTGAGTTTGTCGCATTACTTGGTGTAGATATGTAAAGTCCCCCTTGTCTAGAGTCCGCATGCGAGTACGGACATAGGAATGAAGTGTGAAACCTACCCGGACAAGTTGGTCTTGATCTGTGATGTTGCATTGCATAAATGGCCGGAGAAGACTCCGTGCGAATGTTTGTTTTTTCGGTTTTCTACGAGGTAGATTGCAACAGGGAACCTTGGGGACTAACTCCAAGGTGCACCCAAAAAACTGGGCAAATGCGTGGTTTTGCCAACATGGTGGCCGGGGAGCCAACTTGAACATAACCGGGTTATGTGAACTGTGTGATGGAAACCAGACTCGGGGAGTCTTGACCCACGTATATGTCTTAAATTGACGTTGCGGTATGATTACGGGTCAGGAGGAACCGTACCTGCTTTATGTTGTTCGGCGGAACCGTTAGCATAGATGAGGGTCTTCGACAGTCTATGACTTAAATTGACGTGACCTATGCTAGGAAGACAAATGCTCATACGGTTGGCCGTCCAAGGGGCAGTGGTGAGATGGAAACGTCTATGGCTTAAATTTACGTGACGTTGGACGGATCGCCGTGATTGTGCCTTGAGTGCATGGGGTGTGAGGTCGTGCGTGCCTACGCCTGTGATGAAGTGTGTTTACACTATACTGCTTGGTTTTACTAACAAAGTGCAGGGAAAAGTGCATCGCCGCCCCGAGTTGGGGGTAGGGTCGTTATAATTTGGTCAGCATGGTTGACCGTTGCTTTTGTTTGCCACCATGTGGTGGATTGTTGCTTGCAGGTGCTGCGGAGCCGAGCGGTAAATAGCGGGCTAAAGCCCAAGTTGCTGAGCCGGCCCTCGAAAGCCTAATTTTTAGTATTTTCTTGTAGTCTCATGTGTGACCGGCCTGCGTGCCAAAGTTTGGAAGACACTTATTTTTAGCAAACTATTGTAAGGTCATAAGGCCAGTTCTTGTGTATTGAACATTCCTGTTGGGTTGTGTAGTGGACATTTATGCTTGGATGGGTTCTTTATTCTCTACAACTTAATAAATTGCTTCGCTTATACTCTTTGTAGGACGTTGTGATTGGTTGATTGGTCTCAATTAGTAACCCACCGGTCTGTCCGTGGTATATTGCATCAGGCCCCCGCCGGACCTACTGCTATATGCTATGTGACGGATAGGGGGTGTTACAATTTTGTATCAGACTACCGGTTTCGGTCAAACTTAAATGAAATTGTGGACGAATTCACTTTAAGGGGTGGTGAGCACATGTGTGTGCGTCATCATTATAACATGAAAAGAATGCATTAATGTCCACTTAGGAATGAAAATACACACATTTGAGAAACCTGTGTGTTACTATAATTGCTTTTTTGAAATGTTGTTTGGTCACTTATTGGTGTTTTGTATGATTATAGGTCACAAGGAGTGGTGTTGGTCCGTCGGAACGACCAGTTTCTGAGGCAAGCAGCGCACCAAACGATGTGCCTATAACACACCCTTTACCTGAGAATATTCGATTGGTAGCGGAGGCTGTGTTTGCCATGATCAACGTGTAGCCTGCAAGGCAAGTGTAGCAGCCCGCTCCTGCTGTAGATCAAGTATCGCTCCAAAAGGCAGAGCCAAGGAGGGTTGAATAGGTGGTCGTAGAGACGGTGTATCCGAGGAGAGCAACAAAAAAGCAGCTGAAGCACGTGATGGTGTCACAACCCGCATTTTCTCCGAATTAAGAATTATCAGAGTAAGAGAAAACACGCATCATGATGCCACGTCAAGCAGGGGATAACTGCTGACGCTCAGGCAAATCCAACTACAATCTTTATGCAAGAAAATCATGTGCTTAATGGATAGAAAATCAGTTATGTTTAGAGTCCGTATCCCTCGGCTCAGTGGATCATCTAGTCCACAAAAGAAAACTATATTTAAACGCTGCGGAAAAATACTTTAATTAGGTTTTACACCCTAAAGAGCGCATAAGGGTCCCAAGAGAACCACTCATGCTATGCAAGACACTACACTTAGTTTATATAATATATATAAGAAAACGGTTTTCGTACGTGATTTGGAAAATAGTGATTAAGTTTACAAAACATGCTGATCATGAGCTTCATTTATAATAATAATTATAGTTTAAAAATAACTAGCAACCTAGCATAAAACCTTCTCAAAGCAAGTAGACTATCTCCAGAAAAATGGTAGCAACAATAGTATATATCTAGTACAAGGTAAAAACTACTAGTGGGCGCCAACAACCTGACACGAACCCACTAGCACATATATATGTGTGTAAGAAAGTACTGAAAACAACCTCACAAACAAGGTAAACAAAACTCCAAAGTCCGGGAGTCCACCAACAACAACACTTCCAACTAGCCACCAGACTGGCTACAGCTCAGAACCTGAGGCATTCCAAAAGAAAACAGAATACCTCAGCAAGCAAAAATCAAGGTAAAACTGCATGAAAGAGTCAACCAAAAGGACAAAATAACAGAAATCATGCAGTAGAAAGAGTCACAACTGTCCAAAACAGGACAACAAGAAATGCACAACGTGCAAAGAAACAGCAACGACCCAGCCCAGGAACAACATCCTGCAGGGCCTACTAGGCTGCCAAGAGCCAGAATGCTGCAAACTACCAAAGAAGAAACTTCTAACACCCTAAACTGTGGGAAGTGATAGTAGCAAAAACAACAACGAGGAACCGGATCGAAGGCAAACGCAGTCCCCCAATCCACCATGTCCAAGTCAAAAGCTCGAGGGTCAATACGTGAAAACACAAGGGACCTTCCACCCGACATGCCCAGCCTGTACCTGGAGCAAGAAAACATGGGTGGCCTTGGCTATATCACTCCACTCCACCCCCATAAAGAGCTACAACCACCACTACTAATCACGACCCACGATTCGGCCTTTAGGAAAATAAAGAAAACGGCCGACAAGGAAAACCCAGAAATACAACTGAAAATCCACTCGGAAACGAAATACAAGGTAAAGGAAGAGTGTTGAAATAAACCAACACGACTAGGCGTTGAGTGAAACCCACTCAGTGCCTACCTAAACTTTGGCGTTGAGTGAGCTAGCCTCACTCGCCGCCAAAATAATACCACTACCCACAAGCCCACTAAAGAATGCGGAGCTCGACGACAGTCGAACGACCAAGGCAGAAGATCCAGAACTCGAGTAGTTGCCTGCCACTTGAGTATCTAAACTCCCGCACTCGAAACCATCTAAATTCGCCTAGCAACAGAAAATATACAAAGCGCACGATCAGTGACGCACGATCAGTGGTCGTGCGCACTCATCGGCTGATGATCGTGCGAAGCGAACCTGGAAAACCTGACAGAAAACCTAGCAACTGCGCACGATCAGTGTCGCACGACCACTGGTCGTGCGCACTCTTGCCAGCGCTCGTGCGATTTTCCGAGACAGCACTTTGGAAACTGAAAGACAGCCGCGCACGAGTAGAGGCACACGACCAGTGGTCGTGCGCCCTAACGGTTGATGACCGTGCGCGGTCAACCTGCACCGTTTGGAATTTCCTGAACGACACCGGAACGCGCACACGACTCACGCCACTGCAGTAGCAGCAGACAACTATCAACGTCGCACGCTACTACCATACGAACTATGCCTAATCATTCGAGTAATACCATAACGAAAATCAGCAACCACACCCCCCCTCCTAACTCTCCCTCTCGGCTACACCCGAACCAGAGCAACAATCAAAATAAAGGAAAACAACGGCTCCACGCCGACAATTTGGATTCCAATCATCACAAAATAAGGGGGTTTCAGTAGGAAGAACTAAGCCCTATAGTTAGCAAGAAAATGAGAACAACAAGGCCTCTAACCTGGGCTAACCGGGATTTCAATTTCATCAAGAAAATTCAAAAAAAGGAAACTTGGCAAGGGCAAGAATACCACTTGCCTCAATTCACAGCGAAGCTTTGGACTGCTTTCCTCCTCTTCGCACGGATCAAAACGGCCGCAACACCTAGAACAAAGACTCGGCCATTAATGGCGGAAAACTTCCAAAACCGAAAATTCCAATCCTCCCAAAACTCCACGAAAATCGATTTTCTTACCGCAGGAATGAAGGTCTCGACGAGAGCAATCCGAATCCACTCTCGGAATCGAATTCCGTCCACAAACGCTCCGGGAATCGGCGTCCGAAGGCAAGGTAGGCGGTTTCTCCGTTTCTCTCGTACAAGGGGCCGGCGGTTATTAATCGGGGAAGAAGATGATCGGCTCTCTCATTCTATATATATATATATATATAATTATATAATTATATTATTAATTACAAAATTACATAAAGCACCACATCGACGCGAAAACCGAACTACCTCGGAATTCGACGAAATTCGCACCGTAGTTAAATACCCACGCTACGAACGCAACGGCGAAGTCGAAATTAACTTTCGATGAACAGAACTCGAGTTACACCCAAACAAAGCCAAACACAAACATCCCCCCGAGAGGCCACACCGGGTCACCAAAACAACTCGGTTTGCTAGGGAGATCTTGCCAACAGGCTACCAAACAGGGCACTCAGTTCTAAGGAGCTAAACCGTACTCCACACATGGCACAAGCCACGGAAACGCGTCATCGTAACGCCAAACGAGAATAAAAATAATCGCTGAAAAACGGGGTGATACAGTCACTCCCCTAAAAGAAAGTTTCGTCCCGAAACTTTATGCACAACCCTCCTACAAAAGAAGGAAAAGTAACAAACAGAAGTCACAAAGGGAAACATACCGATCAAATCAGAGAAACAGGTGAGGGTACGCCCTCCTCATGGCCGACTCTAGCTCCCAAGTCGCGCTCTCCAAATCCTGATTTTTCCATAGAATTTTCACCATCGGTATGGACTTCTTTCGCAGCACACGCTCCTGAGTATCCAAAATACGAACTGGCACCTCAACGAAAGAGAGGTTGGGCTCTAACTGGGGCACAACATCCAAGAGTTGCCCACTGCTGCGCACACACTTCCGCAATTGGCTAACATGAAAAACATTATGAACAGCAGGGAAGTTCGCTGGCAAATCCAATCTATATGCAGACACACCAATCCGCTCCAAAACCTCAAACGGGCCCACATACCTTGGGTCCAATTTCCGATTTTTACCAAATCTCTTTACACCAACCATTGGAGAAACCCTGAGGTATACATGATCCCCTACTAAAAACTCCAAGGCGGACCTGCGCCGATTGGAGTTCTTTTCATACCTCTCCTGGGCTAAACGAAGCTTTTCCCGAATAAGCTTCACGGCGACTTCCATCTCTTCCAGAGCATCAGGACCCAACAAAGGCTTCTCACCAGCCTCAGCCCAAAACAACGGAGTCCTACAGCGCCTCCCATACAAAGCTTCGAACGGAGCCATCTGCAAACTTTCCTGATAACTGTTATTGTAAGCAAATTCCATGAGTCGCAGACGCTCATCCCACGCTCCACCGTGGTCTAAAATATAGCACCGGATCATATCCTCAACAATCTGATTGACCCGCTCCGTCTGCCCATTGGTCTGAGGGTGGTACGCAGTAGAATACCTCAGATCCGTACCCAAACCCTCCTGCAGACTCTGCCAAAAACGAGAAGTAAACCGGGAGTCTCGATCAGAAATGATGCTAACCGGCACACCGTGGAGTCGGATGACTTCATTCAAGTACAACTCCGCTATCTTCTTCATCGGGTAATCAATCTTATAAGGCACGAAGTGAGCACACTTCGTCAATCTATCCACTATAATCCAAACAGAATCAAAGCCTCTCGGGGATTTTGGCAAACCCGTAATGAAGTCCATAGATATACTCTCCCACTTCCAAGTCGGGATCTCTAGCGGAGTCAACTTACCACCAGGCCTCCCATGATCGGCCTTCACACGCTTGTAAGTGTGACACTCAGCAACATATCGGGCTATATCTCCTTTCATACCATACCACCAAGCAATTTGCCTTAAGTCACGGTACATCTTCGTAGATCCTGGATGGTAGGCAACGCTGGAACCATGAGCCTCACTGCAAATCATACTCCTAATGTCCCCAACAGCGGGAACGCAAATCCTGCCGCGGTACTTCAAAGTACCAGCATCATCAATAGAAAAATCTGGCAACTCTCCCTTCTCTGTCCTGGTAAAAAGGTGCAACAGATCCGGATCGTCCTTCTGATGCACTCTAGTCAAAGAAATCCAGGACGGCTCTGCCACTGACAAACTACTCTGCAAACCACAGCATCCCACTGAAATATCCATAAGGAGGAACTCCTCAACTAATCGATCGGCGGAGAGGTTAAAGATCTTTCCCGTCTTTCAGCTCAGGGCGTCGGCCACCACATTGGCCTTGCCCGGATGATACTGGATTTCTACATCATAATCCGCCACATACTCAAGCCACCGCCGCTGACGCAGATTCAACTCTTTCTGCGTGAACACGTACTTCAGGCTCTTATGGTCAGTAAAAATCTTGCACTGAGCCCCATAAAGTAAGTGCCTCCACAACTTCAACGCATAGATAACCGCTGCAAACTCAAGGTCATGCGTAGGATAATTCCGCTCAAGAGTTTTCAACTGCCTTGACCCATAAGCAATTACTTTTCCATCCTGCATTAATACGCATCCCTGTCCTATATGCGAAGCATCCACATATACATCATAATCCACGCCCTCAGTACGAAGGGTCAGAACGGGAGCAGTACACAATCTCCTCTTTAACTCCTGAAAAGCTTCTTTGCACTTCTCGCTCCAAACAAATGCCACATTCTTCTGAGTCAGCTTGGTCAACGGTGCTGCTAGAGAAGAGAAACCCTCCACGAATCTCCTGTAATAGCCAGCCAACCCTAAGAAACTTCTGATCTCCTTAGGAGTATTCGGCCTACTCCAATCCGTCAATGCTGCAATCTTTTCTGGTTCAACCGAGATCCCATCCTTGTTCACCACGTGGCCTAGAAAAGAAACCTGAGACAACCAAAATTCGCACTTGCTCAACTTGGCGAATAACTTGTGGTTCCTCAACTCTGATAGGACCAAACGCAAATGCTGCTCATGCTCCTCAGCACTGCGAGAATGAACCAACATGTCATCAATGAAGACCACCACGAACTTGTCTAGGAAATCCTTGAACACCCTGTTCATCATATCCATGAAAGCTGATGGTGCGTTGGTCAAACCAAACGACATCACCAAAAACTCGAAGTGTCCATGCCTCGACCTAAACGCAGTCCGTGGAATATCTGCCTCACGGATCCTGAGCTGATGATAGCCCGAACGAAGATCGATCTTGGAGAACACCGTGCTACCACGCAACTGGTCAAATAAATCATCGATCCTCGGCAGAGGGTACCTGTTCTTGATAGTGACCTTGTTCAACTCTCTATAGTCGATGCAAAGCCGCATCGACCCATCTTTCTTCTTTACGAACAAAACAGGAGCACCCCAAGGCGACGAACTCTGCCTGATAAAACCTTTAGCCAACAACTCATCTAACTGAATTCGCAACTCCTCTAACTCACGAGGGGCCATCCGGTACGGCGCCTTAGCAATAGGACGCGTACCCGGCTCCAAATCAATAACAAACTCCACATCTCGCTCAGGAGGGATACCAGGAAGATCATCAGGAAAAACATCGGCGAAACCACGAACAATAGGAATCTCCTCCAAGCGTGGCACGCTAACAACGGTTCCAACCGCCGAGACTAAACAAACACAACAATCAGAAAGAAACAATCTCTGAACACATACCGCAGAGAGAACAGGAGAATCCTGACACGGATCAGCATACACGCTGCCGGGCTGACCGTCGTCCCTGATGAAGTCCAAGCGCTTTCCTTTGCACTGAATGACCACATCATACCGAGAGAGCCAGTCCATGCCCAAAATGACATCGAAGTCCTCTAGATCAATCATCTTCAGATCTGCCTTCGCAAGAAAATCCCCCAACAAAACCGGGCAATCCAAAATACCCAAATCTGACAACACAGATTCACTAGAGGGAAACTTGACACGGAAGGAATCCCGAACACGATCTAGAGACAACCGATGATGCTCCACAAAGGCTCTAGCCACGAACGAGTGGGTAGCGCCGGAGTCAAACAGAACACGCGCCCAGCGGTTCTTCACCTTAAATTTCCCTATAGGAACGCACAAAGCTAAGGAACTAGCACAACAGTACCGCAAACAATCTAGCAACTAAACTACCAGGCTAGAAAGAAAAACAACTAACTACTAACCTGAGATCACCTGGGTCGAAGTCTGAGCCTCCTCGGAAGAAATCACGTTCAGCTTCCCTTTTCCCTTGTCCACACGCTGAGGTGGAGGTAAAGCCTGTAACGGAACTGCAGGAAGAGCTGGCTGAAACTGAGGACACCTCGACTTAATGTGACCCTTCTGCCCACACTGAAAGCAGATTTTTCCTTGGACCAACACTGGGCCGCATCATGGCCGGATCGCTTGCAAACTGAACAGGAGACATCTCTCCTAGGAGCACCCTGAATAGCATGAACCTGCTCCTTCTTCTGAGCTGCCGCCTTCTTGAAACACCTCTCAACAGGATGGCCTGACCGACCACAAAAACTGCACACCACCCTGCTCCTCTTTCCCGGAACAGCATCGGGTACCAGGGGTTTCTTCTCCTCTACCAACTTCCTCTTATCCTTCCTCAACTGCTGGCCTCTGCTCTTCGCCGTCTCAATGGCCTCAACCTTAAGAGCAGCCTCTACAACTCCAGCATAAGTCACTGACCCATAAGCACTGGCCAACTGCTGCACCTCACTCCTCAAACCACCGAGAAATCGCTTAACTCGATCAGCCTCAACGCTGACCAATCAAGGGGCAAAACGGCTCAACTTACTAAACTCTATCTCATACTCACCCACCGTGAGCTGCCTTTGCTTCAGATAGAGGAAATCATTCATGAGGCGGTCATGCTCGACCGAGGGTAAGAACTTCCTCAACAGCATCTCCTTGAACATTTCCCAAGAGCATCCGGCTACCAGGCTCTCCTTCTCTCTCAGCCACCAACTCTTAGCCAAACCTTTAAGCTGATAGGCGGCTAACACCACCCTCTGAACATCTGCAATCCCTGAGTACGAGAACATCTCCTCCATGGAGATCAGCCAATCGTCTATCACCATGAAATCTGCCTTCCCATCATAAGTGGGAGGGCTCAGCCTCTGAAACTGCGAGATGAAGGCCATCTCTGCTGGCACCACCACTGGAGGCCTCAAGGGTGCAGGAGGAGGAGGAACAGCTAACCCCCCTGCAGGAACTTGCGCACCCTGAGCCTGTCCTGCCACAACTGCCACCAAAGACTGAATCTGGGCTTGCACCTCCTCCAACTGCCTACCCATAGCTTCGCTACTCTGACGCAGACCCTCGATCACCGCATCGTTCTGAGCTCCAGAAGATTCACCCTCAGACAGGGGAGTCGATCGAGTCGCATGACGCCTAGCCATCCTAAAAATCGTTACAACGCAAATCAGACCCAAATCCCACGACTAGAACCGATTACCAGTACAGACAATACATATGTAGATATAGACTTAAAGCTGCTAAACTTGCTCTGAGAGTTTATCTTCTTCACAATAATTAGATGATATGCCATAACCTAGGATGGTTAACCACCACCTTGCTAACTCTTGTGCCTAGATCGGATGCATGAACTTATGTTAGTTTGAAAACTCATGTGTGTACATATGTCATCCTGCAAATCTTTAGCTCGGCGCGTTGTGCTTATGCAATGATATGATATGCATGATTGTGCTATGCATTCTAAAAAAAATGGCCCTAATGCATGCTATGAGCGGCGTATGCATGAAAATGTTATGCATCCCATACTACATAACATTTCCATGCAACGAAAAAGAAACGTGCTAGTCGCAGTCATGTGGTGAGGTTATGCATCCCATACTACATAACCCTCACATGTAGCCCCTATGGTGGATCCATATACGAACACATATTATGCATCCCATACTACATAATATGCCTCGTATACTTCATGTTATGCTATGAGTGTAGTGTTCGTGCTTTTGCCAAGACGTGCTGATGACATATCGGTGTGTGAATGACATGATGCTGAACTACTAAAAGCATCCAAGGAAGGTTGCCCAACTAACTTGTCAAGCAACCTCTCTCTGATACCAACTATCACAACCCGCATTTTCTCCGAATTAAGAATTATCAGAGTAAGAGAAAACACGCGTCATGATGCCACGTCAAGCAGGGGATACCTGCTGACGCTCAGGCAAATCCAACTACAATCTTTATGCAAGAAAATCATGTGCTTAATGGATAGAAAATCAGTTATGTTTAGAGTCCGTATCCCTCGGCTCAGTGGATCATCTAGTCCACAAAAGAAAACTATATTTAAACGCTGCGGAAAAATACTTTAATTAGGTTTTACACCCTAAAGAGCGCATAAGGGTCCCAAGAGAACCACTCATGCTATGCAAGACACTACACTTAGTTTATATAATATATAAGAAAACGGTTTTCGTACGTGATTTGGAAAATAGTTATTAAGTTTACAAAACATGCTGATCATGAGCTTCATTTATAATAATAATTATAGTTTAAAAATAACTAGCAACCTAGCATAAAACCTTCTCAAAGCAAGTAGACTATCTCCAGAAAAATGGTAGCAGCAATAGTATATATCTAGTACAAGGTAAAAACTACTAGTGGGCGCCAACAACCTGACACGAACCCACTAGCACATATATATGTCTGTAAGAAAGTACTGAAAACAACCTCACAAACAAGGTAAACAAAACTCCAAAGTCCGGGAGTCCACCAACAACAACACCTCCAACTAGCCACCAGACTGGCTACAGCTCAGAACCTGAGGCATTCCAAAAGAAAACAGAATACCTCAGCAAGCAAAAATCAAGGTAAAACTGCATGAAAGAGTCAACCAAAAGGACAAAATAACAGAAAACATGCAGTAGAAAGAGTCACAACTGTCCAAAACAGGACAACAAGAAATGCACAACGTGCAAAGAAATAGCAACGACCCAGCCCAGGAACAACATCCTGCAGGGCCTACTAGGCTGCCAAGAGCCAGAATGCTGCAAACTACCAAAGAAGAAACTTCTAACACCCTAAACTGTGGGAAGTGATAGTAGCAAAAACAACAACGAGGAACTGGATCGAATGCAAACGCAGTCCCCCAATCCACCATGTCCAAGTCAAAAGCTCGAGGGTCAACACGTGAAAACACAAGGGACCTTCCACCCGACATGCCCAGCCCGTACCTGGAGCAAGAAAACATGGGTGGCCTTGGCTATATCACTCAACTCCACCCCCATAAAGAGCTACAACCACCACTACTAACCACGACCCACGATTCGGCCTTTAGGAAAATAAAGAAAACGGCCGACAAGGAAAACCCAGAAATACAACTGAAAATCCACTCGGAAACGAAATACGAGGTAAAGGAAGAGTGTTGAAATAAACCAACACGACTAGGCGTTGAATGAAACCCACTCAGTGCCTACCTAAACTTTGGCGTTGAGTGAGCTAGCCTCACTCGCCGCCAAAATAATACCACTACCCACAAGCCCACTAAAGAATGCGGAGCTCGACGACAGTCGAACGACCAAGGCAGAAGATCCAGAACTCGAGTAGTTGCCTGCCACTTGAGTATCTAAACTCCCGCACTCGAAACCATCTAAATTCGCCTAGCAATAGAAAATATACAAAGCGCACGATCAGTGACGCACGATCAGTGGTCGTGCGCACTCATCGGCTGATGATCGTGCGAAGCGAACCTGGAAAACCTGACAGAAAACCTAGCAACTGCGCACGATCAGTGTCGCACGACCACTGGTCGTGCGCACTCTTGCCAGCGCTCGTGCGATTTTCCGAGACAGAACTTTGGAAACTGAAAGACAGCCGCGCACGAGCAGAGGCACACGACTAGTGGTCGTGCGCCCTAACGGTTGATGACCGTGCGCGGTCAACCTGCACCGTTTGGAATTTCCCGAACGACACCGAAACGCGCACACGACCCACGCCACTGCAGTAGCAGCAGACAACTATCAACGTCGCACGCTACTACCATACGAACTATGCCTAATCATTCGAGTAATACCATAACGAAAATCAGCAACCACACCCCCCTCCTAACTCTCCCTCTCGGCTACACCCGAACCAGAGCAACAATCAAAATAAAGGAAAACAACGGCTCCACGCCGACAATTTGGATTCCAATCATCACAAAATAGGGGGGGTTTCAGTAGGAAGAACTAAGCCCTATAGTTAGCAAGAAAATGAGAACAACAAGGCCTCTAACCTGGGCTAACCGGGATTTCAATTTCATCAAGAAAATTCAAAAAAAAGGAAACTTGGCAAGGGCAAGAATACCACTTGCCTCAATTCACAGCGAAGCTTTAGACTGCTTTCCTCCTCTTCGCACGGATCAAAACGGCCGCAACACCAAGAACAAAGACTCGGCCATTAATGGTGGAAAACTTCCAAAACCGAAAATTCCAATCCTCCCAAAACTCCACGAAAATCGAATTTCTTACCGCAGGAATGAAGGTCTCGACGAGAGCAATCCGAATCCACTCTCGGAATCGAATTCCGTCCACAAACGCTCCGGGAATCGGCGTCCGAAGGCAAGGTAGGCGGTTTCTCCGTTTCTCTCGTACAAGGGGCCGGCGGTTATTAATCGGGGAAGAAGATGATCGGCTCTCTCATTCTATATATATATATATATATATAATTATATAATTATATTATTAATTACAAAATTACATAAAGCACCACATCGACGCGAAAACCGAACTACCTCAGAATTCGACGAAATTCGCACCGTAGCTAAATACCCACGCTACGAACGCAACGGCGAAGTCGAAATTAACTTTTGACGAACAGAACTCGAGTTACACCCAAACAAAGCCAAACACAAACATCCCCCCGAGAGGCCACACTGGGTCACCAAAACGACTCGGTTTGCTAGGGAGATCTTGCCAACAGGCTACCAAACAGGGCACTCAGTTCTAAGGAGCTAAACCATACTCCACACATGGCACAAGCCACAGAAACGCGTCATCGTAACGCCAAACGAGAATAAAAATAATCGCTGAAAAAATGGGGCGTTACAGATGGGCTTCAATCCTCCTGTGTTCTCGGGGACGGGAACCCCAACTCAAGCCCAGGATTGGCTCTCTAGAGTTAATAGAGTGCTGAAGCTACTGAGACTAGAGAGTGGTAAAAGACCACAATTGTGACGTTCTTGCTGGACGAGGATGCAAGGCTATGATGGGAAGGCTTTGATATACACCATCTGAGGGGCAGACAGTTGGCTGATGTCTCAATAGAGGAGTTTTCAAGGTTGTTCTTGGCTCGATACCTCCCCTCAGCTCAGAGGATTGCTTTGGAGAATGAATTCCAGAAATTAGTTCAAGGAGACAGTACCATGGATGAGTATCTCCGCGAGTTTACTCATTTAGGACGATACACAAGCGCTACCTTTGTTGATGAGGAGTGCGAGACGAACCGATTCTATTAAGGCTTGAGATATGATGTGAGATTGTTACCTTCGGGGCCTATGGCGCAGGGTTTCATGACCTTGGTCAACTCGGCCTGGTCCTTGGAAAAGGACATGAACAATGTTCAGGTGAAGAAGGACTCCCTGGCAGGAAATCAGAGTTTAAAGTGTCGACTACTTCAAAGTCTTGATATCGCAGATTCCATAAGAAGGCTAGGACGTCGTGTCCAGCCCCTTCTATCGGTGCCTCAGGGGCAAGCAACCGAACCCGGGCGCTTGTTTTACTTGTGGAAAGATGGGGCATTTTCCCCGTGATTGTTGGAGCGGACGTCTGAAGTCCAAGAGAAAGCAAGGAGCAACTTATGAAGAAAAGGGCAAGGCGTTGGAGTCAACCGCGTCCCACTATACTCCAACTCAAACGAGAGTCTATAATCTGGGCCAGTAGGAGGCCATCAAGCAAGAGGATGTGGTGACGGGTACGGTTTAATTTTTAGCAAGTTTCTTTAAATACTGTTACCTAGTGCTTGTTAGCTTAATACTGTTTATATAGGCTTTGTTTTGATTGGCGATACTCCGGCACGAGCACTTTTCTATACGGGAGCTTCACACTCCTTTTTTTCTAAGTTTCATAATGCGGATCGGAGTCCCTTCTGCAATGGCGAAGGACAAACTGGATGTGCTGCTGCCGAATGGGTGTTTGATGCGCGCGGATAGAGTATGTGTCGTAAAGGTTCATATTGGAAGCCAAGAGTTCGACTTGCTAGCGCCGTTGCTGCCGCTAGTGGAGTTCGAAGTCATATTAGGTATGGATTGGATTTCGGAGTAGAAGGCTTTTATAGATTGCAACCGTAAAGAGGTCAAGCTGGGTGTTGTGCAGGAGAAAATGTTTGCGGGGTTGAAGGGGTCGAGCAAGATGTTGATGTCTTCTCTTAAGGTGGTGAAGGCGGTTTGTGCTGGAGCAGAGCTGTTCTTCACGTTAGTGGAGGCTATAAAGCCTAAGACCACTTTGGATGGTATCCCATTGGTATGTGAGTACCCCGAAGTGTTCCCGGGCGATCTTCCCGGAGCCCAACCGCAGCAAGAGATCGATTTTACCATCGAGCTAGTGCCAGGTGCAAAACCTGTGTCACGTTCTCCTTATAGGTTGGCGCCTAAGGAGATGGCGGAGTTAAAAGTTCAATTAGAAGAGATGATGGAGCAATGGTTTGTGTGTCCAAGCTCATCGCCTTGGAGCACACCGGTCCTCCTTGTTAAGAAGAAGGACGGGAGCTTGGGGCTGTGTATCGACTACAGGGAGTTGAATAAGCTAACGGAAAAGAATAAATACCCGATCCCAAGGATTGATGATCTTTTTGATCAGTTAGTCGGGTCGTCAGTGTATTCAAAATTTGATCTGAAGTATGGGTATTATCAGCGAAGGATATGGGAGAGTGATATCCCGAAGACAGCATTCAGCACGAGGTATGGGCATTTCGAGTTCACGGTCATGCCGTTTGGGCTGACAAATGCGCCATCGGTGTTCATGGATCTGATGAACAGGATGTTCAGAGAATACTTTGGCCAATTTGTGATCGTCTTCATTGATGACATATTGGTGTACTCGTAGTGCGAGGATGATCACTTCAAGCATTTGCATCTAGTGTTCGAGACACTGAGGATGAATGAACTTTACGCAAAATTCTCCAAATGCGAGTTCTGGTTATCCTCAGTAGCATTCCTTGGTCATATTGTCAGCAGTGAAGGAATAGCGGTTGATACAGCGAAGATTGTTGCGATACGAGAGTGGCGTGTGTTGTCTTCGGTAGCGAAAGTCCGGAGTTTTTTGGGGCTTGTCAGCTATTACAGGCGCTTCGTAGAGAACTTCTTGTGGATAACGTTACCTCTCACGAACTTTACAAGGAAGGATCATAAGTTCTTATGGACGCAGGAGTGAGTTCAAGTGTTTGAGGAGTTGAAGAGTCGGTTGACCACGATGCCAGTGCTAAGTTCGCCAAGTGGGACCGAGGGCTTCGAGATTTATAGTGATGTCTCAGGTAGTGGTTTCGGCTACGTGCTGTTACAGCATGTAAGTGTTATTGCGTATGGATTGTGTCAGCTAAAAGTGCACGAAAGGAATTATCCGGTCCACGACTTGGAGTTGGCGGCTGTGATTTTTGCGCTTAAGCTGTGGAGACATTTTTGTACGGCTTAAAGGTTGATATTTATACCGACCATAAGAGCCTTCGCACGTGATCACAATTGATCAAGTGCCGGTGGACTAAGGGTTGACGACTACGGTCAAGACCGTTCGTATTGAATACTTTGAAGTTAAGCGACTCCGTAATAAGGAGATCAAGAAGGTCAAGGTCCGGTGGGACAATTGCGGTCGGGAGGAGCTCTCTTTGGAACGGGACCATACTGGAGGAGTACCCGGAGTTATTCCGCTCAGGTACCGCTTTTGGTTTTCTGTTTTCTTTCCTTTGGTTATTTCGGTACAAAATTCTTTTCAGAGGGAGAGAGTTGTAACGCCCTGATACTCAAAAGTGTGACCGGTGGAGTTTTAAGCCAAATCTGGGATTCTGTAGAGGTGACACGTACTGGGACACGGGAATGTCCCAGGGCGTGTCGTGCTCGGGTTCGGCGTTGGTCGCATGGATAACGATTTTTTGGTGTCAACGAACGTCGGGGAGTGAACACGGCCTGGGACACGGGCATGTCCCAAGGCATGTCATTCACTCAAAGCTTTCCACTCAACGATCGCTGAGTGAGGGAGCACGGCCTGAGCCAAGGCATGTTCGGGTGGGACATGGGCGTGTGAAATTCAACACGGGCGTGTCGAATACCCGTGTCCTCCTCTGGTAAGTTGGCGTGTTGTGCCAAGGTAGCTACACGGCCGGGGACATGGGCATGTCCCAGTGCGTGTCTAGAACATGCCATGTGACACCGGCATGTCACATGGCCGTGTCGTGTTTTGGTTGTTTGGACCTGTGTTGTTGGAGGAACACGCCAAGTGACACAGGCGTATACTAGATGACACGGGCGTGTCAAGCCTTACACGGGCGTGTCGAGTGCCCGTGTTCTTTTTTGTATGCGATGTTTTTGATGGTGAATGAGTGACACGGCCTTGGACACGAGGGTGTTGCAAGTCGTGTTCGCCCCAGATCTTAGATTTCAAGTCCGGATCGCAGCCGTTCGTTTCCTTATTTTGAGATCCGACGACTGGGGTTGCTTCCTCAGGGATATACCCGATTTTAGGGTTTAGAAAACCTCATTTTCTTGGGTTCACTCTATTTCTAAGATCTAGAGAGAGGAGAGAGCAAGGAGGAAGAAGGAGGGCTAGATCCGATCACCGGTGGAATTTCGAATCTCCAAATCGCGAGCCGACTTCGGATCTACGGAGGCAAGGAGATTGTGGTGCTTTTCATACTCATAGATTTACATGGATCCAAGGAAAAACCCTAGGGTAACGATTCTCATCCTAGGACATGTGAATTCCTCTTTTCCTTTGCATAGGAAGCCCTCTCCTGCGAGTGTGCGGTGAGTTTGTGGCGTTCCTTGGGGCAGATATGTAAAGTCCCTCTTATGTAGAGTCTGCATACGAGAATGGGCATAGGCATGATGTGTGAATCCTACTCGGACAAGTTTGTCTGGATCGGTGATGTTGCATTTCATAAATGGCTGGAGAAGACTGCATGTGAATGTTTGTTTTTCGGGTTTTCTACTAGTTAGATTGCAACAGGGAACCTTGGGGACTAACTCCAAGGTGCACCCAAAAAACTGAGCAAATGCGTGGTTTTGCCAACATGGTGGTCAGGGAGCCAACTTGAACTTAACCTGGTTATGTGAACTGTGTGACGGAAATAGGACTCGGGGATTCCTGACCCGCGCATATGTCTTAAATTGACATTGCGGTATGAGCACCGGTGGGCGGAACCTTACCTGCTCTATATCGTTCGACGGGAACCATTAGCATAGATTAGGGTCGTTGGCGGTTATGTATCCCCCCCCCCGATTTTTCAGCGATTATTTAATTCTCGTTTGGCGTTACGTTGATGCGTTTTCTTGGCTTGTGCCATCTGTGGAGTGTGGTCTTAACTCCTTAGAACTAGGTGCCCTATTTTGTAACCTGTTGGCAAGATCTCCCTAGCAAGCGAGTCGTTTTGGGTGACCCGGTGTGGCCTCTCAGGGGATGCTTGTGTTTGGGCTTCGGTAGGGTATAAACTCGAGTTCTGTTCGACGAAAGTTAATTTCGACTTCGCCGTTGTGTTCGTAGCGTGGATATTTAGTTACGGTGCGAATTTCGTCGAATTCCGAGGTGGTTCGGTTTTTGAGTCATTTGGGTGTGCTATTAGTAAAAACAAATTAGAAACCCTTTTAAATTAGGTGAACTGGTGGCTTGGGAGGCAGTTAGGCTGAACCGTCATGGCTAAGCTTATATAAAAGCCTTATTAAAAAGTGGCGGGCCCACTTCTCCTTCCTCCTTCTTCCGAGATCGAAAAGAAGAACCGTTGTTCCTGTTTCGCGGAAGGCAGAGGCGGAAAGCGACGGTTTGCCCTTGCCTTTGGACGTTGATTCGGAGTGTTCGTGGACGGATTTCGATTCCGAAAGAAGCGTTGTCCTGCTCTCGCTCAGACCTTAATTTCGACGGTAAGATATTTGATTTTCGTGGAGTTATAGGAGACATGGATTTCCGGTTCTTGTGGTTTTTCCGCCATTAATGTGCGGGGGTTTGCTTGTTTAGTGCTTCTCCTTCTAGTGCAGAACGAAGAGGAGGGAAAGCCGACCAGCTTTGCCGGAAATCGAGGCAAGTGGTATTCTTGCCCTTGCCATTGTTGTTCTTTTGATATTCTAGAATGTTTCCCGGTTAGCCCTAGGGTAGAAACCAGCATATTCTCTTTTACCCTACTGATTTTTAGGGCTTAGATTCGCCTATGAAACCCCCCTCCTTGTGCTGTTTTGCTCAACACGATGGTTGTTTTAACCATTTTGACTCCAGATTTGTAGTTCTAGTTGGGTGCTTTTGTGGTGGAGCCGAGAGTGAGAGAGAGAGTGAGGTAGGTTGTTGTGGTAGGGCTCTGGTTTGAACCAGTCTTGGTAGACTCTCGGGTTTTTGGTGTCGAGTGTGGTGCACACACTCAAAGCAAAAGCCGCCCGACTTGGTTGAGTGTGGTGGACACAATCAAAGCCATAGTTCTGTTTGTTCTTTACGGCTGAGTGGTGGGGTGCTTGAGTGAAAATTTTCGTCTTAGTCAAAATCGACGAGAATCATCCTTGATTCCCGCCGATTTCGACGTGATTCCCACCAATTGGCGAGAATCATCCTTGATTCCCGCCGATTCGGCGAGAATCATCCTTGATTCCCGCCGATCGTCGAGAATCCTTCTGGATTCTCGCCGATTCGGCGAGAATCATCCTGCATTCCCGCCGATTCGGCGAGAATCAGTCGGCATTCCCGCCAACCTCCTCTTGTTGGAGTTGGCTTAGGGTTCTCCTGCGGAAATGAGCCTTGGCGTAGAGTGAGTTGACCTGACTAAATGCCAAAGCTGCTTTGGCGTTGAGGGAGGTAGACTCACTCAACGCCACTGTTAGGTTTTGTTGTTTTTCTGAAGGCATTGAGGGAATGGACCTCACTCAACGCCATAGCTGTTTTGGCATTGAGTGAGGTTAGCTCACTCAACGCCGCTTCCTCTTTTGCTGAAGGCGTTGAGGGAGTGGACCTAACTCAACGCCATGGCTGTTCTGGCGCTGAGTGAGGCTAACTCACTCAACGCCAAGGTCTGGATAGGCACTGAGTGGATTCCACTCAACGCCGAGCCGTGTTGAGTAACTTCAACAATGTTTCTCTTTCCTCGATTTACGTTCCCGAGTGAATTCCTTGATTATATCTGTTGTTTCCTTATCGGCCATGTTTTCTTTCCTAATGGCCGAATCGTAGGAGGTGGATAGTAGTTGTGGTTTGAAGCTCTTCATAGGGTTGGGGAGGTGTTGTGTAATCTAGCCAAGGCCACCCTTATTCTTCTATCTTGCTCCAGGTATGGGCTCGGCAAGGGGGTTGAAGGTCCCTTGTGCTTTCACATGTAGACCCTTGAGCTTGTTGGCTTGGAAATGGTGGTTGGGAGACTGAGTTTGCCTCCAACCTGGATCCATGTTGCTTGTTTTAGCTATTACCATCTCCCACAGCTTAGGGTGTTAGAAGTTTCTTCCTTGGTAGATTGCAGCACTTTGGGCTCTTGGTAGCCTAGTAGACCCTGCAGGATGTAGTTTCTGGGCAGGGTTGGTGCTGTTTCCTTGCACGTAGTGCATTTCTTATTGTCTTGCCTTGGGCAGTTGTGACTTTTACTACTGTGTGTTCTCCTCTTTTATTTATTCCCTGGTTCACACTTCCATGGAGTTTTTCCTTGCTTTGCTTGCTGAGGTATTCTTTCTTCTTTTGAATACCTCAGGTTCTGAGCAGTAGCCAGTTTGGTGGCTAGGTTGCGGTGGTGTTGCTGGTGGTCTCTTGGACTATGGAGATCTTGTTGCTTTATTAGTGAGGTAGTTTTTCAGTACTTTTCTTACAAACAAACATAGTTGCCCGTGGGTTCGTGTCAGGTTTTGGCGCCCAATGGTAGTGTTTACCTTGTACTAGATATATTACTTTTGCTGCTACCATTTTCTGGAGATAGTCTACTTGCTCTGAGGAGGATTTATGCTAGGTTGCTAGTTATTTTAAAACTACAACTATTATTATTATAAGATTATTGCATGATCAGCATGTTTTATAAAGGTAAATCACTATTTTCCAAACAATGTATAAAGATTGTTTTCTTATATATAATATAAATTAAATGTAGAGTCTTGCATGGCATAAGTAGTCCTCTTAGGGCTCTTATGCACTTCTTAGGATGCCAAACCTGAATAAAGTATTTTTCCGCAGCGCTTAAGTATAATTCTTTAATTGTAGACTAGGTGATCCACCGAGCCGAGGGATACGGCCTCTAAAGTATAACTAATTTTCTAATCATTAAACTCATAAATTTCTTTCATAAAGTGTAATAGATGGTTTTGCCTGAGCGTCAGCAGTTATCCCCTGCTTGACGTGGCATCATGACGCGCGTTTTCTCATACTCTGATAATTCTTTAATTCAGAGAAAATGCGGGTTGTGACAGTTGGTATCAGAGGGAGATTGCTTGACAAGTTATGTCGGGCAACCTTCCTTTGATTGCTTTAGAAGTTCAGCATCATGTCATTCACACACCAATATGTCATCAGCACATCTTGGCAAAAGCACGAACACTACACTCATAGCATAACATAAAGTATACGGGGCATATTATGTAGTATGGGATGCATAATATGTGTTCATATATGGATCCACCATAGGGGCAACATGTGAGGGTTATGTAGTATGGGATGCATAACCTCACCACATGGCTGCGACTAGCACGTTTTCTTTTCTTCGTTGCTTGCGAATGTTATGTAGTATGGGATGCATAACATTCTCATGCGTACGCCGCTCATAACATGCATTAGGGCCTTTTTAGAATGCATAGCACAAACATGCATATCATACATTGTATAAGCAAACGTGCCAAGCTAAAGACTGGCAGGATGACATATTGTAACACATAAGTTTTTCGAGTAGAAAAATAATATAAAATCATGCATTCCCCGATCTAGGCACAAGAATTAGTATGGTGGTGGTTAATGTTGGTACCCTAGTTCTGATTTGAGTTCAGTCTTCTCTTTTAGTCTCTTGACCCAAGATTTATCTATGGTCAAAGGTTAGTTGCTTAGTTAGTTTGCTCTAGTTGTAGAGTTGTCCTTATCCAGATGAAATTTGGTTAAGTTGTTTTTTGTTCGACTATGGTCGAACGCCGCTCGACTATCGTCTATCGACTGGTCGACGATCGTCTATCAGTTGTTCGACGTTCGTCTGTCAGCAGATCTTCTATCTCTGAGTTTGTTCAACTCTTGTTAGCTCGACGTTCTGTGTTGCTTGATAGTTCGACTATTTGTCTTGATAGGTCGACTATCTGTTGCGTCTTGATAGTTCGACTATCTTCTTGGATAGTTCAACTATCTGATAGTTCGACTATCTGATTGATAGGTCGACTATCTGTGTTGCTTGATAGTTCGACTATCTGTTTGATAGGTCGACTATCTGTGTTGCTTGATAGTTCGACTATCTGTTTGATAGGTCGACTATCTGTTTGATAGGTCGACTATATATTTTCTTTGATAGTTCGACTATCTGTTTGATAGGTCGACTATCTATTTTCTTTGATAGTTCGACTATCTGTTTGATAGGTCGACTATCTGTTTTATTTGATAGTTCGACTATCTGTTTGATAGGTCGACTATCTGTTTTGTTTGATAGCTCGACTATCTGTTTGATAGGTCGACTATCTGTTTTGCTTGATAGTTCGATTATCTGTCTTGATAGGTTGACTATCTGATAGCTCGACTATCTGTTCTGATAGGTCGACTATCTACTGTGGTAGTTCGACTATCTTCTTTTATAGTTCGACTATCTGTATCGTTCGACTATCTGTTTGATAGGTCGATGATATCTGTGCTTCAGTCGACGATCTCCCAGGGTCGATCGACGTTCTGCTGTATGTCTTTAGTAATTTTGTCCTCTTCTATTCTATGATTTATTTCATATTTATTTGGCATATTATTTCAGTAAATTTATGCTATTATTTCCAGACAATCTCTGCTCCATTCCTTATGCATGTGCCAATCTTTATCTGACAAAGTGTTTTGTCTTATTAGTTGAAATATATTTTCTGCTTTATCTTCCAGGCTGTCGTTTATAGTCGTTAGACTCGGAAAGTATTCTCTGGTCGTAAAGAGTTCTTTTTGATGTGACTTTTTCTAGCCTCTTTTATCAAATTGGATATGCAGCTTCTTAGAAAGCTTTATCCCCTTATTGCATGTCTGTCTGCAGGATTTGTTTTGCTTTATGCTTTTTGCAGCCCAGATTGCAGATTCTAGATGAAGACAAGATTAAAACTCAAATTAGAGCCGTTGAAAAGGCCCATATATAAAGAGCTTCTTTTGAAAGAAGAAAGATAGAAATACACAGAATACAGATACAAGAAAATATACAAGAAAGTTCTACAGCTCTCAGAAATTCACATTCACCTGAGAAGATCAAATCTCTTCAGCATTCTTCTTCAATCCTGAGTTCATCCTGCTCACAGGAAGACATTCACGCAGTGCCTCAAGAAGAAGAAGAAGAAGAAGAAAGAAAAGCCTGTGAAGAAGAACAATCTTTCAACAATCAAGAGTCTTCTTCAAGCTTCTCCTTCAGAACTCCAAGATAATTCTTTGTCTTAGTTCAGAAGAGTTCTTGCACCCTGAAGCAAGACTCCTTCCTGGATATTCTCTAAGCCAGGGGGAGCCTTGATTGTTTAGAGCTATCTAGCTCTATGCAATCCACTAGCTTCTCTAATCTGTTTAACAATAGAGAAGAAACCTTAACTCTTTCAACCTCTTGTACGAAGGGTTATTACTCCCTTCAAAAGTGAACCCTTGGTGGCAGGGCACCTGATCAAAAACCTGTGTTGGATTTTGAGCTCCTGATCAAAAGCTCAAAGGGACTACTTGATCTACCTGAAGCAGATCAGTTGGTGGCAGGGCACCTGAAAAAAAACCTATAGTGGATTCCTACCAGGGTGGTAGAAGAGTGGACGTACCTATTTAGAGGGAACCACTATAAAATTTGTTGTGTCGTCTGAGCGGCTTATTTAATTTATTGCACTGTGTCTGTGAGTAGAAATATCTAGGATTGCTAGTTGCTGTGATAGGATCCCAAGCTTAACTGTAATTATAGTTAGCTCTCTCTTATGCACTAGACTTTGTGTTAGGCTCTAGGGTTATCAATATCTATAAACTAATTCCGCAAATTAACTCTAAGGGAGTTGAGTAGGGTGTCATAATTTTTGAATACTCTATTCAACCCCCCCTCTAGAGTTGTATCTATCCTCACTTTCAATTGGTATCAGAGGGAGGTTGACTGACTGTACAGGATAACACCTGAGTCACAAGATCCTGATAGATACCAAGATTATAGTTATTCACTTCATGGCCCAGTCCAAGGATTACTCTAGCACCAGACCTCCAGCATGCAACTTAGCTAAGTTTAGCATCTAGAAGGCAAGAATAAGATTATATATGAACTCTATTGATGAAGACATTTTCTCCTCTATTTTGACAGGACCTCCAGCACCTCCTACTGTAACCACTGCTACAACATCTACAAATCTAAGTGCAGTGCCTCCTCCAGATTACAATGATGCCTACAAGAAGGCAAAGATAGCTGATGCCAAAGCTATGAACATTCTGGCTCAGACTATGTCTGATGAAATTTTCCAGAAAGTGGCTGATTGTACCTCTGCAAAAGCCATGTGGGACTCACTGAACCAGATTGTAGCTGGTTCAGTTGATGAAAGGAAGGACAGAAGGTCCAACCTTATATCCCAGTATGAAAACTTCGAGAAAACTGAAACTGAATCAGTTGAAGCCATGTACACCAGACTCAGCTCAATCATCAATGAGCTGAGAACTCTTGATAAGGAAATTACATTGGCAGAGGTCAATGATAAGATACTGATGTGCTTCCCTAGCACATGGGATCATAGGATCTGGCCTATCAAGGAGGCCAAAAGTACAACTGAAATCTCAACAGAAGCTCTCCTTGGAAAGCTCAAGTCTTTTGAGCAAGTGTTGAAGACCAGGGAAGCTGAGGATGAAGCAAAGACTCCAACTCCAGCAAGAAAAGAGCAAACTCTTGCTCTCAAAGCTGCTGTTGCTTTTGAAGGAAGCCAATCTAATGAGGAGCTGATGGCACTCTTTGCCAAAAGGTTTCTCAAGATGGGAAGAAAAGACTTCAGAAAGAAATCTTCAAGATATGAAGATAAACCAAGGTATGATAGATCTCCTGCTAAAGAAATCATTTGTTATGGTTGCAGGAAACCTGGACACATTCTACCAGAGTGTCCAAAGGAAAAGAGCAAAGAAAAGAGAAAGGAAAAGGAACATCACAGGAAACACTCCAAGTCCTCCTCCTACAAAAACAAGAAAAAGGAGAAGGGATTTGTTGCTAAAACTTGGAGTGATTCAGATGAGGAATCTTCCTCCTCGAGCTCCAGTGAGGATGAGGAAGAGAAGAAGGCAAAGGAAATCTGCCTTATGGCTATTGATGCCTGCAGCAATCACTCAGCTGCAGAGAGTTCTGATGATGATGAAGAAATGCCTACAGAAGATCAGGTATTGTCTTCATATGACTTTTCTTCTACTGAATTTAAAACTGAGTTTAAATCCCTTTGCTTAGATTTAATTAGTTCAGAAAAGGAGATTAAAGAACTTAGAAATAAGTTAGCTGAATCAGAATCTATCTCCACTGAAAATGCTAGGTTAGAAGCAGAACTCACTAAATCTAGTGATGAAATAAAGTTTCTTAAAAATGAACTAGCAAAGTCTAAGAGATTGGAAGAATCATTAAATGGTAGAAGCCTTAAGTTGCTAGAAATCACAAGCATGACAAACACTAGGTCAGGCAATAATAAGCTAGGCTTAGGAGCTTCATCTTGTGAACCCCCAATTATTCTTAAAAATCATCTTTCAACTCTAGTGAACTTTATCTCAGCTGATGGGATAAAGAACACTGAGCAAGTAAGACAAGTTAATCAAGCCTTAAATAAAGCTAAGAGAGAGAAAAGAAAACCAAAGTTTAAGGAAATACAAAAAGCGTCGAACGCTGCTCGACGATCGCAGGCTCAGTGGTCGAACGAAGCTCGACGATCTGTGCATCCATCTTCGAACGCCGATCGACGTTTTCAATATGAATTTCAAAATTATAACCATAACCTTAGAAACCTTAATATGAATAGAAACCCTAGGTTTGTGGACCCATTAACTGCATGGAGCATCCCACCTAGGAGATCTTACCCTTAGGTTATAAACCCCAACCTGCATATTCTTTCATTTCAAGCTTTCATTATGTAAATAATAATGGACCCAAGGTTACCTGGGACGACAATGTCTAATTGTCTATTCTGCAGGTGAAGACCTATCCATATACTAAAGACAAGTGGTATTTGGATAGTGGTTGCTCCAAACATATGACAGGGAATAAAGAAAATCTGTCAAAGTTCAAGGCCAAGCTTGGACCAAAGGTGATATTTGGGGATTCTAGCTGTGGTCAAACAGAAGGATATGGTATGATTACCATTGGAGCAGTAACTTTCAAGAGGGTTGCATATGTAACTGGACTGAAGCATAATCTTATCTCAGTAAGTCAGTTATGTGATGCAGGATATCAGGTATCGTTCACTAACACTCTTTGTAATATTACATTAAATAGTAATGTTGTGTTAGTCGTAGGTATTAGACAAGGTAATATTTATTTAGTAGATTTTAATCAACCCATTCTGAAATCTGCTTATTAATGAAGTAACAAATAACAACACCTTGTGGCATAAAAGTCTTAGCCATGTTAACTCAGAACATATCTAGGTTATCTAAATACAACCATGTAGAGGTTTACCTTCTTGCCCCTACAAGAAGGAGAGCCTATGCAAGGCTTGTCATTAGGCAAGCAAACCAAAAATTCCTTTAAATCTGTAAATAAAGTGATTCACCTAGAATCTTGTATCTATTACATTTGGACCTTTTTGACCCAATAAATGTACAGAGTCTAGGAGGGAAGTATTACACTTTAGTAATTGTAGACGACTTCTCTAGGTTCACTTGGGTGTTCTTTTTGAGAACTAGGCTGATAACTTCAAAGCCTTACAGATTTTCTATTATGTGTGCAGACTGAGTACTCTACTCATGTGGCCTTGATCAGAAGTGATCATGGTACTGAGTTTGACTCTCTTCTCATGCAGAATTCTGTGAGAGAGAAGGTATCAAACATAGCTTCTCAGCTCCTAGAACTTCCCAACAAAATGGGGTAGTGAAAAAAGGAAAAATAGAACCCTGATTGAAGCTGCAGGAACACTGTTGGCAGATGCTAATATTGCCTCTCTCCTATTGGGCAGAAGCTGTTAGCACAGCTAATTATGTTCTGAACAGAAGTCTTATACACAAGCTTAAGAGTACAACTCCTTATGATTTGCTTAAAGGAAAGAAACCTAAAATAAATTATTTAGAGTATTTGGTTGTGTAGTATACATTCATAATAACAATAAAGAATACCTTAGAAAGTTTGAAGCAAAAGCTTCAATGGGAATCTTTCTTGGATATTCCCAAGTAAGCAAAGCTTATAGGGTATTTAATAAATCAACTTCTAAAATTGAGGAATCTGTGCATGTGTCCTTTGATGAATCTCAGATGTTTTACAAGGAGAAGGAAACTTCCCCTTCCTCAAGTTCATTACAGGTACCAGAATCTAGTAAAGATGTCACTCAAGAGATTCTCCATCTATCAACTCTTCATATCACTGATTCAGACAGTGATGAAGACTTTGTAGAAGCAGTTGTTGTACCACCAATAGTAGATCCAATTCCTCCTGAGGAATTAATTCCAACTGTTGGTGAAGATCGCATCCCACCTACTGATATTATCACACTTACATATCATCCTACATCTCATGTGATTGGAGACATATCAGCTAGTGTACAAACAAAGGCATCATTAAGACAGGATGTGATGCACGCTTGTTTCCTTTCACAGGTTGAGCCCCTCACAATTAAAGATGCTGAGCTAGATCCCCATTGGATCATTGCTATGCAAGAGGAACTCAATCAGTTTGAATGATATAAAGTATGGACTTTGGTTCCAAGACCTAAAGGCAACCTGATCATAGGCACCAAGTGGGTGTTTAGAAACAAGTTGGATGCAAATGGAATTATTGTAAGGAACAATGCTAGGCTTGTAGCTCAGGGCTACAAACAGGAGGAAGGTATAGATTATCACCAAACCTTTGCTCCTATTGCAAGGCTAGAGGCAATAAGGATCTTTCTAGCCTATGCAGCCCATATGATGTTTAAGGTCTTTCAGATGGATGTCAAAAGTGCCTTTCTAAATGGTGAGCTAAAGGAAGAGGTATTTGTTGAACAACCACCTGGGTTTGTTTCTTCAACTCAGCCCTCACATGTTTTCAAGTTGCAAAAAGCTCTTTATGGACTCAAACAAACACCTAGAGCCTGGTATGAGACTCTAGCTAGTTTCCTGTTATAGAACAACTTTGATAGGGGAGTAGTTGATAGAACCCTTTTCGTCAAGCACCACAAGGACACAATCCTGTTAGTTCAAGTGTATGTGGATGATATTATTTTTGGTTCCACTGATCCCAAACTGTGCAAAAAGATCTCTGACTTGATGCATTCTAAGTTTGAGATGAGTAGTATGGGTGAGCTGTCTTACTTTCTTGGTCTCCAAGTAAAACAAGATGCTGATGGCATCTTCATCTCCCAATCCAAATATGCCAAGGAATTGGTAAAGAAGTTTGGGATGGCTGATGCTTCAGCAATGCATAGACCTATGGCTACTAATGTAGTTATAGATTCTGATGATCAGGGTAAGCCAGTTGATCAAAAGAATTATAGGGCCATTATTGGTTCCCTATTGTATTTAACTGCAAGTAGGCCAGATATAATGTTTGCTACATGCTTATGTGCTAGATTCCAGGTCAACCCCAAGGAATCTCATTTGATTCTTCTCAAGAGAATTTTGAGATACCTGAAGGGACGTCCAAATCTAGGACTATGGTACCCAGCTGAATCAGAATTTGAGTTGATTTGATACTCTGATTCTGATTATGCTGGTTGTAGAGTTGACAGGAAAAGTACCTCAGGAACTTGTCAGTTCTTGGGAAAGAGATTGGTCTCTTGGTTCTGTAAGAAGCAGGCTTCTATCTCAACTTCAACTGCAGAGGCTGAATATATAGCAACTGTTAGTTATTGTTCACAGATCCTGTGGATTCAAAACTAGCTTTTGGATTATGGGTACACACATAAGAACACAAAAATCTTGTGTGATAGTACCAGTGCTATCTCCATTGCACAAAATCCTGTGCACCACTCTAGAACCAAGCACATTGAGATTAGACACCATTTCCTGAGAGATTGTGTGGAAAAGAACAAGATCAGCCTTGAGTTCATATCCACTGACCTTCAGAGAGGTGATATTTTCACCAAGCCCTTAGATGAACAGAAGCATCTGTTCATTTTGGTTCAACTAGGCATGATTAATGGAAAAGACTAAGTGTGACGTCTGCCTTTGTTGAAACCTGTTTGAAGATCGTCGAACGATGTTCGAAGATAGTCGATCGATCAAGCCTATCGTCGACATATGGTTGATGATGGCTTATCTGCTTGAAGATCGTCGACCGACTCGACCGACGTTCGAAGATCGTCGAACAGGTCGAGCCTATCATCGATCTATGGTTGACGTTAGCTTGTTGTTTGTAAAGACAGAAATAGTCGAACGATTGATCGACTACTCTGCTTCAGGAACGATAGTCGAACGACCGTTCGACCATCGTCTCCAGTATCTTTTAAAATAGATCGACGATTGCTGGTTTAATTATAAAACCGATGGTTTGACCTAGGTTTAAGAGATCGCTCTTTTTATCGTCGACGGAGAGCGTCTTCTCGCATTCCGTCTTTCTGCTTGCTCCCTATCTCGCGATTTCTGCCATCTCGCCTTCGCCGTCTCTCTCGCCTTCTCCAACCCCTTCGATGGCGATTGCTCCAGCTCTCCTATCTGTGGTGAAGTTCGATGCTGGTTTCAGCGTGGACTTTGATTCTTTAAGCTGCTGCGAGTCTGCGATAGTGGAAATCCTCAACCTCTGTAAAGATCAAGGATTGGAAAAGTTCATGTCCACAAGAATAAAGATAAACGTCCAGGAGATTAAAGAATGGGCATTCACTTCATCCTCCAATGATGACTCTATGACCGGAACGATAGGCGGAGAAGAGGTAATTTTGACTCCCGCCGTTTTAACTGAAATTTTTGGATTATTGAATGGGGAAGAAGATTATGAGCAAGATACCCCTGAGTTTGGGAGAATGTTGACTGAACTAGGACATGCCGACGGCATTCCTTCTAAGCTGCTAAAGGTGAATTTTCCGTTGAAGATAAAGTTTCGTGATGAACTAGTCGGAAACGTGCTTCTGGGAAAGCACTCTGCCCATGATAATATAACCAGGCAACAGTTTGCCCTGATGTGTGCCATCGTGAACAAGAAGCAGATTAACTGGGCAGGAGTTTTGTTTGATTTGATAAGGAAAAAGAATAGCAAGAAGGAAGTCACCCTGGGTAGGGTGCTTGGGATATTTCTAAAGGAGAAATATCCCCATCTGTTGGTCTCAGTTTCTACATCCATAAATGCCAGCAAAAAGTTGGACCCAACCCAGTTTGTCAAATGGAAAAGGAGATTTCTGAAGCCCGCTCCAGCAGGGGTTGCTCCAGTTGCATCTGAGAGCACAAGGATTGCTTCAGTCACTCCCCTCCTTCAAGAAGCAGGCTCAGCCAATCTCTCCTTTCCATCCACTACTTCTACATTACCATCCACTGAAGTGCCACCATCTACCTCAGTTCTATCTACTTCAGTTGAAGTTCCATCTTCTGCATCTCATCTTCCTGATTCTTCCACAATTCTCTATGCATCACCACCAGCATCTCCACTCCCTTCTCATCTTGCTATGATCTCTCATCCAACTTTTGATTTATTGTCTTCTGAGCTATCCACTCCTCCTCAGTCACCAATTCTTCATTCAGATCATATTGATCTTCTTGCATCCACCCATCATTCTCCAGTTCACTCTCCATCTCATCAAGAATACACCATCCCTGCTGCTCATCCATCTACTGTAATTCCCCCACCTTCATTTGAAATCACCCCAGCCTTCATCTCAAGCATATTGGAGTTAATTACTCCTTCAATCAAAATCATGATTGAAGAAGCAATTGCTCCCCTTATATCCTCCATCTCTTCCCCGACTGCCTCCATCCAAGCCCTCTCAAAATCTGCTGAGCCCTCGTCATCTAGGGGCCTAGTTTCAGTTTCTACTGAAATCAGGCAGGGGGAGATGCTCTATGAAGATGCCTCTGAACTGCCCCTGGCCTCTAATCCAGCAGATCCTCCAGCAGATACAGAAAAAGAGATAGAAGAAATAGTACCTCCACTGTCTGAAAAAGATATTGCTGAAGCTATAATGAAAACTGAATTTGTTGTCAAAGTCTGCCTAGAAGAATTCTCCACTCCCCTAGTTTCCCTCTACCTAGAAGGAGTCATTGTAACACCCCAAAAAGACCCCAAAAAGACCCCAAAAAGACTCAACATGAAGTTTGAGGTGCAGGTCATTTTACACGGCCTGGGACACGGGCATGTCCCAGGGCGTGTCAGGGGTACACGGCCTGGGACACGGGCGTGTCCCAGGGCGTGTCACTGAATAAAATTCAAAAATGGCCTGTTCGAGTCAGAAAATTACACGACCTTGAACCAAGCCTTGAACACGGGCGTGTCAGGGTGGACACGGGCGTGTCCAATGCCGTGTGCCTACCCGTGTACTGCTTGCAGCTCGATGAGGCAGGGGTGACACGGGCGTGTCTCAGGAATGACACGGGCGTGTCAGGTTCGACACGGGCGTGTCGATGCCCGTGTTCTGGTAAATCTCAGTCGGTTCGTATACCGCGTGTGCCGCTTAAGGGTACACGGCCTGTGACACAGGCGTGTCACAAGCCGTGTCAGCCAAAAATTAGGTTTTTTGGGCAAATTGTGGCCGTTCAGATTTCTCTCTTTTGATCCAAGGGCTCAGGTGGTTTCCTGGCTGGATTTAATTCGTGAAGGCTGATGAAGTTTCATTCTTCATTTGCTTAAGGAAGAGAGAAAGAGAGAGGAGGAAGAAGAAGGAGGAGGAGAGCAAGCCACCGGCGGAGTTCCCGTGGTCCGATTCGTGATTCGACGCCGGCGTTGTGAAGGCAAGGCTGCTGCGGTTCTTTCTCACTGGCTAGTTTTCGATGGCTCCCAAGAGATCGACAAGGGTAACGATCTCCCTCCTTGGACATGTGAAGTCCTTCTTTTCTGCATTGCATAGGGAAAACCCTTCCCCGCGAGTGTGCGGTGGGTTGTGGTGTCCCTTGGGGTAGATATGTGAAGTCCCCCTTGTTAGAGGCCGGAATTGGAGTACGGCTCTAGGCATGCTGTGTGAAGCCCATCTGGACATGGTCTGGATTGGTGATGCTTGTTTGCATATCGGAGAAGGCTCCGTGATTATGGCTTGTGTTGCCTTGTGCCTACCTGTTGCTTGGTGCAGCAGGAAGTACTGGATGATGTCCAGGAAATGAAGAGGGTTGGATGCAACTCTTGTGGCCGTGCGTTGCCACTTTATGAGCGGTTGAGCCGTTGGGCTGCAACTCGATGAAAAGGCAGATTGCCAAACAGGAAAGGTGAAACCGACCCGCGCCTATAAATAGCCATGGATACTTCCGTATTCGAGGTGGCACGGTGACTTGAGCAACGGGGGGTGGCTGATCCGTACCTGTGTTAGGTCCGTCCGACTTGGAAGCCTGGTTATAGGTTTTGTTGGAGCGCCTAATGAGAGTCTTAGGCCCGCGCGCCGGAAAGACTAGAATGCTCAAATACCGTGTAGACGGTGGTGTTGACCCTGGTATTCCGGTACACCAAGAATGTGCCCTGAGTGCACGGACTGTCGGGCCGTGTGGTCGATAGTTGTGATGGCTTGAATGTGCCTGCGCGCACATATTTGCTATATGATGATGTCATGCTTTGCATGGAAAGAATGCTCATGCCCCGAGAAAGGGGTAAGATTGTTATAATTGGGTCAGCTGAATGCTGACCGTTGCATTGTTTGCCACCGGTTGGGTGGATTGTTTCCCGTGCAGGTGCTGGAGAGCCAAGTGGTAGGTGAAGGGCTGAAGCCCTACTGCTGTTGCTGCTGCTGCGGCTAGCCCTTGAAGGCTAAGCGAATGGTGTTTGCTTATTTGCTTTTACTCATGTATGGCCGGCCTGCGCGCTGAGGTTTGTAAACCATACGTTGTAAAAGGAGGAACTGGAAGGCCTTAAGGCCAAACTCTATGTATTTGTGTACATTCCGTGGTGATATATAAAGGTGGTTTATATATTGGACATTCCTGTTAGAGTTCAAATTATAACTTAAAGCTTCCGCTAGAATGCTCTGAGGTAGGATTCGTGTTTGGTTTGGTATTATCCTGTGACCTCACCGTCTGTTTGTGGCATATAGTGTGGGGCCCCGGCCGGACCTTCTACTATACGTCATTTACGGATGGGGTCGTTACATTTTGGTATCAGCTTCGTTCGGTCTTCCTCTATCTAATTCGTGGACGAATTCTTTTATGGGGTGGCGAGCGCGTGTTTATGCGCCCTGCTGTAACGCTAATGAACTCTGGAATGTCCACTAAGGAATGTACAAAATCTTGTTTGAGGAATCTGCGCGTTCCTTTTTGTGTTGTTTTGCTTGCATACGTTCGCTAATGTGTGTCTTGTCCACCTATAGGTGACGCGTAGTGGTGCTGGGCAGTCTGAGCCCCAGCGCTCCGATGAGAGTGTGGCACCAGCTGAGGTGCCAACACCTCCTCCATCTGCGGAAACTGTTCGCTTAGTTGCTGAGGCGCTATTTGCCATGATTCAGCCGACCGGGCAAGCGCAGCCGGTAGTAGTGCCAGTTCGTGTTGATGTAAGACCCGAGCCGGTTGAGGCTGTAGATCCACAAGAAGCTGACCGACAGTTGAAGCAATTCATGAGCTTCAGTCCTCCTACGTTTACGGGAATGGGATCCCCAACGCAGGCAGAGGATTGGTTGTCGCGTGTCAAGCGGATAATGACAGCGATCAGGGCGGAGGAAACTCTAAAGGTCACCTTGGCCACCTTCATGCTTGAAGGAGAGGCGCGGTTGTGGTGGGACGAGGTTGAGGTACACCATTTGGCGGGCAGGCAATTAACGCAAGTGTCGATTGAGGAGTTCTCTCGGATATTTCTGGCAAAACATGTCCCAGCGGCGCAACGCATTGCTATGGAAAATGAGTTCCAACGGTTAAAGCAAGAGGAAGATAGCGTGGATATCTACTTACATGAGTTTACCAGGTTGGGACGATATGCAGGTACAATCTTCGCGGATGACCAAAGGAAAACGAATCGGTTCTATGAAGGATTGCGGGATGAGTTGCGATTCCTGCTTTCGAGTTCAGTGAACCAAGGGTTTCAGGCGTTGGTTGATACTGCGTGCGCGTTGGAGAAGGACATGAGGCGGGTGCAAGGGAATAAGCGCTTGGTTGCGTCGAAGCCAGAGTTTCAAGCACCTCGCCCGAGCAAGTCGTTTTACCAGAAGAAAGGGGGCAAGAGGTCCAAGCCATCTGGGCAAGTGACTACGACCGTTGTGTCGGGAGCGACATTAAGGCCGGATTCTCGTACATGCTATAACTGTGGCCGGGTGGGGCATATCGCTCGTGACTGTCAATTTGTTCAGCCCAAAGGGGACAAGAAGACGGGTGCGTTTTATGCTGAGAAGGGCAAAGCAGTGGTTGATTCCTCTGCGTCTCAGGCACAGCCCCGAATCTATCAGCTTGGCCAACAGGAAGCGATTAAGCAAAGTGACGTCGTCACAGGTACGAGTTGAATTAGCTTACTTGCTTATGTGCTATTGTTTTTGGTTATGTATAGCTTGTGCATGTGTGTGTGCTGCAGGCTTTGTCCTGATTCGGAATAATTTGGCGAGAGCCCTGTTTGATACGGGTGCTTCGCATTCTTTTCTATCGGAGGATTTCGTATCTCGCATTGGGGCACCAAGTCATGTGACGGTGGATAGTACAAGGGTGCTATTGCCGAATGGCTGTGTGATGCTTGCGGATAGGGCTTGCGATGTGGATGTGCAAATAGGATGTCGGGATTTCGGTTTGAGTGCAGCTGTGCTACCGTTATCGGAGTTTGATGTGATCTTTGGTATGGACTGGCTCTCGGAGCAGCGTGCCTTTATTGATTGCAACTCCAAGGAGTTTACATTGGGCCAGAATACCGGACTTGCGACGAAGTTCGCTGGTATGCGAGGAGTGGGCGGGACTCTGTTGTCTGCACTCCAATTCAATCAATGCTGTTCGGAAGGGCGCGGAGTTATTCTTCACGCTAATTCAGGCTGTTGAGCCAAAGGCCAGTGTCGGTGAAGTACTAGTTGTGTCAGAGTTTGCCGATGTGTTTCCTAAAGATCTTCCTGGGTTACCACCCCAGCGGGAGATTGACTTCTCTATTGAGTTGGTGCCAGGTGCGAAACCTGTTGCCCGCTCTCCATATCGCATTGCGCCAAAATAGATGGCTGAGTTGAAAGTCCAATTACAAGAGTTGTTGGAGCACGCCCAAGTATGTCACCTTGGAGCGCGCCTGTTCTATTTGTGAAAAAGAAAGACGGTAGTTTACGGTTATGTATTGACTACCGCGAGTTGAATAAGCTGACGGAGAAAAACAAATATCCGATCCCGCGGATTGATGACCTCTTTGATCAGCTGGCAGGATCAACGGTCTATTCCAAATTGGATTTGAAATCGGGATATTATCAGTTGAGGATTAGGGAAGGTGACATTCCCAAGACGGCGTTTGGAACACGCTACGGTCATTATGAGTTCACGGTAATGCCGTTTGGCTATGTAATGCGCCTTCGGTATTTATGGACCTAATGCATCGAACGTTCCGAGAGTACTTGGATTTGTTCGTTATTGTGTTTATCGATGACATCTTAGTATACTCTCAGTCGGAAGAGGATCATGCAAACCATTTGCGGTTGGTCTTGCATACCCTGCGGAGGAATAAGCTTTATGCCAAGTTCTCAAAGTGTGAGTTCTGGCTCTCTTCAGTAGCCTTTTTAGGCCATTTGGTAAGCGGAGAAGGTATCGCGGTGGATCCGTTGAAGATAAGTGCCATTCGAGATTGGCCAGTGATGTCTTCAGTGGCCGAGGTCAGGAGCTTCCTTGGACTTGCGGGCTACTATAGACGGTTTGTGGAAAACTTCTCACGGATTGATTTACCTCTGACCACGCTGACGAGAAAAGATCAAAAGTTCATTTGGACGCCAGAGTGCGCGCGAGCTTTTGAAGAATTGAATAGTCGTTTGACCAAGGCGCCTGTGTTGACATCGCCATGTGGTACCGATGGGTATGAGATCTATAGTGATGCTTCTGGGAGCGGCTTAGGCTGCGTTCTCCTGCAGTTTGGTAAAGTGATTGCTTATGGCTCGCGCCAGTTGAAAGTGCATGAGCGGAATTACCCCGTCCATGATTTGGAATTGGCGCCGGTAATCTTTGCGCTCAAGTTGTGGTGGCACTATCTATATGGCGTTAAAGTGAATATCTATACAGATCATAAAAGCCTAAAGTATTTGTTGGATCAGAAGGATCTGAATATGCGACAATGAAGATGGATGGAGTTCCTCGGGGACTACACCTTCGAGATTCACTATACTCCCGGGAAGGGAAATGTGGACGCTGATGCTTTGAGTCGAAAGACTCCGGTACGGGCAAGCTGGTTGCAGAGGCATGATCAGCGTTTAATCCAGGAATTGGAACCATTGGAGATATCTTGTGTTGACAAGGGTTCGTCAACCGATGCGTGCTTGAACTGGACGGAGGTGCAATATGACCTTACGGACAGAGTTCGGCGAGCAACGGAGTTTGATGAAAGTCTTCAGCGCTATGCAAAAGATGGGCCGGATGACCAATTCTCTTGGGATAACGGTTTGTTAAGAAGAAATGGTCGAGTGTGCGTCCCGAGTGTGGGTAAATTGAGGGAAGAGTTGATGTACGAAGCTCACTTTGCAAAGTACTCAGTTCACCCAGGGAGCACAAAGATGTACAGAGATCTGAAAAAGCTGTTCTGGTGGCCCGGACTAAAGAAAGATGTCGCACGTTTTGTGGCTGAATGCAATACCTGTGCGTTAGTGAAAGCAGAATGCCAGAAGCCTGGCGGTTTCCTGAAGTCGTTACCTATTCCGGAGTGGATGTTCGATGATATTTCGATGGATTTCGTGCACGGGTTGCCGAGATCTCAACGCGGTCATGATTCAATCTGGGTGATTGTGGACCGGTTGACAAAAGTAGCTCACTTCCTTCCAAACAGAAGAGACGATTCAGTGGAAACCTTGGCCAAGCTTTATGTGGAGCAAGTTGTTCGACTGCACGGTATTCCTCGGAGCATCGTTAGTGACCGTGATGGGCGGTTCACATCGAATGATTGGCGGCTCGTTCATCAAATGTTGGGTACAAAGTTAGCATTTAGTACGGCCTTTCATCCCCAAACGGATGGCCAGACTGAACGAACCAACAGGACGATGGAGGATATGCTCCGCATGTGCGCCCTAGACTTTGGTAAGAGATGGGAAGATTATATATTTCTTGTCGAATTTGCCTATAATAATAGCTACCAAGCGAGTATTGGTATGGCACCATTTGAGGCGTTATATGGTCGAAAATGCCGTACACCGTTAGCTTGGGCAGAAGCAGGCGAATCTCAGCTGAGTGGGAAAAAGGAAGTCGAAGAAGCTACCTCGCTCATACGCTCTATTCGGGAGAGGCTATTGATAGCCCAAGATCGACAAGCAAAGTACTACAATGCCAAACATCGGAACGTGGAGTTCGCGGTGGGTGATTGGGAATATTTGAAGATCAAACCCTTCAAAGGCGTGTCCAGGATTCGGCGTTTGAAAAAGTTAAGTCCGAGGTATCTTGGTCCGTTTGAGGTGGTGGAGCGAGTTGGGGAAGCTGCTTATCGACTAGCACTTTCAGCAGACTTGGGTGGATTACATGATGTATTTCACATCTCAGTCCTTCGGAAGGCGGTGAAGGATCCAGCTCAAGTGGTGGAGAATGATCGGGTATCGGTCGAGTATGGACTAACGACGAGGGTTAGACCCATTCGGATCGAGGATCGAGCCGAGAAACAGTTGCGGAACAAAGTGATCGGGATGGTCAAGGTCCGATGGGACAACTGTGGCCGTGAAGAGCTAACATGGGAGCGAGAGCAGACCATGCGAGCTGAATTTCCCGAGTTGTTTGTATAAACTGTAGACCGTGTACTTTTTGTTATAACATAGTTATAGCATTGCTGGTTCTTGTTTCCTTACCGTGCAAATTTCGGGACGAAATTTTGTTAAGGGGGGAGGGTTGTAACACCCCAAAAAGACCTCAAAAAGACTCAACATGAAGTTTGAGGTGCAGGTCATTTTACACGGCCTGGGACACGGGCGTGTCCCAGGGTGTGTCAGGGGTACACGGCCTGGGACACGGGCGTGTCCCAGGGCGTGTCACTCAATGAAATTCGAAAATGGCCTGTTCTAGTCAGAAAATTACACGGCCTTGAACCAAGCCTTGAACACGGGCGTGTCAGGGTGGACACGGGCGTGTCTAATGCTGTGTGCCTACCCGTGTACTGCTTGCAGCTCGATGAGGCAGGGGTGACACGGGCGTGTCTCAGGAATGACACGGGCGTGTCAGGTTCGACACGGGCGTGTCGATGCCCGTGTTCTGGTAAATCTCAGTCGGTTCGTATACCGCGTGTGCCGCTTAAGGGTACACGGCCTGTGACACGGGCGTGTCACAGGCCGTGCCAGCCAAAAATTGGGTTTTTTGGGCAAATTGTGGCCGTTCAGATTTCTCTCTTTTGATCCAAGGGCTCAGGTGGTTTCCTGGCTGGATTTAATTCGTGAAGGATGATGAAGATTCATTCTTCATTTGCTTAAGGAAGAGAGAAAGAGAGAGGAGGAAGAAGAAGGAGGAGGAGAGCAAGCCACCGGCGGAGTTCCCGTGGTCCGATTCGTGATTCGATGCCGGCGTTGTGAAGGCAAGGCTGCTGCGGTTCTTTCTCACAGGCTAGTTTTCGATGGCTCCCAAGAGATCGACAAGGGTAACGATCTCCCTCCTTGGACATGTGAAGTCCTTCTTTTCTGCATTGCATAGGGAAAACCCTTCCCCGCGAGTGTGCGGTGGGTTGTGGTGTCCCTTAGGGTAGATATGTGAAGTCCCCCTTGTTAGAGGCCGGAATTGGAGTACGGCTCTAGGCATGCTCTGTGAAGCCCATCTGGACATGGTCTGGATTAGTGATGCTTGTTTGCATATCGGAGAAGGCTCCGTGATTATGGCTTGTGTTGCCTTGTGCCTACCTGTTGCTTGGTGCAGCAGGAAGTACTGGATGATGTCCAGGAAATGAAGAGGGTTGGATGCAACTCTTGTGGCCGTGCGTTGCCACTTTATGAGCGGTTGAGCCATTGGGCTGCAACTCGATGAAAAGGCAGATTGTCGAACAGGAAAGGTGAAACCGACCCGCGCCTATAATAGCCATGGATACTTCCGTATTCGAGGTGGCACGGCGACTTGAGCAACGGGGGGTGGCTGATCCGTACCTGCGTTAGGTCCGTCCGACTTGGAAGCCTGGTTATAGGTTTTGTTGGAGCGCCTAATGAGAGTCTTAGGCCCGCGCGCCGGAAAGACTAGAATGCTCAAATACCGTATAGACGGTGGTGTTGACCCTGGTATTCTGGTACACCAAGAATGTGCCCTGAGTGCACGGACTGTCGGGCCGTGTGGTCGATAGTTGTGATGGCTTGAATGTGCATGCGCGCACATAGTTGCTATATGATGATGCCATGCTTTGCAGGGAAAGAATGCTCATGCCCCGAGAAAGGGGTAAGATTGTTATAATTGGGTCAGCTGAATGCTTACCGTTGCATTGTTTGCCATCGGTTGGGTGGATTGTTTCCCGTGCAGGTGCTGGAGAGCCAAGTGGTAGGTGAAGGGCTGAAGTCCTACTGCTGTTGCTGCTGCTGCTGCGGCTAGCCCTTGAAGGCTAAGCGAATGGTGTTTGCTTATTTGCTTTTACTCATGTATGGCCGGCCTGTGCGCCGAGGCTTGTAAACCATACGTTGTAAAAAGAGGAACTGGAAGGCCTTAAGGCCAAACTCTATGTATTTGTGTACATTCCGTGGTGATATAAAAAGGTGGTTTATATATTGGACATTCCTGGTTAGAGTTCAAATTATAACTTAAAGCTTCCGCTAGAATGCTCTGAGGTAGGATTCGTGTTTGGTTTGGTATTATCCTGTGACCTCACCGTCTGTTTGTGGCATATAGTGTGGGGCCCCGGCCGGACCTTCTACTATACGTCATTTAACGGATGGGGTCGTTACAGTCATTACCTCCTTTCTAGATGAATTATGGGAGTTAGGACATTCTATGGAAAATCCTGAAGGTAATTCTTTTACTCATTTTCTAGACTTGATAACTAACATGTTAGTATGGGAATACCTAGAAGGAATGATACAATGTCATTTAGCAAATTTGTGTTCATAATACTACAGATATAGTGGAAGAAGTGTTAGTTGTCCAAGAACTTGATCATCAACCTACTCTAGAAGTTCAACCTGATCCAGAACCACTTGTTCAAGATCCTGAGGCTGCTCAACCAGCTTAGTTAGCTGTGCAAGAAGAACTGGTCTCCATGACAGTTATAGTTGAACAAAAGAATATTTCAGAAATTCAAGTGGAAAAGTCTACAGTCTGGGATGACACCCCAGGACTGGATCTAGACACTCTTCTGGCACAGGATGCCTTGGAAGAAGAGTTAGAAAAAGCTGCTTTAAAAGAGAAAGAAAAAGCTGTGCAAGAAGCGTTTGATCCTTATGATCATCCTCCTTCATCAAACTCTGAGGATGAGGATGATTCTGATGAATCTGAAGAATCCAAGAGAAAGAAGTCTGCCAAAAAGAAAAGAAAAGCTGTGGCTCCTCCACCTCCAAACCCTGATAATGATATCCCTTATTATATCTTGAAAGGAATTGATCCCAAGTCCAAAGAGTTTCAGCATTGGATGGGAGTCTCAAAGAATCATCAAAAGTTAAGAGAGAAATCTAAAAGGTATGACAGTCCTGCTCCAAACTGGACCCCTAGAGGTCCTCCTCCTCCACCTCCCAGTGCAGGAGCCTCTGGCAACTTGTCTGCAAACCCTTCTGCCCCGTCTGCTAGGTTTACTCCATCCCAATCTTCTCAAAGGAAAAGCAATCAAGGATATCAAGGCAGATTGCAATCTGGATACCAAAGGCATGATGCTGATGCAAGAGAACAAGTGAAGGAGGTAGTTTATCAGGAACCAACCTTTTCTCCTCCTCCTTCCAAAGAAACCAAGAGCATATCCTCTTCAAAGCCAGATCATGTAGAGAAAAGTGTTTCAAAAGCTATTCAGGAAAATAAAGAGCCAGCTGAAAGCATGTTAGATCTCTCTATTAAATTTAAAGCTGTGAAACCTGTAGATCCAACTTGTGAAAATGTGTATGAAAGTCAAGATCTTGATCCTAATTTCAGGATGGCTAGATTGCTTGAGCTAGTTGGATCAGCCCAGATTATGAAAGCCAAAGCTGAAGGTAAAGATACTACAGGATTAACGACAATGTCTAAATTCAGAAAGAAGGAGCTTGATAAATTCCAGGTTAGACCTGAGGTATTTGACCCTTCAAAATATTTGGAAGAGCATCCTGAAGCAGTTGTTCCAAGGACATCAGAATCTAGAATTATTGGAGAGAAAGATCTAAAGCTTTCGAAGAAAGAAGCTTTAGACCCTTTCAGGAAAATTTCTTTTATTCCTAGTTCCTCTGAATCTAAACCAAATTCTGAAGCTTCTTAAATTTCATTGATTGACAGTTATTTATTTGTCTGTTTGATTGATGTTATCTGTTGCTTAGATATTTCCCTTCCTGTATTTTATTTATTTCTAGTAGTTTATATTGTGTGTTTTGTTGTTAAGAGACTTAACTCAAATAGGGGGAGATTGTTGGTACCCTAGATCTGATTTGAGTTCAGTCTTCTCTTTTTGTCTCTTGACCCAAGATTTATCTATGGTCAAAGGTTAGTTGCTTAGTTAGTTTGCTCTAGTTGTAAAGTTGTCCTTATCCAGATGAAAATTTGGTTAAGTTGTTTTTGGTTCGACTATGGTCGAACGCCGCTCGACTATCGTCTATCGACTGGTCGACGATCGTCTTTCAGTTGTTCGACATTCGTGTGTCAGCAGATCGTCTATCTCTGAGTTAGTTCAACTCTTGTTAGCTCGACGTTCTGTGTTGCTTGATAGTTCGATTATCTGTCTGGATAGGTCGACTATCTATTGTGTCTTGATAGTTCGAATATCTGCTTGAATAGTTCAACTATCTGATAGTTCGACTATCTGTTTGATAGGTCAACTATCTGTGTTGCTTGATAGTTCGACTATCTGTGTTGCTTGATAGTTCGACTATCTGTTTGATAGGTCGACTATCTGTTTTCTTTGATAGTTCGACTATCTGTTTGATAGGTCGCTTATCTGTTTTCTTTGATATTTCGACTATCTGTTTGATAGGTCAACTATCTATTTTCTTTGATAGTTCGACTATCTGTTTGATAGGTCGACTATCTGTTTTGTTTGATAGCTCGACTATCTGTTTGATAGGTCGACTATCTATTTTGCTTGATAGTTTGACTATCTGTCTTGATAGGTCGACTATCTGATAGCTCGACTATCTGTTCTTATAGGTTGACTATCTGCTGTGGTAGTTCGACTATCTTCTTTGATAGTTAGACTATCTGTATTGTTCGACTATCTATTTGATAGGTCGACGATCTCTGTGCTTCGGTCGACGATCTCCGAGGGTCGGTCGTCGTTCTGCTGTATGTCTTTAGTAATTTTGTCCTCTTCTATTCTATGATTTATTTCATATTTATTTGGCATATTATTTCAGTAAATTTATGCTATTATTTCTAGGCAATCTCTGCTCCATTCCTTATGCATGGCCAATCTTTATCTGACAAAGTATTTTGTCTTATTAGTTGAAATATATTTTCTGCTTTATCTGCCAGGCTATCCTTTATAGTCGTTAGACTCAGAAAGTCTTCTCTGGCCGTAAAGAGTTCTTTCTGATGTGACTTTTTCTAGCCTCTTTTATCAAATTGGATATGCAGCTTCTTAGAAAGCTTTATCCCCTTATAGCATGTCTGTCTGCAGGATTTGTTTTTGCTTTATGCTTTTTGCAGCCCAGATTGCAGATTCCAGATGAAGAAAAGATTCAAACTCAAATTAGAGCCATTGAAAAGGCCCATATATAAAGAGCTTCTTTTGAAAGAAGAAAGATAGAAATACACAGAATGCAGATACAAGAAAATATACAAGAAAGTTCTACAGCTCTCAGAAATTCACATTCACCTGAGAAGATCAAATCTATTCAGCATTCTTCTTCAATCCTGAGTTCATCCTGCTCACAGGATGACATTCACTCAGTGCCTCAAGAAGAAGATGAAGAATAAGAAAGAAAAGCCTGTGAAGAAGAACAATCTTTCAACAATCAAGAGTCTTCTTCAAGCTTCTCCTTCAGAACTCCAAGACAATTCTTTGTCTTAGTTCAGAAGAGTTCCTGCACCCTGAAGCAAGACTCCTTCCTTGATATTCTATAAGCTAGGGGAGCCTTGATTCTTTAGAGCTATCTAGCTCTATGCAATCCACTAGCTTCTCTAATCTGTTTAACAATAGAGAAGAAACCTTAACTCTCTCAACCTCCTGTACAAAGGGTTATTACTCCCTTCAAAAGTGAACCCTTGGTGGCAGGGCACCTGATCAAAAAACTATGTTGGATTTTGAGCTCCTGATCAAAAGCTCAAAGGGTCTACTTGATCTACCAGAAGCAGATCAGTAGGTGGCAGGGCACTAGAACAAAAACCTGTAGTGGATTCCTACCAGGGTGGTAGAAGTGTGGACGTACCTATTTAGAGGGAACTAGTATAAAAATTCTTGTGTCGTCTGAGCTGCTTATTTAATTTATTGCACTGTGGCTGTGAGTAGAAATAACTAGGATTGCTAGTTGTTGTGATAGGATCCTAAGCTTAACTGTAATTACAGTTAGCTCTCTCTTATGCACTAGACTTTGTGTTAGGCTCTAGGTTTATCAATATCTATAAACTAATTCCGCAAATTAACTCTAAGGAAGTTTAGTAGGGTGTCATAATTTTTGAATACTCTATTCACCCCCCCCCCCCCCTCTAGAGTTGTATTTATCCTCACTTTCAGTTAACCATCCTAGGCTAGGGCATAACATCAATTTTGTAAAAAGATAAACTCCCAAAGCAAGTTTAGCAACTTTAAGTTCATATTTATATATGTATTGTCTGTACTAGTAGTTGGGTCTAGCTGTTGTACTAGGATCTAACTAGTGTTGCTATGACTTTAGAATGGCAAGACGTCCCTCAACTAGATCAACTCCCCTGTCTGAGGGTGAGTCATCTGGAGCTCAGAATGACGCGGTAATCGAAAGCTTGCGGCAGAGTAGCGATTCCTTGAGCAGGCAGTTGGTGGAGGTGCGAGCCCAGATTCAGTATTTGGTAGCAGTTGTGGCAGGTCAGACTCAGGGATTGCAAGGCCCTGCAGGGGGGATTGCTGTTCCTCCCCCTCCTGTACCCTTAAGACCTCTAGTGGTGGTGCCAGCGGAGATGGCCTTCATCTCGCAGTTTCAGCGGCTAGCCCTCCCACTTATGACGGGAAGGCAGATTTCATGGTGTTATAAGACTGGCTGATCTCCATGGAGGAGATGTTCTCGTACTCAGGGATTGCAGACGATCAAAGGGTGATGATAGCCGCCTATCAGCTTAAAGGATTTGCTAAGAGTTGGTGGCTGAGAGAGAAGGAGAGCTTGGTAGCTGGATGCTCTTGGGAGGTCTTCAAGGAGATGCTATTGAGGAAGTTCTTACCCTCGGTCGAGCGTGACCGCCTCATGAACGAATTCCTCCATTTGAAGCAAAGGCAGCTCACGGTGGGTGAGTATGAGATATAGTTCAGCAAGCTGAGTCATTTTGCCCCTGGATTGATCAGCATTGAGGCTGATCGAGTTAAGTGATTTCTCGGTGGTTTGAGGAGTGAGGTACAGCAGCTGACCAGTTCTTATGGGTCAGAGACTTATGTAGGAGTAGTGGAGGCTACTCTGAAGGTGGAGGCTATTGAGACCGCGAAGAGCAGAGGACAGCAAAGTAGGAAGGATAAGAGGAAGTCTGTGGAGGAAAAGAAACCCTGAGTACCCAGTATGGTTCCCGGGAAGAAGAGCAAAGTGGTGTGCAGTTTCTGTGGCCGGTCAGGCCACCTTGTCGAGAGATGTTTCAAGAGGGCAGCAGCCAGAGGAAGGAGCAGGTTCATGCGATTCAGGGTGCTCCTAGGAGAGATGTCTCCTGTTCATTTTGCAAGCGACCCGGGCATGATGTTGCCCAGTGCTGGTCCAAGGATAAGTTCTGTTTTCAGTGTGGGCAGAAGGGACACATCAAGTCTAGGTTTCCTCAGGTGCAGCCTTCTCTTCATGCAGTTCCTCTTCAGGCATTACCTCCGCCCCAGCGTGTGGACAAGGGAAAGGGAAAGCTGAACGTGATCTCTTCTGAGGAGGCTGAAGCTTCGACTCAGGTCATCTCAGGTTAGTTGTCTTCCAGCCTGAATGTTTTGTTCTTTTTTTACTAGAATGTTTATAGTGTTGTTGTGGTAGTTACTTAGTTATATATCTTCTTATAGGGAAGTTTAAGGTGGAGAACCGCTGGGCGCGGGTTCTGTTTGACTCCGGCGCTACCCACTCGTTCGTGGATAGAGCCTTTGTAGAGCGACATCGGTTGACTTTAGATCGAGTTCGGGATACCTTTCGTGTCAAGTTCCCCTCTGGTGAATCAGTTTTGTCACATTGGGCATGTTAGATTGCCCTGTTTTGTTGGGGGACTTCCTTGCGAAGGCAAACCTGAAGATGATTGATCTGGAGGAATTCAATGTTATTTTGGGCATGGACTGGCTGTCTAGGTATGATGCAGTCATTCGGTGCAAAGGGAAGCGCTTGGACTTCATCAGGGATGACGGTCAGCCCGGAAGAGTATATGCAGATCTGAGCCAGGATTTTCATGTCATCTCTGCGGTATGTGCTCAGAAGCTTTTTCTTTCGGACTGTTTTGCTTGTATGGTCTCGTTGGTTGGGACCGCTATTAGTGTGCCGCGCTTATAGGAGATTCCAATTGTTCGTGATTTTGCCAATGTTTTTCCTGATGACCTTCCTGGTCTTCCTCCCGAGTGGGATGTTGAGTTTGTGATCGATTTGGAGCCGGGTACGCGTCCTATTGCTAAGGCGCTGTACCGGATGGCCTCTCGAGAGCTAGAGGAGTTGCAAGTCCAGTTAGATGAGTTGTTGGTGAAAGGGTTTATCAGGCAGAGTTCGTCGCCTTGGGGTGATCCTGTTCTATTTGTGAAGAAGAAAAATGGGTCAATGCAGCTTTACATCGACTATAGGGAGTTGAACAAAGTCACAATTAAGAACAGGTACCCTCTGCCGAGGATCGATGATTTATTTGACCAGTTGCGCGGTAGCACGGTCTTCTCCAAGATTGACCTTCGTTCAGGCTATCATCAGCTTAGGATCCGTGAGACAAATATTCCACGGACTGCGTTTAGATAAGGGCACGGACATTTTGAGTTCTTAGTGATGTCGTTTGGATTGACCAACGCTCCATCAGCGTTCATGGATATGATGAACAGGGTGTTCAAGGATTTCCTAGATAAGTTCGTGGTGGTCTTCATCGATGACGTGTTGGTTTATTCTCGCAGTGCTGAGGAGCATGAGCAGCATCTGCGCTTGGTTCTATCGGTGTTGAGGAACCATAGGTTATTCGCCAAGTTAAGCAAGTGCGAATTTTGGTTGCCTCAGGTCTCGTTTCTGGGCCATATGGTGAATTAGGATGGGATCTCGGTTGACCCGGAAAAGATCACAGCAGTGATGGATTGGAGTAGGTCGGGCACGCCCAAGGAGATCAGGAGCTTTCTAGGATTGGTCGGTTACTACAAGAGGTTTGTGGAGGGTTTCTCTACCCTAGCTGCACCTTTGACTAAGCTGACTCAGAAGAACGTGGCTTTTGTTTGGAGCGAGAAGTGCGAAGAAGCCTTCCTAGAGTTAAAGAGGAGATTGTGCACTGCCCCCGTTCTGACCCTGCCTACCGAGGGCGTAGATTATGATGTATATATGGATGCTTCGCATGTGGGTCTGGATGCGTATTAATGCAGGTGGGTAAGGTGATTGCCTATGTGTCAAGGCAACTAAAGACTCATGAGAAGAATTATCCTACGCATGACCTCGAGTTCGCAGCGGTTATTTATTCGTTGAAGTTGTGGAGACACCTACTTTATGGGGCTCAGTGCAAGATCTTCACCGACCATAAGAGCCTGAAGTACGTGTTCACGCAGAAGGAGTTAAATATGCGCCAGCGTCGGTGGCTAGAGTATGTGGCCGATTATGATGTAGAGATCTAGTATCATACAGACAAGGCCAATGTGGTGGCCGACGCCTTGAGCCGAAAGACGGGAAAGATCTTTAATCTCACCGCCGATCGTTTAGTGGAGGAGTTCCTCCTTATGGATATATCAGTGAGATGCTGTGGCTTAAAGAGTAGTTTGTCAGTGGAAGAGCTGTCTTGGATTTCTTTGACCAGACTTCACCAAGAGGACGACCCGGATCTTCTACACTTGTTCTCCAGGACTGAGAGAGGAGAGTTGCCGGATTATTCCATCGATGAAGTGGGAACTTTGAAGTACCGCGGCAGATTTTGCGTCCACGCAGTTGGAGACATTCGGGGTATGGTTTGCTGAGAGGCTCATGTATCCAGCATTCCCTACCATCCAGGATCTACAAAGATGTATCGGGACTTAAAGCAAATTGCCTGGTGGTATGGCATGAAAGGAGATATAGCCCGATTTGTTGCGGAGTGCCACACTTGAAAGCGGGTGAAGGCCGATCATGGAAGTCCTGGTGGCAAGCTGACTCCGTTAGAGATCCCGACTTGGAAGTGGGAAAGTATATCTATGGATTTCATCACGGGTTTACCGCGATCCCCGAGGGGATTTGATTCCGTTTGGGTCATAGTGGATAGACTAACAAAGTGTGCTCACTTCGGGCCATATAAGATTGATTACACAATGAAGAAGATAGCGGAGTTGCACTTGAATTAAGTCCTCCGACTGCACGGTGTGCCGGTTAGCATCATTTCTGATCGAGACTCCCGATTTACTTCTCATTTTTGGCAGAGTCTGCAGGAGGGTTTGGGTACGGATCTGAGGTATTCTACTGCATACCACCCGCAGACTAATGGGCAGACGGAGCGGGTGAATCAGATAGTTGAGGATATGATCTGATTCTACGTTTTAGACCACGGTGGAGCGTGGGACGAGCGGCTGCGACTTATGGAATTTGCATACAACAATAGTTATCAGGAGAGCTTGCAGATGGCTCCATTCGAAGCCTTGTATTGGAGGCGCTGCAGAACTCCATTGTTTTGGGCTGAGGCTGGTGAGAGGCCATTGTTGGGTCCTGATGCGCTCGTGGAAATGGAAGTCGCAGTGAAGCTTGTTCGAGAGAAGCTTCGTATAGCTCAGGAGAGGTACGAGAAGAACGCCAATCGGAGTAGGTCTGCCTTGGAGTTTCCTGTAGGGGACCTTGTATTTCTTAAAGTTTCCCCAATGGTTGGTGTAAAGAGGATTGGTAAGAATCGGAAATTGGACCCGAGAAATGTGGGCCCGTTTAAGATTATGGAACGGATTAGCGTGTCAGCTTACAGGTTGGAATTGCCAGCAAACTTCCCAGGTGTTCATAATGTTTTCCATGTTAGTCAATTGCGGAATTGTTTGCGGAGCAGTGGGCAAGTTTTGGACATTATGCCCAGTTGGAGCCCAACCTCTCTTTTGTTGAAGTGTCGGTTCGTATTTTGGATACTCAGGAACGGGTGCTGCGAAAGAAGTCTATTCCGATGGTGAAAGTTCTTTGGAAGAATCAGGATTTGGAGAGCGCGACTTGGGAGCTAGAGTCGGCTATGAGGGAGGTTCACCCTAAGCTGTTTCCCTTATTAGTTTGGTTTGTTTTTCTTCTTGTAATGTTTGGATTATTACTTTCCTTCTATAGTAGAAGTGTTGTGCGTAATGTTTCGGGACGGAACTTTCTTTTAGGGGGAGTGACTATAACGCCCCCGATTTTTCAGCGATTATTTAATTCTCGTTTTGCGTTACGTTGACGCATTTTCTTGGCTTGTGCCATCTGTGGAGTGTGGTCTTAACTCCTTAGAACTTGGTGCCCTATTTTGTAGCCTGTTGGCAAGATCTCCCTAGCAAGCCGAGTCGTTTTGGGTGACCCGGTGTGGCCTCTCGGGGGATGCTTGTGTTTTCGCTTCAGGAGGGTATAACTCGAGTTCTGTTCGTCGAAAGTAAATTTCGACTTCGTCCTTGTGTTCGTAGCGTGGATATTTAGTTACGGTGCGAATTTCATCGAATTCCGAGGTGGTTTGGTTTTCGAGTCGTTTTGGGTGTGCTATTAGTAAAAATAAATTAGAAACCATTTTAAATTAGGTGAACCGGTGGCTTGGGAGGCAGTTAGGCTGAACCATCATGGCTAAGCTTATACAAAAGCCTTATTAAGAAGTGGCGGGCCCACTTCTACTTCCTCCTTCTTCCCGATACCGAAAGAAGAACCGATGTTCCTATTTCGCGGAAGGCAGTGGCGGAAGCGACGGTTAGCCCTTGCCTTTGGACGTTGATTCCGGGAGTGTTCGTGGAAGGATTTTGATTCCGAAAGCGGCATTGTCCTGCTCTCGCTTAGACCTTCATTTCGACGGTAAGATATTTTATTTTCGTGGAGTTTTAGGAGACTTGGATTTCCGGTTCTTGTGGTTTTCCACCATTAATGTGGGGGTTTGCTTGTTAGGTGCTTCTCCTTCTAGTGCAGAACGAAGAGGAGGGAAAGCCGACCATGCTTCGCCGGAAATCGAGGCAAGTGGTATTCTTGCCCTTGCAATTGTTGTTCTTTTGATATTCTAGAATGTTTCCCGGTTAGCCCTAGGGTAGACACCAAGCATATTCTCTTTTACCTTGCTGAATTTAGGGTTTAGATATGCCTATGAAACCCCCCTCCTTGGGCTGTTTTGCTCAACCCGATGGTTGTTTTAACCATTTAGACTCCAGATTTGTAGTTCTAGTTGGGTGCTTTTTCGGGTGGAGCCGAGAGAGAGAGAGTGAGGGAGGTTGTTGTGGTAGGGCTCTGGTTTGAACCAGTCTTGGTAGACTCTCGGGTTTTGGTGTCGAGTGTGGTGCGCACACTCAAAGACAAAAGCCTCCCGGACTTGGCCTCGAGTGCGGTGGACACACTCAAAGCCGTAGTTCGGTTTGTTCTTTGCGGCTGAGTGGTGGGGTGTTTGAGTGAAAATTTTCGTCCAAGTCAAAATCGACGAGAATCATCCTTGATTCCCGCCGATTTCGACGTGATTCCCACCGATCGGCGAGAATCATCCTTGATTCCCGCCGATTCAGCGAGAATCATCCTTGATTCCCGCCGATTCGGTGAGAATCATCCTTGATTCCCGCCGATCGTCGAGAATCCTTCTTGATTCTCGCCGATTCGGCGAGAATCATCCTGCATTCCCGCCGATTCGGCGAGAATCAGTCGGCATTCCCGCCGACCTCCTCTTATTGGCGTTGGCTTAGGGTTCTCCTGCAAAAATGAGCCTTGGCATAGAGTGAGTTGACCTCACTCAACTCCAAAGCTTCTTTGGCGTTGAGGGAGGTTGACTCACTCAACGCCACTGTTAGGTTTTGTTGTTTTGCCTAAGGCGTTGAGGAATGGACCTCACTCAACGCCAAAGCTGTTTTGGCATTGAGTGAGGTTAGCTCACTCAACGCCGCTGCCTCTTTTGCTGAAGGCGTTGAAGGAGTGGACCTCACTCAACGCCATGGCTGTTCTGGCGCTGAGTGAGGCTAACTCCCTCAACGCCAAGGTCTGGATAGGCACTGAGTTGATTCCACTCAACGCCGAGCCGTGTTGAGTAACTTCAACTCTATTTCTCTTTCATCGATTTACGTTCCGGAGTGAATTCCTTGATTATATTTGTAGTTTCCTTGTCGGCCATGTTTTCTTTCCTAATGGACGAATCGTGGGAGGTGGATAGTAGTTGTGGTTTGAAGCTCTTCATGGGGGAAGTGTTGTGTAATCTAGCCAAGGCCACCCTTATTCTTCTATCTTGCTCCAGGTACGGGCTGGGCAAGGGGTTGAAGGTCCCTTGTGCTTTTACATGTAGACCCTTGAGCTTGTTGGCTTGGAAATTGTGGTTGGGGGACGGAGTTTGCCTCCAACCCGGATCCATGTAGCTTGTTTTAACTACTACCATCTCCCACAGCTTAGGGTGTTAGAAGTTTCTTCCTTGGTAGGTTGCAGCACTTTGGGCTCTTAGTAGCCTAGTAGACCCTGCAGGATGTAGTTTCTGGGCAGGGTTGGTGCTGTTTCCTTGCACGTAGTGCATTTCTTATTGTCTTGCCTTGGGCAGTTGTGACTTTTACTGCTGTGTGTTCTCCTGTTTTATTTATTCCCTGGTTCACACTTCCATGGAGTTTTCCCTTGTTTTGCTTGCTGAGGTATTCTTTCTTCTTTTGAAGGCCTCAGGTTCTGAGCAGTAGCAAGTTTGGTGGCTAGGTTGCGGTGGTGTTGTTGGAGGTCTCTTGGACTTTGGAGATCTTGTTGCTTTGTTAGTGAGGTAGTTTTTCAGTACTTTTCTTACAGACAAACATAGTTGCCTGTGGGTTCGTGTCAGGTTGTTGGCGCCCACTGGTAGTTTTTATTTTTGTACTAGATATATTACTTTTGCTGCTACCATTTTCTAGAGATAGTCTACTTGCTCTGAGGTGGATTTATGCTAGGTTGCTAGTTATTTTAAAACTACAACTATTATTATTATAATATTATTCCATGATCAGCATGTTTTATAAAGGTAAATCACTATTTTCAAAACAACGTATAATGATCGTTTTCTTATATATAATATAAATTAAATGTAGAGTCTTGCATGGCATAAGTGGTCCTCTTAGGGCTCTTATGCACTTCTTAGGATGCCAAACCTGAATAAAGTATTTTTCCGCAGCGCTTAAGTATAATTCTTTAACTGTGGACTAGGTGATCCACCGAGCCGAGGGATACGGCCTCTAAAGTATAACTGATTTTCTAATCATTAAACTCATAAATTTCTTTCATAAAGTGTAATAGATGGTTTTGCCTGAGAATCAACATTTATCCCCTGCTTGACGTGGCATCATGACGCGCGTTTTCTCATACTCTGATAATTCTTTAATTCGGAGAAAATGCGGGTTGTGACAGTCTATGTCTTAAATTGACATGACCTATGTCAGGAAGACAAAATGCTCATAAGGTTGGTCGTCCAAGGGGCGGTGGTGAGATGGAAATGCTTATGGCTTAAATTGACATGACGTTGGCCCGATCGCCGTGAATGTGCCCTGAGTGCAGGGGGTGTTTGGCTGTGCGTGCCTATGCTTGTGATGAAGTGTATTTACACTATACTGCTTGGTTTTACTAACAAAGTGCAGGGAAAAGTGCATTGCCACCCCGAGTTTGGGGTGGGATCGTTATAATTTTGTCAGCATGGCTGACCGTTGCTTTTGGTTGCCATCATGCGGTGGATAGTTGCTTGCAAGTGCTGCGGAGCCGAGCAGTAAATAGCGGGCTAAAGCCCAAGTTGCTGAGCCGGCACTTGAAGGCCTACTTTGGAGTGTTTTCTTGTTTTTTGATGTGTGACCGGACTGCGTGTCGAAGTTTGGAAGACACTTATTTTTGAGCATACTATTGTAAGGCCATAAGGCCAGTTCTTGTGTATTAAACATTCTTTTTGGGTTGTGTAGTGGACATTCATGCTTGGCTTGGTTCTTTATTCTCTACAACTTAATAAATTGCTTCCTCTAGATGCTCTGTGTAGGACGTTGTGATTGGTTGATTGGTCTCAATGAGTAACCCACCGGTCTGTCCGTGGTATATGGCGTCGGTCCCCGGCTCGACCTACTTCTATATGCTATGTGACTGATAGGGGGTGTTACAATCATGGCTAGAAATGGGTGAGGAAAGGACTTATAAAAAACAGGAGGTGGAGATAGCTACTTCTTTGGTGCGTACCATTGGAAAGCGCTTGCTGATCGCTCAGGATAGACAAGCTAAGTACTACAATGCCAAGCATCGGAACATGGAGTTCGCGGTTGGCGATTGGGTGTACTTGAAGATAAAGCCATTCAAGAGTGTTTCACGGGTGCGACGCTAGAATAAGCTGAGCCCGAGGTACCTTGGACCATTTGAGATTATGGAGCGGATCGGCGAAGCGGCTTATCATTTGATGCTATCATTAGAGTTGAGAGGTACACGATGTATTCCATATTTCAGTGTTGCGAAAGGAGGTGCAAGAGCCTTCGCAGGTGATTGCAGTTGACCAAGTGCTGGCAGACGAAGGGTTGACGACTAGGGTCAAGCCTGTTCGTATTGAAGAATTTGAAGTTAAGCGACTGTGTAACAAGAAGATCAGGATGGTCATGGTCTGGTGGGACAATTGTGATCGGGAGGAGCTCTCTTGGGAACGGGATCAAACCATGCTGGAGGAGTACCCAAAGTTATTCCGCTCAGGTATTGTTTTTTGTTTTCTGTTTTCTTTTCCATTGGTAATTTCGTGGACGAAATTCTTTTATGAGAGAGAAAGTTGTAACGCCCCAAAACTAAAATGGGTGACGGTGGCATTTTGAGCCAAATCTGGGTTTTGGTAGAGGTGACACGGCCTGGGACACGGCATGTCCAAGGGCGGGTCATGCTCGGGTTCGGCGTTGGTCGCGTGGTCGATAATTTTTGGGTTCAACAGTCATCGGGGTGTGAACACGGCCTGGGACACGGGCGTGTCAGTCACTCAAAGCTTTCCACTCAACGATCGTTGATTGAGGGAGAACGGCCTGAGACAAGGCATGTTCGGGTCCGATAAGGGCGTGTCGAATGCCCGTGTCCTGCTCGGGTCGTTTGTCAAATTGTGCTAAAAAAGCTACACGGTCTGGGACACGGGCGTGTCCCAGGGCGTGTCTAGCACATGATATGTGACATGGGCGTGTCACATGGCCGTGTCGTGCTCTGGTTGTTTTGGGCCTGAGTCGTTGGAGGAACACACCCAGCTACATGGGGGTGTACTGGGTGATACAGGCGTGTTAAGCCTGACACGGGTGTGTCGAGTGCCGTATACCTATTGGACCACGACGATTTTGACGGTGAATGGGTGACTCGGCCTTGGACACGGCCGTGTCGCAACACGTGTTCGACCAAGGTTTTGGATTTTCGGGCTAAATTACAGTCGTTCATTTCCTTATTTCGTTTGGCATATACCCGAGTTTAGGGTTTAAAAAACCTAATTTGCTTGGGTTCACTCTCTTTCTAAGATCTAGAGAGAGGAGAGAGCAAGGAGGAAGAAGGAGGGCTAGATCCGGTCACCGACGGAGTTTTAGAGCTCCAAATCACGAGCCGACTTCAGATTTACGGAGGCAAGGAGATTGCAGTGCTTTTCATCCGCATAGATTTCAATGGCGCCAAGGAAAAATGCTAGGGTAACGATTCTCATCCTAGGGCATGTGAAGTCTACTTTTCCTTTTCATATAAAGCCCTCTCTCGCGAAAGTGCGATGAGTTTCTGGAGTTCCTTGGGATAGATATGTAAAGTCCCCCTTATGTAGAGTCCATATACGAGAACGAACATAGGCATGATGTGTGAAGCCTACCCAGACAAGTTGGTCTAGATCGGTGATGTAGCATTGCATAAATGGTCGGAGAAGACTCCGTGCAAATGTTTGTTTTTTGGGTTTTCTACGAGGTAGATTGCAACAGGGAGCCTTGGGGACTAACTTCAAGGTGCACCCAGAAAATATGGAAAATACGTTGTTTTGCCAACATGGTGGCCGGGGAGCTCACTTGAACATAACCGGGTTATGTGAACTGTGTGATGGAAAAAGGACTCAGGGAGTCTTGACCCCCGCATATGTCTCAAATTGACGTTGCGGTATGAGCACGAGTAAGGCAAAACCGTACCTGCTCTATGTCATTCGGCGGAACTGTTGGCATAGATGAGGGTCTTCGGCGGTCTATTGCTTAAATTGACGTGACCCATGCCAGGAATACAAAATGCTCATAAGGTTGGCCGTCCAAGGGGAGGTGGTGAGATGGAAACGTCTATGGCTTAAATTGACGTGACGTTGGCAAGATCGCTGTGAATGTGCCCTAAGTGCACGAGTTATGTGGTCGTGCGTGCTTACGCCTGTGATGAAGTGTGTTTACACAATACTGCATGGTTATGCTAACAAAGTGCAGGTAAATCTCATCGCAGGCCCGAGTTGGGGGCGAGGTCGTTATAATTTGGTCAGCATAGCTGACCGTTGCTTTTGTTTGCCACCATACGGTGGATTGTTGCTTGCAAGTGCTGCAGAGCCGAGCGGTAAATAGCGGGCTAAAGCCCAAGGTTCTGAGCCAGCCCTCGAAGGCCTAATTTTTAGTGTTTTCTTGAATTCTAATGTATGACCGGCCCGCATGCCGAAGTTTTGAAGACACTTATATTTGAGCAAACTATTGTAAGGCCATAAGGAGAGTACTTGTGTATTGTACATTCCTGTTGGTTTAAGTAGTGTACATTCATGCTTGGCTGGGTTCGTTATTCTTTGTAACTTAATAAATTGCTTCTGCAAGATGCTCTATATAGGACGTTGTGATTGGTTGATTGGTTTTAATGAGTAACCCATCGGTCTTTCCGTGGTATATGGCATCGGGCCCCGACCGGACCTACTTTTATATGTTATGTGACGAATAGGGGTGTTACACCTTGGGCACGTGCCAGATGGAGAATGTCTGGAACGTGCTTGTTGGAACACCCTATTACTAATTTGGGCAAGGATCACTATGTTATTAGGAAATTGGTTTGACCTAGTTGTATAGTTGAAAAGGTAAACTTAAAATGATTCTAAGGCTTAGAACTTAGGTTTGGAGCTTCCCCCAAGACCATTCAAAGATCAGGATTCATTGCTGAGACAAAGACAATTTTGGTCGAGCTCAGGTCGACGAAACGTCGAACTCAGTTCGACGTTCTCTGAGCTTAACTCTGCAAGTCATCGAACTCCTGTCGACAATCTTCGAGCTCAGATCGACGCTCTGTCTTCAGCTATTTTCCCAGTCGCTGAGCTCAGTTCGACGATCGTAGAGCTCAGGTCGACATTTTTTGTCTCTAGTATAAATCCAATCTCTGAGCTCAGGTCGACGATAGCTGAGCTCAGGTCAACGATTTCTGTGAGAGATCGATGCTTTCAGATTTCAAATTCAAGAACAGTTATGGAATTCTTTCAGATTCATTCAGAGTTATTTCCTGCATTTATTGCAAAGGATTTTCTAGCCGTTTCAAGCAATCTAATGCAAGTTTCAAGGAAGACCAAAAAGAAATGTTACTTAGGACTTTCCCAGAGACAGTTGTCATTCATGGAAGTCATTTATGACTGAGTAACGACCATCTAAGTTGGAATCTGATATACTCCTTATGAATATGTTTTAGAAATTATAATTGATAAATTCAATTATAAAGGCAAGAGATATACATCAGAATTAGATTGAAAGAGACACAGAAGAGTGAGCAATAGAAACTCTCTGATCAAGAGTTTATCTTCTGAGATTTACAAATTTACTGAATCCCAAATCTTCAAGAACACAAGAAAGTTTTCTGTGGAGGAAATCTTCTGCTACTCAACTCCTCCGAATCATCAAGTGTTCAAAAGCTTTAACATCAAGAACTCCAGACATCAAATATTTCAGCATCTGTTGAAATCATCAATTACTAGAGATCTGAAGCAACTGAAGACCTATCACCCTACCAAAGCTCACCTTCCTGAACCCTTACAGATCTCAGGGGGAGCTTTGACATCATCATCCACTTGTCTTCTCTAAGACTGTTGACAGAGAAGAATAACTCAACCATTTCTTTCTTTTTCCTTTCCCTCATGTAAAAGGGTTTTTAAAAACTCTCTTCAAAAGTTCTGAGACTGATTTCTGAGACCTTTTCAAAACTCAGTGGTTGTAAGACACCTTATCAAAAAAATCTAGTTTTCATTTTTGAGCACCTTATCAAAAGCTCATTGGTGCCCAGGACACCTAATAAACTATTCCTGTAGTGGATTCCTACAAAGGGTGGTAGAAGAGTGGATGTACTCAGGTTGTTAGTGAACCACTATAGTTCCTTGTGTCATCTAGTTGCTGTGTGTTTTACTTTGCTGTGTGATGTATGTTTTCTTAGCTCTTGCTTTAGTTTTTAATTTCATAACAAGCACTTTACACATATACATAAATTAAGTCTTCCACTACTTTATATTTTTAATTGTAAATTATTTTAAAAATACTCTATTCACCCCCCCCCCCCCTCTAGAGTTAAGGTAGATCTTTTCCTCACTTTCTATTGGTATCAGAGGAGGTTGGTTATTCAACATCTGAATCCTCAACAGATTGGTTGAACAGGCTAACACCTGAACCAAAAGATCCTTGATAAGATAAACCTTCTATAGAGGATAGTTATTACTTTTTGAATTATATTTATTTTAAAACAAAACCATTGCACAGAAAAAAGATTATGCTAGCACCAGACCTCAACTGTGCAACCTCTCTAAGTTTGAACTTTGGAAGGCAAGTGAAAGTGAGAGAAAGATCTACCTTGACTCTAGAGGGGGGGGGGGTGAATAGAGTATTTTAAAATAATGTTTACAATTAAAAAAATGTAAGGCAGTGGAAGATTTAATTTAATTATACGTGTAAGGTGCTTGTAGAAAAATAAAGTTAAAGCAATAAATAAGAATCACATATCACACAGCAATAACAAACACACAGCAACAAGAAGACACAAGGATCTATAGTGGTTCCCCAAAAACTTGGGTACATCCACTCTTATACCACCCTTGGTAGGAATCCACTGCAGGATGAGTTGATCAGGTGTCCTAGGAACCAATGAGCTTTTGATAAAGTGCTCAAAAAACCATATTTAGATTTTTTGATAAAGGGTCTTGCCACCACCGAGTTTTAACAAGGCTCTCAGAACCAGATTCAGAACTTTTGAAGGGCATTTTGATAACCCTTTTACAGCAGGAAAAGAAAAAGATAGAGATGATTATGTCTTCTCTGTCACAAATCACTGAGAGAAGACTAGTGGATTGTTGATGTTGTCAAAGCTCCCCCTGAGATGTAGAATGGTTCAGGAGTGAGAGCTTTGCTAGTGTGATAGGCCTTCAGAAGCTTCAGATCTCCAGTAGAAGATGATTCCAGCAGATGCTGAAATATTTGGTGTCTGGAGTCCTTGATGTTGAAGCCTTTGAACACTTGAAGATTCAGTAGATTTGTAAATCACAGAAGTTGAAATCTTGATCAGAGAAATTGTGTTGTTTAATCTTCTGTAATGTAATCTAATTCTTCTGTATCTCTTTGTATTGTTTGTGTTGATCACTGTGATTCTTGTGTATCAGTGCTATCCGAATGAAAACTGAAGGAGTATATCAGATATTATCTTAGACGGCCATTTAATCAGTCATAAATGACTTCCATAATAGACAACTGTATTTGGGGAAAGTCCTAAGCAATATTCCATTTAGTCTTTCCTTGAAACTTGCATCAGATTGATTGAAACGGCTAGAAAATCCTTTGCAATCAATGAAGGAATTAATTCTGATTATAATCCATAACTGTCCTTGAATTTGAATTCTCAAGGCGTCGATCTCTAACTGAAATCGTAGATCTGAGCTCTACAATCATTGAACTGAGCTCAGAGATTGGATTAATAAAGCAGACAGAAAACGTCGAATTGAGCTCTACGATCGTCGAACTGAGCTCAGCGACTGGGAAAGTAGCTGAAACAAGATCGCCAATCTGAGCTCGAAGATCATCTATCGGAGTTCGACGACTCAGCAGAGTTGAGCTCAGAGAGCGTCGAACGGAGTTCGATGTTTCGTCGAACTGAGTTCGACGAAAATTGTCTTTGTCTCAGCTCTAAGTCTTGATCTTTGAATGGTCCTAGGGGCAGCTTCAAACCTAAGTTCTAAGCCCTAGACTCATTCTAATTTGACCTTTTCAACTATACATCTAGGTCAAACCAATTTTCCTAAAAACATAGTGATCCATGCCAAAATTAGTAATAGGGTGTTCCAACAATCTCCCCCTATTTGGGTTAGGATTACTATTTACAGGACTCAGTAAGAAATACAAAAGCATATACAGAAAAGAAAAATTTAAAACAACAGAGCAGAACATATAACATAGCAGCATTCAGATAGAATATCAGCAAATGTTTAAAGATGAATGTACTGTCTGCTTACAGAATTCATTTCCTTTCACTGCCTTTCTTAAATACAATCTCTCTGTTGGGATTGAGAGCCTCTTTCTTTGACCTTCTATCATCATCTGCACCTAAGGAGGTTTGAGATCTTGGCCTGGGAACTACAGCCTCAGGATGCAGTTTCATGTAATCCTCTGGGTCAAAGAACTTCCTTGAAGCATATTTCTCCAGCTCTGCCTTTCTTTGCTCTGAAAGAGTAGAGATGTTGGAAGTATCTTTACCTTGTTCTCTTGCCTTTTTCAATTGATCTAGAGCAGCAAGTTCTTTCATCCTGGCAGTCCAAGATAGAGGATTATTTTCTGGATCCTCAAAAGGAATTGAAGGTTCATATCGATTTATGGTTTTTGAAGCAGTAGATGTCCTTGTAACAACAGTATCTCTGAGTTTGTAAGGGAAAGGACCTTGAGTTGAGTCCATATGTCTTTGTCCGTCCCTTTGCTGTCTGGAATAAGTTCTATATTCTCTCTGACTTCCTCTGTATTGACCTCTTCTAGACTGATAACTTTTCTGATATTGTCCTCTGGGATGATATCTCTGGGAAGATTGGTAGGAGCTTTGCTTTGAAGCAGAGGTTTGAAAGGCTGAGCCTCCACCTGATCCTGAGTCTAGAGGAGGAGGAGGAGGAGGCTGATCCTGGGAGGACCCTTTCTCATACTTATCCAGTTTCTTTTTATTTTTCATAGCCTTTAACTGATTCTTATAAAATTGCATCCAGGGCTCTGTAATCTGACAGTCATGCAAAATATAATATGGTATGTCATTTGAATCTTTTGCCTTGGCAGGAGGAACTCTCATCAGAGCTTTGCTTCTAGCTTTCCTCTTTTTGGCAATTATGCCAGCAGAGTCATCAGATTCAGTACTGAACTTGTCACTATTAGAACTCTTTGGTCTGTCATACAGATCATCTATTGTCTTGATGTATTCCTCTAGGATTTTTTATTTCTTAGTAGCAACAGGAGCCAGAAGTGTTGGGACATGTAAAAATAGAGAAGAACGACTAGAAAAACAGGCCGGAAGCTTGAATAACTGAAATTTTTATTATCCTAAAAAGATCTCATTTACAAAGGTATGGTCTCCCTTTTATAGAATGTAGGAGATAGAGGAGAGTACAAACTAACAATGTGGGACTATATAAATGTACAAAGACTGGGCGGTTTGACATGTACAGACCGCACAGTCCGCGCGGTTAGATAACAGGCTAACCGCCCGGACAGACTAGAAGAAGATGCCGTAGGAGACCGCAAGACTGCCAGACCGCCAGACCGCCAGACCGCCAGATATACAAGCCGCTGGCGACAACCCGCAAGACCGCCGAACCATTGCCGCCACCAACTGGATATTTAGCCTGTCAGCCCCAGACCTCTAGACCGCGCGGTCTCCAGACCGCCATATTCAGACCGCCAGACCGCCTACTTTAACACTCCCCCTTAAGCTGGAGCATAGATATCGATCATGCCCAGCTTGTCACAAATGTGGAAGAATGAAGTACACACAGGCTTGGTAAAGATATCTGCCAACTCTTTGTTGGAGGTGACGAACGGAGTGCAAATCTGTTTCTTCAAGATTTCTTCCCGGATGAAATGGCAGTCGACTTCAATATGTTTGGTTCTCTCATGGAAGACCGGATTTTTGGATATATATATAGCGGCCTTGTTGTCACAGAACATAGGAAGAGGATAGTCATAGACCTCTCCTAGATCAAGCATGAGAGCCCGCAACCATTTTAGTTCGCAAGTGGTGGACGCCATGCTCCGATATTCAGCTTCAGCACTAGACCTTGAAACTACAGACTGCTTCTTGCTCTTCCAGCTCACAAGATTACCTCCAACAAATGTGCAGAAACCAGATGTAGATTTGCGGTCATCTTTATCATCAACATAGCTAGAATCTGAGTAGGCTTCAACTCTCAAATGACCATTCTTCTGAAAGAGTAGTCCTTTGCCCGGTGCTGCTTTAACATACTCTAATATCTTCAAGGCAGACTGAAGATGACATTCCCTGGGAGCTTGCATGAACTGACTTACCTTGCCAACAGCATAGGCAATGTCAGGTCTGGTCACCGTGAGATAAATGAGTTTACCCACCAGACGTCTATACTTTGTGGCATCAGATATAAGAGGAGAGTCATCTGTCCACGTTTTGTCTTCTCCAGTAGCCATGGGATACCGTGCCGGTTTGGCACCGGTCAATCCTGCATCCCGTAGAAGATCAAGTGCATACTTCCGTTGGGAGAGAACCAGAGAGTCGGGCTTCCGACAGATCTCTATCCCCAAAAAGTATTTCGGGGAGCCCATATCCTTTGTGACAAGATGTTGACGGAGGTGCTTCTTTGTCAAGTCCACCCCAGCTTGATCATCACCGGTAAGAAGAATGTCGTCAACATAAACCGCCAAAACTACAAGGCCCGATGCGGTTTTGCGAATAAACAGGGAATGATCAGCCGTACTTCTTGTAAAGCCAACAGCAGCCACGATGCTGCTGAACTTGTCGAACCATGCTCGAGGGCTCTGCTTGAGGCCATAGATAGCCTTCTTTAGCTTGCATACACGGGTCTCCCCCTGAGCAACATACCCCGGAGGTTGCTCCATGTAAACGTCCTCATGAAGATCCCCATAAAAAAAGGCATTCTTGACATCAAGCTGGGAGATAGTCCAATCGCGGTTGACAGCCACAGAGAGAATAACCTGGATGGTGCTGAGACGAGCAACCGGGGAGAAAGTATCAAAGTAGTCAACCCCATAAGTCTGAGTGAATCCTTTGGCCACCAGTCGGGCCTTGTAGCGGTCCACAGTCCCGTCTGGGCGAAACTTCACAACAAACACCCATCGACAGCCAACCACATCAGTACCCACTGGAGGAGAAATAAGGGTCCAGGTGCCCCGTTCAGTAAGAGTAGCGATTTCCTCATCCATGGCAGACGTCCAATGAGGAATCACAAGTGCCTCCTGGTAGGTACGGGGAGTAGTAGTAGCTGAAATAGCTAAAGCAAAATGCCGGCGAGAAGAAGTAAGCCGATCATAGGACACAACTGCCGCAAGCGGGTGTTGAGTGCATGCCCGCACCCCTTTGCGAAGAGCAATGGGGAGATCCAGGTCGTCGTGGGCTTCAGGGACCGGAGCGTCCGTAGCGGAGAAAGCTGGCCCGGGACTAGAGAGAGACGGCTCCGGAGACGGGGGGGAAGAGAGGGGAGAGGAATAAACGGAGGAGGGGATGAGGAGGAGGGAGGAGAAACGTGGATAGGCTGAGAGGGAACAGACAGGGAGGGTGAGGAGTCAGGAATAGGAGGAAGAAGGGGTGGAGAGGAGAAGTAGGCTGCATTTTCGAAGAAGGTGACATCTGCAGAAACAAACTGTTTTCGCAGAACGGGGTCAAAGTAACAGTAGCCTTTCTGAGTGACCGAGTAGCCCAAAAAGACACATTTGGTGGCACGGGGAGAAAGTTTGTCACGGGTAGCAGACGGGGCATGCACAAAGGCTGTACAGCCAAAGATTCGAAGAGGGAGGGGAAAAGGTTCCTTGCCGGGGTAGAGAATGGAGAAGGGAGTCTTACCCTGAAGAACAGTAGAAGGAATACGATTGATGAGATAACAGGCGAGGAGAACAGCATAGCCCCAATAAGAGCGAGGCACATGCATCTGCGTTAGGAGAGTGCGAGCGACATCGAGGAGATGACGGTTTTTACGTTCCGCCACCCCATTCTGCTGGGAGGTGTAAACGCAGGTGGTCTGATGAATAAGACCATGTTGCATACAGAAAGATGAAAAATCACGACTAAGATATTCTTTAGCATTATCAGAGCGAAGACATTTAATAGAGACATGAAACTGAGTTTTAATCATATTATAAAAGCATTCCCAAACAGAGAAGAGTTCAGAGCGATCTCGTAACAGATACACCCAGGTACAACGAGAAAAGTCATCAATAAAAGTTACAAAATACAAACTACCCCGACCAATGGTTGGAGTAGGAGCCGGACCCCATACATCAGAATGGATGAGATCAAACGGCCTAGAGGAACTGCGAGCATGCTTGGGCGGGAAGGAGGAGCGGTGATGTTTGCCAAGTTGGCAGGCATCACAGTTGAGCGGAGGACTGGTTGGCAGTAAGTGGGGCAGAAGCTGTCGAAGAATGCGAGCAGGAGGATGTCCAAGGCGAAGATGCCATTGAAGCAGATCAGTAGAGGAGGAAGTGAAAGCGGACAGAGCGGAAACGTTGTCGAGGAAGTAGAGGCCGCCGCTCTCAGTCCCAGTAGCAATCGTCCGTTGGGTTCTCGGGTCCTGAAAGCAACAAGAAGTAGGAGTGAATACAATAGAGCACTGAAGTTGCTTGCATAAAGTAGTAACAGATAGAAGGTTGCAAGGAAACTTCGGGACATAGAGAGTGTCCACCAAGCACAGCGATGGGGGGACTTGAACCATGCCTGTCCCACGAACCGGGGAAGGAGAACCATCCGCAACAAGGACAGGAGGCAACCGATCATGCGTTTCGAGAAGCGAAAAACATTGAGGATTGCCTGTCATATGATTTGTAGCACCAGAATCAATCAACCATTTACCTTTGATAGCGACATGAGCACTACCTGAGGTCGTTGCCACCGAAGCAGACGACCGAGAGGAGGGGTTCGGGGAGGTCGAAGTATCACCAGATGGGCGCAGATGAGGATGTTTCTGCCAACAGCGGTCAATGGTATGACCGGTACGACCACAGTGAGAACAGAGGAACCTGGACGGACCGCGCGCCCCAGAGTGGCTGCGGCCACTGTTGCTGCCGCGCTGAGTGTACTGAGCATAAGAGTCCTGCGGAGGAGGGGAGGATAACAGAGGGCGCTGGAGCAGAGAAGTAACGGCGGCTACGCGAGCGGCGGTGTCATCCAATGTGGGAGACTCAGCTTCACCCAAGATCTGCTGGCGGATGAGATCAAAAGACTCGGGAAGTCGCAGAAGATAACAAACAACCAGGAGTTCCTGGAAGTGTTTGTGTTGCTGAGCCAAGTCCGCAGAGAAGGGGCGATTCTGGAGGATCTCAGCGCCAAGAGCCTGAACATGCTGATAGGCTGCAGCGGGAGTCATGGACGAACGGGCGAAGAGATCCGCATAAAGAGTATAGATCCGGGAGGTCTGCATCCCCTTGGAGTAAAGAGCAGCCAAATGAAGCCACGCGGCCTTTACCGTCTCATCATGACGGATGACGGGAAGGCACTCATCAGAGAGGCTATTAGCCAGCCATGTGCGGACAAGCGCATCACTCGCATCCCATTCGTCAAAGAGAGGAGAATTAGGAGGAGGCGGATCATCGGTAAGATGATGACGTTTGCGCTGAGAACGAAGGAGGAAAGTGAAAGAGACGCTCCAATCCGGATAGTTGGTGCCAACGAGTTTGGAAACAGTGCCCAGATTTCCGGAAGGAGTAGGGATAGAAGGCGGAGCCGGAGTGGCTGCAGGAGTGGTGGCAGTGGAATTGTCAGAGATATCCATAGAAGAAGACCGAAACCGGATGGTTAGTAATCAAGCCGGGCGGTTAAGAGAGAAGGGAAAAACTGCAGCGGTCACGATGTCAGACACCAGCGGCTAGAGAAGCCACGACCAAGCCGCAGAGCCAAAACAGAGGGTAAGAGGTCGGGCGGTTGGAAGACAGACCGCACGAACGGGAGAGAAAGAGGAACAGGCCGCGCAGACAGGGCGCAGGCAAACAAGACAGGCCGCGGGAAGAAGAAGCAGGTCGCACGGCTAGAAAGGAGCACAGAATCAGGAGGCAGAGATCGAGTCCCTCTGATACCATGTAAAAATAGAGAAGAACGACTAGAAAAACAGGCCGGAAGCTTGAATAACTGAAATTTTTATTATCCCAAAAAGATCTCATTTACAAAGGTATGGCCTCCCTTTTATAGAATGGAGGAGATAGAGGAGAGTACAAACTAACAATGTGGGACTAAATAAATGTACAAAGACTGGGCGGTTTGACATGTACAGACCGCACAGTCCGCGCGGTTAGATAACAGGCTAACCGCCCGGACAGACTAGAAGAAGATGCCGTAGGAGACCGCAAGACTGCCAGACCGCCAGACCGCCAGACCGCCAGATATACAAGCTGCTGGCGACAACCCGCAAGACCGCCGAACCATAGCCGCCACCAACTGGATATTTAGCCTGTCAGCCCCAGACCGCTAGACCGCGCGGTCTCCAGACCGCCATATTCAGACCGCCAGACCGCCTACTTTAACAGGACAGCAGCAGGAACTTCAGCAGGATCAGATGAAATAGCAGGAGTCTCAGAGTCTTTTTCTTCCAAAAAACTAGCCAATTCTTCAGCAGCAGCAGTATCAGCATCAACAGACAGCATTTCAATGTCAGTAGATTCAACAGATATAACACCGGCAGTAGTACAAACAGAAGCAGCAACATCCTCAGCCTTAAGAGAATTGACATATGATATAATCAGGCTGGGATCACATTCATAAATAGGCACAATTGCCTTAGTGAGGTCTTCAACTCCCTGAGTTGGTAAATATCTTCTGTGAAGAATATCAAAAGCACACAACAGTGACCTGAGGTCCACTGTAAACACTGGTACTGGAGCAGCAGCAGGCACTTCTTCAGCTTCATGAGGCATCTCCCCCTGCCTTGATTCAGTCAGGACTAGATCAAGGCACTCCATTGAAGGAATTACCTGAGGAGAGGAGATAGCAGACAGCCTGTCAGATAGCTCCTGTATTGATATGAGGTGTAACACCCCAGAATCTCAAAATATGTTGGTACACAATTTTGAGTAGCAGGCTGTTAGACACGGCCTGGGACACGGGCGTGTCCCAGGGCGTGTCGGGGGTACACGGCCTGGGACACGGGCGTGTCCCAGGGCGTGTTCGATTTAAATTTTGCATTTGGCCTATTCGAGTCAGAGCCGTACACGGCCGTGAACACGGCCATGAACACGGGCGTGTCAGGCTGGACACGGGCGTGCCGGCTGCCGTGTTCTGACCCGTGTACTGGTTTTGGAAGTCGATGAGTGTCGTGTAGCAGGGGACACGGGCGTGTCTCAAGAATGACACGGGCGTGTCAGGTTCGACACGGGCGTGTCGATGCCCGTGTTGTTCAGTCGGTTCCAAACCGCGTGTGCCGCTTAAGGGTACACGGCCTGTGACACGGGCGTGTCACAGGCCGTGTCAGCCAAAAGTTGGGTTTTTTGGGCAGATCTCGGTCGTTCGTTTCCTTCTATTTGGATCGTGTGGTCCATAGCTGTTCCAGCCTCTTTAAGGCCGTGGATTGAGATGAAATCTCATTTCCACTTAGCCTTTCTCTCTCTAAAGAGAAGAAAGAGAGGAGAGCTTGGAGGAGGAGGAGGAGGAGCTTTCCGGCCGCCGGTGGAGCTTCGTCGAGCCGAATAGAGAGTCGAGTGCAGCGTTGCGGAGGCAAGGCCGCTGCGGTGATTTCCATCCGGCTAGTTTTTCTATGGCGCCGAAGCGATCATCAAGGGTAACGATCTTTCTTCCTTGGGCAGGTGAAGCCCTTTGTTTTGCATGTGCATGGGATCCTCCATCAAGAGATGGAAACGCGTAAGTGATTCCAGAAGTTGAGTCTGCATCTAGAGCCGGAAGTATGTAGTACGGCATAGGCATGCTGTGTGAAGCCCATCCAGACGTATGTCGGGATTGGTGATGTTTATATTGCGAACCGGAGAAGACTCCGTGTATTCATCGTTTAGCCTGCGGAGATGGTGAGGACGATGTGTGTGGTGTATAGGATGCTTTGTATAGCTCCTTTGGTTGCATGCTTGTAAGAGCTGGTTGATGGAGTGCGGACACCTCTGAGTGGGTGGGCGCGTGAGGTCTTCAACAAGGGTTTGGAGGCTTATGCCCATTCCACCAAGTGGAGACGGACACCTCTGAGTGGGTGGGTGCGAGAGGTCTTCAACAGGGGTTTTGGAGGCTTATGCCCATTCCACCAAGTGGCAATGTTAAGATCGGATGAGCGGTCGATTGGTAGCAAAGCAGCAGGGCGAATTCCCTAGGCTTGTTACACTACGTGGGTAGGTCGACTGATAGTGCTCACGGGTTTTGGTGTGGTGCGTACCTCTGAGTGAGACGGGTGCGTGAGGTCTTCAACAAGGGTTTGGAGGCTTATGCCCGCCTACCAAGTACAAACCATAAAAGGTGCCCTGAGTGCACGGAGCGCCTGGCATTGAGGCCGGCGTTTGTGATCTTGTGTGTATGTTATATATATGTTGAAATTGCTATACATGCAGGGAAGGAACCACTGCCCCGGGTAAGGGGTGGGGTCGTTATAATTGGTCAGCTGAATGCTGACCGTTGCTTTGTTTATCACCCATGGGGTGGACGTCCATATGCAGGTGTTGCGGGCTGATGGATTGAGCGGGCAAAAGCCCATGCTGCTGGTAGGCCCTTGAAGGCCGTGCGAAGTGTAGGATTTCATGTGTGGCCGGCCTGCGTGCCGATGTATGAAATTATATGGTTGTAAAGAGTAACTTGTAAGGCCTTAAGGCCGTGTGCGGTGTGGTCTTGGAAACATTCCTGGTTATACATATAAATGTGATATTTATATCGTAGTGGACATTCATTGTTATGAGTTCTTGCACGTAATAATCTTCCGCTAGAATGCTCTGAGTTAGGACTCGTTTGGTTTGATATTATCCTGTGACCTCACCGTCTGTTTGTGGCATATAGTGTGGGGCCCCGGCCGGACCTTCTACTATACGTCATTTAACGGATGGGGTCGTTATATTTTGGTATCAGAGGTTTTGTCGGTCTTCCTCTTTCGAATTCGTGGTCGAATTCTTTTGTGGGGTGGCGAGCACATGTTTGTGCGACCTGCTGTAATGCTAATGAATTTGGAATGTCCACTAGGAATGTGTGTGTGTGTCTATTCGGTGAGTTTGCCGTATTACCATAGAAAGTAATGCTATCTTGTTCACCTATAGGTGACGAGGAGTGGAGCTGGGCAGTCGGAGCCCCAGCGTTCGGATGAGAGTGCGGCACCACCTGAGGTGCCTACACCTCCCCCTTCTGCGGAAACGGTGCGCTTAGTTGCGGATGTGATCTTTGCTATGCTTCAGGCACAACCTTTTGGGCAAGCGAGGCCCGCTGTGGCGCCAGTGCAGGTTGGTGCGAGGCAAGAGCATGTTGAGGTTGGTGCGAGGCAAGAGCATGTTGAGGTTCCGGTTGCTGTGCAAGCAGCGGACGATCAACTTAAGCACTTTATGGAGTTTAATCCGCCTACGTTTGTCGGGGCATCGTCTCCAACAGAGGCCGAGGATTGGCTCTCTAGAGTGAAAAGAATCCTGGCTGCGCTCAGGATTAGTGAGGAGCAGAAAGTCCCGTTAGCCACTTTCCTCCTGGAAGGAGAGGCGAGGCTTTGGTGGGATGAGATCGAGTTGCACCAGTTGGGAGGTAGAGATCTGGGCGACATATCGATGGACGAATTCTCTAGATTATTTTGGGCGAAATATTTGCCAATGGCGCAGAGAATTGCAATTGAAAATGAATTTCAACGTCTGTTACAGGGTGATAAGACCGTGGACGATTACCTGCATGAGTTTACCAAGCTCGGTCGTTATGCGGGGTCGACGTTTGCGGACCAGGCGCGGAAGACAAATAGGTTCTATGAAGGGCTGTGTGATGAGCTGTGGTTGGCTCTCCCAAGTTCAGTGAACCAAGGATTCCAAGCATTGGTGCATACCGCTAGTGCGCTAGAGAAGGATTTGAAGCGGGTACGGAGAAGAAGAACGTAGCGGTGGAAAAGTCCGACTTCAAAGTTCCGCCATCAGAGCAGTCAGATTTCAGGAAACGTGATAAGAAGCGGTTCAGGCCTGCTGAACAAACTTCTTCAGATGTTGCGTCAGGAGCAACGTTTGGGCAAGAACGGGTTGAGCCGCGTACATGTTTCATTTGTGGGAAGCCAGGGCATATCGCGCGATTTTGCTGGAATGGTGCGTCAAGGGGTGAAAGAAAGACAGGTGCGTCTTATGACGAGAAGGGTAAAGCTGTGGCATAGTCGTCTGCATCGCGGGCGCAACCGCGAATATACACTCTTGAGATGCAGGAGCCGCAAAGCTCAAATCAAGCAGAACAGCAAATCCGTGCTTCAGACTTAATGGAGGCCGCTAAACGGATTCTGCGAGATGCGGAGAAGCCGAAATAAAGTGGAGTGTGCACTTTATTATGTTGTCTATTGTATGTATGTATGTATGTATTTCTGTTTGGGACAAACAGTTGTGGTGGTACGATGTCATGGGGCGAGACAAGCTGTGGCCTCTGAGCTCTAAACCTGGATCGTTTTGGTTTGTATCGCAACAGCGTGGTTGTGTTGATACTTGTGTGTTGCGCTAAATTTCGGGACGAAATTTCTATAAGGAGGGGAGGGTTGTAACACCCCAGAATCTCAAAATATGTTGGTACACAATTTTGAGTAGCAGGCTGTTAGACACGGCCTAGGACACGGGCGTGTCCCAGGGCGTGTCGGGGGTACACGGCCTGGGACACGGGCGTGTCCCAGGGCGTGTTCGATTTAAATTTCGCATTTGGCCAATTCGAGTCAGAGCCGTACACGGCCGTGAACACGGCCATGAACACGGGCGTGTCAGGATGGACACGGGTGTGTCGGCTGCCGTGTTCCGACCCGTGTACTGGTTTTGGAAGTCGATGAGTGTCGTGTAGCAGGGGACACGGGCGTGTCTCAAGAATGACACGGGCGTGTCAGGTTCGACACGGGCGTGTCGATGCCCGTGTTGTTCAGTTGGTTCCAAACCGCGTGTGCCGCTTAAGGGTACACGGCCTGTGACACGGGCGTGTCACAGGCCGTGTCAGCCAAAAGTTAGGTTTTTTGGGCAGATCTCGGCCGTTCGTTTCCTTCTATTTGGATCGTGTGGTCCATAGCTGTTCCAGCCTCTTTAAGGCCGTGGATTGAGATGAAATCTCATTTCCACTTAGCCTTTCTCTCTCTAAAGAGAAGAAAGAGAGGAGAGCTTAGAGGAGGAGGAGGAGGAGCTTTCCGGCCGCCGGTGGAGCTTCGTCGAGCCGAATAGAGAGCCAAGTGCAGCGTTGCGGAGGCAAGGCCGCTGCGGTGATTTCCATCCGGCTAGTTTTTCTATGGCGCCGAAGCGATCGTCAAGGGTAACGATCTTTCTTCCTTGGGCAGGTGAAGCCCTTTGTTTTGCATGTGCATGGGATCCTCCATCAAGAGATGGAAACGCGTAAGTGATTCCAGAAGTTGAGTCTGCATCTAGAGCCGGAAGTATGTAGTACGACATAGGCATGCTGTGTGAAGCCCATCCAGACGTATGTCGGGATTGGTGATGTTTATATTGCGAACCGGAGAAGACTCCATGTATTCATCGTTTAGCCTGCGGAGATGGTGAGGACGATGTGCGTGTTGTATAGGATGCTTTGTATAGCTCCTTTTGTTGCATGCTTGTAAGAGCTGGTTGATGGAGTGCGGACACCTCTGAGTGGGTGGGCGCGTGAGGTCTTCAACAAGGGTTTGGAGGCTTATGCCCATTCCACCAAGTGGCGACGGACACCTCTGAGTGGGTGGGTGCGAGAGGTCTTCAACAGGGGTTTTGGAGGCTTATGCCCATTCCACCAAGTGGCAATGTTAAGATCGGATGAGCGGTCGATTGGTAGCAAAGCAGCAGGGCGAATTCCCTAGGCTTGTTACACTACGTGGGTAGGTCGACTGATAGTGCTCACGGGTTTTGGTGTGGTGCGTACCTCTGAGTGAGACGGGTGCGTGAGGTCTTCAACAAGGGTTTGGAGGCTTATGCCCGCCTACCAAGTACAAACCATAAAAGGTGCCCTGAGTGCACGGAGCGCCTGGCATTGAGGCCGGCGTTTGTGATCTTGTGTGTATGTTATATATATGTTGAAATTGCTATACATGCAGGGAAGGAACCACTGCCCCGGGTAAGGGGTGGGGTCGTTATAATTGGTCAGCTGAATGCTGACCGTTGCTTTGTTTATCACCCATGGGGTAGACGTCCATATGCAGGTGTTGCGGGCTGATGGATTGAGCGGGCAAAAGCCCATGCTGCTGGTAGGCCCTTGAAGGCCGTGCGAAGTGTAGGATTTCATGTGTGGCCGGCCTGCGTGCCGATGTATGAAATTATATGGGTTGTAAAAAGTAACTTGTAAGGCCTTAAGGCCGTGTGCGGTGTGGTCTTGGAAACATTCCTGGTTATACATATAAATGTGATATTTATATCGTAGTGGACATTCATTGTTATGAGTTCTTGCACGTAATAAGCTTCCGCTAGAATGCTCTGAGTTAGGACTCGTTTGGTTTGATATTATCCCGTGACCTCACCGTCTGTTTGTGGCATATAGTGTGGGGCCCCGGCCGGACCTTATACTATACGTCATTTAACGGATGGGGTCGTTACATGAGGAGTGGAGCCAAGGAGGTCTCCAGCATGGCTACTAGCTTGGGGGCCAGTATCCCATAAAGCTTATCTGCCAGAGCTGAAAGATCCACTTGCTCAAGGGATACTTGAGTATAGATGGAGGAAGAGGTGGCTGGAACTGATGGTGGATGGACTACATTTAATGCTGTGGTGGATGGTTGAATGGATGGTTGAGAGATAGGGATGGTGGAGATGGATGGTATAGGAGTGGAGATGGATGGAGTAAAGGATGGTTGGGAGAGTATATCTTGAAGTAGTTGTTGGTAGGAGGAGGTAGAAGCAAGCTTAGGAGGAGAGGAAGGGGAATCATCCATGAAGGAGTCTTCCATGATGTTGAATGATGGAATGGTAAGAGGTGGATAATAGTTGAGTGGGTGGAATGTTTCTGAAGTGGCTGGAGGAGAAAGAGGTGATGAGATGGTAATGGGGGAAGAGATAGTTATGGTTGAGGTGATTATTGTGGTTGATGTGGAGATGGAGGTAGAAACAAGTGGTGGAAAAGGAGGAGAGGAGGCAGGCAGTTCTTCTGGAGCCGGAGAGTAAGCGACTGCAGGAGTCCTTGTGCCTGAAGCTATGGCAGTCCTGGTAGGTTTTATAATCTGCCTGTCCCATTTCCCAAATAGGGCACAGGTTAATCTCTTAGATGCATTGATGTGCAACCCATTGGAAAACAGTAATTCAGGGCACCTGGAATGCAGGAAAACACCTAGAATCCTCCCAAAATTGACAAAACTTTTGTTCATTTTCTTCTTGATCAAATCAAAGAAGATAGTTCCCCAATTAAGATGTTTCTTGTCAACTATTGCTCCCATTAAACAGAACTGATACCTTGACATGGTATCATTTGCTGAGTGCTGATGAGTCCTCTTTATATACCTATTTTCGGACTCATCTAGGCTTATTTTCTTGTCTTTGCACACCGTTTTGCGTCATTTGCATTCCTTTTGGTTCGCTACGGTTTTCCACGTCTTGTGCACTCTTTTAGCCTATTTCTGTGCGTGTGTGTATTTTCCCTTTTTGCTTGCATTTTATTAATGTCTGTGACTGCCATGATCGACATCCCGTCCAGTTTTCCTGCAGGTTCTGGGATCGTGTGGGCGTCCGGCATCGGACTTTCCCCATTTTTGGCAAAGGAGTCAATGGTCGTGCGTTTTTTCCCACGCACGACCATCGACCTCTTTGGCGCACGATCATCGGTCGTGCGCAGTCATGACCTCTCCTGTGAAAGTTCTGTCCCGGCATATCGCACGATCACCAGCTATACCGCGCACGATCACTGCTCGTGCGATGCCGGTCGTGCGCAGTCATTATATCTTTTTCCACTTTTCTACCTCCATATCGCACGATCACTGACTATATCGCGCACGACCACTGGTCGTGCGCCAGTGATCGTGCGCGCTGTTTAAATTCTGTTTTCTATAAATAGCGCAGGTTTCGCCCTATTCAAGAGATCAATCCAGATCCGCGATTTTCCGCCATTCTTCGTCTCGGACGAGGGTTTCCTCTGTCCCCCTTCATCCTCCACCTTAGGGAGGGTCTCCGGGCAAGCTTTCAACGCCAAATCAACGCCGGAGCATCCTCTCGGCCTCCTCCTTCATCCTAGAGCTTCAAGCGGAGTTTTGACCTAGCTTTCTCCATCAAGTTAGGAGGAGCTGGAGCCGCAATCTACGGGTCATTTCAACGAAGAAGACGGGTCCATTGGGAGTGAGTGACAGCCTCCTCTACCCCGGACGCAGTTGAGGACCGATCTTTGACTCGGATTGACAACCCGGGATTCCAACCGTGAACCCTCAACAAGGCTTCGGATTCGGTCGATTCGCACACCTCTTCCTCTTGTATTTGATAGCTTAGTTTAACTCTTTGTATTGATGAAGTACATTTTATTGTAGTTAATGATCTTGCACTTTTTCATGTCTATGTGATTTGTGTGATTTCATTATTATTGCTTGAGGTGCGCCTTATTACTCCACCATCCATCCACCCTTGCCGCACTAGCAATTGCTAGTGGCGTGCGTTGCGAAGAGGTGCTCACGACCCTCATTCCGCCATTCTCACCACCTCATTCGCTTGCCTACTCGCCCATCCGCCTAGCGATTCGGTGCATTGCGGCCCGACTAGTCTTCCATCCCGCCTGGCGAAGCATCGCACAGCGGCGTTGCATAGGAGTAGTTGTTAGATTTTTACTTTATTTTCCACAACCATCAAAACCCCCATCGTTACCTTCGCCCCGAGGACTTCAATCTCAAGTCCTCCTCGACATTAACTCATCCCTTACTGTGTTCCTCAAGAGACCGACACTCGGGGATTTATTCCCAAACTTTATTACTTGTGCGACCGGTGCGCTTGGCGTAATTCCACGCATCAAGTTTTTGGCGCCGTTGCCGGGGAACATAGTCGTTTGAGTTTTTGGAGGGGAAGATTTGAGATAGTTGCCCTTTCCATTTGTATATTTCATGTTTTATTCTTGTTTTGGTTTTTAGTTGTTGTTTTCATTTATTTATTTTATTTTATTCCCTTTCTAGTTTTTATTTTGCTACAGCAGGCTGTTCCACTCTTTATTTGCTTGCGAGTATTTAATTTCTGCTTAGAAAATCTCTCGTGGTGAATTCTTTCTTGCTGCACCATGTATTCTTATGCGAATATCCGTTGCCGTTGGTGCGGGGATTTTGGGCATAGCAGTGATGAGTGCCCCACTGAAGAATGGGAGCATAATTCTCGTGGTTCAGTGTATGGAGCACCATTGTCTTATGGTACTTCATACACCGTACCTCAGTCTTATGGTCACTACTCTTCTCCGCCTTCACCTTTTTCATATTCCTCCCCGGTCCCTTCTGGACCGAGGGGTAATGGAAAACGGTGTTTGTGTTGTCATAGCACCGACCATGTGTTGAAAGATTGCGCAGAATTTCAGCGCCAGATGGAGGCGGATGATGAACCGGATATCCGGATCGTCTCATCCACCTCTCAAATGGCCGCTCCTTCTGATTCTGATGATGTATCTGCAGTACCACCTTGTCTATGGGGGACTGCTATGGATACACCCATCAGACTTTCCACTGATCGATGTGACGACATTGTGGTACCGTCACCCTCTATACCTTCTTCCCCTATTTTTGATTCACCCCCGGAGGAACCTGCGCATATTATCTCTGATGATGTTGCTCCTCCGCTTTCTTTGCATGAATTACCTACTCCCATTTCTAGTGAGTTGGTTGATGATGTTGTGCCCTTTGGAAATTTGGAACATGAGGATGCGCCGTGGTGTGACGAGGACATTATTCTCATCAATGGTGAGTACTATGTCTTGGAACACCGTGACGTACCGAGGTGTGATGAGGAAATCCTTGCCGGCGAGGAGGTTTCTACTTCCTTGTTGGATGAGGGGGTCCAAACCACCACCGAGAACCTCGTGGTTTCAGTTTCCCCTCGCCATGACTCACATGACACCGACAGTGATCTATGTTTGGATCCTGCTGAGAGTGATTCCGGGATCACTCTCCCTATTTTCCGCTTCTTTTAGTTTTTCTTCTCCTTTATTCCTTGACCCCCCTTCTCCCTCTGCGCCTGTGCGGGTTGACTCCCTGCAGGTGAGTTGGGTTGACATTGAGCCTTGTGCTCAGGTTGTCGGTGAGTGCCTCAGCGTGCATGAGGAGTTTCCTACTCCTTTTGCAGTTGAAGCCTCTACCTACACCTTCGCCCCCAACGAGCTTGTGGTGGACGATACCTTGCTAGGCAAGGATTTGTTTTGTGGTAAGATGAGTGAGGACCAGTGCTCCTCCTCATCTTACTTCCTATTTCCTCTACCTGTGCGTCGCAGGTATTATTATCTAGGTAGAGGGGTAACTGTGCTATCACCGTATCGGTACCCGTTACCGACAAGGATATTAGGACAGTTGCCTGTGCACTTTTCTTTTCATAGGCCCATTAGCTAGAACTTTTCTTTTGCTGAATAAGTCGTGCTGGGATGACAATAACCCCAGTGCTTATCTTTCATTTTCTGCATTTTTCTTTTTTTTTTATGTCTAGCTTAGTTTAGTATTTCTTTTTGTATATTTTTCTTTTGTTTTTGCGGAGCTCACCCCTGCAGGTATTCATGGAAACTACGCATTGGCGGGGTTGTGATTCTTCGTATGGCGGGCCTGCTTCTAGTTTTCACGCGTCTTCTGGAATGCTCACTAGCTGAGCATTGGGTAACCTCTCCCCTTTTCTCCTTTTGATTTTAATTTAATATCATATGCTATGTTGTATCGTGTAGTTTAAGTCTGGGGGAGAGCATGTTTACCTTTTGCACGTGCACATTTCTTGCGCATACTAGAAGCTTTTAGAGTTATTATTTTGTTTAGTTCATTTCTCGCACACCACTACACCCACTTGAGCGCGAGCTTAGCTGTTAGCGTGCCGCGAGTTGAACTTGTGTCTTTGTTAGATTTGGAAAATTTATGTGCTAGTTTAGGATTGTACGACGGAGTAAAATGTTGGCCTTGCTGTGTTTCTAGTCAACTG